>NW_004624773.1:6258456-6352964 GCF_000247695.1 Heterocephalus glaber
TTTTTTTTTTTTTTTTTTGGTACTGGGGATCGAACTTGGGTCCTCCTTGTGCTTGCGCAACAGGTGCCGGAACCACTGAGCTAAGTCCCCAGCCCCCTTTTCCTCTTGATACAGTTAATCCTTCAGTACACTCCGGTGGGTGGGAGAGAAGTATAACAGGGTCAAAGTTAACAAATACAACTAAATAAGGCCAAGTTTTGAAGTGTCCTCATGCCAGATTTTAAAGTCTTGCTTGCTCTCAGGTTTACAAATAAGTAAATGACATTTGTAACACTAAAAGTAGGAAAAAAAATTTGAGACTAGCTAATACCAGCAAAGAATCAGTAACTCTCTGAGCGAGGATGTTACAGGCCTTGGGCTATTTTGCAAGAAACAACCACTGACCCATACTTGGAGAGACTGTGAGTTTCCTAGGGAAAGGCCCTTTCCTGCCAGATAGATCTATCCAGAGCCCTTTCACAAAAAGTGAAACCCTTGGCCGTTTAGAGATTTCATAGGAACAGAGGGCAAGAATAGGGGAAAAATAGGAAAAGTGATGATGCCAGCCAGCCCCTGTGCCCTGCCAACTGTGGCTCTTCCACACAGCCTCCTTTCCTTATCTTGTTCCTACAGATCACCCTATGAACAAAGATGATTTGGTGGTCTCTGTAAAGCCTGGCCCCACCTCTGTGTGTCAGATTAATTATTATGGACCATGGTACTGTAACACAACTGGAAGCATCACATCCCGTAAGTTCCCTGTAGGACTCAACACCTCTCTGAACTCTTCACTGGTGCTGCTGACACATACAGCAAGTAACTTGTCTTCCTGGGAGGGCAAGGCCCACGGTGCAGTCATCTCTGAGTTCTCATAACTTAGAACAGTGACTGCAACCAATATGCCCAATTAATGTGATTAATAAATAGAACAGTGACTCTAAAGTTGAGACATGCAAGGCATTTGTTACAAATCCATCTTCCACTCTGGCAAGTCTGATGGAGTAGGTCTATGGCAGACCTGGGAGCCTCTATTTAACAAGCACAGTCTGGTGTTCTGATGTAAGTGGATGAAGGACTACACTTTGAGACATGCAAACTTGGTGGAGCTAAGCCTGAATGGGGTGGGGGTGGTGACAGATGCATAGGATGGCTCATCTTTGTGGTAAAAAACAGAAGCCCACACATACTCATTAAGCATCTGTGCCAGGCACTGTCATGTGCACTCCCAGGAGTCACAGATGTGAGGCAGGGGCACCCTTAGGTGGTGGGAGACATAAAGCAAAAATCTGCTGCATGGCAGAAGAGAGGGTGAGTATTACAGTCAAAACAGAAAATCCATTCTTTGTAATATGAACACTAATCTTTTTTTTTTGTACCGGGGCTTGAACTTGGACCTTATGGTTGTGAGGCAGGTGCCAGAACCACTGAGCTAAATCCCCAGCCCCTAATCTATTTTTTAAAAAATACTGTGGGGACACAAAGGGGTGAACAGAGGCAGCAAGGACAGGTACAGAAGGAAGGCATTGCTAGTAGGGCCTAGAAGGATGCACAGAAGTTTTTCAGGCTAGACAAAGGGGAGAAAAGCATATCAAGCAGTAGGGACATCATGAGACAAATTCCTTCAGTCCACAGTTCATCCAAGAAAAGGGCCAGAGGACAGACTGAGTGGTAATTTAGAGCTGATGAGAGGTAGATATCAGGGCTAAAAAACGGGTGGGCTTCATACTTAAAATAGCAACATATAAATAAAATAGCAAAATAAATTTTATGATCTGTAAGTCCGTGGTTTTCCTTTTTTTACAAAAAGCTGGGAAATCCCTTCTTCAAACTAACTTGGCCTGTGTCTAAAAACAAATCACTCTATTCCACCACTCAGAAGTGCTCTAGCAGAAGTAGAAGCTTCCCCCTTTCCATGCTCTGGATCACACAACCCCACAGCAGAGGCACCCTTAAGTGACGAGAGACATCACATGTAAAAATCTGCTGCACGGCAGAAGAGAAGGTGAGAAAGTTCTGGGATGACCAGGTCAGTGTTCAGCTGTCTCCAGCCAAGGTGGGGGATGCTTGGAGGAAGGAAGAGCTGGGGAGCAGGTAGGCAGCTCAGCAGGCTGGTGTATGAATGGGGCTAGAGATCAGGGCCTGCAGAGAGAGGGACACGTAAAGGAGGGGATAGCTAAGTTTCTGAGGGGTCATCAAGAACATGGAGAACAGAGTTGGGTGGAATGGGGTACTTGGGTGAATCTAAGATCCAACAGAAATTCCAACTTTGAAACATGGGTCACATGGTGGGCCTGTGAACCAACTTGTGGTGGGCAGAAGCCAGTGGAAAGAAATCTCTCCATTACTAAATAATGAAGACAACACTAACAGCGACTATGGACCTCCCTGGCCTTCAGAAGTGTGTGTGCAGAACTCAGAATGAGCTGAGGGATGGAGATGAGATGTACAAGTGACCATCAGAGTAAAACAAAGCACCACAGAGGAAGGTAAACTTTCAGTGGGGAGAACTGAACACCACCTGTGATATTGAGGGAAAGGGTAGGGTCTCATGATGTGTGATACTGCACTCTCCATTGGTGGTCAGGGAAGGTCTGGCTGAGACAACACTCAAGCAGTGGCATAGAGGACAGGAAAGTACAGACTGAGCAGATGGCTGTGGGCAGAGTGTTCCAAGGAGCAGCAGCTTCCATGGTAAAGGCCCGTGCTTGGAATGTTGGGGACAGACCAATGAACTGAAAGGCAAAAGCTGGAGGAAGAGCGACAGGGGAGAAAGGAGGGCGGGGCAGGAGCAGGAAGAGTGCAGTCTTCTGGCTGCTCTGAGCACTGTGGCTTCTGCTCAGGAGGTGGCCGGTGTGATAGCTACTTGTGGTGTCAACTTGAATAAGAATGACCTAATGTCCCTCTCTCTGCAGGCCCTGGTCAGCACTATGTCTGGATGACTGACTTACTGAAGATGGAAGGCCCACCATGGGTGTGCATGGCACCAACCCAAAGGCTTGTAGCCTAGATACATAATCTCCAGGCTTCCAGCACAGATCCTTAAGCTTCCCAATACGAACTCACATGGGACTCTGCAGAAGGCGCCAGGCTTTCGCCCTCTGACTGGATCCTCAGGCAGGCTCTCCAGATACATATATAGTATTAAATCTGTTCCTCATAAATCCTTTTTATATCATGCATATATCAGATTTACTCTTCTAGCGAATTCTAAGTGAGACAGCGGGGTACAGAGGACTCGAGGGTTGTGACTGAGCACCTGGAGGATGGAGGTGCTGCTAGCTGCTCAGATCTGAGCTCAGATGCACAGAGGTTAGGCGTGGGAGGGCAGGTGAGGAGGTGGCTGGGAAGAGGCTCCATGTGGATACACATCATAATAGACACCCACATGGGGACAGAGAGGAACGGTGGGATCCACAGGGGTAGAGTTTTGGCAGTTACCAGCTTCAGCTGAAGTTGTGAGTGGATAGGGGAACTGGGTAGGTGGAGCAGAGCAGACCTGGGCTGAGCCCTGTGGAAAAAATCCAGATGAAGGAGAAGCAGTTAGAGACACACAACCAGAGCGGCCTCAGACAACCATGGTTTTAAATATCCAGAAAAAGGGAAGAAGAAACCTCTTCATCGTATACCCCAACCCAAAAATGCTTCATCCCTATGCCCCTCAACTGCTTAAACTCTTAGCCATTCAGTCTTTTTTCTTTTTAACTAAATAAGAATTTTCTGGATATGTCTACTGAAAAGGCAGATAACTCCACTAAAAGATTCTGCAAGTTACTCAGTGAGGGAAATGAATTGAGGAAGCCAGCTTCTATCAAATTCAGATGAGCCCCTCCAGAGACTGGATGAAGGGTGTGAATGAGAGGGGCGCGTAATTTGGAAACACAGAATAATGTTAATGGCTAAACCTTGCTAAGCACTTACTCTATGCCAGGTGTTTCACATCCATGGTTCTCATTTAATCCTCAGAGCAGTACTAAGGGATATATCCTAGGACTAACCTCAGTTAACAAACAGTGAAAATGGTGCATGAGGAAGCTAGGCACCTCATTCTTCATCATACAGTGGCTGAAAGGTGGAACAGGCCAGGAGATTGGTGCCAAACTGGAGTTTTAAGTACCAGGAGGCCAATGGATTCATCAGTGGCAGACACAGAACTATGCTCAGTGAAGGCTGCCCTGGACAGTACTTTCTCTATAATGTTGCTTTTCTTTGCAAGAAAGTTACAAATTAACTTCTAGAACATAAGGTGTTCATAACTCTGAGGAGGTGGTAGGAGATATATATGGAGATGTATATGATTCCCAGAGAAGTACAGAATGTTCAATAAAAAGTAGGAAATGACTGATCAAAAGACATGAATTCACATGCACAATACTGAAACAATTATAATTTTTAAAAGGATATATACATTTCTATTAAAGATTTGGGCACTGTGGGAATAACATATTTCACTTGATTATAGACCTTCAGAGGAAAAAAATGTGCTAATCAATAATAAGAAAGATGTAGTTTGTGTCTTCATGGAATTACATAATCTTAGGTATTTTTTTTTAAGTGTTGTGTTGTTATATAACACTGATATCTTAGATCATTCCAGTGCTGTTTTCATATGTAGACTAAATTTTGGCCTGTTGAAAAACTCTTTTGATACTCTTTCCACCAGTCATCCATATCTACAAACCACAGATTCAGGTTTAATACCCTGAAAACAGATAGCAGGTAACAACAGCACAGTTATAGCATGCCTTTGAAAACAGACACACACAAGTTATGTCAGTAAAATGTCTCAGAATTACATAACGAAAGTGAAAATGCTTTCAAAACGAGACTCACTCCATCTACCCTACCCCCACCTTCTGAGTCCCGGAAAAGAAACTGTCCCCAAGTGTCACTTCTTATAGATGACTGCTAGTTCCAACAAGAAGAAAGAATGAGTTTGTCTCCACTTTAAAGGTGAGTATTGCTTTTAAAAAATCTTGCAGGCACTTCATCCATGCAAAGCTTTCCGAAACCTAACTTGTGTTTACTAAGTACATTTTGCAGAAAACTGTCATTTACATTTCCTAACACTTAACCATGGAAGACACAGTTCCAAAATTTTCATAAACTTTGGGAGACCACCTTGAAGTGCTATTCCTGGCACCAAGGACAGATACTAAAGAAGGGGCTATGCATCATCTATTCACTTGTTAAAATTTGTGTTCCTACTGTGTGTCCTACACACAGCTGTAGGTACTGGGGTTGAATAAATGGCCTCCTCTGTGATCCACAGCTGAAGGGCTGGGAGACAGGCTGAAAATAAGTTCATATTCAGAGAATGTGATCATGTTATGCATTATGAAGATGGGGCGAGTTTCTACAGCCACGGAGGCCTCCGAGGAGATGGCACCAGAGCGTCCCGTGAGAAAGCCGGGAAGGCCCTCCTCTGCAGGCAAGGTGAGCTGCTCTCCTCACACAACCCCAGCGCATAGCGGGCTGTGGCTCCAAGGTTGATAAATACCTGCCCGGGGTGAGGGAGAACGTGAAGAGGCGCCAGGCGGCAGCACCCTGGCGCCAGTCCTAGCCCCACCACCACACGACTCCCCAGAGGCCCGTCAACTTTCCCCGACTGCTGTCACCGCTCCGCTTGTGTCTGGAGCCACAAAGAGCCTGCAGGGGCAGCAGGACAGCCGCCACTGCTCGGCGAGGACGACTCGCCCACCACCGCCCACGGCGCGCCCGGGGCGCTCTGCTGGAAGGGAATCTGGGGGAAGCAGCGCTACTGAAACTTTTGGGGCTGCGCTCAGCGCTCCAGGCCGGGAGTGGAGGCCGCCACGGAGCCTCTCAGCGCGGCCCAAACGCGGCTGCCGACCCGGCTCAGGGAGTCCCGAGTGCCCACAGCCGGGGTCTGCGCCACTGACCGGTTCGGGTCGGTTCGGGTCGGTTCGGGTCGAGCTGGGCCAGCGGCGAGACAAAGCCGCGGCGCACGCGGGCCGGGCCGGGCCAGGCGGGACCCTCACCTGTCGAGCCAGAAGGTCCAGGGGGAGTGCAGCGGGACCCCGCCCGGCTCGGGGCGCAGTGCAGACACCTGCTGCAAGCCCAACGGCGGCTCGGAGGCGGCGGCGGGGTCGTCCAGGGGTCCCGACGGCTCCTGGGCTCTGGCAGGGGGCGCGGCGGCCGGGGGCTGCGCCATGTTCTCCGCCCAGCTGCGAGGTCGGCGGACGCGCGGACCGCGGGGAGCGCGGCTGAGTCACCTCGGCCCCGCCCAGCCCCGGGCGGCACCGCGCTCCGGCCGCTGGGCGCACGAGGGCCGCGCCGCCCAACAAACCCCGCCGGTCCGCACCGGAGGGGGTCACGGGCTCGGCGGGGACCCGGGGAGAACCGGGGACTGGCGGGCCTGAGGACGAGTGGGACAGAGAATCGGCCGGGGACGGGCTCTGCGGCCAGGCTGCAGGGCGGCGGGATGGTCGGTGGAAGGCGGGATGGGTGGACATACCAGCAGTCTGAAGCCTGGGTGGGAAGCAGACAGATGGTTGGAGGTGGGAAGGAGGGCTGCAGGACTGGAAGGGCAGATGGAAGCACAGTTGGATGCGACAGATAGATGGTGAGGGGAACCAATGGCCACATGGATAAAGAGACACCAGTACCCTAGAGGCCAGAGGGACAGAAGGTGGGATGGGGAACCACCGACTTAGGGTACAAGGTTGCAGCGCGTAACCCTGGCTTTCCTCATGGGCAGAGCAAGTTTCCTAGCTTGGCTGATTGAAGGGATCAGAGCCCCCTCCCTACCTCTCTGGAGCAACCAAGGCCCCACCGTGAGAGGCTCCAGTCTGGCCCACAGTGGAGCCAAGGAGGCGTCTCAGAGTCAGCCAGAGTCCTCCAGGTCTGCCCCAAAGCCCAGGCACAGAGAGGGGAGAAAAGCAGATAGTTCTGAGTGCACACCACAAAGGTTCTAGCAGCTCAACACCCTGGAAGTCACTGTGGGCCACAGGAAGAGGAACCCTGCTAGCACAGCCCCTCCCCAGGGCTCTCTTACTCTCTTGCAAAATAAAGAACAGGTGTGAGGTATGTAGGTATATATATCATGGTCAGTGTGATCTTGGACACCCTCTTTAAAACTGAATTTCAGGGTAGTGCTTCCTTGGCCTTTATAAAAGCTGAGGATGTGGATGTCTACCTGGTTTCCGATGTGTTCTCTTGGCCAATGGGATGGGCCAGAAGATGGATCCAGGGGCTGCATAGCATTGTGACAGGCTGTCATGAATGTAGGGTAGATGCCCTCCCCAGAAGGTATCCAAGATAGGATAAAATGACAATGAAATCAGGACTTGTGCTTTGCAGTCCCTGCTTCAAACATAACTTGCATTCCACATAAAGTCCTTTCTACACTGAGATGGGTTCCATTTGGGTAGATGTATTTTTTTTTTTCAAGAAAAATACTGTATGGCATTGTTTAGGTTGTTCGGAGCACTTTATTCACTGTCTAACCCTTACAACAATACAATAAGGAAGTTACTATTCACCCATCTTTCAGATGAGGAAAAGAAGTTACCCTCAGGGTCACACAGCTAGTAATGTTAAAGGTGGGATTTGAACACAGGTGTTCAGAGTCCAGACTGGGCATTCAACTGCCAGGCTCTCAAGGAAAACAAACAGGCCCAGATAGTAAAGGTAAGCCCCCAAAAGAAGGTCTCCCTCCCTCCCAATGCTTAACAATCTTCCTGTCCAGAGGAAACCACTGTTAACAGCTTCCTTCCAGAAAATGCAAGTATGTGAATACAAGAATGTATCTAGATTTATATCTATACCTTTTTATAACAGAAAAGAAATCATTTACTATCAAATGCTGTACCTTCTTATTGTACTTAACATTATATCTTTGAAGATTTTCCATATCAAAATAAAATAGAGCTACTTTATCTTTGGTGCTATTTTATCTTTGGTGCTACAAAGTAAGTCATTGTAAAGAAGCATTATAATTTCATTCACTAGCCCTCAACATTTATGTGATTTTTAGCCATTTTCTTCTATAAATAATGCTACCATGAGTATTTCCATATTTATGTCTTTCCTCATCTGTACAAGCTTATCTCAGAATAACTTTGGAGAAGAATTGCTGGGTGCATTTAAAAATTTGAGATATAGTACCAAATTGCTCTGCAAAGTAGTTATATGAATTTATATGTAACTGACTTATGAGTAGTATGAGTAGTTGATTCTGAAAATTTATGCTTACTAACATTGATCTGTATAAAACTGGTGGAGGGGAATAATCTTTTATGATTATTAAAGTAGTCAAATTGTCAAATTTGGATTCTTCCTTAATAATATGGTAAGAAAGAACTATTTTTTAAAAAAGTATCTGTAGTTTCTATAAAAGGAAGTATATACCCCATGATAAATTCCTTTCAAAATTTAGGATTAGAATCAGTCTGACAATCTTCTTCATTGAAAAGCGATTATATGCCTCCTTCTGTTTTCACTTTGGCTTCCAGGAAGCTCAAAATCACATTTATTGCTCAGTCATAATACAGACATTAATCAATGAAGAAACATCACTATTTTTATATTTATTCTCATTTCTATTTTAATGGCCTAACTGCATATATGCATCTTGTATTGTGAAGCCCTCAAATCAATTTGGGAAGTTGGTATTATATAAATAAATTTTTACAATTTAAATGACGTTAAGGTTAATTAACAAGACCAGGCAACATGGTTAAGAAAGGGGGCAACTTTCATTGCCTTCCTGTTAACATGTGTAAGAGACTTTATTCTTATTGCTCCTCAGAATCATTGTTAGATGAAAACAAATTAGGAAATTTCTCTCATCTTACCCATTCTATAACTGGATGGCAGAAATTAAAATTTTAATATAGAAAGGAAACTTGGAGATCATCTACGCAAACCTGACTACAAATGAGGAAACTGAGGCCCAGCTAAGGTGACTTACCTGAGGCCACAGCGCTAGGAAATGACAGAGGCAGGATTAGAAGGTGGGTAGCTTGAGGTCCAGGCCAAGGCGCTTTCCCACTGCATAACACACAATGCAGATGACTTGGGGTGGCAGGAAAGAGGAAGAGAAGGTGACCCCGCAGCCCCTAGCAACGAAAACAACAAAAAAGGACTTGAGGCACTCATAAATAATTAAGCAATTAGCTGCAACAGCTATTCCCCTCCCCTCCAGCATCCAGTCACCAAGGCAACTTGGGCAGGGTGCCTGCTGGTTGCTTAGTAACAGTGTGGTCCGTTCTCCTGACATGCTTCCTAGGCATCAAAGGATTTGAGAGCCAGGAAGAACCTTAGACAGGGATCACTGTTTCAACACCTTTATTTTGCAAATGAGGAAATGGAGGCCCAGAGAAGCTGCACAACCTGCCCAAGGTCACACAGCTACTCAGAAGCACAGCCACACTCCACTTCCAGTTGTTTTCCATTACAGCAGGGCTGCCTCAGGCAGACTACAGATGGAGAAGAGGAGGATAACTCTCTATAGTTCCTAGAAGAATGAGAAAGTCAAAGCCAGTGAGCAAACAAGAAAGAGACAGACCTTGAGTGCTCATATGCAATTAGCAGGAGCTGGTAATCCCATCAGCCCAACTTTCATCACCATGGCAACATGGGTGAGGTGGGTGCTGGTTGCCTAGTAACAAGTGGTCCTCGCTTCCACTCACATCCAGCTCCCTGAGAGTCACAGGAATGGTAGAATATTGAAGTTGGAAGGGAAGGCAGGGATCCTAACTCAATTCCTTCCTTTAAGCAATGATGAAACTGATGGTCAGGCACCCTGCATATCAGCTTAGCGAGTGACATTCCTTCCATTGATGATCTCTGTGACAGCTCGGTGGAAAGGGAACCTTCCATTCCATAAACTCAGAACATGGCTAAAAAATGCCTGATGGTCTCTTCAGGAGAAGATGCTACTACCTTTTGCCTAAATGTTGGTGATGCCACATACAAAACTTGGGACACAGCAGATGTATACAGGAGGTACTGTTATGCCCAGTAGATAAAGACTGGGTCTATGAAGTTCCCCATACCTGGCAAGCTTCTTATCCTCTCTGTACCTCAGTTTCCACAAGTTAGGAATGAGTGTTCTGACAGTCCATATGTCTTGAGTCATTGTTAGGTTAAAAGAGAAAATGTACCCATCAACTGCTTGGTATACAATACACATGCGGAAATAGGTGTTCATTTACTCCACATTGAGTAGATATTTGTTACATGTCTGCTATGCAAATGCCACCAGCATAGGCTCTTGAGATTCATCAGCAAGCATCAGACAAGTCAGACAAAAGAAATTCCTGTCTCAGGGAGCTGACATTCCAATGTGTGTGAGGGTGTATATGTATATATATATTTTAAAATTGTTTGTTGAATGGGCGCAGGAACTCGATGGCAATATGCTGTTTATGTTGCTGGGCTCCTTCTCTAAGACTGAGATGTTTCCTGTTTACAGGGTGTGATGCTATAAATATGCAGGCTTGTCTTCTATGTAGGAACTCCAATTTCCTTTCTCTTAAAAGCTCAGAACAAGGCAGGCAGTGGCCACTAGAGGGCAGAGCGCAGGCCCCCTAGATAAGACCAGGGGAAGGCACAGGCTGGGGCACAGGCCCTGACTGAAGTTTCCAGCAAAGCCAGTGTTATCCCTGCCCAGTCTCAGGCAATGGCTTGGAACGTGGGAGACTTGAGACTATTCTGGGACCCCGTGTGGGGCGAGGAGTGGAGAGAGGCTGTAGCATAGTTTAAGAGTGATGGCTTTGAGAGAGGCTGATCCATGCTTTAAAATCCTGGCATGAGTAAGGTGTGCGACCTCGGAAAGTTATTAACTTGCTGAGCTGCAGATTTTTCACCTGGGGAATGGAGATTACAAGAGCTCCCTTTTGGTGAGGTCACATAGAATCTTTTGATTCTGGAGACCCCTGATAGTGTGGTTCAGCTTTGTGAATGAAGAGAAGGGGTGAAGGAAATGGCTGTTAAGCGCTTGCAATGAGAAGGCTGAGGTCTCTATAGTCACTAAGCCTAGAAAATGTGTCATGGAGGATCAGTTGTCCCACCTTCACATCCACCCACCTCTCAGCAGAGTCCTCTTCCTATTCTGCCCAAACCCCTGTGCTGGTCTTCCTTCTTTGTTCCCATCGGTGCTACCCACTCTTGGATTCTGAGTTCCAGCCAAGCATGGCCTGGATGGTCACAACACCCTCTTAATGACTCTCCCCACTTCCAGCCCCCATCTTTCTGATCTGTTGCCAACATCAGGCTGGGCTACAGCCCTCAGGCACCAAAACCATCACGTTTTAAGTGCTCCCATAGCTTCTGATGCCACTCAGGAAAAGGCCCAAATTCTTTCCAGTGCCAGTGGGACTTGGCATCTCCTGGATCCTTCCTGGCTTTTTACCACATGACTGAGCTCTCCCTCAACTTCTCTGTGGTTGAGAGCACACTGTGCCCCTGTTCTGCATGATTGGCCCCTTCACTCCCCACCCAAGCCTCCACTCTGTGGGCTGGTCCCTCTCCCAGATTATTTGCTTCAGGGCACACATCCCAAGCTTCTCGGATCTTCTGCCAGGCACCCATGCTGGAATACAGTGGTACCTCGGTTCACGAATTTAATTCTTTCCATGAGTCTGGTCGCAAACCAAACTGAATGAGAACTGAATCAAATTTTCCCCTAAGTTTAATATTGAACCTAACCCTTGAATTTGATTCGGTTCTCACCCAATTTGGTTTGTGACCAGACTCATGGAAAGAATTAAGTTTGTGAACTGAGGCACCAGTCATATATGATCCCAGAGGGCAGTGCCAGGCCTCTCCATTCCCAGCCTGTAGTCACATGGCTAGCATGCCACTGAGATTTGTTAAGGAAATCAACTGAGTAGATGATAGACATTGACTGAAAGGACAAGTCAGTCCATGCTTTTGTCTCCCAATTTCTACTCTCCTCTCACTTTGTCTTTCCATAGACAGCACATTGATCTTCCATCTAAGTTTTTTCATCTATTACTTCTTTGCTCAAAAGCCCCAAATGTGAGCCTGTCTCTCACAGGTTGAGGTCTGAAATCCTGGATACCTCAACCCACTTTTCCAAATGAAGTTACAAGTATATTTCCAAATATATCTAGAGATATATGCATGTATATCTATAGTAATATATACTTGGAAACAAATAATGAACATATATATTTGGAAATATACCTGTATATTCCAAACAGACTTACTCCTATTCCCTGGAATTTGAAGCTTGCCACAACATGAGCCCCCAAGGACAGCCCTGGGATGCCCTCTTTCACCACGATATCCTCAGTACTCAGTACGGTGTCTGGCTCATAGGAGAACCAGCTTCACTGAGTCGGTGATGAGCTTTCTTCCCCCTCACAGGCCCACACAATGTATCCACTCACATCTCTACGTTTTTGCTTAAGACATTTTTCTTTCTTATCTATATCTCAAGTGCTAGGGAAAATTCCATTCCAACATCAGTCTCCAGCGCACCTCAGAAAGGGGCAGGAGACACAAAGAGACCCAGACCTATGGCTGAACAGGTCCCCAAACTACTTTCTCCAGGAGCTCCCTCCCTGGCAAAGAGAATACTGTACTGGAAAGTAATCATCCTTTTTCTTGCTTAAGAAATGTCTCAATCAATTCAGAAATACTGCTTTTGTGGCCAGTGTAAGAACTTTAAGCAAGTAACAGGCTTCTGTTATGATTGCATGGCATTCCACTGATTGGACCAACAATTACTCCTGGGACCAGCTGCCACCAAAGTGCCTGGAGATTATCCCAGTGCTTGAGTTTCTCAGGTGTGGCTCTGCAATAAACACACTCAGGAAGTCAGTGGCTTCCTGCCCAAGAGTGGTTACTAATGCCCTGGGGCCAGCTCAGTAGTCAGAGGTGTGAGATCAGAAGGTGAGCTGCTGAGAAAGGCTGGCAACCTCAACTTGGCATTCAATAATCTTTAAAACATAAAAAAGGTGGGCAGTAGGGAGGCAATGTGATCAGAAGAAAGTCCAAAAATGTGTGCCTGAGCCCATGTTTTAAAAGGTGAAAGATTTATACTATCTGAAGAGAAACCAGAGTATTGAGCACATTTTTTTTTTTTAACAGCCATACAATTTAAGATGCATCAACCTTTTTCAGTCTCCTTTAAATTGAAAAATGAGTACACCATGAACATCTGCTTTGTTGTGCTATCTGGAGGATTGAATCGGGAACATCTGGCAAGGCCCCAAGTAAACCATAAAACGCCCCAAGAGTGTTAGTTGTAGCTTTTCTTTTTGACTTAGCATAATTCCTGAAGGGGATTACTCCACCTCATCTCTGCTGTTTGGACGTGGGTGTTCTCCTTTGTACTTTTTGGAGTTAGAGAAGTGTGTATAGCACGGACAACCATCTCAGTTTTTCTAGGACTGTCCTGATTTGATCTCTGAAAGATCCAGGTTCCCGCACCATGTCCTGGAGAACCCTAGTACCTGGACAACTGGAAAGACTGGTCCACCAGGAGCAAGAATGCAAAGCACCATCTGTTTTTCCTGATGTCATATTGTGACATGAGATATCCTGATATAAAAAATATAAACTTACTTGGAAAATATTAGGAGGTGATGAGTCATGTTACAAAATGACCACCTAGACCAGATTTCCCTAGACCAGTTAGCCTCAGCTCCTTGGAGGTAGGAGAACACCTTTGTAGGCCTCAGAAAATATTAGCAAGTAACGTTCACGCAGTGCACACTCAATAAACATCTGAGTAATGAATGCTTCTAGGGTTAAAACACCTTCATTAAAGCATAGATTGAAATATTTTATAAGTCATTTACTTTTTGAGAGCTGAGTACACCAAAATTTGAGAAGCCATTAATCATTTGATGGGCAATTAGTAAAGGAAAATAGAACAATTTTTGAAACAAAGCCACATTATTTATTTTACCAAAAAAAATTGTAATTGCATAAAATTTTCAGAATTAGAACTACTGTGCAAAGTGCCACATTAGGAATCATTTTAAAGATGCTTTCAAACAGCGTTTGGGCCAATGAAGTTCCATCAGCAGGATTCACCTAGTCCTAATCCAGAAAAGCACTGTCAGCTTCTCCTTTCTTGTTCATTTCCATGTGTTACACATCATGCACATAATGGTAAGTTGAACACTATGATATTTCATTGAAAGTTTCTTAGTGTTTGTGCTAGGATAATATCCTTTCTCTGGAGGCCAAAAATATGCACTTATTGACACACTAGGTCTATAACAAAATGTGAGCTCCAGTGGGGGTCCTGGCAACTCTACTTGGTGACTACTGTTTCAGGCTGCAAATACTTGTTGTTAATGACAATGATTTTTGGAGATAGCAAAGAATCACTTTTGTCTTTTCAAAGCCTACTAGACCCCTTACAACTGTATTCTAAACTACCCTAAATTTGGCTTAGTTCCTTATTGTTTCTCAAATGCCCACCAAGGGTTGGGCTGGGGATTTAGTTCAGTGGTTTTGCCACCTGCTGTGCAAACACAAGGACCTGAGCTCGATCCCCGGTACTAAAAAAAAAACAAAACCTCAAAACAACAACAAAAAATCAAATGCCCAAGGGTCATGTTTTCTTACTTTATTGGACTAAAATATTTTATGACACATTAAATATAATCTTGTCAATAAAATACCATATCATATTTTCACATTTTGGAGAAGCACAGTTTATGATCCAAATAATTTCCTATTTCTCATTCTACAAGAAAATCATTAATAGAACCATACTCCTCGCAAGAATTGAAATTTAGCTGTAAGAAAGCACAAACCTCTCAGAAAGGCAAGATATAAATCAGTAGTGAAGAAACAAGCCTACTGGTTATAATATCCAGATGGAAACGAATAACTGAATCATCCTTCATCAAATCAAATAGCATCTTAATAAGTTGCTGTGTCATCTCTGTTGATTTAATTTAGCTGGAAGATATCAGAAAATGATTATGACCCGCAAACATATCTTCATTTCCTAAGCTCATTAGCATTTGGCACGTGAGTCCTCTCCTTTTTATTCTGAAGGTGAATTTACCTCTGAAATGGGCTTTAGGCTACCCACTCAGGACCCCTCCTGGAAATCCATGAGCTGCTCTTATTAGTTCCAATAAAAACTCTCCTAACCTCCTCCTTTGGTTCACTTCATTCTTCAATCTTCTTGCAATATGTCCTTGCTAAACTGTGATTCCATTTAGGAGATATATTTGCATCCTTTGTTTTTTACTGGATAGCCTTACAGCTTCTGTCATTTCTCCGGTGGTAGATTTAGGGAACAATATGCTTCATATAAAAACAGGGGACCTTACCAGCCAATTTAAAAGGTGATCAGTGCTGGCTGTGGCTCTTAAATCTCAGAGAACAGGTTTTATTGGGGCAGTCTGGTCTGATCCCCCTCCTGCATACATGAAGGAATGTGAGCCTGCCCCTCCTCAGTTTCCTTTCCAATCTGATCCCCCACTGGTGAGGGGGCAGTTTTAGTTCTTGTCACTTTTGGTTAGTCTCCTGAGACTGTCAGCTCTTGGGCACATTGTTCCATTAACTTGTTTGAGCATAAGGACAAATCTCTTTCACTGCTAAGGCCTCTTAGCTCCAACTTTCTCCTGAAGCTTTTCCTTTTTTCTTCTCATTTCTTGGAGGCACGTTTTACTAAAGACCATAAACCCACCCTAGGAAAGTTTTTCGTCCTAATTCTCTTTCTGCCTCTGGTGTAGCAAGCAAGGGTTTGGAAAGTAGTGACAAGCCTAGTAGATAAAGTTCCTGTGCCTTACTTACAAAGCTACTGGATAAAGTTCTTGTGACTTACATAGAAAGCTGCTGTGCCTTACACATACAAGTTTTTGTGCCTTGCAGTGTTACTGTTGGATCAGGCATTCTTCTGTCCTTTCTCCATTGCCCTTCCCTTAGAAATGATGCAGTTGGCGGCAGCAGCTCATGGAGGGCAAAATCTGTCTCCCCTGCTGACCTCTTCCTTGTGGCTTCTAGATTTCAGGACTCTTGAGGGACCAGGTGTTCCATCTCTCCAGGATGAGGAGTTTCCCCCTCCCTAGGACAATTCAGTATCTGCTTGTGTCTGTCCCTCCGTCACTTGTTGTTGCATGACTCCAGAGTGAAGCTGGCCTTCACTTTCATGGGTTAGAAATCAGCTCTATTTGGAGGCATGCATCTCATGTCACCCTAAAGGACTCTTGTGGGTGGATGAAACATCTCCATAGGATCCACGTCTTGTGTTTCCTATTCCCTCTGACTTATCCCTGGGCTATATTCTTAAAACTGGTCTAGATTTAACCCTCAAACTCTCAAAGAATGAATGAGAAAGTTTTAGTTCCAATTTGTCTGTCTTTTTGCCCTCCACATAGGGCTGGGAACTACAAAACAGCTCTGCTCCCTTCCCTCCTTCCTCCATCCCTCAGGAATACTGCTTGAACAGGGCAGACTAATTGGTCTTTTTGGGTGGGGCAATTAGAGCACAGATAATATCAGAAAGCATTCTTAGGGACCTTTGTGAGTTTGATAACAGCTCCAAACAAAACAGGTATTAAGGAGCCAGTAGCCAAGCCCCTTGCCTGTAGAGAACTGCCTATCTCTTGCCATGATCTCTTCAGAACATGTCACCAAGATGGCAACTGAGTTCAATACTCAGAGATATGCTGACTGAGAGCTGAAAAAAGTCTATAGCTAATATGACCCAAGGGGGTCACAGGATCTGGATGAAGGCGGCCCAGGTGCCTGTAAGAGCAGATAATCTGGTTCTGGCCACTTCTTCAATCACCTCCAGCTTGCTGCCTCTGTCACTGGATGGGGTCAAACCTAAGGGACACCTTAGGGATACAGAACAAGCAGGGATAGATGGGAACACCTTCTCTCCACTTGTTTCTTGTTCTTTTCAAAACAAGGAAGAAACTATTGTAGGTAGACACAGACATCTGCAGTGGGGCAGACTGAGGCCTTGGCAGGCCTTTTTCTGCCCCCACCTTTTGGAATACATACTTAGTAGGCTCCCTGGCCTGAGTATCCCTTGAGAAAGAAAATGGTGGCCAAAGAAAAATGTGTAAATTACAACGCCATATCTCTAACAGTTGGTCCTTTTGGAGGGAACATTAACATAAAATACAGCTGTGGCTCTCAAAGATGCAGTTTTCCACAGTAATGTAACTCTAACACAGAGGCCCCCAAACAGCTTATACTGTGGTAGTATTACCTTATTCTAAAGTTTAAGGTAAACCATCAGCCTAGGACGCTTCTTAAAAATGTCCTTGCTTTCACAGGTGTAAAAGAGCTTTTCTTTCTTTCTCCTTCTGACTCTTACTGCTATTAACTTATTACAAGAGATCTGTTACTATTCATCGAAAAAAGTGCTAATTGATGATCCACAGGGAAAGGTCTAACTAGCTAGTCTATTTATAATTACAAACCTAAACTCCAAAATGGTTATTGTAGTTCAACTTGGTCAATACATTTAAGAGTGCACTATGATCTAAAAGTAATTGTTGCGCCAGATCAATCCCCGGTACCAAAAAAAAGTAATTGCTTTATGTGTTCTATATGTATGTATTTTTTGTTTGTCTGTGTAATCTGTGTTAATAACTGGTTAAAGTTGCTTCATCAGAGACTTTTTGAGCTTGTATTTATTCTATTTTTCCTTTTATTTTTGCCCTTGTAAACTTCTGGCATTTTTGGACTGTGGAAAGTTTTCAGAATAACAAAACTCACCTAAAATATTATTGGATAAGGGCTGATAGGCTTAGGGCTTATGTAAGACTTGTGAATAAAAGCATTAAAGTTTGATAACATAAAGATTATGTATGATCTAGGTTAAGATGTATGTTTCTGTGTATTAACTTTCAGGTACAATCCTCCAAAATTTCTACTTATGTTGGTTTATAAATAAACACTAAGATATTAGTTCAAATGCTTGTGGTTCACATAGCTTAGCCCTAGGCTAATTTAAATCAGTTGGTAAAAGATATTTTTAAAGTTGGTTTCCATCTAGACATGTTTCCATATAGATTGTTAGCCAATCAAGATAATATCAAAAATTTGGTTATCAAACACTGAGAGTTCTAACTGCTTCCAGTTACAAGCAAATGCACTTTATGTCTTCTACCTCCATTCACTTCTATGGGTCAGAATAGACCAATGAAGATCTTAGAGTTCAAACGTCAGTTCAAACAGCAGAACCATTCTGGAAAGACAGGCTTCTAACTGCAATGTCTATTGTTGCCTGTGCACAGTAACTGAAGGGTTTTTCCATGGTTGAAGATAATATATATAACTTGAAAAAAGTGTTAATTGTTATGATTTGGCTCTCATGAGTCATCTACAGTAACTGTTAAGTAAGTGGGCACTATTAGGGCTATGTTTCCCAAGCGTACAGGTCTTCCAAGATGCAAAACTGAAAAAAAAAATCTTATAGTTGGGACTTTCAGGCTAAAAAGGATTATCATGGTAAACTTTTCCAGGCTCAAGCATCTGGCTTTCTTTAGTTGTGTTCCAGCTGCTTGTGATGAAATACGCATGTTAATCCAATATGAGACAGCCAGCCAGACGATATGATAAGTTATAAAGCTTATGCTTGTGTGATTGTTTTGTAATTGTGTAATAAGTTTGAGGTACCTAGACACTGTCATAGTCCAGACAATGTCAGTCTAATGATTAGAGAATAATGTGTAAGTACATCTATAAACAAATATCTTCTACTTAAATGTCACTTTATTAAAAGATAACACATTTAAATAGGGTTTTTATATCATTTAATATTTTGTAATTGAATAAAGGTAACTGATTAAAGTTATTTTATACTAAAATAAGAATTTAAATGTATTTTAGAGGTAAAAACATAATATAATAATGTTCTAGTATAATAATATCATCATGATTCTTACGCTAAAATGCTATATTCCCCTTGGTCTCAAATTTTCCCTATAAAGCTTTACAATTATTACCTGTTAACACTGTACAGGAGTTCAACTTCTTCTTTTTTTTTTTTTTGGTACAGGGGATTGAACTCAGGACCCTGTACCTGCAAGGCAGGCGCAGTGCTACTGAGCTAAATCCCTGGCCCAGGAATTCAACTTCCAAAACAACCATGGTAGGTAAAGAAATAACAGTTCTCTGGCCTTACTTCATATTTTGAAGTGCTTGATATCCAGATAAGATCATGATAGTTAAATGTACTGCTCTCACTGCAATGCTGGTGTAACCCATCTCCTGGGTATTCAACAACTTAGGCTGAGAGACCAAAGCTAAAAAAGATAACTCGGCTAAAAGGACACCTAGTATGTTGGCCCTGGGCCTCCAAGGTCAATAAGGACCCAGGGGATAAGGGGACAACTCTGGTGAGTCACTCAACATCCTGAGTAAGAAGATTACTGCATCCCACAGGACAGGAGTCAACCAATGTATGCTGTGCAAAAAAGGAGGTTCACCAAAGAAAAAAACATTTCCCATGCTTCCAAGGGAAGCCACATGGTCAAGCAAAACTGTGAATCATCCTGGCAGATGACACTGATAGAGGAGCTAAGAGGCTCCACACGTGGTCCTAAATGTAACCCCTGAAGAGCTTTAACTGACTTAGATATACACAGCAAGAGGTTATTTTGATTAACACAATCTCACTTTAATTTGGTCTTAAACACTCAGCAGAAACGTGTAATCAAAAAGATGTATACAATAATAATAATAATATAGGCTAGATATAAAAAGAGGGCTCAAATCACTACACTGACTCCTGATAGCAGTCTTCTGCTACACCTATGATGGTTTAATAAGGCTAAAAACCATAGTAGCAACTACAGATGTTCAGAAAAAGTCTTTACATTCTTTAGCTGAAATAGTCCTTCAAAACTACAGTGACTTCAATCTTCTTACGGCCACAACTAGAAGGACTTGCAGACTAATAAATGAAACTTGTTGTCTTTAAATAAATAATTAACATCAGGTAAATGAAGACCTTAAAACAATAAAAAGAAAAAAATTAGGCGTTTAGATAACCCCCATGAGCAGCCAGGTCTAAGACTCAGCTGGTTACAATCCCTACTCCAGTCCCTTAAGGACAGTGAATGGATTTAGTTCCTTCCCTTACTTACCCCAACCTGTCTCTCATTCTGGTTCTTATGTTTGGGTCATGCATTAAAATTTGTTTCTTCTTGCCTAGAGTTAGTTGGTCAAACTCCGAATGTTCATGCAGATGGACCCAACAATGAATGTGCTGGACTCTTTTTACCAGGATACATTAGATTAACCCCCTGAAGAGAGTCCATAAACCCTAACACAACCGCTAAACCCTAACATAACTTTTATCCAAGGTTCCTTAGATTAGCGCTTTGGAGAAAATCTTGGACTGCTGTCTCCCCTACATCAACCCATCTCAGCTAGAAGCAGCCAGATTTGGTCTTTACACTTTTCCCCCTAATGACAGTTACAGATACTTATTCAGGGGTGGTGGTAGTGGTGGTGCTGGTAGAAAATAATTTATTGAGTTAGCTTATGGTTAAGGCAGGTAGCTAGCGGAGGGGCCCGTGATAAGAGTTGGGTGACCACTCACATTGATAAAAATTCAAATTAGAATCCACAGTGGACTAGGACTCTGGAAAAAGAATGAACTTCCTCAGGAAGCATGGAATGAAGCCCACTCCCTTCTCAAAGGGGTGTGTAGCCGCTCCTTACTAAGCCCTGAATTCTGGGGAACTTAAAATGCAAAATAAGTTTTTTTCTCTAAAATCCCAGTTTCCTTTAAACCCTACATGTTGAAGAATTGGGTTAGAGAGCCTGAATTCTAATTGGTGATTTTAAGTTCACAGAGCCACCTGTGATAGGTAGCCACTAAACAACTGAACAATTTTTGTGCGTGCTTATTTGTAAGTAGCTCTGAATTGAGGGGACATGTGGCAACCCACTTGAGACCCCTCCTGGAAATCCAGGAGGTATTCTTCTTACTGCCAATGAAAACTCTCCTACCCCCGCAATGGGTTTTAGGATTTTAGCCTGCAAGGGCAGCCCATGTTAAAAAGGGAAAAAAAGGCTCCAAAATGGAATTAAATTATTAGAATTAAGAAACTGGAACACTGGTGTTTGGTCAAATCTTTTATCAAAAAAGAATCCAAACCCTTCTTTTACCAGGCAAGCTGGTAAGTAGAAGTTGTCATGGCAACAGGATGTATCAAATTATAGGAGCAATGGCGTTCTTCATCTAACTAGGTATTCATCTCCCTTAAATGGGGAGCGACTGTTGTAGCTGAAATCCATTATATTTCTTTTAAATCTGCATTAAAAACAATCATTTCCTTTATTTTATATAGGAATATACAAACACAGAGGCTCTCATAAAAGAGATAATTAAAATTACTTGCAAAAGAATTGATGTGTAAATAAAAAGTCATAAAATGAAAATGAATCCCATAATATAAATCTATGACACACAGCAAAGGGATGAAGAGTGGAATATAATATCTCCTTCACCTACAGCAGAACATATTTTTCTTCAATAGTATTAGTAACTATTTTTGACAGAATGATGTAAGCCAGAACAGCTCTCTGGAAGTTGAGGTGACTTGGTAACAGGTATGATGTCACCACCATGGATAACAACACAGGTTCTTGTTAGCCCATGGATCCTTAATGGAAATGCAGAAAAAAAGGCAATGCCGAGTTCAACAAGCAAGCATTCCCCTCTCTCTTTAATAAAGCCATTGCTGAGAAATACATGGACAAGCTAATTTTCTAGGGAGCGTATTAAGTCACAGCTCTACACAAGAGGCTAAATTGAGCCTAGGCCAGTTGTTTTTCACACAAACTGAAAGGAGAAATTGGGAACCTATCTCAAGTACTCTTCTGCCACCCTCCCCTCCTCTTCCATGGTGAGATCTTTTACATTTGTCTCTGGGCCTCAGGTGCAAACGCTATACTAGCTCAAGTCCAGCATTTCTGTGGCATTTTCCAGACCTTGCAGATGAAGCTGCCAGTCCCCTCCCTGCCTCATCCCGCCCAACACATAGCAGGCTGGTGTCTTGCCAGAGGAGGGGACAGGCAAACCAGAGTGCCTATCTCCCCATGGTCAGCCTCAGCCCCTTTATTGTGATTTGGGTGTCCCCAAAGGCCCACGACTTAAAGGTGTGGTCCTCAGCTTGGTGTTATTCCAAAGTGGGGCTTAGTGAGAGGAAGTTAGGTTGCTGGGGGCAGTGCCCTTGAAGAGGATGCTGGGACCCCAGGCCTTCCTCTCCTTTACTTCCCAGCTACATGAGATGACATCTGCTCCACTGCCCACTCCCTGCCATCCTGTGCTGCTTGGACACAGGTCTAAAATGAAGTTCATTTTAGATTAAAGTGACCTAGGGCAACATCTTTTCTTTGATTGTCTTTTCTTTTTTTTTTCAGGTGAAGATCATTTCACCACCTCCCAGAGAAGAGTGTGTGTGTGTGTGTGTGTGTGTGTGTGTGTGTGTGTGTGTTTTACAGCCTAGAATGTTGAGGTCCCAACAAAGCCCTTGTCCAGGCACTTAGTATAATAATAATTCAAACAAAAATACAAACAGCTTAAAGAATTCCTTAAACTCAACAATGAGAATATAAACAACCTGATTAAAAAATGGACAGAAACCAGAACAGACTTCTCACTGAAGATATATAGATGGCCAAAAAGCATATGAAAAGATGCTCAGCATCACATGTTATTGGGGAATTGCAAATTGAAATAACAATAGGATATCATTACACACTGCTTAAATGATAAAACCCACCACCCAATGCTGAGGAGGATGTGAGCTGACAGGGCCTCTGATGTACTGCTGGTGGGAATGTGCAACGGGACTGACACTCGGGAGGAGTCTGGCAGTTTCCTCCCAAATGAAACATACTCTTACCACACAATCCAGCAACTGCTCTCCTTGGTATTTACTCAAAGGAGCTAAAAATATATGTCTACACAAAAACCCTACGCAGATGTTTATGGCAGCTAAATTCATAACTATTCTAATTCGGAGGAGACCAAGATGTCCTTTAGCAGGTGACTAGGTAAATAAAACTATGTTACATCCAAACAATGGAGGGTTATTCACTGCTAAAAAGAAATGAGTTATTAAACCATAAAAAGACATGGAGGAGGGGCCAGGGATGTAGCTCAGTCACCATGCCTGCCTAGCAAGTGCAAAGTCCTGAGTTCAATTCCCAGTACCAAAGGGGGGAAAAAAAAAAGACATGGAGGAAACTTAAATGCACACTACTAAGTTAAAGACACCAATCTGAAAGGGCTACATACTGGATGAGTCCAACCAACTACATGACATTCTAGAAAAGACAAACTGTGGAGACAGTTGAAGGACCAGTGGTTGTGAGGGGTTGGGAGAAGGGGAAAATGGATGAATAAGCCTTGGATTATTTGGGGCAGTGAAACTATACTTTATGATATTATAATGGTAGGCCCATTTCATTATTTACCTGTCAGAGCTGAAAAAAATCTACAAATCTAAGAGTAAACTTAAGCATAAACTATGGTCTTTGTGTGACAATGGTGTGTTTCTGTAGGTTCATCAATTATAACAAATGTTCTATTCTGGTTTAGATGTTGATAGTAAAGGCAAGGTGGAGGTATATGAGAAACTCCTGTGCCTTTTGCTCAGTTTTGCTGTGTACCTGAAACTACTTTAAAAAATAAAGTCTATTAAAGAAAAACATCCACAGAAGTATGTCCCACACTATTATCTCATCTAATCCATACATCGGTGTTTTGAGGCAGGTATGACTGTCAGACCCATTTTACACACTGAAGGTTCAAAATGGTCACACACCATTCTCAACACAGAGCAAGAGGCATGGATTGTAACCCCAAGTCAGTCTGGTTCCAACTCTGCTCCTAGCAATTGTCAACCTCTCTGGAGGACACATTTCACCCCCCTAGAAGGCATCTCTATAGCATCTAAAAAATAAGGTGGGCTCTTAACCTAGGAAAGTATTCAAATTATGCCCCTAGATGTTCAAAACAGAGCAATGTGAGGGACAGTGCTTGTGTATTTTGTGTATAAAACATGGACATCCATTAACTGAACAATATAGGACCTAGCAAATACCAGAGTTCAGCTACAAATTAACAGCAGCCTACTATTTATCATAAACTTGGCTGAGCCATCTGTTTTTTTTTTCATTAAGTTTATTGGTACATTTTAGGTATATAATACAATGACATTCATCATTGGGAATTTGTGCCTTTACATGATATATCTTGGTTGAGTCATCTGTTTTTTAAGGGGTACTGTTTAAGTGCCATAAATCCACAGACCCAACAATCTCAATGAACTGAAGCATAAAAAACATGAAAAAAATCATGCCAAGGCAGAGCATAATCAAATCGCTCTGAAAAACACAGTATATACAAAGGAATAAAAGTGAGAATTGGAGATTTTTCATAGATATAATACATATAAAAAAATAGGATAATCTCTTTAAAGCCCAAAAGAGAAAAGACTGTAGACCTAGAATTCTATACCAGTGAACTATTTTTCCAAAAGCAATGGAGAAGAAATCTTCCAGAAAGATGAAATAAACACACTTCCCTGATTCCTCCCATTAAGTACACTGAGAAATCATGAACATTATACATAAAACAAACATAAAATGAGCAAAAAAAGCGACACACTGCCAGGAACCTTAGTACCCAAGGGATAAAACAGTGCTAAGTTCACCCCGTTTTCTTTTGGCCTCTTATCTCTCAGTCTGATACTAGCAACCTCAAAATAAATTCCAATGAACATGCACAAGAAAAAATCTGCTTTCTCTAACTAAAGAATCAGAAAATAAGAAGCCTCACAAGACAGAAAAAAAAATTAGATACAACTGTGCCAGCTAAAAACAGCACAAAAAACTAATCCCATCCTTGCCCAAGCCAGCAAGGCCAAGTAGGAGGCTCAGATATCTATCTACGTTTAGCAAGTGTGGATTAGGCAAATCACAAAAATTATGATCCAACAAAATGCTATTTATAAAGGTCTCACTTCAAATACAACAACATGGGTAGGCTGAAAGAAAAAGAATGGAAAAAGAACTCAAAAAGTTAAGAGTGGTATACTGACATCAGATAAAGTAGACTTCAGATCAAAGCTCACTAGAGACAATGAGGGACACTGCATATTTATGAAAGGATCCACCTCCCAGGAAGACATCATGATCCTAAGTATGTGTGCATCAAGCAACAGAACTTTGAAATACACAAAATAAAATAATAATAAACCTGAAAGGAAATAGGCAATCTACAATTCGGCTTATAACTTCAACAATCCATTCCCACCAACAGCTAGAAAATCAGCAAAGGTGTAGAAGGTGATTTTGAACAACAAAATCACTTAACAAGATGTAATTGGCATGTATATCACGTTTATTTTGAGCTGAGATCTTGCTAAATTGCTAAGGTGTTCAGGCTGAGTTCAAATTTTTGATCCTCCTGCCTCAGCCCCCCAGGAAGCTGAGATTATAGCCATGTGACACTATGCTCAGCTAATACAGTGGCATTTCTTAAACTATCACTTATAATAGTATAAAAATATGGAATACTTATAAATAAATCTGACAGTGATGTACGAGAACTTTATACCAGTAAGCACAAAACTGCTTATAGAAATTAAAGAGGACCTAAATAAATGGAGAGATAAAGCTTGTTGGTATGTAAGATGTCACAGTATTGTGCGGCTCTCATTTCTCCTCACTTTACATAATTCCAATTAATATCCTAGCAGGCTTTTCTGTAGAAGTTGATAACCTGATTCTAAAACATATACTTAAATGCTAAAGACTAAGAATGGCCAAATCAGTTGGAAAAGAAAAAAATGGACAAATAACAATTTCTGATTTTAAGGTTCATTATAAAGCTGCAATAATTAACAACAATTAGTAACAGTGTGGCATCATGATAGACAAATAAATTGAACAGAACAGAAAGTCTAGAAATAAGTTGTCACATATATACTCAAGTAGTTTTTAATAAATGAGCAAAGGCAATTGAACAAATGATGATTTTTAGCAAAAGGTGCTGGAATAATTGGATATTCATGTTAAAAAACCCCACAAGCCTTAATCCACACCTCCCACCATTTATAAAAATTAAGTAAATATAGAACATAAGACCATATATGAAATCTAAAATAATGAAACTGTTAGGAGAAAATATTTGTGACTCTTGGTTAGGCAAGAATTCACCAAAAGCATGATTGATATAATAATCCAAGAGGATAAACTGGCTTTAATAAAAATCAAACTCTTTTGCTCTTCAAAAGGTACTATTAGAGAAACAAAAAGTCACATACCAGGAAAAAAGAATGTGCTAATGATATGTCTGCAAAAAACTTTGTTTTTATAACATATATGGAACTCTCAAAGGTCAATCAGAAAATAAATGACTCTCTGAAAAAGTATGGACAAAAAATCTAAACAGGTCCATCAGCAAAGATGGATGGATGGCAGGCAAGTGCCTGAAACAAATGCTCAACATCAACTATCCTTATTTCCAACCTAGTGGAATTCTAGTCCTAGCTAACGTATTAATCAAGTATAAAGAGAAAACAAGACAGTTTCAGATACTTAAAACCTTAACATGCCTACCTCCAAAGGACCTTTCCCAGGAAGCTACTGCTGTATGTACAGCGCATGAAAATGAAACAGGAGAGAAAGGTGTGGGTTGCTGGGAAAGGGAGCTCTGACGGAGGGAGTCGAGGGAAAAGCATGCTTCAGGAGGAGGTGCCCAGGCAGCGTCTGTGCAGAGAGCTGGCCAGACCAGGGTGAAGTCAGAGGAAGGAAAAAGTGTGCTTTTAAATAAATGCTGTGGTTTAACCAAAATGCTTCTAACCCTGAGACCAGACCTGTGCAAGGTCACATTGAAGTCTATGAAGAAACAAACCAAAATAAGTATTCTGCAACTTGTTACACTAAAACATCTGCCTTAGACCGCATTTTTCCTGATTTCTGCAGATGCTCTTCCCAAAGACCTTGTTAATTCTGGTCAAGAAAAGAGTCTCTATCTCATCCAAATCAAAATTTAATGCAAAGCTTCATGGGGTGCGGGGGAGAAAGAATGGATATGTGTGTAGAAGTAGCATCAACATAGAGGGTATTTAACAACTAAACTTTCATTTTTTGTCACAAAACAGTTGTTACATAATAGGTCTATTAGTCCATTTTTCTGTACTGTAACAAAATACCTAAGTCTGGTTGACTTATTAAAAAAGAGGTTCATTCAGGCTATAGTTTTGGAAGCTCAAAGATCAACTGGCATGGCCTGAGCCTTGGGAAGGAGCCCCTGACCATGATATCTTGGCAGATGGCAAAGGAAAGGGAGAGACTGTACAGCAAGGCAAGAGGCCAGAAACTAGAGGGACCAGTGATCCCAGGAGTGCTCTACCACTGAGCTACACCTGTAGCTCTTTATTTTTAATTCTGAAACATGCTCTCAACTGTGTTGCCCAGGTTAGCTTCAAACTTGAGGTCCTCCTTCCTCAGACTCTTGAGTGGCTGAGATTACAGGCAAGCATTACAATGCCTGGATACTTCCTTTTATTATAACATCCCTCTCAGAAGCACTAACTAGGGTCCCATTCCTTTCAAGGGTAGTGTCCGTGATGACCTACTTGTTTTCTCTAGGCCCATCTCTTACAGCTCGGGCCCTACCTCTTAGAGGTTCCACACTACTTCCCAATGCTGCCATGCTAAATACCAAGTTCCCACAGTGTGACAGCCTAGGGGACACAAAGCATATCCAAACCATACCTATAAACTACAAAAATCAAGAAACAGGTACATTCCTAAAGATATATACTGTGAGCCTCTCTAACATAGCTCAGACACTTTGAAAGGATATAGCTCACAATCCTGTACCCTGGGAAGCATTCTCTGCAATTCTACAGAATAGAGAAGAATATTACTTAATGCACAATTTGATTTGTTTCTATGTGTATGCATGCTACTGGAGGTTGAACCCAAGGGCTTCACACTTAACTAGAACCCCAGCCTGTAAAAAAAATTTATTTTTTTGGCACGGGGGATCGAACTCGGATCCTTGTGCTTGTGCAGCAGGTGGAGAAACCACTGAGTTAAATCCCTGGCCCTCCAAAAATTTAATTTTGGGACAGTGTTGCACTAAGCCACTAAGTTACTGGGCTTGAACTTGCAATCCTCTGGTCTCAGCCTCCCTGAGCACTGATATAGGCTTGTGCTACCCTGCCTGTCTACTATTTGATTTTTGAGTGACAGCAGAGATGTAGCACTAGTTACCCTGAGGATATGATGGCCATACCCTTGTTCAATGCTCCTGTAGGGACTGTTAAAGATCAAGCCTGACCCTATAATCTTCTGCAGTCACAGAAACACCCTGTCCAGGGGCTGAACTGAGCCTTTCAAAGGCAAAATTTAGAATCAATTAGTAACTGCACCACTAGAGGGAGTTTAAGTGTCTACTTAGTATAGCATAAGGGAAAACAGGAGCCACTACAAGGCTTTTCTCCTCTCATGGAGCCACAGGTGCTGTAAGTTATTTTTTTAAATTATGGCAGTATCAGTAATGGCATTTTAAATGGGGATAGCATGTCAGTGTAGATTCCCTGTTTGTTTCTTTTCAACACTGCAAGTGTTCATTTTAGAGTGATTAAAACCTATAGCATCGTGGTTTTAGCAGGGTGTGGTGTGCACACCTTTAATCCTAGCACTTTTGGGAGGCTGAGGCAGGAGGATTGTTAAATTTGAGTCCAGCCTGGGCAATTTATTGAGATGTTGTGTCAAAATTAAAAAAAAAAAAATTCTAAAAGGGCTGAAGATGTAGCTCAGTTGGAAGGGCCTGGGTTTAATTCGGTATTGTAACAAACACACACCGCACAAGTACACAAACCCAAAACAAACAACACAGTGCCGAAGATGGCCTTTCGCCTAATCCCTACTCCCTTTCTCCTCCATAAATTAGACAGCCAAACAGACACTAAGATTGTAGATTCTGGATAGCACAGCACCAGGATATATTAGTAGCCTTGTTCCCTTTCTGCTCATGCCCCAATCATGAGACAATCATGTTCAGCCTAGGCCACGTGGGCCATGTGGCACTAGTTACCCTGCCTTCTGTTCCTGTTTGTCCTACACTATAAAGAGCGTGCTGCATGCCAGGCAACCATTAGCTCATCAGGTTGTGGTCCCACCTGGTCCCAGCTATAAAGCATAATTTTGGTGGGTATGCTTCTTTCTTGTTTTCCAAATTTCTTCATCTCCCACTGCCCTTCCCAGTGTTTAGTTTAGTATTTATATCATTCTAATGATAGGTTTTCCTTAATTATGTATTACTTAACACAGCCCCTGAACGTTTTGTTAAGAACTTAAGACTTTTGGGCCAGAGAGAGGGCATTTTTTACCTTGCCCTACCACTGTGTGTTGTGTGATTCTGGACTGTATTATCACTACTCTAAGGCTTGAGTTTCTCATCTGTATACAGGGGTATAGCGTTTCTTAGGAGTAAATTAGATCATGTATGCAAAACACCTCAAATGTATGACTGTATCTTAGAAGATATCTTTTCTAGTGGATACACTGGGACATAAAGCTAGTGGCTGAACAAGAACTTAATCCCTCCTTCCTAGCTCACTTCAGCATCAAAGCCCTGCATCAACTAAACGCTGATGTCCATCAAGAGATCATGTGACCATATGGCAAGGTCGTGGCTTATTTTTGTAACCTCCCCCAGGGAAAGTACAAGAAATCAGTCCTCAGAAATCAATAATCAAGAGTCCATGTCACTTTCAGGATCCATCCACTTTATTTGGTACTGGGGATTGAACTCAGGACCTTGTGCTTGCGAGGCAGGCGACGCACCACTGAGCTAAATCCCCAGCCCCTATCCACATTTTAATAAGGATGTCCCAAAAGGCCACACAGGTGACCACACTTTAACATGATTTTTAAAAAATTCTATGTCTTCTTAGGTCATTCACCAAATTGTGGAACTATCACCACTACCTAATTTTAGAATATTTTTACCACCCCCCAAAACATCAGACCCATGATTAGTCTCCAATTCCTCCTCAAATCACTGAAAAATATGTCTACTTCCTGAATGTGACTGCCTATTCTGTACATTTCAAATAAATGGATTTGTACAATATGTGAGTGATCTTTTGTATTTGGCTTTTTTCAACTAGCATGTTTCCATGTTTCACTCATTTTGAAGCATCAGGTACCAGTACTTCATTCCTTTCTATGAATAATATTGTATAGATATGAGTTTTGTTTACTCATTTGTTCTTTGATGGACACTGCATTCTTTCCTCCATTTGGTTTTAGGAATCTTGCTGCTATGAACATTTGTGTTCATATTACTGTGTGGACATATTTTTGAATCTTGAACACATATGTAGGAATGGAACTGCTGAGTTATGTTTAACTTTTTGAGCTGCCAAACTATTTACCAATGCAGCTGTGTCATTGTGCATTCCCACTAGCATTATGTGAGAGCTTCAGTTTCTCCATATCATTGACAACACTTGTTATTGTTTGTCTTTTTATAATTACCAACTTCTTGGTATAAAGTAGTAATTTTTTTTCTGGTACTGGGGATCCAAAACAAGGGTGCACTATCACTGAGCTACATCACCAGTCCCTTTAAAAATGTATTTAAAATTTTGAGGCAAGGTCTTGCTAAGTTGCCCAGGCTGGACTCAAACTTTCGATCCAATCTTCTTGCTTCAGCCTCCCTAAGGGGAGGGATTACAGGCCTGAGCCATAATGCCTGGGTTGAAGTGATATTTCAGATGGTACTGATTTGCATTTTTCTATTGACCAATGATGTCAAGCATCTTTTCCATTTGCTAATTGGCCATTTGTGTATCTTTTGGAGAAAAGTCTATTCAACTTTCCTTATTTATTTATTTATTTTTTCAGTGCAGATTCCTGGATGGAATCTAGGGCCTTGTACATGCTAGGCAAGCACTCTATCACTGAGCTATACCTCTGCTCTCCAGAAATGCCTATTCAAATCCTTTGGCTATGTAAAAACCTGGGTTACCTATCTTTTTATATTTGGGATACAAGTCCTTCATTAGATGCTACATATGATTTGAAGATACCTTTTTCCTTTCTGTAGGTTGCCTTTTGATTCTTTAATGGTGTACCCAAACTTTAAAAATTTTTAATAAATCCCAATTTATTTATTTTTCTTTTACCTGTACTTTTGGTGTCATATTTAAAAAACCATTGGTCAATCTTAAGTCATAAGGATTTACTCTAGTGTTGTGTACTAAGAGATACTACTTTTAGGATTTCATTGATATTTAAATTAAGTTTTATGCATGGTGTGAGGTAGAGGTTCAACTTCATTTAACACCACCTTAGAATTTTCACTAAACCATAATTCCTTATTAAGTATGAATATATGCCAGACATACATATAAAGACATTCATTCATTCAACAAATATAGGCAGCAAGAATGATACTTTGAGATATGAAGTGATAAATTTTCTTCCTCTATATTTTTCCTTTCCTTCCCAAAATTCAAGCAGAATTGAGCTTTCTTGCCTAGCAGAGATTAATGGAAAGGTGGCTTCTTAGCTTTTGTTCTCCTAAATTTTGGAGCCAGATTCCTAGAGGAATTGGATAATGATACTATCCAAAAGAACAAGGAAGAACTGGGCTTTCATCCTCTTCCAAGAGATGATAGTCTTTGGGAGGAATGTAGAATTAGAAAAAGGAACAGTTCTGTGAGTGAGGGGACCTGTAACTGGTTTCCCAGACATACCATGAGAGCAACAGGTGTGGGTGTCCCTGGTATCACAGGTACCTCTTAGCCCAGACATTCATACCCTAAGTCTGACAAGCCATGATGGCCAAGCACAGGAAGAACATGGCAACAGCTGGCCAAATATCAGACGACATATCCCCCAGTCATCCCCACACTACCTTCAATCACCATGTATTGTAAAATTGGGGCACTTGCCTGGAATTACAATGCATCTGGACTGGACAAGGAGCCAGGACAAAATCCAAGAAGCACTAAGGATATGTTTTTGTTCCCACCATGGCAAAATGGCAACTTTAAAGTCAGAAATTAGGTTTCTAGAAAGCAGTTCTTAAAAGTATGCATAGTCACCCTTTATTACATGCACTTGTGTGGGTACTTTGTGCTATGCTTTTTGTATGCAGCTCTCATTTAATTGACTCTTCCTTGTAACAGATCTTTAAGATTCAGAAAGTTTTAGTAGGCAAAGGTCTCACCCAAGGATGCACAACTAGTAACTGGTGGGACTTGAATATGAACCAGGTTTTACCTAACTCTAAAGCCTGTCTGCATTCTTGAAGTTAGGACTTCCTCTCAGGGAGGGGTCAAACTGAGGGCCATCTTCTAATTCAACATCCATTGCACTTAGATTTTGGTTATTTTTTTTCTGAGAGTTGAGATGCAGTTAAGTCTAATCAACCTTTTGAAACTTGGTGTTCAATGTACTAATTGGCAGATGATTCAGCAGAAGCCTGGGGCTGGACAGGAGACAGTGGTCAAAATGGCTCTCATGATCCTAGGGCCCATGGCTTTGACTCTGGGTGTGCTGAACAGGCAGCTTTCTATTACGACTCATACCCATCTGCACGTACATCAAAGAGGTCACATCACTGATTGCCGTGGGGGAGGAACCCAACTTTTCTATCTATGTGCAAAAGGAAAATGAGTTATAAGCAAAATGGAAAAATTTTTATAGGTAAAAGTCTCATAGAGCTGTTTTGCATTGACATGCAGGCATGCAACTTGATGCCTAAGAAAGCATTTAAAAGTCTTGCCTGAAGCTTCCTAGAAACAGCAAAAGGATAATAAGTTGATTCTGGCCAATGAAATGTTAATGGCTTTTCCTTAAGCATTAGTCCACTAAACACATGTTGAGAGTGTAATATGTAGACATATAAATGCTGCAAGAGTCCTGATTTATATATCTTATACTGCTGCTGCTTCTGTTATTTGATTCCAGGCAAGTGCTCAAACCAAATCTCAAATCCCAAAGAGAAACATATTGGGCCATAGGTAACAGTAAAAACTAGCAGAATTTTAAATTATAAGGAACTCCTGTCTCTTCTTTAGCGTCTTTTCTGAATATTAAATCTCTGCATTTCAGTTATATGCGGTTCAACTCCATTTTCTCATGTACAGTACAACACAGAGCCCAGGACCCACGGAAATTATTTGGTCCATTTCCCATTTCATAAATTGGAACATCTGAGAGTCAAAGAGATCAAGTGACTTGTTGAATGTTATGTATTTGTGGAGAAGGTACTGACCTTGGAGCAGAAAGGTGTGGAGTCTACTCACTCAGCCATTAATGATCTTCCTATAAAACTGAAATGTTGGATTAGCTTGTTTGGAAAACCTTTCCCTCTCTGAGAGGGCTACTCTGCTATGTACATGAGCATCTGCTGTTTGCTCACTGGTTGACTGTAGTCTATACATGTTCAGTGGCTTTCTTGCAACAAGAGGTAGTTTATGGTGGTTACAAGGCTGGGGTCTAATGTCTGATTTTGCCTTGTGATTCCAGCTCTCACACTTATTGGTGGTAAAAACCCGACAAAATTAACCTGTTAAGTGGACAGTGTAACGCATGATTATGACAAGATCAAATTAAGTAGCACATTAAGTATCTAGCATAGTGCTTGGCACATACCAAGTACTCAGTAAATCCAAGCTGCCACTAATATTACCATAGAACAGGGCCGGGGATTTAGCTCAGTGGTGCTGCCACCTGCCTTGCAAGTGCAAGGTCCTGAGTTCAATCCCCAGTACCAAAAAAACCCCAAAACAAAACCATGGAACACCTAGAGATGGTGTCTGTGTGGGTTGTTAAGAAGGCATTTCTTTAGGCAGGCATTGTGGCACATGCCTGTAATCCCAGCACCTCGGGAAGCTGAGGCAGGAGGGTCCCAAGTTTGAACCCAACTTGGCCAACTCAGTGACTTTGTGAAACCTTGTATATATATATATATAAAAAAAAGCCATTTCCTTCTCCAGGCAGATGCCACTGAAGTGTTAAGGACTCCAGACCATGGCAAGACTTCATTGTTCAGGGCAGTGATGGCAAACCTTTTAGAGGTTTCAATGATACAAACAGCCTGCTGTGGCACATGTGCCATAGGTTTGCCATCACTTCTCTAGGGCTATGTGTCTGGTTTTAAGCTAAGAAATAATCATTTCCCACCTTCCCTTGCTGAGAGTGGGTAGTCAATAATATGTAGTTGTTATCATGTATGGCTTTGAGAAAGCTTTTCAGAGGGGGTCTGACTTAGGTGGCAGGAATACTTTTATTCTTTCCCTCTTCTTTCTGCCTGGAATGTAGAAGCGATGGCTGGGGTGTCTGCAGCTTATCTGATCATGAAGGAAGGACTAAAAGACTGGCAGAGGCAGTCTTTGAGCTGATAAATCAATGGCAACAACCACTGACCCTCAAACATTTTGTTTCATTAGGAAAATAAACTCATGTACACATTTTGCTGCCATTATCAAAGTGTAATCACTAGCCAGTATACTGAAATGTATTTCTCTCATCTGTTAACAAAGACTTGCAGGTCTGCTTGGTCAGCCATTTGTCCCTGGTCACTTAGGTGACCAGAAGCTCCTCCTAAGTCAAGAGGTCCTCCTAAGTCAGGAGCTCATCACCCCTCACTTAGGTTTCTAAGAAAAATGTTCACACTGTCCTCATGGCCTTGCTACTTAATGTGTGGACAGTGGCCTAGCAATAGTAGTGTTCCACTGCAACTTAGGAAGAATGCATACCTGCAGCTCCATCTGGAATCTCCTGAAGCAGAGTGTACACTTTAACAAGACCCCCGTGGTTTCCTCATTCAGGGTTTGAATCTCCTGACCAGACTTCCAGGCTCTGTCCTGTGGTCCCTCCTCTGTAAGACTGCCAGTGCTGAATACAGCTCTACTCAAACCAGACTCCTCAAAACTGTCCAAGGGCTATATTGCCTACAGACTTCAGTGGACGCCCAGATTGACAGGCCAGGCCCTCTATGAACTTGTACTATCCTGGAAATGACCATGAAAGTGACTGCCATGCATGTAGGAGGCAGGCAAGAAACAATTTTCTGCATAAAAGAAAAAAAAAAGAATGTAACTGAGAAACAACATACTTCTTAATTCTGGCTTTGCCATGCTAAAGAGGAAAAAAACAAAACAAAATAAACCAAAACAACCCAAACTAGACATGGTACTTTGGCTTATAAACATGACACGATTTAGAAAAAAACATACAATGGCAACTTATGAGTTCTGGGAAGGAAATGAACAGAGTCGGTGAGAGAGTAAGGCAGGATGGTCAGAAAGGTGGCCGTAAAGATGAGTCTGTTCTCAGGAGCTCGTCTAACGGAGGGACCAGTTCGTGCCAGGGCCACCCAGAGGAATCTGGCACGTCTGAGGAACAGAACAAGAGGCTGCCCTTTCAGGTTCACCCAAAGCACAGATATCCCGGGAAGAAGGTGCATGAGGTTTACTTAAGAGGAAACAGGAAACGCTGAATTTCTGTTCCCCCGCATGTGTCTCCGCCAGGCTCACAGCCTGGGTTGAGCAAGCGGGCTGCAGAGTCGCAGGGAGTCCAGCCCTGGAAAATGAATCAGGTGAAATTGATGTCCCAACTCCGCTACTTCCCAGTTCTCCATTCCCTGATCTCCGCGCCTCCGCTTCCTCGGGTACACAGAAGGTTCAGAAGAAGACCAACTTTGTAGTTATGGCTGAGGGGGGTGCTTGGAAATCTCCCAGGACACTGTCACCCACACCAGGGCTCACCTCTCGGCGGATCTGGGACCACGATGGTGGTTATCACCCTTATGAGCTCTCATCCTGTGTCCCCGTTCCCGCCGAGGCCTCCGGCCCTGCCATCCCAGGCAACCTCCCCCGCTCACGGTCACCACCGTGACCCCTGTTACCTGGGGCCAGACGCGCCTTGTCGCCACCTTGCGTCCTGGGCCCTGCCTCCCCCCCGGGCCCGCAGCTGTCGCGGCGTCCCCAGCCCAGCCGGGCCCAGCGGCGCGGGATGGCTGGGCGGCGGGGCTGGCGGCAGCCACGCTGCGCGTTCCGGCGGAGGGGAGGGGGCTCCGCCGCGGCGACGGGCCCGGCGGGGGGCAGAGCCAAGAGGCGCGGCGGCGGCGGCGGCGGCGGCAGCGGAGGAAGAGAAGGAAGAGGTGGAGAAAGAGGATGCGGGGGACTGCGAGCGGCGGCGCGGCCCTGTCCGCAGTGAAGCCCGCGGCGCCCGGGGAACAGGGAGTGGCCGTCGCCTCCTGCGCGCACCATTTCTGAGATGGCGGCGGCGGTGGCTCGGCGGCGGCTCCGGGAGCCCGGGAGGGGCCGGCTGGGGGCAGGCTGAGCCCCCGGGCCTGGGAAGAAGCTTGGCCTGCGGAGGCGGCGGGCCAGCGAGGCCGCGGGGCGGCGCGCGCGACGCGGGGAGGGCGCGATGGCGAACGCGAGCGAGCCGGGCGAGGGCGGCGGCGGGGGTGGCGGGGGTGGCGGGGGAGGCGAGGGCGAGGCGGCCGCGCTGGGCCTCAAGCTGGCCACGCTCAGCCTGCTGCTGTGCGTGAGCCTGGCGGGCAACGTGCTGTTCGCGCTGCTTATCGTGCGGGAGCGCAGCCTGCACCGAGCCCCGTACTACCTGCTGCTCGACCTGTGCCTGGCCGACGGGCTGCGCGCCCTCGCCTGCCTCCCGGCCGTCATGCTCGCCGCGCGCAGGGCCGCGGCCGCCACCGGGGCGCCGCCGGGCGCGCTGGGCTGTAAGCTGCTCGCCTTCCTGGCCGCGCTCTTCTGCTTCCACGCTGCCTTCCTGCTGCTCGGCGTGGGCGTCACCCGCTACCTGGCCATTGCGCACCACCGCTTTTACGCCGAGCGCCTGGCCGGCTGGCCGTGCGCCGCCATGCTGGTGTGCGCCGCCTGGGCGCTAGCGCTGGCCGCGGCCTTCCCGCCCGTGCTGGACGGCGGCGGCGGCGACGACGAGGACGCGCCGTGCGCCCTGGAGCAGCGGCCCGACGGTGCCCCCGGCGCGCTCGGCTTCCTGCTGCTGCTGGCCGTGGTGGTGGGCGCCACGCACCTCGTCTACCTCCGCCTGCTCTTCTTCATCCACGACCGCCGCAAGATGCGGCCCGCGCGCCTCGTGCCCGCTGTCAGCCACGACTGGACCTTCCACGGCCCCGGCGCCACGGGTCAGGCGGCCGCCAACTGGACGGCGGGCTTCGGCCGCGGGCCCACGCCACCCGCTCTCGTGGGCATCCGACCCGCGGGGCCGGGCCGCGGCGCGCGCCGCCTCCTCGTGCTGGAGGAGTTCAAGACAGAGAAGAGGCTGTGCAAGATGTTCTACGCAGTCACGCTGCTCTTCCTGCTTCTCTGGGGGCCCTACGTCGTGGCCAGCTACTTGCGGGTCTTGGTGCGGCCCGGTGCCGTCTCCCAGGCCTACCTGACGGCCTCGGTTTGGCTGACCTTCGCGCAGGCCGGCATCAACCCCGTCGTGTGCTTCCTCTTCAACAGGGAGCTGCGGGACTGCTTCAGGGCTCAGTTCCCCTGCAGGCAGAGCCCCCAGACCACGCAGGGGACTCTTCCCTGCGACTTGAAAGGCATGGGCTTGTGAACAGAGACTCCTCCGCCACTCTGCCTTTCCTAATGGTCTGGACAGTGACCTCGCTTCTGTCCCCCTTTCAATTTCTAAGCTGCCTTCAAAATGACTCTCAAAGTGGACAAACACTTGGATTGTACAGACTCCTGTTTGGGGGCGGGGGAGGGGAGAGGGATCCAATGTTCCAGCTCCGTTCATTTGTCCTGAGTATACTTTCTTCCTGACTGTAGGTCCTACAGTCTTTTTGTACTGGTACTGAATTCTTTTTTCCATGTGATTTTTTTTTTTAAATAAAGGCTAAATTTCTTCATGCAGTTTTCCTAAAGACCACGGCCAGTTTTCTACAGAAGCTATTTTTGACAACCTCAAGTGGCATTACATACCGTGGTGGAGTAGAGAAAACTAGTATTTCCTTGAGGGTCTTCTACTGGAGCAGGAGAAAGGGAGCAAGATGTCTTAAGTTCCCTCTGAATTGCCAGCTGCAGGGCCAGCTGTGTTGCTTTGGTTCTTTGGAAATGTTCAGAACTTTGTTCAGTGTTGATATTAAAGTAAAGACATGGGAGTCGGTAGGAAGGCAGTCGTTCTTTAAGCAGTAAGTAACAAGATTTGGTTCCTAGTTTATACCACAAGGAATGTACGCACTGGTACATCTGCAGCCGCTGGTCTGTATTATATCTCGAATGGAAACATTTCTGTAAAATTGTGACTTTTAAAAGAGTAAAAAAATGTTTTGGTTAGTAATAGTGTGGAGAAAATACAGTATTGCATGTGTTTGTATGTACTGATTGTGGCTGAAGGATTGGGAAGGCTCTTGAGTATTACATCAAAAAGTGTTTAGGTATTTTTTTGCCAATGAAAGGTAAAATACTTTTATGGAAACGGCTTGTACTTTGAGAAGCCCGGTTTTATTCTGTCTTAGGAAAGTGATTTCCATTTTGAAGACTGTTCTGTTGTTCATGGTATAAATGAATGATATGTAATGATAATAACCTACTTGTAAGAGACAAAGCATTTCCTTACAGTGTTTGCTAGGTTAAACTGTGCTGTACTACTGATGGTTGTTTTAAATTATAACAACTATAATTTTAAATATTATTTGTTAGACATTGTCATTTGAAACTGGAAGACTACATTCTGCAAGTACTGTATAATATTTTTTGCTTAAGACGCTACATTTTTATTAATGTACCTTCCGTTTTGAGGGTTTATATCTATTTCTCTTTGCATTACACAAATATACCAGTATTTTCATTCTGGAGTGGTGGTTTTGTTGTTTGAGCCGGGGCCTGGGACTGTGTGTCTGAGTATGTTACTAATGAGCCGGTTTCCTTTCAGTGCATGTTTTCAGTTTGTTTTATACTTAGAAATTAGCATTTCTAGCACATTTGGAGTCTTTTTAGCTTTGAAGTGCAAGCTAACAACCTACATGTCTTCTCTTTAAAGGGAAGAAACAGTAAACATAAAATGCTTTGAAACTTTTTTTTTTAAGGAATAGTAAACATGGGCTGAGGATGTTGCTCCATGGTAGAGCACGCACTTCCTTAGCATGTTGGAGGCCCTGGTTCTATGCCCCACACTGAAAAACAGAACAAAGAAAAAAGTATCAGATAAACATGAGCATAAGCAAAATAATCATTTTGATAAAATAATTAAAAATTCATGCAGTTAATAAGTTTATTGTGGGTATAGTATAGGCAATTAAAAATTATCCAAGAATGATAAGTAATAAGGGGATATGATCAATTTATTTCTAATAAATGGGCAGCATTGTTTTATTGTTTGTGAAAGTTAATGTGCAAAGACAGTCTCTTATCTGGAAAATATATTGTTACCCTCTATCTCCTCTTGCCATAAGTCCAGGTAGACCTCTGCCATCCAGGGCCAATCATCAGACATCTCAACCAACCCAAATAGAGCACCCCAGGAAGAAAATCTTTCCTCCTCTAACCACCCAGCCAAGTGATCCATGCTCAAAACACAGGTCCCCAAGTCCAGGTGTTAGAATATTTAGCACCTGGTGTGGCAAAGGAGCCAACTTGTCATAGAAAACGTCTGAGTCACTCTAGCCTTAGACAGCACCTCCACTGCCCCAGAAACAACTTGTTGATCCTAGCACTGCCCCAGAAACAACTTGTTGATCCTAGATGGCCTTGAGTTAATAGGATATTTTTCATAGAGTAATTCGGAAACCAGAAGTTCTTGAGTTTTTTAGTTCATAGGAATTGATTAAATGCTTGCACTGTTCAGAGATTTTTTTTTTTTTCAATACTGAGGATTGAACCTCAGGGCACTCTTATCACTGAGTTACCACCCCTTTTTGTTTCTTATGTAGCATCTTGCTAAGTTGTCCAGGCTCCCTTGAAGTTGTGATCCTCCTGCCTCAGCCTCCTGAGTAGCTGAGATTATAGGTGTATGTTAGGGCACCAGGTCAGTCCAGAGAGTCTTACTAGGATGTACTGAGGGGGAATCCAGCACATTCCTCAGACTGCTAGCATCACACCTTCAGGATCTTGCTCAGACACGGTTTATTGTAGATAGATGCATACAACAAACTCTGTACTGCAGTTTTTGTTCTATAAAAAAAATTCTAAATGGATAGAAGGCAAGAACTCCAGTGAGAGTAGCAAGGAATGACAGCCAACTGTAAAGAAAAAAGAACCAAGAGAGGCAAAGAAAAAACAAGCTCTTTAGGAGAAGGTGCTGTGGAAGGGGGAAGGGTTAGGATCAGCGTTTTAGATCAATGATCTATTAACATGGACTTTGGTCATTAATTACATTAATTGGAAATCGAGGAAAGGATAGTTTTGACTAGAATATGCTGCTCATTGTACCAGGGCAGGCACAGTGTACTTGGGGAACACTTCCATTAGAATGGCTTATTTATTTATTTGGGAAGTTCATTTAGCACATCTTCCCTCCCCCCAGGAGATAAACAAATTGTCACTATATTTGTGCATAAATCTTCATCTGTGTGTCCTAGCATGGGATTATTGGGTACAAAATGAACATCTTTAGGTACCTTACATCAAATAGTGTTGCAGAAAGACTGGGTCTATTTCAATTTACATCTGACATGTTCAGTTTTTAAAAAATATTTCAAGCAAAATGGAGAAGCATATTGCAAACCAGTAATGATAATGATAAGTAATCTATCTACTATTTAGCCTTGCCAAATCTTTTGTTTTATCACATTGGCTTCTATTTTTCTCTTTTCTCTTTCCTTTTCTTCCTTTTCCCTTCTATCTCTTCTCCCTCCTTCCCTTTTTATTTCTCTTTGTTGCCTTTTGTTTTTGTTTTTGCTTTTGTTTTGTGATGGTGGTGGTGGTAGTACTAGGGCATGAACCCAGGGCCTATGCACTGAGCTATATCCCCAGCCCTTCTTATTTTTTATTTTGAGACAGGGTCTGGCTAAGTCACTAAATTGCCCAGGATGGGCTCAATCTTGCAATCCCTCTGCCTCAGCCTCCCAGAGTGCAGAGCTTCTAGACCTGTACCACCATGCCAGGGTTTTTTTGTTTTGTTTTTTTATTTTTTCCTGCTATCTCTCAGATCCTGTACTTCAGCCACTCCAATTTGCTGGCAGTGTCCCAAAGAGACCACACTGTGTCACACCAATGTGGTTGTGTTCCATATATTGTTTCTTATGGCCAAAGTCTTTGATGTCTGCCCCCCACCTGCATGTTAAACTCTGACACAAAAGTGAACTAGACACAAATGGTGGACTCCTGATCTCTACAGAAAGTAGGGAGGGATTACACCAGTGCAGACCCTGCAGGAGTTTCAAGGCCTCTGACTCAGTCATTACATCTGAGCATCATGAGTGGCCCAGTGTCTTACTAGCATTTTAAGTCATGTGCATGGAGGTGTCTGGGGCTATAAAATGAGGCTGACAGCTGGGTGTCATAGTGTACATTTGTCCTCTCAGCACTGGGAGGCTGAGGCAGGCATATGGCAAGTTAGAGCTCACTCCAGGCAACTTAGCCAGACCCTGTGTCCAAATAAAAAGTAAAAAAGGAACAAGGATGTAGCTCAGTGTGAAGGCTTGGGGTTCAGTTCTCAGTATTGCTAACTAAATAAATATCATAAAAGCAGCTGACCCCAAAGACTCCATTCACCTGGCAGACATTTCACTGTGTGGGCTGGAAAGGCTCCTGCCTTCCAGGACCCTTTGTGAGAGGTAAGGGAGGCAGCAGGGAATCATCTTCACACACTCCCATCCTAGCTCCATACAAGTACCCTTTGTACTGTTTATTTTGACTGTAGGAGTAAAGAGAAGTAAAACAAAACCAAACCTTGATCTAAGTCTAATGGGTTCTTTCTGCTTTTTTATCAACTGGGACAGAACTTTTGGGATCTAACCCAGCCCATAAGAAGCCCTCTTTCCCTCCTTCTTACTTCCCTTTGAGATGTTCTTGAGTGAAGATGTGATACCTGGAGCCACAGCAGCTATCTTAAAACCATTAAGACAGACCCTGTCAACACAGTGAAGAAAAAATTTTAAAAAAGCTCAGGCACCTATGTCAGAATTTTTTATCTCTAACCAGAGAACCCACCTCATATCTAGAGACTATTTGTTTTGAATTAAACGCCACTATTGTTTCTGCCATTAATGTTAAGTAACTATTAGGGGCCAGGGATTTAGCTCAGTGGTTCTGTCGCTTGCCTCGCAAGTGCAAGGACCCGAGTTCAATACCTGGTACCAAAAAAAAAAATATTAAGTAACTACAACAATATTTAAGCCTAGCGTATCCTCTCCCCCATCCCTTTGATCACTACACCTGTCATCCTGGAACTATATTCACCAATGTAAAAAAATTAAACACTTAACTTACATTTTCCAACTCTTAGATTGTTCTGCCTGCTGCTAATTATTTTTTCTTTTTCTTTTTCTTTTTCTTTTCTTTCTTTCTTTTTTTTTTCATTTTGGTACCAGGGATCGAACTCAGGACCTCGCGCTTGCCAGGCAGGCACTGTGTCACTGAGCTACATCCCAAGCCTGCCTGCTTCTCATTATCCTGGCTCTAGAAAAATAATGAAATAGATTTGACATTACCATTTATTCGTAGGCCGGTTCTGTGGAAACGACACTTTATAATACCTTTTCAATCAGTGTATAGACTTTTTGAAGTTAGAAATCTAATTACAGGACCTTGGAAAACTACCTGAATGGATCCATCCGACCCATGGATCTCACAGAAAGCATTTGTGCTGGGCAGTGTGGAAGGGCAGGGGAGAAGGAAGGTGAGATTTCCTTGCTAGTATGTCAGCCAGCTAACTGGGGGACTTGGCAAAAAAGCACCCAGAACCATAAAGCAAAGCAGAGGAAGGCAGACGCCAGGAGAGGGGCGTGGAAGGAGAGTGTGGGATATAAGGAGGAGCTCAGACATCATAATGAACTGCCGGCAGAAGCCCTGGGCATTCAATCTCCGGTTACCCAATTGAGGGAAAAAGGAAAGACCAGAGGACTGGAACCAAAATTGTCCTGGCTCCATCTCCTCCTCCTGCTGGGTTCTTCCATTTTTTTTCTGACTCCCTCTGCTGTCTACTCACTCTGGAATTGGTTTTAAAAATACAGTTTTCTAAGTGAAATAAGACAGCATACTTTTCTCTTCAAAACTTTTTTCTTGCGATTCTATCCAAACGTTCAAGCGCCAGTAAGGAATGTGGTCATTTTACCGGAGGGAGTTTGTTCCATAAAGTCTTACTGAGAGGAGAGCCCACGAAGATCGGTGCCGCGAGAACCGAACAGAAACCAAACAGGTAACTCTCCAAGGACCACTCCACCCACCTCCCAAAGGACAGGGAGATGATGGACCGAGCTACCAGAAAAAGGCACGCTGTGCTTTTGTTTCAAGGGAAGGAGACAAGAGGAAGGAAGCCTTAGTAGGTAACCAACCAAGCCTGTATCCTGGCAAATAAACAACTTGAAATTTATATCTGAAAGCCTAAAGCCTACGAATCACTTCAAATTATACAGAGAAATTGTGCAGAAACCTTCAAGTTGCAATGCCAAGGCATATGTGCAACAATCTTATTTCTGAGTAACATTAAGGAGACAGGTAAATTAAAGCTATTACAATTTGGCTTCTAAGAGGGATAATTTAGTAGTTTAAAATTTAAGTTTTAAGCGGCCAGCCTATGACAGGTGGAGAACGTGTAAACTGTTGTAAAACTGTGTATTTAAACATCTTCCTAGTACCTCTATATTACCTGAATTATGCTAGTCTTCGCCGTTGCTTCCTAGTATGCAAATCTTATTTTCTGCCAGGAAATGATATCTGAGAGGCACACACTGTTTCTTGGTTGGAACTGGGAGAGAGCAATAAGTGGTTTTATTTTTTTGAAAATACAGACATGTAGTAATTTGAAAGGACTTTGAAAATTATTTAGGTTTCAATGCCAACCTAATATTCTCATTAAAAAATTCTATAGGAATCATTAAATTTAAAATGCACAATAAGATGAAAATTTCCTTATCTTTTTTATTTACCATACCCATTAGCCCCCCTTTATGCCCCATACCTTCCCTGAATATTGACTCATATACCTGGCAATGTGGTAGGCAGAAAGAAAAGAACCCATCACAGGTACTCTTGCTGCAGTAACACACAGAGTATAAGTGTACAGTGTGTAATTTTTAAAACTCACAGTCACCAGTCACGATCAGTTTAATTTGCATATCTATCTTGAGGAATTATGGGATACCCAGAGCTATTTCTAGAATTAGATTTGCATAATTATTCTAATCCTTTGTAAGTATGGTGACATGTGGTCTGACAAAGGATTTGAAAAAAATTTGTAGGTTACTTTAGAAGTTTTATAAAGATATTAGAATTAAATACCTTTAGTTATATATTTAATAACCTGTCTCTATTGAAAGGAACACAATTATACAAAGCCATGATTAGTCTTCTGTTAATGGCATATTACTTTACTTTTGCTACTATTGTTCACTGAAAGTTTGTCATTCAAAGTTTATTCCTTTTTCTTTTTCATTTTCTTTTTAACACTTCTTAGCAAGGTTAAGATTCATTTAAACATCATAAGAAATTCATAGCTGTAATAGGGCTCAGTGACTTTTCCACAGATTAATCTGAGTAGGAGACATCTTTCAGAATTTGGACATAAAGACAACTATATCCCTTTCCTTGGTGTTGGGAATATGGATGCTGCTACAACCAAAATCTGTAAGTACAAGGTAGGATAAAGAGAATACAGTAACTATTTTTTTTTAAAATTCCATTAAGCCCTCCCAAAATACTCTGCTTTGCTTGGAACACACTTATCTCTTCATTCTTTTTTTTTTCTGGTCCCAGAATTGAACTCAGTACCTTGCACTTGCAAGGCAGGCACAGGGTGCCACTGAGCTACATCTCTGGCCTTTATCCCATTATTCTTGCCACTTTCTCAAGCAGTTCTGGAAGTCCTCTTTTGTATCTTTGGTTGTGCTGTTGTGGCTGTCTCAAGGTCCTGAATCAATTCAAAAAATTTACATTTCCTGGCCATTTTGACTTTGGGAAGAGCCCGAAGTTGCATGGCGCCAGATCCAGTGAATAAGGTGAATGACGATGCACTGTAATGCTTTTATGAACCTGCCTTTATGTCGGATGTCACTCAGCAGTGGAAGTCACCCTATTTTTGATCACATCTCATAAAGACATTTATGAAAGAGGACTTCCAGGACTGCTTCAGAAAGTGGCAAGAATGATAGGGTAAGTATGTTCAAAGAAAAGGGGACTATTTTCAGGAGGATTAATGACAATGTGTCTTTTACTGTAATAATTTATTAAAATTTAACCATTCATTATATATTTTGATCATATCTCAAAAGTTGACCTGCTCCTTGGGGCTGGGGATTTAGCTCAGTGGTTCCTCCGCCTGCCTTGCAAGCATAAGGACCCAAGTTCGATTCCTGGTACCAAAAAAAATAGTTTATCTCCTCCTGAAGATTCATTCTTCTTGTTTGGTTAATAGGTTCTTGTTTTGATATTATTTCAGGACTGTTGTAATGAAAACCTTTCTGACATTGGAGTACTGACAGCTCTTCTTTTCTCTTTTCTGAACCTGAACTAGCCAACTCCAGCAGGGACTCATTCCAGTTCTGCCTCTTGGCCACAACACAAGCTAAGACCAATCTCATGACCTTCTTGCCACAAGGGCCAACTTTTCCTGCTTGAATATCACCAGAAAATCCCGTTAAATCCTGACACATCCTCCTGGAGTTTGTCCTGTCGTCATTGCCAACATCCAAACCAATTTTGGGTTAGTGGCAGATTGATCCTACCCTCTGCGGGGTGGACACTAAAAAAGATGACAAATTTTTACAATTTTAAAAAAGCAAAACAACAAAATAAAGCAGAAAATTAACAATAAACTTTTGGAGGAATTATTTCTTTTACTGAGTATGGTAAAGGTGGAAGCACTTTAACAAGAAAGTCCAAAGCAAGAGTGGCTTGCTTGTTTCTGCCTGGCTTGAGAGCAAGAGCTTCTGGAGATCATCTAGGGACTCAGGCTGGTAGGTCAGTTCTACATCTTCTCCAAAGCTCTTCACTGCCTGGATCTAAAGCCAAATTCACGGTCCTATCTCCTCCTTGGAGAGAAAGTGGAGCGCAATATTCTTTTCAGTAAATTAGATAGATCACTTCTTCTTACATTCCATCACTAAGAATTTAAGTCCCACTACCATACCTAGTCAGCTGTTGAATGCAGTCTCTGGTTGTCTAGGCAGGGGCCATGTGCTGGGCTAAAACCACTGAGAGGGAGAATGATAAAAAGACAGAGGGAGAAGTGGGAAGGAGCTGGAGGAGACAGAATATGAGGATGAATGAATGAAGAGAATAAGTGAATTGTGGAAGATAACTAAAGTCTACCAGTCTTTTCTTCCATTCAGAGACCTTCCTTCTCCTTGCCAAATACAAGAAAACTGATAGAAAACATTGACATTTGCTGTGCAAGGGGCCAATAGTTTCAGACAACATTTAACTCCCTATAAACAAATCATAGCATCATTGTTTGCAATAGTCCAAGTCTCCTATGTTGAGAAGAAAAATGCTACCTTTTAAAATGTTATACAGGAGCAAGTATTCACTCATATGCACATTCTGGGCCTGAAAGATTTTGTTCCTGCATTCAGAACTCCAACTTGAGATTTCAAGGGCAAATGTTTTAGAATATAGGCTGATTAATAAAAGGGATTTGGCCACATCTGGACACATCAGCAGGGGGCCACCATGAAGAGGGACTGGGGTGACATTGATAACACTCAAGCATGTACCTGTCTTTCCCATATGAAATAGAGCTGCTGTTTGGTTGTGATTTGGGCCCCAGCGGTTCATGTGCCGGGAGTGTGGTGGACAGTGTTGAAGGTGGTGTGGAACCTCTAAGAGGTAGGGCTTAATGGGAAATAATTCGGTGATTAAGAGTGATGCTTATGGGAAAATGGATGTTAGTTTTATCCAGAGGGTTGTTATAAAAGAGAAAGCCAGGTTCCTTGCCAGCCTGGCTCTGTCTTCCTATCTCACTGTGTGACGATAGCTGTTCTTGCTCCTTCTTGCTTTTGTGCCATGGGCCATAGTGTGACACAGCCAGGGGGCCTCATCAAAGCTGGTGCCATGCTGGTTGCTTGGACTTTAGGCTCCAAAACTGTGGTCTTGGGTATTTTGTTATAGCCGTGGAAAATGGACTAACACAGATAGTGACTAGCAGACTTTGTCAAGAAGATGCTAAGTTGATTTCGTTCGAGGCAATGCAGAAGGGGTGGAGGTGGGACTGGTTGGGGGCAGAGATGGAACAAAACTGACATTGAGATGGTAGTAAGATAAGATACTGGCTGATGGATATGCAAGACTTCCATGATTTTTAAAAGTGTTTAAAATTGTCCACAATAAAAAGTTTTGTTGCTCTGCTTTATTTTTAGGAGTGAGCTAGATATATTCATGCCAGTCTTAATCTCTCAACAATTATTCAAATATAACTTAATAAAACCTAATTTTCTGTCAGGGATTTAGCTCAGCGGTGCCGCTGCCTTGCAAGTGGAAGGTCCCGAGTTCGATCCTGGTACCCCAAACCGCCCCCCCACAATTTTCCCTGATTTTGCTTGTAAAGTTTTTGAGTTTCTGCAATAAAAACATCTTTTCACAAATTTTTCTGTTTTAATGAAGATGATAAAAATCTGGATTTAAACAATGTGGAAATTTATTTCAAAGTGCAATCTAAATATCTCAAATTATTAATCTATGATTAAATTTATCTTATCTGCACCCTTTACCTAAAATTTTTTATTTATTTATTTATTTATTTATTTTGGTGCCGGGGATTGAACTCAGGACCTTGTGCTTGGGAGGCAGGCAGCGGAACCACTGAGGAAAATCCCCACCCCCCCCCAAGCATTTATTTATTTATTTATTTATTTATTTATTTATTTATTTATTTGGTACTGGGGATGGAACTCCGGTCCTTGAGCCTGCACAGCAGGCAGCGAAACCACTGAGCTAAATCCCCGGCCCTTAAGCTTTATTTTAAAGAACAGCTTATACAAATTTACTCCTTGAAATGTAGTCAACTATACATCTGTCCTCAAATTGACATTTCTTTGATTGAATATGTAGATTGTGTCAAATGTTTACCTTTTCACTGCTTTGGATGCAAAATATTTCATTTTTATTGGTTTTGGAAAGATTTAACTTTTAAAATATTATTTTACCTTTTCAGAATGAAATAAAAATGTATCATTAAATAATATCAAGTGGACACAAAATAGCTTTAGACCAAAACAGTGGTTCTCAAAGGGGACAATTTATCCCCAAGTTCAACTTCCAGAAGATACCTGCAATGCCTAGAGACACTGTTGTCACATAAGGGGTGTGACTGGAATCTGGTGGGTAGTGGCCAGGGATGCTGCTAAACATCCTGTAACACATGGCAGCATTTTTCACAATACCAACTTACATGGCCCAGAAAGTTAGTGGTGTCTAGGTTAAGGAACCCTGGACAAACATGACAGCACACCTGGAAATGTTCATCACAACGATCTCTTCATGAAGCAGGCTGTCATTTTACCTTGCTGGGACAACTGTGTGTATGTGTATTCCAGACTTCACGATGACATTCTGAGGTGGGCACAAGGTACACACTTGGCAGGCACATAGATTAACCTGTGTATTTTGTCACCTGGGTACCACCATGATTTTCTACTTTCTTGGTTTCTAGTCTGATTTATTCAGTTACTGTGTGGTGCAATACTGGACTTCAGAGCATTCAGATGATTTAGGAACCAGCAGAATAGGTGAAATCCTGAGTTATCAGGGAAAAGGGCTGGAGGAAGGAATATCTGTCGGGGATTTCAGAGGCTGAGTCAACCAAAAGGTGTGCTTGAACATCAGAGGTCCAAGACAGCCGAGGGTTCATGGGAGAGCCAATGGCCAGCCTGGTGAGGCCCAGGCCTGCCTCCCTAGCCTAACTCTAGGGATCTCTGCACAGACTCTTCACATGAGCTGCATGCAACTGCCACTATACCTCTGCAGTCTGTGAGCTTCCCTCTAGAATAACAGAAAACAATCATTTGTACTGAGGACTACAGGAACTGTTGAGGGTGGCAAGAAAAGACAAGACTTTTAGCTACTGCTTTCACTTCTAAACTAACTAGGGAGGTGTCTCATCAAATAGTGTCACATTTAGCAGAAGCCTTTCCATAGAAATGAAATCCTTTATTCTTGTTTAGTGGCTCTTAACTATGAGTATGTTTTAGAATTAATCAGGAAGCTTAAAAAAACCTTCAATACCTAGACTCAGACAAGTTGAACTGGAATCGCTGAGCAGGTTGGATGATGGAGAAATTCAAATGGTACTCCAAGAACAGCATGTTAATGGCATTGCCAACTTTGAAAAATCTGAACATATATTTTGGTGAGGGTAATAAAGTTCACTTAAAAATCATACTGTTAAAGACTGTCATCTGTAGGATATATTAAAAGATGCTAGAAGAGAGATCTGTAGATCTGTTTTACAACATGGTGACAACAGTTAATATTACATACTTGAAAATTACTGAGAACAGATGTTAAGCATTCTCACAAAACATAAGTAGGTGAGGTAATGCATATACTAATTAGCTCCACTTAGCCATTCCACAATGTATACATATTTCAAAACATCATGTTGTGTACCATAAATATATACAAGTTTATTGCCCAATTAAAATTTTTAAAAATACTGGAAGCAATAAAACTTTAACACAAAAGGGAGTAGTAAGAATGAACAAATTAGGGAGAGAGATCAGAGAGTCAAATTCTGAGGATATTATCTGAAATACATGGCAACATGAAGAGAAATCATGAAAGGTTGCCAGTGAATCTTCACCGGATATAAAAAAATGTCCTGCTTTAAAACTAAAATAGTCCCTAACTTTAGTCACTTACAAAACAAAGCTGGAAAAGAGTGGGATAATATTTTTGATATTAGAGCAAATAAAGAAGCAAATAAAGAGGAAAACTGGTTTAGATGTCTGATCTATCCTATCACTAGACTGATTTTGTAAGGCTCTACCAAAAGAGCCACATTGAAATGCTGATGGGGCTGGGCATTTAGCTCAGTGGTTCTGGCATCTGCCTCGGAAGCCAAGGTTCTGAGTTCGATCCCCCGTACTAAAAAAAAGAAAAAGAAAGAAATGCTGAGAAACATGATGGCCTTCAATTAAACTGAAGGGTTTCTGAGGAAAATGCTTTTAATAATATGTTTAATAAAATGTATAAAAATGCTTTTAATAAAACATTAAAGTTAGAGATGGCAGTTTACATAAAAGTCAACATTGGAAAAGAAATCCAGAGGTCCACTTGAGTTTGGCACAAGGTCTATTTCTATCTTATGATGGGTGGAATGCACTGCCTATATTTTAATCAAAATCTACTGGGGACTTCATTTTTCTTGTGGAAAATCCTACTTGCCTTACTGTGTAGAAAATGGTCTATGAAGTCCCAACACTAATGCAGGAGCATGCTAGGAACTGGAAGAAACAGCACCACAGTCCTTACAGGGCCAGGCTTCATATTCTCTGCATAAAATGATTTTTTAAAAAAATCTCCAAGAACCTTATGAGATTTTTGAAACAATTACTTGAGATGTGTCATTTATGGTAGCAAATTAAAAACTAATCTCCAAATAGAAGGGTACACTAAAAATAGTAAGAACAGTAACCAAAGGGAAAGGTAGCAAATGACAAAACTCTGCTCTCATTTTGGGGCACTGAGCCAGCCAGCGCAGTTCTTAATTTTCCACACAGACTGCGCTTTCATTCCCTTGGCTTTGGTTTTACACACATAGTCTATCCAATTAGGTATCAATTTAAAAAAAAATTGAATTGGTATATGTGACAGCAAAATTGTGTATGAGTTGGTTATGTTTTTAACTTTGGTGAAAATAGATGATTGGCCCAAATAAGTTCTCACCACTTATGAAAAGGATGTCTGTAACATTATGTGAAAACAAATTTAGCAGGATTGCTGGAGTGCCTGTTCCTTCACCCATAATTCCACTTGTTGAAGTCAAGCTTTTTCAACAAACACTGGGGAGGAATGTTTCTTGAACCCAAACTAAACTAAATAAAAAATACTACTTTTCTGACCAACTATGGTAATTAGTGCAGCAAGATCCTATATGTTTATGGGACATGTTAGCCCAAGGGATAAAAGCCCACACAATGGGCAACTGTAAATCCTGGCTGGGTAAATAACTATAAAATGGACATTTTTTTTTGGTGGGAGGAACATTTGGTGGGTTAGCATGGGCCAAGTTTAGTCAGTTAAACTCATTTCATATGTTGTTTATTTGTGAGGTTAAACCAGTTTATAATACTTAGTGGGTTTTCAAGGCCAGCCTACGTTGGCATGGCTGTATGATTAGCACCTAGCATGCTGCCTTCCCCCCCATGATACACTCCCTGCCTGCTCCATCAATACCCTGAAAGCCCATGAGTCCACTCCTGATTACAATCACTTCTACATGTCATGATTTTCTTTCATGCTCCAAAACTTCATTGATGTACACATTGTTTATTTCTTTTAGATTACCTTAAAATTCAGGCAAACACAACTTTTCTGGATGTAACATAGAAATGCACGTAGTGTTAGGCCTATTTTACTGACTTTGGAGTCTTCACCCATTTTTGGATGTGGCCTCTATAGAAATCTGCTCACAATAAAACCATGAAAAAAATAAGGATATAATATTAAAATAAATCAAATGATGTACAGTACTGTCATTATTCTGATACAGAATTTTTACACAGCAATATTGATACAGGTACAAATGGCAAGATACCAGGGAATCCATTATGATAGACCTTTTGGTTACAAATAAAGTTTAAATTATAACTTAATTCCAATTTAAAAATGATGACTACTGTTATGCCAGATTAAACTCAATATTTCCTCACGTGACTTTTTTTTTTGGTACCGGGGATCAAACTCAGGATCTTGCACTTGGGAGGCAGGTGGAGGTACCGCTGAGCTAAAACCCTGGCCCATCAAGTGACATTTTTTAGAACATCTCTAACAGGAGAATTTAAAACAAATAAATTTCATGAAAGAGAGAGAGAAAAAAATCATTGTATTGGAAAAGATGTTTTGTTTAAACAAAACCCAAAATCTAGAAATCTGGACTAAGATAATTTGGCTTTTTATTCTTTCTGTCCTTACAACAAAGAGCAGAGTTGAAGTTCACTGGGCTAGACAGGTGCAGGAAAATTCTCTGCCCTCCAAGGAGTAGCTGGGAGTATCCAGTTCAACTACATCCTCTTGTCACTGTTAAACATATCGGGCAAATAGTTCAGTTTGAACCAGTGATTCTCCCAGCAAACTACAGATCCAGACCTTCCTCTCTAAAATGCTAAAGGGCAGTGAGGGAAATGGAAGAGCAAAAAAGTGAGGGCTTTGTAATTCTTTGAGAACTAAGAGACAAGAGACCAAAAAGTGTATGTGTCTCTGTGTGGGGAAGGGACAGAGGAGTTGTAAGAAAAAAGTGCCTCTAACAAAATGTCAATTCTTATTCTCCTCACTTTTGTGAAAGCAGCTGAGTTACTGACATTAAAAAAGCCAAACCAAACCAAACCAAAAAACAAACAAGGAAATGAGAACCAGTTCCATAATGCTTTGCACTTTATATTTCTATCCAAAATTAAAATTCCCTTTCAATAGAAAAAAAATCATTTAAAAAATCAAAGATAAAAATGTCACTTGGAAAGCAGAGGAAACAAGAGCATTTCTTTCTGGCATAATTTTATCTGGCACAATCACAAGTTAAGACTTTATAGACACAATGTGGCTGTTCACATTTAAAGTTTCTACTCTAACATGATTACTTTCGGGCTAAACAAATAAACTGCTTAAATGAAGTCCGTAAGCAGGCCAAGCCTGGCATACAGGGACACGTGTGATGCATTCTCCGCCCAAAAAATGGAACCTAAAGAAAAAAGAAGACCGAGTTAGACCAGATAAAGCTTAAGAACCAAACCAGATCACTGTAGAGATATCATTTTGCAGAATGACTCATGTTTCTTTAGTGTTTACCTGTTAGACATTATACTCAGCCCTTTTCATATGTCATCTTGTAAAGATGGCAAATAGTTTCACCGTACCTATTTTATAGATGAGAGACTGAGGCACAAGCTGTCCAAGATTGCAATATCTAGAACTGGAAGCTTGGCTGGTAGTGGACCAGAGAGAACACACTTTCTGTCTTTCATTTTTCTTATTTCTTTTGTAGCTTCTGAAGCTCCTTAAGAAGAGCCCAACACTGTTGGCATATCCACATCTACACAATAAGCAAGTATAAATCACAATAAATAAATAATACATTAAGTTCACACATTTGCATACAGATACTGGGTGTCAAAGTGCCGGGGATAAATTTTTTTTAAAGGAACATTATGGAAGGAGGTAAGTTCAAGTCACAGAAGTGGAACTCCACAGGCCCTGACCTCTCAGGAACAGGCTTACTTCACTCCAAAAGTCCCCTAAGAACCCAGCCCATGTCACCAGTGACCAGCACAGTGGTTCCCTGTGTCAATGGCAAGTGGAGTACACTCAAAAATATCCATGCCTTCAAGAGTAAGGCAAGCCAAAATCATTTTCCCTTCCCTAGAACTAGGGCCTTTTCAAGTATCTGCCAGTGTTGCAAGCTGTGTGGACAAAGTGTAACCCCAGGCGTGGAGACATGTGACAATCAGTGAAACAAGATGGCAAACAGCGCCAATTCAGGGTAACATGAAAGGGGCCAGCTATTGGAGACCCGTGCGTCAGGGATCCCTCCATAGCTTAACACAGCAGAGAAATGTATTCTTCCTTTTACCAAATACAAATACTGTATTTGGTATCAGTCTAATGTATTTCCTGTCCTAGTCTACAAAGAGGCCACCCCACACCAATTATCTATGCTCAAGAGAAAATCTGAGAAGCATCTTCTAGATACCTTCAAAGAGATTTTATATAAAAAGGCCATCTTCAGACAGTGGCAGAACCATTCTAACCTTACTTTTGGGTGAAACTGATAGGATGGACCCAACTCTATGGTAGTCCAATAAAATAAAGGCCAATAATCTGGGTGTATCGTTTAGTGGTATCATGCTTGCAGTCTTCTTACCTCCTTTTTCCTTTTTCTTCTCTTCCTCTTTTCTCGTTCCTGCCTTCCATTTCCAAAATGGTTCTGGAAGGGTCAGGGAGATGACTGAGATCAATAAACACAAATGAAAGAAAGGGAAGCAACAGGATGGCAGGGTTTGGTGTGGTCAGTGGGCATAGCAAGAAATACCTGAGCTACCCCAGTGCCTTTGTCCTTCTGACACATCATAACTGCCAAGGGTCTAACCACAGTGTCTACATACAGGCACACTGCCCATGTGCTCAAAGGAGACTTGTGCTCAGAATGGTTCTGTCACTGTGTGAGTCAAGGAGTATGCTAAGGGCTGATTCACTTGCTGCCACCAAGAATACAGCAGAGGAAGTGTGTGCTTCTGTATTGGCCTAGACAATTACAAGAATTGTGAGAATTGATAGTAAATGACCTTGACAATTTCCTCTGACCCTAAGGCTTTGAGAATTTCTCTTTCACCAAGCCAAAAACTTCTGCATGTACAAGTGTTTCGCAACCAGGGACAATTCTGCCCACAGGGAACACTTAGCAAGATCCAGAGACACTCCTGTTTGTCAACGTGGGGTACTATTCATGTCAAGTGACTAGAGGCTAGAAATGTTGCTATACATCCTAAATGTCCAGGACAACAAAGAATGATGTAGCCCAAAATGTCAATGGTGCTGGGGTTAAGAAAAACTGACAAGAAGCAACAATGCCCAAGAAAAATGAGCCCAAAGTTAAGTAAAAGATGACGAGCATGTCAAACTGTTAGAAATGGAGCCCACCAAGTATGTTTATTTCATTTGCTCACTCAACAGACATGTACTCAGCGCCGTGTGCATACTGGTCCTTATTTTAGGTGGTGAGGTACAGTGATGAACCGGAGGAAAAGCCCCTGACCATCACAGGGCTGCCACGTTAATGATGAAAGGCAGAACCAGGAAGACAGGCAGCTGCTCCTCAATGCCCTCGTAGTGCTCAGACTTACACTGCATGTATCAGGACACTATGATCACTCTGGGTGGTGAGCACCATGCAGGCAGCAGAAAGGAAAAATAACCACCACCCCTACCTGCCCTGCATCAGGCTTCACAAGGCATTGAGAATAAATATCAACCCAAACCTGCAAGCCAGTTTCTCCCTTGGTCCCTCATGAGACCAGAGAAGCAGCTGCCTCTGGAGGTGAAGTAACATATCTGAGGTCACCCAGCTAGAAACTCAAAGTGCTTGCAGTTGCTCAGTCCTATTTTGTCCCAAGCTGTGATCTCTTTTCAATTACCACCATGCCCTGACTCTAGGCTCTCTGAAGAGTGGGCTGTGCCTATTTTATTTATGAACATTCAGCACTTAGCCTGGCACATAAAAGACACTCAAGAACATATTTGTTAAATGATTGTCATCTCTACCCCACACCTCTTGCACAGACTATAAACTCATTCCCGAACACAAACCACTCACCATCTCTGGTCCCCTGTCTGTACACACTCAGCACCAAGCAGGCCCCATATGATTCAACCACCAAATTCACAGTCGGAGCCACTGCAAAGTCAGGTAGGCTGCAGCCCCTCATTTGCATAGACCCTTCTTGAATCCAGGAGGAGCCCTTGGAATGTGTTCAGGAAGTCATATGTTTTTGTGGAACTTTGCAAAATATCTTTGAATTCTTTTTCTCATTAAGGGCATGAAGACTCTATAAGCATCGGTCTGGATCTTCCTCAACTGACCTTCCTGTAAGGATTACAGATCTCTCTTCCTGTAAGCACTGCAGGTCTCTTTACAACTGATGCCCTTTCTTTTCTCATTCGAACTCAGGTTCTTTTTCCAAAATCCAGTCTGCACACATTCCTCCATCCTCACAGCTTTTCTTAACCTCACCAGGCTGTGGCAATTTTCCTCCTTCATTTATATCTGTAAGCATCTAGTGACAAAGAGCTTGGTTTTTGACATTGTATACTCAGTAGATCCTTGCCCAGTTTTTCACCAACTAGTTTGAGGTTTTTTTTGTTATAAGAAAGATGCAAATAATAAATGGGAAAGTTCTTGAGCTGTTTATGATCATCATTATTGTCCATCCTCTTCTTTAGGGACCTATAAAAGGGAAAGTCCCCATAATGAGCTTCCAAAATGTTACCAGTTAGTTGAGGGTTCTTGGTCAATTGGCATAGAAATCACAAATTGTCAAAATGTAGCTAATTTACTGTTAATGGCCCTATGCTCTGAATAGTAGCTATCAGCTCTTAGGGCTAGAGGCCTTCCTTGCTGCTCAGAGCCAGCAACTATCAGCAGGCCTTGAGAACTCTTCTGGCTACTAGAGATCATGGCTCCTAGCAATTCTCTGCAGCTCTTCATCATTCTCTGCTGCTAGCCATTTACAGTGTTACAGCTCTGGCTGCTGTTTGCTTTTAATACCAGTAGCCTTCAATGTCAACAGCTCTTAAGTGTACCACTTCAGCATGGTCTACTTGAGATAGAAATCATAAGTAGGCAAAATGCCATCTGAGAGGCAATATTAGGACTATGTGGCAGCATCAGGGGGAACAGCACATAGGCTGAACTCACTAAGAGTATGGGGAGTTTCCTTATATAGAAAAAAAGGTGGGCACATGTAATTTGTGTCAGGCTTTCTATTTGGTCATGGGTAGGGAAGGGCACCTCCACCCTGCCCCATGGAAGGTTGCAGAGGGATGGAATCCCCCAGAAAGGCTGCAGGGCAGAGTCATCTAGGATAGATCCATGTCCAAAAGCCCACTGTCCCAAAGCAAATATCTCCTGGAGTAGCTGTGGGGTACCTAAGGTAGTTGGGCTGGCTATAAAGCATTTGGGGCAGGGATAGAAGAAAAGAAATCAAAAGTGCCTTCTGGGGAGAGTGAGGGATCCTTGTGGTGATGGAACTTGATAATATCAACACCAACATCCTGCTTGTGATATTGGATCATAGCTTGGCAGGGTGCTACTATTCGGAGAAACTGGGTAAAGGGTATGTAACACCAAAGTTGGAAAACCCTGTCTTAGACTAAAGCATACTGATGTCTGGCAAATCTCTTTGATTTGAACCTGTAACCACAGCTATGATGCTACCCCAAGAGATCAATGTAGACTGTAGGTCTTGACATCCATGACAGGAAAAAATGAGGACATGAGCATATTGTGCTTTCTTCTAACCATCGATCATGAAATTTTTTAGTTCTACTGATTATAGTTTATACTTATTAAATGATTAACTTTTTAAAAAGTTTGTATCTGACATTATGTTTACAATGTTCTGTCATAGGTTAGCTTTAAAAATGGAAATCACTAATAATTTTTTTAAATTTTCAATTTTTCTTTAAACAAATAAGATTCAGTGTTTTCTTTAAAAGTTTTCCCTTCAGAATAGGAAAAGATATATGCCACGTTTTAAAGTAAAGTTGAAAAAAAAAGAAAATTAATGCTAAAATTGTTTAAGAGTTGAGTCAGGTTACAGTGCAGTGGCAGAATACTTGCCTAGCATGAGCAAGGCCTGTGTTCAATCCCACATTGAAAAAAAAAATGGAGCAAATTAAAAACAAGATTTAGAGAAACACAGTTGGCTTAAATTGCAAAAAAAGATAAAATAACAGGCAATAAAAATTAAAATATTAATTATATTAATTGAAGTAGAATAGAAAATTTAACATAATACCTTGTCTTTTTTTTTTCCGGTACCAGGCATTGAACTCAGGACCTTGTGCTTGCAAGGCAGGTGGCAGCACCACTGAGCTAAATCCCCAGCCCAATACCTTGTCTTTTAATACTTATTTTTTCACTTAATTTTATTATGAGAACCAAAAATCTGTTAAAAAGTATAGCTAGTAATAGAAATTAGAATATCTATTTTATAAACAGAAACCATTTCCTGCAGACATGACTCAGAAAGTTATTCATTAACTGTTAAGAAATTATTACAAATGAATACCCGTTAAAACTATTATTTGCTTAAAATGTGTTTACAAAATATGTTTTTTTTAGAAGGAAAAAAGTATTTACCTATAGAGATAGAATATAATTATCAAATATAAAGTTAAAAACTATACAATTATAAAATGGTAGTGACTGTAAACCCTACAACTCATCTGATGCATCTGTAATAAAAGGGTAAAATAACCTCAGTGGCTATCAGTCTCCACCTACAGCTTTCAGTTTCATTCATCAAACCCTGTTCATTTTACTCAAATGTATTTTGCTGGCTAACAGGTGTGCCAAACCAAAATGACAAAATAATTTTCTATAGTGTCTCCATTTTTTCTATCTACTATGAAACCATTTAACTTGAGTAGAATTAAATGCTGTACCATAATGTCTACCAGGATATATTTATAAAAAACTTTTTCCTCAATTTGTTTTGAGGAGACCATACATAAGACCATACATAATCAGATTTTTAAAAAAGAAAATGTTGTTTTCATCTGTAACAAGTAGCAACTCCAGGACCTACTCTTAAAACAGGTCATCAAGCTGGAGGTTTAGCTCAGTGGTGCTGTGCTTGCCTCGAAAGCGCAAGGTCCTGAGTTCAATCCCCGGTACCACATACAAAAAGAAGGTCATCAAAATGACCTTTGAAAATATATTTCTAAAAATGAAAAGAAAAAATAATAGTAGGAAATGTTATGAATTGAGTTCTAGAAATCATTCCAAGTAGACATCTGAATGGAGGCAATATAAAATCTGACATAAACCTTATCTTTTACTGCTTCTGTTATTTTAATACTTAATTTTACTATGGAAACCATTATCTGTTCAAGATTTTATTACTAGACCTGTGATTACAAAAAAAAGACAAACATAGGCTTAGGAGAGATGATTGATTTTGTTAACTTTTAGAAGTGACATGGCACTAAATCTGAATTTGAAGTTGTTGAGGAACCAGGGGACAATTTGATTCTCTTTCAAACATCTCAGATTTGGAAAACTTATCAAAACTACCACAGGGCACAGATCCCCACTCCAGACCATTAGCCCTTATCCCAGTGAATAATCTAGTCTCTGTTATCCATCCGTGCTATTTTTGGTTAATTGTACTTTAAAAATGTTCAAATTAACAGAATATTTCTTTTCACAGAGGCAGAGGAACTCCATGACAGGACCACATGGACGATGGCATGTCAGAAAGAAGGGAAGGTTAGCACATCCCTGTGGGACCTTGACTTGCTTCTAAACCTCTTTAAAGCTTAATGTGGCTGTATATAGAATGTGACAAAAATAACCTAACCCACAGGCTTGTGGTGAGTATTCAGTCAGAACACGCAACAGTCAGAACACAGCATCTGGCCCATCATAGCACTTAACAAGTGGCAACTATTATTATTAACATGAAAAGAGTTCCACAGTCGTGTTGCACGCCACTTGCTCTTTAAGGAAACAATACTAGATAGATTTCACATGTCTAGAACATGTGAAGTTACTCTAACACTGTAGAAAGTGCCACAATTCCTGAAGGAGAAGGGGAAGAGTAACTTTTCAGAGACAAGGACTGAAAGGTACCAATAAGGACTCACATCCAATCCTCATTCTGAGAGCTGAGAGCAGTGCCCAAGGCGACTGGGCCGCTCTACCTACTCGTGGGGAGTTTGGCATTGAGAGTGACAACTCATGCTTTAAAACCTTGTCTGTCTTCAGATGTCCAAGAGTAAAAGGTGCATATCATATTTGAACACGGCAATACAGTCTTGTGTGGTGAAACTACAGGGAGGAATAGTCTGGATGTAACAGGAAGCATTGCACAAGGCAACCACAGAAAAGTCAACGGCTAATTTAGTCTTCAGATGGGTTGGGTCAACTAGAACCTGTATTTCTGCCCACAGCCCACAGTTTACTTAATCATGTTTGCTCTAAGAAGGGCAAAATATTAAGTGATATCTGGCACTGTAGATTACAGGAAAGATGTCTAGTTCTATTATAGTTGTAAATGGTGAATCACATGTGGAAAAAATAAAGTAGAAGGTAGAATTCTGTTGGACTTGAAAATATTCAACAGAGTATAAAATGTGGAGCGAGAACAGCAAAAAGAAGTTGAGTTCTGCCTTCAGCCAGTTTTCCGGCCTGGGGCTCAATGCCCCGGACCACAATTCACAGACAAGTACACGGGGGAGGAGAGACTGGAGTGAGGGCCTGCAACCTGGCAGCCCTAGGGGATCTGCTGGTGCTGTACAGTATTCCAAATGTCTTTAATTTGCAGGGCACGAACCCACCTTCCAGCAGCGCCACACGCTTTACTGCTCCTTTCTGCCTCCCTCCAACCCCTCTCCTGATGAATGCACACCTGCGGGCCCCACAGGTAAGCATAACCTCCAAAGCCCTGTCCAAACCCATCCTGAAGTCCTCCGGTTATGCCACTTAGTGACAGTAACTTTCCCAAAATGTTATTCAGGTCACTATAAGATTGGGCCTTTACATAATAAAATTAAAATGTCATTCATTAAATTAAATTAAACATCATTAATCTCTCCAATCATGAACCATGTATTCTATGAGCACAGAGACAAAACATCAAACTTTTAAGTTAAGATGTAAGAGGAATGGCATTATTGGTAATTTTCTGAAAAAACAAAACACAAATCCTATTTCTGCTTTATCAGCAGGTCTAATACTAAGTCTTCTCAGAAACTTTTATACTTTGGTTTCTGTAAAGAAACATATTAGAAATCTGATATACACTTTTTCCTAAATAATTTCTGGTCCTATTCATCTGTTAGAAATTATTTTGACAATATGTTTCTAACGCCAGCAAGAACATCGATAGTGGACAGGATAGGACAGGGTGGTTCTTTCCTATCACTGTCTCCTCTGACGTCCAACTTCGGGGACACTACCCCAGGCTTCCAGTCTTATACAGGCCTTGCTTGGAGTTAAGATACAGCAACAGAGGAGAATTACCATAAATGCAAATAGATACACTAACTTTTCGAGTCTGTGGATGGCAGCTGTCTCCCACTTTGCCCATAGGTGTGCAAATCCTTATGCTCTTAACCCAGATACTAACAGCACAGCACATGCCTCGACCACACTGGGGGTCCTTGTCGCAGGCCTGAAATGCAATAAACAAACAGATAAATACAGACAACGGGAAAGATACAGGCTAGAGAAATCTACAATTAGCAGTGAAAATGCTCTTTAAATACCCAACACTATGATTTTAATAATCATGTATATATATACAAAAGGAACTGTAAGCTTCATTTACTTGTACATATTTATACTAAAGTCTGACCAGAATAGATTTTTCCAGTTTTTAAAAGATGGACTACATAAAAGCTCCTACACTATGAAAATCATAAACATAAGATTTTAAAAAATCAAAATCAGCTTTTCCTAGTGCTTTATGGCTGAATTGGCTTGGAACTTAAAGAATGAGTCTATATTAGTCTTACACTATATATGCCCATTAGGAACTACATAATCGAATCACAAGGTTTTATGACTATTAACTGCAGAATACATTGGGCCTAATGTTAAAAAGAGATATAAATGGTCTCTAAATCTGACATGAAACACTCTAGACCTATAAAGGCACTGATGTAAATTTTAGAAGTGGTCATTTTCCCTTTCAAATATTTGCAGTTTGGTTCATGAGATTTACTGTTTCTCACATCACTAAATTGATTTTCACCATTTCCTCTTTTAAAAAAGAAGTTTCATAGGTTGAGAATGGACAGATTAAGACTTGTATCTTATGATACTTTTCTTTCAGCTGAATAAGTTGTAAAATGGAAATTACTGGCTTAAGTTGTACATATGTCATACTACAAAATCAGCCTAGCTATCCCATAACATCCTCCAGATTAATACATTTAAGTAACAGCTGCAGTTATTAACAGTAATTACCCAAACTACCTGCTCCCAATATAAAACTGGTAAATACCTGTAATCAAAGAATCAACTATGGAGGATTTTCCATAGTCTACTGAACACAAATAATGGCGTTTAAATTTATTTGCATAAAAATGGATCTGAAGAACTATTTTTCTTTCCCAGAGTTAACAAAAAATGGGACACTATCTTGCGCAATAACTGTTTTGCTAGTGATAAAGTAAACCATCCTGTACTGTATATGAGAGATGCTAAAAGGTCTATAATTTAGGCACAAATTTAAATGTACATTTGCTAGAAACACCTAAAACAGTCCAGTCTTTCAAAGAACTCAGTCTTGAGGACAGTCATAACTTCTCAAAACATAACAATATGGGCTCATTCTTAGTATTATTGTGTTGGAGCTTATTTACTTTCTCTGTTAGAATTTTTCCATCTATTTTAAACAAATATGTGGCTAAAGCTATCATTTCATTTTGTGTGGTTTGGATTATATAGAGCCCTCAACCATTTCCATTTTCCAGTTTTTAATCTGTATGCCAGAAAACATGTATACGTAGACATCACATTCCATGGATGAGATGTCCAGTTAACAATCTTTTCCAATACAATTTTAACAAATCTATATGGACATATAAATCAACTTCAAAATACCTATGTATTACTAAAAAAAGTAAATACTTAAGCTGAGAGTTTCAGCCAATATTTTATTTCAGCAGATGCTTAATACCCTGAATTCTGAAGCCCCACCAGCTCTTTTTATAAGACAATCAAAAATCCAGCCAAAATCCTTTAAAATTCAATCAATCACTTGGATGTTTAACATCCTATATATATCTAGATAAGTCACTGAGATTTTCATTTGAATCCAGATGGTTCCTGTCAGGGAAATGTAACTACATTTTATTGCCATGTGGCTTAAGAGAAAGCTTTAAAAATACTCTTTTTGTAACACCGAGTTACAACAGCAGCAGCACACACGACCACATAATAAACCCAGCCCAAACCTCTTCAATAGACATACAATGTGATAAAATTTCATTTTGCAACAGAAAAGCTTCAGTTCTTGGAGAATTTGCAAAGAGTTACTTAAGTTTATGTAATTTTAATTGGACAGTTGTTTCCTAATGCCCTTCATCCTTAACCCATTGGAGACCTATTCAACTAGCCTTTTCCTGTGAATGGAACAAAAAGATACTTACATTGCAAAGGAATCTTGTGCTCAGAGGATTAGGAGACATTTAAAATGAGCCAGCAGGGGAAGACGGAAACAAACTCAACCCTGTTACAATTCTCATGTTTTAAAAAGACCTGGACAAACTTTTGTTCAACCACATGGGCTACTGACAAAGTTATACAAATAATTTAAAAAAATCTAATAAATACCGCAAGTTCATAACTATGTATTGAATGTAATCAAATACTGTATACTGTCATAGTACAGGGCTTTCAAAACGTCATCAAACTACTGACTAATAGAGAGGCAACAGAGCTTTATTTTCTCTTGATAACAACACTTCCTTTAAATCAAATGTTATTGCCTATCTATGTCTCGTTTAAAGTACATATATTCCATTTTTAATTAAGCCTGATAACATGTATCTTGATATTTGAAGTAATTTAATAGAATAAATGAATTTAATGAAGTGAAATACTTCAACATTTAAAAAAAGAGTAAGACAGTTGAACAACGAGCAAGTCGCAGAGGTTTTGCATAATTGAGGTAAACTAGACTAGACCTTTCCAGTTTGTACTGTACACTCATTCTTCAGATACACACAAAGAAAACTGTGGGGAGTCGGACAGTACTGACTAGGCGCCACTTCCAAAAGTGATGAAGACGTCCTGGGTTTAAAGAGGGTTTGCTTGGCAGCCTCCTCCATCCTGACGTCCTGGAGGTGCTTTATCAGGACCCAGAAACGGAAAAGTTTTACAGGGAGGACCTCAAGAGGCTGAAGGAAAGAAAGAAAAACACCGGAACCCGGGAGGAAGAGGCCACAATTGCTTTTCAAAGCGCATATATGGCCTTGACCCAAGTCATTTCAAAGGGTTTCTGCTGGGGACACACAGGGCGGGGGGGGGGGCAAACTCCGTGAATTTCGGATTAAGACCGGCGGGACTAGGGATATTCCTCTCGCCTCCTTGCATTTCAGGGAGGGGTCGTCAATTTTGAACGGTTCGGGACTGCAGGGCCTTGAAAAGTACCTAAAAAGACTCAACGAAACTTCTGTCACCTAGCAAACAGACTCAAGCCCAGGCGCGAGGTTGTGGGGTCAGGAGGGAGAAGTGGAAAGTGGTGGGCAAGGTGGTGGTTGACACTCGTCATTTTTTCTCGTGTCTCGAGTCGTCGGCAGCTTTGGTCCCAAGTGGACCAAAGGGCGGCTCAGACAGGTGTCCCCTGCCCCTGGCGACCCTCCCCATTCCCCTGCACGCCATTCTGCGCCCCAGTCCCAATTCCCTCGGGCGAATCCCGGTGTGCGCCCCGCGCCGACAGGTGCGCCCGGGCTCTTACCCCGGTGATCACCGCGGCGTCCCCAGCCCAGGGTGAGAGCAACAGTGGCGGCAGCAGGAGCAGGAGCAGGACCTGGGCACAGCGCGGGCTTCTCATTGCGCCCTCGGGCGTGCGCCGCGGCTGGGGCGGTCAGGGGCGCTGGGCCGGTCGGGCGCGGAGGTACGCACGACAGCGGGCGGGCGAGACGGCGGCTCCGAGAGCCCGAGTGCGATTATAAAGGCGAGTCCTGCCGTGACTCACACCGGCGGCCGCCCGGCAGCGCGCACAGGGGCACGGCGCGGGCACACACCCCACGCCCCCCGGCGCACACGCGCGCCCACCCCCGGCCGCCCCGAGCCACGCACGTGCTGCGCCCCGCCTAGCCCGGGCGCGGCGCAGGCAGCGCCTCCCGCGGGGCGCCCCGCTCCATGCCATTCTTCCCGCGGTCGCCCGCCGCTCCTTTCCGCACGCGCCCCAGAGTCGCTTTTGTGGTCTCAGAGACACTCCTTTGCTGTCCTGGTTTCCAAAGCTCCACGTGCTCCCTGGCCACAACTTGCAGATCATTTGCTCTGCAGATGTCGGGACAGGCTACTACGTGCCAGGCGCCTCGGGCACATGAGACGCGGGGTGGGGGTGCGCGACAGCCCCGAATGTGTTCGTTTGTGCTCATCCATACGAGCACCCACTGTATGTCATATAGTGCCACCAGTTCTGTCCTCGTGGGACAGCTGAACAGGAAAGACACATCCAACTCTGGAAACGTGATAAGCTAGGGAAAAGAACAAAGAGAGCCCCCAGTCACCGACGACCCTGATGGCGGAGGAGTTTGTCCTTCCAGCTGTGGAAGGCGTATTTCTTTAATTTAAAATGCCTTCCCTTGACGCTCACATGTGTTCCTGACCTTCTCTTCTCTGATTTTCCTCACATGTATTTCCTCCGTTCTTCTTCAGCCAGAGCAGCTCAGGATGATGCCAACGGGAAATGAGAACTCCCAGCTCCGTGTGCCAGCCTGAGGCTCCTTAACCCATAGGTGGGCAGCTCGCTCTCATTTTCCAGCCCAGGAAGACCAGCGTTTAGTCTTAGAAGAGGTGATTTGGCGTTACTGTGATTCCTTCGTGCATGTAAACAAGAACAGAGTGGCCACTGGCGTCTAATCACTTCATGAGAGGACAAATGACAAATTCTCTGACCCTAGCCTAACTCCACCTGTACACATCAACAAAGACGATTTCAAGAGTTACCTAGGTGTGACCACGCTACACTTATTCGAACGCTCCCTGGTCCCCCGCCCCATGCTCAGAACCTCCGACTTTCCTCTTTCAGAACCACAGACTGTTGAAAAGTGTCTGCATAGTTCAGCCTCTTTAATAAATGCAGTAAGGAGAGTTGAGACAAAGCTACTTGCAGACTGTGAGGCTCCCCCATGCCAAAGCATTCAGACGAAATGTTAAAAAAAAAAAACCATATGAAAAGGGCAGGCAATTATCTGAATGTTAAACAGCTGAATTTGAGAAACTCAAATCTTTAATTTTTAAACCCCCTCATTTTTTTCAGCATGTTTTCATGTTGGGAAATGTTCTGAAACAAAAAACACAGAAGGAATCAACCTTTTTTTTTTTTTAACTTTAAAAAACTGTTAAAATTAGAGTTACAGTAAAATAAGTGGAAACAGTAGCAAGTGACAGACTTTTCCAGTCTGCATGCCAGCCAGAGCATGGGAACGCTGCCGGGCGAATGTAAAAACCAGTCAACATGGATTTTAACTTTCTTAGAATTTTTTTTAAAATAGCCTATTTTATATTCACTACTATTGAATGCCAGCTTGGGTATTCCCTGCTTCTCTGAGCATACACAGGCAAAATCTGATCTCAAAAGTGGCTGTCTTGTTGCAGTGTTGTTTGGAAAACAATCCTCATAAGGCTGTTTTGAAAACAGTATTGGTTTGGTTTCATGTTGTTCCTTTGGGGACTGCTCCCCGCCCCCTTAGGTGCCAGGGATCAAACCTACGGCCTTGCACATGCTAGGCTGGCAAGGAAGGACTCTGCCACTGAGCTACACCTCCAACCCTCTTTGGGGTCTTTGATTTGCTTTAAGGCTTTAGAGGAGAATTGGAGGTTCTTGATAAAATGTCTGAAATCCATGGCTAAATTTGAAAGCCAAATCTGACTTCAATTCTTATAAATGGAAAAATGAATGAATTTGGGTTAGTCTGGAAAATAAGGTAGGAAGGCCAACCTACCAGAAATTAAATGAAAATTGAAGAGTAGTTTTCTATTTTATTACTGCAGCCTGTTAATGATTCTGCATGATCAGTTCAGTCCAGGGATAACTGGGGGTGAGGCATGAACCTTGAGTGTTTCTGAGTATAGACCCATATTCTAACCATGCACAGAGGCTCAGCTGAACTGAAGGTATAATACAAGTGAGTCAATAGAACCCCATGTTAGTGCATCAGAATGAGCCGAGTTGGAGTTCCTGACACCACTGGGCAAATTCCTTAATCTTTGAAGCCTCTGTTTCCTCTCCTGTAAAATGGCTATAAAACACCACCCTCCTGGGATACAAACCCCATGGGGTTTAAAGGGAGTAACACCTGGAAGGTGCTGAGCACAGTGGCTGGAACAGACTGGGAGCCATTTTACAGTTACCTCTTATTAAATGTTATCATTTGTCTCTCCTGACAATTATGGCGAACACTGAAATAGGTCTTTTTTGTCTTTCCCACCAGATTAGGTTGTGTCCTTCTTCCAACTGGGCTCCTTTTGTTTATTTTTCTGAAATCCCTCTTGTACACAACATAATGGCAAGCATACAGCCAGTACTCATAAGTAACAGATGATCACCTGGGATCTACCCTGTGGAGGAAGGGCAACAGCAAGTTATAAGCAAGTGACATACAGTGTAGACACATTTAATTTACATGAATTAATTAAATGTAGTCAGCAAAAACAGAGAGGTAGACATTGTGAACGTCGAAGCTGGACAGGTGATTTGCTTGTCACTGTACTCAGAAGACATGGGACTGAAATGAGGTGAGCAGGGGAAAACCACGCCTGTCTCATGGCAGTCACTTGTTGACCCAGGTTGACAAAGGCTCCATCTTAAAACATGCTTCATGACTGGCAGTATAGAGTGGTATACTGGGTTAAATCATGTCCTAACCCCTAGTACCTATAAGTGTGACCTTATTTGGAAGTAGGGTCTTTCCAGATATAATGAACTGAAGATAGAGCCGGGATTTTAGCTCAGTGGTTCTGCCACCTGCCTCACAAGCGCAAGGTACCAAGTTCAATGCCTGGTACCAAAACAAAACTGAAGATGAAGTCATACTGGGTTTTGTGTGTCAAATGACTAAATCCAATGATGATGTCTTTGTAAGAGAAAGGAGAGGGAGATTTAGATACAGAAGCACATAAAGATCCACACACAAAGAGGAATTCTACATGCAGCTGGACACAGAGACTAGAGTGCTGCATCTACAAACCAAGGAACACCAAGAATGCCAACAATAGGAGGACCTGGAAGAGCAAGGAAGAACTCCTCTGTGGTGCCTTTACAAAGAGCATGGCCTCGCTGACATCCTGGTTTTGCATGTCTAACCTCCAAAACCGTGAGAGAATACATTTCTGAGGTTCTAAGTCACCCAGTTTTAGTAACTTCTTATGAAACTAAAACAGGTGGTGAGAGCTGGAAGGCTGCACATCGACTTTAAACTTTAGTCTCTGCTTGGAACTGATGCCTGTCATTGTTCCTCACATTTTAGGGACTGAAACAAGTCATATGACAGTCTGTCTTGAAGGGGACAGACAGTGAAAATCTGCAATTCACTCTGGTTTCTGAAAGAACCAGAAATCTGGTGACTAACATCATATTCTACAGGAAAGGGATCATTAGTGGCTTGGACTCCTTAGTAAGCTTAATGAAATTAGAATTATTAGTAATTCTTATTACAAATGATAATGTTGTGTTATTTCCTTTGTAGTTTTTCTAGTTTAGCACTCCTTACACTGGAATTACATAAAACCCCTGAAAGGGAGTGAAGATCTAAACTGGAGATATTTTCTTTTAGGTAGGTAGTAAGCAATCATTCATTCATTCCACAGGTACTTACTAAGCATATACTGTATGCCAGATTGGAACAAAGCACCAGGGTTCAATAAATATTTGTTGACCACATTACTAAAAATGGAGAGGGGAGAATGGAGGGGTGGAAAGAGTAGAGCTCACAGGAGACCACTGCAGGGACCTTGTTGGTAGCTAAGAGGAGTTGCGAACTGGTTCACATAAGAACGGAAATGACTAGAGTTTGATGTTGGTTAAGATCAAGGGTGGAGAAGGAAATGTCAAGACCGGCCTCATATAACTGACTGATCATGGGGATGCTGGAAATCAGTGTGTGGGGAAAGCAGAGGGAAGAGGCTGAACTAAAGATAAAATTCTAGACATTTTTACCTTAAAATGTTCTTTTAAAAAAAATTGCCCATTTTATAGAATGTAGCCACAGTGGTAAAATTGTAGTTCAGAGATTGAAAAACTGTCACCTATTGTTTTTGTAAATAAAGTTTTACTGGGACTCAACCACATTTGTTCCTATATGGTCTACACTGCTTCCACACTGCAATGGCAGGGCTGATATTTGTAAGAGAAACTGTATTTGCTGAGTTCTTTGGAGAGAGACTGTATAAGCTGCAAAACCAACAATATGCACTGTCTGGCCCTTTACAGAAAGCTTGCTAACTCCTGATTTATATAATAAAGAGGAGCTGAGAGTTTCTTTACTGTTTCTTCTTTTATTTATTACCACCTCCTTTGCTTGGGCTTCTTATAGGATGTACATAAGGCTGTCTCTGGTTTATCAGCATAAGTCATCATCTTTCTGAGTTTGAGGAAGTTGCCCAAAGTTCTGTTTTGTTGATGGATTCTTTGTGGGTTCATCTTATTAAATGTAATTTCAATTACCTGTCACATAGTAGGTGCTCAATAAATATCTGTTGTGGCTCTTAAGGAGAAAAGGCAGTACTGTAAATACATGTTAAATTTGCCATCTTGAACTGGAAGCCTGAGACATTTTGCTCAAATACATAAATGAGGAGAACTTTTATTATTCTTTTACATGAAACTCTAGTTTCAAGTGACTCTAGCCTGCTCAAGGTCTTACTTTGTACATGTCTTTTTCATATAATTTCTAATTATTATAGCATAATTAGCAGGTCTGGTAATTTCATAGCTGAGTCTTATTTATCTTTGTATAAATGACTTTGCATTTAGATGAGTTCAAAAAAAGTAAAATAGATGTTCTCCTTATTTTTTCACCTTTCATCTTTTATGACTACTATTACATGATAGCTTTTCTTATTAACAAGACCATAAAATCTGTCTGCAGTATCTTCTAAAAATAATAACCATATTTTATTATTTATTTAAATGTGACGTATGAAAAATGAATTGCTTTTATAATTCAAAAGAAGGCATCTATTTTAATCTAGTTCAGTGATTTTTCTTTATTTTAAAAAATAAGTCACCAAGATTCAATTTGAAAGCTAATTGTCTATGGAGGCACTAAAAATTATTTGGTCTATTCAAGTGATAATGTACAATAAAGTTTATTTTTAAATAGTTGAAATATTAATCTAGGAGAAAGAGTCATAAAACAATTAGTACAAAATGCTTTTGAAATAATATGAGGGGTCAGGATGAACATTCAGTTCTAAAAGATTGAGGCTTTATTCTTTATAATGGTAAATGCATTTAATATTCATTTTTAGCATTGAAGATGGGCCTTAAGGCTAAGGCTTAGTATCATGTAGTTCATTCAAAAGAAGATTGTTATGCAAATCTGTAGCATATTTGGTAACTTTCCAGACAGAAAGGAAAAGTCTTATACAGAAAAGAATTTTCTTAAGATAAAAGCCAGAGCTAGGTAATTACTTTTTTATTATTTTAGGTGAGCATGTGCTAGTTCTTTCACTTAGCAATTTGTTTTTCTCCCTTAAATAAGAATTATGTTTATATTTTACACAGGGACAGGTCTTACAAGAAATAATATGACATCTGGGTATAAGAAATTATAGGTATTAAAAACTTTTTAGGCACAAACCAATGACAAGACTTCTATTTCTAAATATCTAGGCTGTCTCTATGGCTTCACATGGAAAGTACTGTACTAGGTAAACCTCAACACTCCTTATATAATGCCCCAAGTACTGTATGGGGCAGCTATTCTCACAATCCTGTTGTACAAATGAGGGAAGTGAGATTTGGAAGACTAATTTTGCTACACAGAATCACAATAATTTCTAAAGAATAGAGCTTAATTCCAACCCAGGTTGATCTGATGCCAAATAAAGAGTCCGCCAAAAAAATGTACACACACTTCAGCTGTTTGCCATACTAACAAATAAATGTATGGAAGCTAATGGCCACCACTTCCTAAGCACCTCTTATAATTGTAGAGGCCAAAGCTAACTTGTATTAATCTCATGATGTCTTAATAAATTTAGTAGTAAAATATACAGGTTTTTCATTTCCTGACATATACATTTTTTGGTGGACTCTGTGTTTAACTATTACAGCTTCCTTTCAATGTATATACTTTACTTAAATATTGTCACAAAAACCTTTAGGAAGCCAATAGCTAGAAACAAGAGAGAATGACTGTGGTGTGAGTTTTCCTCAAACTCAGTCTTAAAACTTGTCCCCAAAACAACTCAGAGAGATCAAGACTTAAAAACAAAATGGCAGAAAACACGTACAATGTACACAGGAGACTTTTTGTTCAGGGCAATTTTTCCCTCCAGAGGGAAACAGGTTCAGAAGAGCTGCTGCTTCCCTATGTGTGAGGGAGGCCATCAGGCGATTGGGCATTGAAGATAGCCTTCTGGGAGTATCTGAGTGGGTCATGGAGGTGTGACTTTGAATTCTATATCTGGTCCCTCACCTCTGTCTCTCTGGCACTGTTTCTCGCCTCTGCTCCCAGTCACTATGAACTAAGCAGCCTTGTTCCACCATCACCTTTCATCATGATGTTCCTTTCCTGGAGCCAGCTCATCAGGGACGGAATTCCCTTAAAACAGGAGCCAAATAAACCTCTCCTGCTTTGAGTTGTGGGTGTTGGGTATTGTGTCCAGCAACAGGAAAGGTGACAGGAAAGTAGCCTCTCAGGTGTCTGGCTTGCTTCTTCGGGCAGAAGGGTCAGGAGTGCAAAGACTGGAGGCTGAGGACTCCAGCACAGAATCTTCCAGTGAGTGTGTCTTCTTAGAAAAATCTGATCAAATAATTGTTGACACTTAAGGAGCTACACTTATATCAACACATCAAAGAAGAACATATATTAACACATCTGAGAAGCCCTACAACAAGGACCCAGTCCCACTTGGTGCAACCCAGTATTGGCAAAATATTTGGTCTCAGAGCACTTTTTGTATGCATCAGGGACAAAATTATAGACAAATGTAAATCCTACGTCTTGATCACATTCAAGCCTTAACTACAACAGCAAAATCCACTAATTTTAGAATAACTGTTTTAAATATATAGCCAGGCTTAGGTGGATTCATCAGTTAAATACATGGAGTTTTGAGATAATAAAATTCATTCTAACTTGCTTTACAGATGAGGAATCTGAGAATCAAAAATGAAAAACGAAAACACAACTTCATAGAGACAGAGCTAGGATGAGTTTTAAGTTTTTTATTTATTTGATTTTGACCATATGTGCACCTTTAGGGCATAGGTACCCACCTACAATATAGTTATAAAACACACATAGGGTCCTCCAAAAATGTATACACATTTCAAGAAAAGAAAAACTTGTATGAATATTTTAATACTAAATTTATTGAGACATTATGAGATTAATACAAGTTACTTTTGGTCTCTATAATTACAAGAGGTGCTCAAAGTGATGGTCATGAACTTCTAGACATTTATTAGTATTGCAAACTGCTGCTTGGGTAACCTTGGTCATTGAGATTGCTGCACATACATTTTCAAATTCTTCTCTAAGTGCTGGCAGTGTAGTGGGTTTTCTGAGATATACAACATCGTCCAGGGTCCCCCATATGAGGGCAGCACTAGCTGTTGGAAAAAATCATACTATTTTTCTTTTCCTAAGGTGTTTATACATTTTTTGGTGGACTCTGTATTCTAAGAGACTGATTTCAGGGAGATTCCTGCCTTCTGTGTCCGTCACTGCAGTCACCTGTTCCCTGTGTGGACCCTGAGAGATGCCATGAAGTGCAGTATTAAAGTGTCTTGGGTCTCTAGCAACTGATGTTATTTGCTTTTCACATAGTTTGGCAGGGTTTGAGTTTGCTAAATGTATACATAAGACAGCAGTCTTTAACCCAGAAATTAGCAAAAAAAGGTAACATATGTTTGCGTGGGAAGGAGTTGGAAAATTGCTTTTGGTGGGACAAACTCTCACTGTGAGGCTCTTAAGTGGCAAATTACTAGCTCCTCTTATTAGTTTACTTTCAAAATGTTTTTACTTTTTGAGCTAAAAGATACAATTCACTGACGTAAAAGTATTTCCAAGCCCTAGCCAATGATCCATACAGATGGTACTTTTGTAATCTTATTATAGCACTCTCCCCTTTATTTCCTTGCATTTGTCTGGTTAATAGGCCTCCATCATAAGAACTGGAGACAAATCAGGAGATGAGTTTATTGGGGTGCTTCAAATAGAACTGTTCTCCTTGTGGGGGTGGAAGGGTCTAGAGCTCAACCTTGACCATAGGGTTCCCAGTCTTCCTTAAAGCTGGTGAAAATTCCCAAATCCTATCCCAGCATCCACTGATTCCAGTTATTCTGTTATTTTAAAATTAATTAACTGCCCAGTCTAGTAAATTGCTTCCTTGTACATCCAGTTTGTATATATGAGTAGATTTCAGACTTTTAATGTTTTTAGTAGAACATTCAAGTTTTGATAAGAGTCCTGTTCAATAAAGCTCTTCCCAATTACCTCTCTTTTCTTGGCTTTCCTGAGCTTGTAGGAGGGCGAGCAAGGGGGTACTGTGAGGGGAGAGCACAGACAGCTGATTCACCAGAGAAACACTGAGATGCTGTGATTTGCTTGTTCACACGGTGCCCTCTGTGCTGTGAGAACCAGGGTACCCCACATATGACTACCAGACGGTTCTTTCCAGTTTCACCTTTACTAGGTTCAAAGTTTGAACTTGATTTCTTTGTTTCTTTGTTTCTTTCTTTTTTTTTTTTTGTAGCAGGGATCAAACTCACAACCTTGTGCTTATGAGGCAGGTGTGGTGCCACTGAGCTAAATCCCTGGCCAGCCTTGAACTTGATTTCTTAAACTGATAGTCTATCTCATTAAGTCTATACCCTCTGAAAAACAGTGACAGTTCTCTATGACTGTTGTCATTATTATTGTTGCTGTAATTACTATTACTATTATTTTATGGTACTGGGGATTGTGCGGATTGTACCCAGGGCTTTCACACTGAGCTACATCCTCAGCTCCTTCATTTTTTGAGATAGGGTCTCACTATGTTCCCCAGGTGGGACTTGAACTTTTCATCCTCCTGCCTCATCTTCCCAGAGTGCTGGAATTACAGGCACATGTCATCATAGGTAAGATTACTTTTTTTCCTATAAAGTGATGGAGATTAAACCCAGAGCCTTGCACAGGCTAGGAAAATGCTTTACAATGAGCTACATCCTTAATGGTATAAATTTGATTATTGAAGATTTGCCCCAATTAGAATGAGTGATGATATCCAATGAGCTCTTGAAAAGTACAATTACTTTGTAATATGCTTTATATTTTGAAGTCATATAGGTCAGATTTTCCATTGCTGTACAATAGCCAACACCCACAACTTAAAGGTTTAATTTGTCTCATGTTTTAACAGGATTTGGTCTATGGTTGGTTGGCTCCCTAGCAGAAACATCATGGTGGAACAGCATGGTGAAGCAAAGCTGCTTAGCTCCTGCAGGCTGGGAAGCAGAGCACAGGGAAGCAGTACCAGAGAGGAAGGGAAGAGGGACCAGACATAGACCCCAAGACTACATCGTTATGACCTACACAGACACACTCAGAAGTGTGCTCCACTAAGGCCCTGGGCAAACCCAAAGCTGATCAAGTTCACAATCTACCCCAACCACCACAAATTCTGTTATTTCTCTTTCTCAGATATTAAGATAAGGGGGAAAAGGAAAGGAAAGAAGGGACAAGAAAAAAAAGAGAAAAAATCAAAGGAAAAAATGGAAACAAAGCTTTTGTACATAAAGGGAGGGGGGTAATGGGGGAAAAAGAGAAGAAGTAAGATATATCATGTACAGGTACAAATTCTCTAGATGAATGTTATCATTATGTATATCTAAAATGTACCAATAAATATTTTGCTAAAAAGTTTTTAAAAAATACAAAGAATTTTAAAAATGTACTAATTAGTGGAGCAGATTTACAGTTGAGCAATGCATTGTCAGAATTTGGGGCTGAAGTCAACTGCATCCCATTTTCCTCCCAGGAAAAAAAGCGCAGATTTAGGACAGACTCTATCAGCTCAGAGATGTAAGATGCAAGTGAAAACAGGCAGAAAGTCTTTTGTTTGGCATTTAAGGTTTGTTGGTTAAAGTCTTTTCATATTGGTTCATATTTAAAAAGTGCTGCTATGGAATCAGATTTGGTAGAGTCCACTTCCAGTTCCAACTTTGCCATTTACAGTCTGTCCATCTTGGGAAAGAAACTTAATTTCTCGGAGTTTCAGCCCTCTCATCAACAAAATGGAGCTAATGACAATAATAATAAAACTGCACATGGGATTGTTGTAGAAGTAAATGATGAGATGCCTGACCCAGTGTAAGAATGTAGTAACATGTTTGCTACTACCAAAAGAAAAGGTGAACATGCCAACATCGTGTCCTAGTTTTGATGATGTGCTCTGGTCATGTAAGATGCTTCTATTGGTGGAAGTACGGAGGAACGTACTTAGGAACCCTCTGTACTACTTTTTCAATGTCTTGAGTCTAAAATTATTTTAAAGTAAAGAACCAAGAGGAAAAACAACATCAACAACAAAGAGAAGCCTGAGAAAACAAGAACAATGCTGACTACCATCAGACCCCAGTGGGGCCACAGGGACAGACAGGTTCCTCCTGATCGTGCCAAATAGCACTTTCAGACCATACAGCCCATTGCTACTTATCTGCCTCTGACTCACCACAGCTCTTTGACAATGGACTCCTGATGGCCTTGGCAGTGAGGAGGGCCCTGGGAGCTAAGGCTGGAGAGCTAGACCTTGGGCAGTGAAAGCACTGAGGGTTGTCATCATAAATCAACACACTGACATTCTGATTTCATGACCCCAACTAAGGATGCTTATCACAGTGTTCTGCTTCCTGTCTGGAGGTGCAGACAGCTCAGGCTCAGGGTATACAAGGAGACCTGGGACCATTGGCACTAGATCAAGGTGAAGCCATGTTGTGGGGCCTCTTAGGAGACAGCCATGAAGCCTTGCCAAGAAAGTGCTTCCTCTACCAACTCCTCTGATACAGGGCTCTGTGGGGCCGGGGATTTAGCTCAGTGGTTCTGCTGCCTGCTTCGCAAGTGCAAAGATCAGAGTTCGATAAACAAACAAACAAATAGGGCTCTGTGCTTTTCCAGTTCTGTCTTTAATTACTCCCTAGTATAGCACAGTGTGGCTCAAAAGAACTTTCACAGCAGGGGAAAGATTCCATGTCCATAAAGTCCACGACAGCATCACTAGACCCACGTGGCTGTGGAGCACTTGAAATGTGGCTTGCACAACTGAGGAACAGAAGTTTACATTTAGTTTTAATTAAATATAAATTAAACAGTCACATGTAGCAGTGTTTGCAAACTGAGTGGCAGGAGAAAAAAGCTTCTTCTACAAACAAACACCACAGATGAGCTGCTTTCATGGAAGATTTGTTGGTAATAAGAGCATATATCCTAGTTCTGATAAAAAATGATAATAGTAAACATCAAAAGAGCCACTTCTTAGATGCCATAAATTGTGCAAAGTCCTTAATATGTATGACTTTATATAATCCTCCCCAAATCCTCAATTATTATTATTATTATTATTATTATTATTTTGGTACCGGGGATCAAAATCAGGACCTTGCACTTGCAAGGCAGGCGCCGGAACCACTGAGCTAAATCCCTGGCCCCTCAATTATTATTTTGATAGCATTGAACATCTTACTGAGCCCTTGCCATGTATCAGACATGATGCAACATTCTTCTTTCTTAGTTCCTTTAATCCCCACATTCTTGTGTGATGAGTACTAATCTTGCCCCATTTATAAGCTCTGTGAGATTTGTGTTTTTAAAAAATTTAGTTGCTTTATGTACTAATTGTGCATACTTATGGGTGTGGCATTTTGATATATATGTACAATATACAATAATCAAAGGAACTGATACTCTCATCTCCTCAAATATTTATCATTTCTTTGTGTTGGAAACATTCAAAATCCTGTCTTCTGACTATTTAAAAATATACAATTAAATTGTTAACTAAACTTACTCAATTGTGCTATAGATTGGAATTTACTCCTCCTATCTGTGTTTTGATACCTATTATCCATCCTCTCTTTCCCTCATCCTTCCCCTGTGCAAGTTTCTTAATTTTAGAAGAGTTGAAATATATGCTCTATACATTAAAAAATATAAGACATATATACATTAAAAAGTAACAATAATAACATAAGTGGCCGTTTGGCCAACCACCAACTTCAGCATCTGAATGCCACCAGGGCTTCAGAATCCCACTGGTGCCCTCCCCAAATACTGCTCACTTCACCTCGGATCTAATCACTTTCCTGGTTTTTTCTGTGTTAACCATTTCTTAACTTTTTTAGGGGTAGTTTTTCCAGCTATGTACAGATTCCTAAATGAACACAGATTCTTCTTTACCCCATTTTACACACTTCCCTGAGCTCTTCCTTTCACTAGGTTCTGAAGAACTTGACTTTGACTTTCTGAATTTGTAAGGAACTCTTCAACCACAGGTAATGAAACCCAACTCCAAACAGCTTAAGTAATGGGGAAGATTTTATATATGGTCTGCCCTCCATATCTGCTGCTTCTGCCTGCACAGATTAACCAACCTCAGATGAAAAACATTTCAAAAAATTGTGTCTGTTCTGAATATGTACAGACTTTTTCTTGTCATCATTCCCTCAAGAATAGTATAACAGGTACTTACATGGCATTTATACAGCATTAGGCATTATAAGTCACCTAGAGGCAATTTAAAGTACAGTATTCAGAAGATGTGTGTGGCTTATTTTTAAATACTACTCTGTTTCATTTGAGAGATTTGAGCACCTATGGGTTTGGGTGTCCATGAGGGCAGATGATTGTACTGTAGAACTTGTGGTTCGTATTGGGTTGGCTTCCTCCTCTGTCAGTTACTCTGCGGGAGGTAGCCTCCAGCCACTCCCAGCTGACACTCCCTGTTTCTCATTTCATATTTTCTTGGGAGTGTTGGGGGAAACCCTAACTCCTCTCCTTTCTCCCAGTAATTCAGCAGAAGTCCCAGGATGAGGTCTCTGGACCATTTGAGTTAGGTGTTTTCTGAACCAGCACCATGATGGCAATCAAATTTCAGTATGACTTTTGGAGGTGACAAACCATATTTGCACCACAGCACTACCCCGACAAGGGCCTTTTCAACCTCTCAGTGAAACAGAGGATGTCTCAATGTGAACTATTCTATTTTACCAGAAAAATGCTATAGAGGACTTTATCTCTGGATTTTCAGTTGTTATATATGATACTCTGACTCTAAAATGAGTTTTATGTGTTTAAATTGAATAGTTATGCATCTAACTCCCTGGTTGATGACTACATATATTCTCTGTATAGAAGAATGAGGTAAATGAAAAAGAAATTAGTGGGTGCTGTTTTAGAGATGTGTGCACAGAGATCAGCAGAAAAAGCCAGAAACAAACAAAAAGCAACCCATGATTACGCATAATAAAGATAACCACCAAACAATGAGGCCTTATGGGTCTAAAATTATGAAATATTTATAGATTGTTCATTTTGTTTGCCACTGCAAGCCAGTTTTCATTTTTAATATTTCTCTCTATGCTTTTATTAGAAGCCATGGAAACACTTCTTTTTTTTTTTTTTTTCCTTTTTTGCCTATGCAAATTGATTCACCTATGCATTTACTGACCTTTTCTTGGCATATTCTTTGACTGTGGCCAAGTCACTTGTAAAAGAATACAAAGAACCTGATAATGAATGTTTTCAGATGATAACCTGACCTTGCATCAATAATATCACAATTTGCAGAATTGTGTAAAATATCAATGACAATTTTTTAAAATCTTAGAATAATTATTTTCTTCAGCAGGGCCTTTGGAAGGGAAACAGCATGGCCGTTTCTATAGACCTCTTTCTCCCAAATTTGCATATAAATCACATTTTTATAAACAGAATCATCATTTAGGGTCTAAGATAACTGAAAAATTTTGTCATGGAATACTTTTAATATTAAAGGAGAAAAAAGCTTCTGGGCTATATTGTACAAGCTTCTCCATTTATAGATGTGGAAACTGGATACACAGTGAGAAATGACTTACCTAGGGCACGTGCATGCTGAGTTTATTCTGCGTAGTTGAAGATTTTGTTTTCAATGCTCACTAAAGGGATGGCAGGCTGATAGGACCAAAAGATGATTTTTCACAACTGTATTGTAGAGGAGATACAATTTGTTATTAATTATAAAGTTTATATATAATTAAGATAAAACTTGTTATATTTTAGTTACTCAACACAATATATTTTAAAAACCTAACTGCACCACCAATGTAGAAGCAACAGGGCTTGTCAATTTCAAGTAAATTTTTCAAAACAAATGTGTTTATCATATACCTTGCAAAATGTTGTATTGAAATGGGTATTTATTATAGAATGGCTAAACTGAGCTAATTGTACTTTTTGGTATGATGAGAACACTTAAAATCTACTCTTTGCAAGTATTTATTAGCCATCTGTACTTCTTCTAAGAAGTGTCTATTCATTTCACTTTTTTATTAGGTCTTTTTATTTGGGGGATCTAATTGTTTTGAGTTCTTTATATATTCTACATGTTAGTTCTCTGCCTGAGTAATAGCTGGCATTTTTTTTCCCATTCTGTAGGTTTTCTCTTCACTCTGTTGGGTGTTTTCTTTGCTGTGCAGAAACTTTTTAATTTGATATGATCCCATATGTTGATTCTTAGTACTATTTCTTGTGCCATTTGGGTTCTGTTCAGAAAGTCTTTGCCTATGCCTATGTCTTTAAGAGTTATTATCTTCTAGCAAATTAAGTGTTTTTGTTTTAACATTTAGAGCTTTGATCCATTTTGATTTTAGTTTAGTACATGGTGAAATATATGGATCTATATTCATTCTTCTGCACATCACTGGCTATTACAGAATGCAAATTAAAACAACACTGAAATTCCCTCTTACTCCAGAAAGAATGGCTATTGACAAGAAATCAAATAACAAAAAAATGCTGGCAAGGCTTTGGGGAAAAGGAACTCTTCTACATTGCTGGTGGGAATGTAAACTAGTACAACCACTATGGAAATCAGTGTGGATATTCCTCAGAAAACTAAAACTGGAAAGGCAATTCAACTGAAGTATTTCCTTTCTAGATATCTTCCTGAAAGAGTTAAAGACGTCATATTACAGGGATGCATGCATAGCCATGTTTATAGCACCACAATTTACAAATAGCTAAATCTTGGAATCTATATGTTCATCAATAGATGAATGGATAAAGAAAATGTGGCATTTACACACAATGGAGGACTACTCTGCCACAAAGAAGGATAAACTTGAGTCATTTGTAGGAAAGTGGATGCATCTTGGAACCATAATGTTAAGTGAAACAAATCAGACATACATGTTTCAATATTTCATGGTTTCTCTTAGATGAGAAACTTAAAATATAAATAAAGAGCAAAATAAAAGATGGATAATAGGAAGTAGGGAGATAGATCTTTTTCAAATGGCAAGGGGATAAAGAGATAGAGGGGAGAGGGAGAAGAGGGGAAGGAGATAAAAAATAATTGAGATGTGTTATGTACATGTACCAACTCCCCACGAGGAATGTAATCATTCTGTATTGCAAATATGTACTAATAAAAATTAAAACTGAAAAAAGAAAAAAATCTACTCTCTGCAATTTCAAAAGTATAATGATACTATAATCACCACGTTTTACAATAGATTTCTTTCTTTCTTTTTTTTTTTTACAATAGATTTCTTGAATTTATACTAACTAAAGCTTTATATCTTTTGGCAAGTTTTCCCAAACTTACTTGCCACTTCCACAGCAAATTGTAGGTTTTTAAGTAGCTTTTAAAATGAGGTTCCAGATTAATCCAGTATTTTGAAACTGAGGGTGATGTTGCCAAGCAGGGAACATTTGGCAATGTCTGGAGACACTTTTTTTGCTTTGTCACAGTTGGGGAAGGTGCTACTGGACTCTAGTCAGAAGAGGCTGGTGATACTACTAAGCCACAAGGAAGGATTATCCAACCCCAAATGTCAGTAGCACTGAGGTTGAAAAATCTTGAGTTAAACCCAACTTTCCTGTAAAAGATAATCAACCATGTCCCTTTACTTATTGCGTGGAGTATTTCTTTGCTAAAATGTTGCAGTACACTATTTCTATGAAGAAGCTAGGTGGAGAAGCCTACTGCCTACTCTGGCACTTTTCCTTGTTACTGATTCCTGTGACACTGAATGGTCACTTTCTCCTGTGTAGGGCCAACCCTTCCTCCAAGACTTGGAAACTGGTTAAGATCAAGTTCCTCGGCTCTACCAGCAAAGAGTTTTGTTTGCCTATATATGGATGTGGCTCAGTGTGAGGGCCCTGGGTTCAATCCCCAGTGCTCCCCCCATGTAATCTGAAAACAGCTGACATTGGTCCTCATGCATGTTCCCTTAGGGTGGCATGATGGCTGTTCTTTTACAAGAATTCAATCCTTCTCTAGCTGGGGAGAGGGGCTGAAAGGCAAAGGGCAAAGATAGATTGAGAATGTCTGCCTCTGGTGACCATCCCAACTAGGTACTCACCTGTTTCTCTTAAGAATTATGCCTTATGCATTGCATTTGCTAATGACAAGTGGACTGTTAATCTTACATGTCAGCTTGACTGGGCTAAGGGATGCCCAAAGAGCTGGTAACATTATTTTTGGGTGTGCCTGTGAGGATATTCCCAGAGGGGATTTGAATCCATAGAATGAGTGAAAAAGAGCCCCTTCACCTGTGCGGGTGGAGATCAGACAGGTGGAGGAAGAGGTTGTAGCTCAGTGTGAAGGCCCTGGGTTCAATCCTCAGTACCAAAAAAGTAAATCAATCTCTTGCTACATATCCTATTGGGTCTGGTTCTCTGGAGAATGCTGATACTACAACATACTTGTTAGCTACTCGAGTCTGGTGCCCACCCCTATGGTTACCAGCTTCGTAAAAGACCCTCCAGAGCCCCAGCAGATGCCCTCACACCCTTTCCACTGTTTCTGGGTTCTCCTCCCTTGGCTGCCCCTGCTTCTGCTGCAAACAGTGGCATCATGTGACACAAGGCTGCTCTCAGCTTAGGGGAAGGGCTCTCCTTCATTTGTGCAGAGAGCCAGAAATGCTGAGGCATCTTCACCCCTCTGGGTGAAGCCAATGACTGCTAACACAGGAGTAGGAAAGCCACGCACCCTTATCTTGAGTCCTGAAAAGTTCAAGTTGCAGTCTGTGCTCTGGAGAGCCCCCTGTGGCACGGAGCTAAGCATGGTGGAGCCTGATTCCATGTTCCCCCAGCTCCCCCACTAATGAGTTCAGCAGCTGAGTGTGGTTAGCAGGTGGGGCCCGGTTGGAGGCAGGTCATTGATGTGATCTGGAAGTGTATATCTCCCTCCCAGCTCCTCCCCTCTCTCTTTGCTTCCTGGCTGCCATGATGTGAGCAGCTTTCCTCCCCTAGACTCTTTGCCATTCTCCTCTGCCATCCTGTTTCTGCCTTGGAGCCAGCTTACCAGGGACAATAGTGGTGAGCCAAAACAAATCTCTCCTCCTTCCATTTGTGGGTGTGGGAAATTTTGTCTCAGTGAAGAGAAAGTGACCAAGCCATAGCATTTCCCTGCTCAATAAATAAATCACTTTCACAAGAATTCACTTAAGAGTCTCCTCTGAGGGATAGACAATGCTGGTATCACCTCGAATAGTACCTGACATATAACGGGTGCTTGAAAACTTCTTCAATACTAGTTAAAGGAAAACCATATTTGCTGGGCATGATGGCATGTGCCTTTAGTCCCAGCTACTTAGGAGGCAGAGACAGGAGGATTGCTTGAGCCTAGACGTTGAAGGTCAGCCTGGGCAATGTAGGGAGAGCTCATGTCTTTAAAAATTTTAAACGCATTAAAAAAAAAAAAGAAAAACCAATTCCCTGGGAATGACACATTTGAATTCAGTCAAGTGACAATTAGAAAAGAATTCTCTAATCAGTTTTGATTTGATGTCCTGGAAACCAAAATAACTTAGTCAAATTGAGATACTAAATCTTTACTTAAATTTTAGGTCCTAGATCATTATGAGAAGGACCAGGCATTTTTAATGTGTCTTGTTCTTCAATTTGCTTAGGTTCCTGCTCAGATGTCTGGAAGTCTTACTTTCCTACATGCCACAGAACCTTCTTTTTGCTAAGTAGCCCCCAAACAAAGCCTTAATTTAAGTTGCTACAAATGCTAGGTTGAGGTCTGAGAGGGAAGGGTACTTCCTAGTGGGACCCAACATCTCCTGTGAGAATCTCTCCTCCACGCACAAGGAAGTGACCTGGTGCACCCTGGTGCAAGTGGACCTGTCTGGGTTGCTTCCTGCCCTTCACTGTCCTTGGGACCCTCAAGCCGCAATCCCACTGCAGATCACAGGGCACTCACCCCGAGGAGTGCCCCCTCCAGGCGACAAAGAGCTCTTCCCACAGAAGTGGAGGCTTGAAGAAAGGAACTGCACTTGGGTGAGTGCTGTATTGTGACTGAACATCAGTTGATATCCGACCTCCCATTTGTATTACTTCTGTTATAACCCACTCTTGGTTTTGGAGTTAGACTCCCTCAACCAAGGCCCAGTGCTGCTGTATTCCAGGTCTGTAACCCGGAGTGCACTCAATGCCTTTCAGCCTCAGCTGCCTACTTATAGAATGCAGTTTCCTGGAGCACAAGCAGTCTGTCTCTGGGGGCTGTGGCTACATTCCCAGCCATGAGACAGGTCCTGAGGGATGGTAGGTGCTCAGTAAGTGTTTGGTGATTAAATGAATGAAGGTGTTTGTGAAGATTGAAAGAAATAATGACTTTCAAGGATTTAGTATAGTGTATGGCACAAAGCAATTGCTCAATAAATATCAGCTATAAACAAATAAAATAAACATATCAATGTATACCTTCCTTTCACATCCAGTAAGTTTCTGATTACATCATGGTGTGTTAGAATGCGTCCTCTTGGCTAATAGGGACAGCTCCATATTTTCTGACAGCAACAGTCAGCCTCCCTTCATCTCTGTTTTTCTTCCTACCAGAATTCAGGGTCCAGTCAAGTGGTCACCATCCCACATGTTTCCCAATTTAGGGAAATCTTTCCCAAGATTATGCTGTGGGTGGATCCCAAGGATCCTAAGCCAATCAGCTCATAAATTGCCACCACTGCTTGACTTTGATTGGTCGAATAACTAACGTTAGCCCAACCAGAAGGAAAGATGTACAAGGGCTGGGGTGTGGCTTTTCCTTTACACCAAGTGGTTGAGAACAAAGAAGCCCACAACTTCATTTTCAATGGACAACCATCCAGCACTCAGGAGGGAGAATTAAGCTTGAATCATAATGAGAAAGAAGGAGCAGAGACAAGGAGAGAGCAAGGTCCTGGATGTCATCTTTGACACATTGAAAGACCAACTTTCCAGTTATTTAAGGTAATATGCTTTCTTATTCTCTATGTTATTCAAGATGTGATTTTCTGTACCTTTTAGCCAGAAACGAGGAGGTGATTCTAAAAGTGTTCTCTTCAATAACAGTAACAGCTACATTTACTAGTCACTATGCATCAAATTACGTGCCACACCCTTCAGCTGTGTTACTTATTTACGGTTCTCAACAATCCTAGGGTTTGGAGCTTATTATTAACTTCATTTTTGCAGATGAGAAAACCTATACCCACATGTAAATCAAGCTTATACACATACATACACATCAAACCAGGCCAGTGGAAGAACTGGGATTTAAATATACATAGTTTGGTTTTGAAGCCAGATGTCTACCTAGTCATTAAACCTAGCCATTAAACTATATAGTATTTGGGCCGGGGATTTAGCTCAGTGGTTCCAGCGCCTGCTTCGCAGGCACAAGGTTCCGAGTTCAATCCCTGGCACCAAAAAACGCCCCCATAAAACCACAAACTATGTAGTATTTGGTTCTATGAAGATTCATGATGATAAAAAATGCAATATAATATTATTGTGGTTTAGATATAAAATATCCCCTCTAAAGTCCCATGTGTTCAGAAGTGGAGCTTTTGGAAGGTGACTGCATCATGGGGGTGCTGTACTCAGCAGTGAATTAATTCATTGATGAGTGTGTAGCAGATTGTACTCCTCAGAGGTGGGGCCTGGAGGCAAGAGGCTGGTCACTTGGGAGCATGACCTGGAAGGGCATATTCTCATTCTTGGCTCCTTCCTTCTGTCTTTGTTTCCTGCCTGTCATGAGGTGAGTAGCTTTCCTCCTCTAGGGCCTTCCATCATGGTGTTTCTTCTTTGAAGCCAGCCGACTCATTGCGGCTGTGAGCTCACCAAACAGCTCTAAATTGTGGGTTTTCGGTATTTTGTCCTCGTGAAGGAAAGTGCCTAATTTGCTTTTACCCTTCCTTTTAGCTTCTTTATGTTGCCATGTTTTAGCAGAAATCAATTAATCATATATATTTTAAGTGAAATCACTTTTAATTTGACTCACTATACTGGCTTTGCATTTAGTTGATTGTGGATCCTGAGCTGCAAACCTTGTGGTTTTAATGATAAAGATAGAATACACAAATATAGAATAAAGAATGTCATTTAAATTTAAGAAACATTATTCTTTATGATTGTAATAAAAACAAAGATGGAAAGAATGGCAGGTAAAGTATCTTTATAGTGTAAATAGGTAAAACAAACCTTGTAGAATCAGAAAGATTTGCAGAAATTCATTTGTTTTCCAGTAGATTTCACAAATATAGATGTGAAATGGTTAAATAGTAATACTGTAGATTACCCTAGCTGCCTGACCAGCCTATTTGAGGGTAAATTAGGCTGCAGAAACAAATACGCCCCCAAATCTCAATGATTTTCAACCACAGAAGTTTATTTCTAGCTTTCATTACATACCCATCCCACTGGTAAACATAAATTGTGACCTTTGATTACAGACAGCATTTTTGTTTTGCATAGGTTAAGAGTTGATTGTGATGCAGCAACATACTATTTATAGTTGTTTGATACTTTCTTGTTTTAAACACGAGCATACAATCCAGAACATACTTTATGTACATGTGTACCTCTCACTAATACATCTTCATGTCTTACTCCTGGATGGAAATTCCACACTGAATGGCCTTACATCTTTGATTTACTTTCCAAAATGACCTAAGCACATCTCTTCTATTAATTTCATTTTGCAAACTTGTCTTCTTAATATAGTGAAATATCTAAATATAAGTTTAAAGCCTCATATATTTTAAGAGTTTTTGCCTTTCTTTGTCTCATAATGTTAAAATATGCCATATAATCTTATCTCCTACAATTCAAAACAGTAATGGGAAATGTATAGACAAATGCTCTCCTGCTGTTTTAAACACCATTTAGCAAGTTTTATAGTTGAAGGGTTTGCCGACATAGCTATTAGTTTCTTATTGTAGTGAGTATATGAATATTTTTTATAAACCAGAGAAAGATATTTCTTTAGCCCGCACAGCATGTACCTTTCAAAGGCCAAGTCTATACCCCTTGCTTGCTCTTAACCCCTTCCCGTATTTTGGGGAAGTATTGTAGTATGGTAAATTCACAGAGGGAGGTTCATGGCAAAGAAAGTTCCCCAATTATTTCTAGTTGTTTTGGTTTTCACTTCTATACTTATAAGGTACATATGAATTAATTACATTAATTACTTGATAATACATTACCAAGTGTTCTCTACTCATCATCATGTAACTGTTTTATAGCTCTGGAGATTATCTCAGATGACAAAATTATCTTTAGGTCATGTCATTTAGGTCGCTGAAATTGTGCATAGAAAAAAAAAGACAAAGACATTGACAACACTTCTCAGCACTTTCTCTTCATAAGGTGCTCAAGTGTAGTTTGGGATTACCAGCTGAAAATTATAGCATGAAGCAACAAAGAAGATCAGGGGATAAATTAACTTGACCATTCTTTGCAAAGTTAAAAGCACCATATCAATTTAAAGTGTCGTTATTGCTGAAAATTAAGAAGACAGATATTGCCAGCTGAGTCTAAATTCAGTGTGTTACTAGTGGAACAGATTGTAAAAATATTTCTCAAAAAAAAAAAAAAAACAACCTCTTTTGAACTCCAGTTGTTTTAAAAGCAGCTCTACACATAAAAGGAAATTGAGTGTGGTCACTAATTCATGTTTGCCTGATATTCCTAGGACTATCAGGCTTAATTGCCCTTGGTGAACTGTAAAATATGCTTTATTTAAATGAAAGTGTAAATAGGGACCAAAAGGTGTAATAGATGATGTGAAATAGGAAGAAAAGGGGCAAAGGGGAAGGGGAAGTGGGAGGGGTAGGGAAAGGAAAGAAAGGAATGGAATTAATATGAGAAAATGGAAAAATGGAAACAAAGTCTTTGTAAATAGGGAGGGAGGGCAGGGGAAGGGGGAAAAATAAGAACCAAGAGAGATTATGTAAAGGTGCAAATTTCCAATGATGAATGTCATTATATTGCATACCTAAAATGTACCAATGATTAAAATGAATAATTGATAATGTGAAATAGGAAGAAAAGGTCCAAAGGGGTAGTGGTGGTGGGAGGGGTAGGGGAAAGGAAAGAAGGGAAAGGAAAAATGATGAGAAATGGAAAAAAATGAAACAAATTCTTTGTAAATAGGGAAGGGTGGAGGGGTGAAGGGAGTGCAGGTAATGGGGAAAAAATAAGAACCAAGATACATCATGTAAAGGTACAATTCCCAATGAGAAATGTAAATGTGTTGTATACCTAAAATGTACCAATAAAAGAATTTTTTAAATATGCTTTATTCAATAATCAGAGTTATTTATGGAAAGAAGCCCAATTGGATTTGCTGATTCTATGATATACATACTGATAAGAACAAGCAATCTTAAAAGTTCATTCTATTTTTTTTAAGGAAGATAATACCTTTAGTAAGTCACAAAATTTTTGTCAAACCAATACAGTAATCTTTAACACAATAAAAATAATAGTTCTGTTGGAGTCATATACTACTTTAGTGATAAATTTCACTCCAAAAATATCATTTAAGTACCAAATCTAAACATGATGATTTTTAGCAGAGCAATTTATTTTACACACATTAATGTCTTTAACAAGTGTACAGTTTTTCCTTTTAAAGTGAGTTCCTTCATGCACACTTGTCTAGTTTGCCTCAGCAAGGCTGCTATGTGACCATAAGGGGTGGCTCTGCTTTGTTCTGGCGTTGATCCAAAGCCAGGTAAAGTCCTAGTGTCTGAAAAGCTTTAACATTCTACCTCAAGAAGACTCAGTGTCAATGTCAATTTCTTCCAAGAACTTTTTGTTTTTTGTGGTACCAGGGATCAAACTTAGGACCTTATGCTTGCAAGGCAGGTGCATTGCCACTGAGCTAAATCCCCAGCCCTTCTTCCAAGTACTTTTTAAAGATGGTTACATTGTCACAAAAATACTGACCCCTCACAATTAGTCATTTCAAGCCACACTAACTTCAGATGATCCCTGTGATTTAGAACCCCTGTATCTTTTTGTTTTGATGAAAACAGCCTCACTCCAACTTATTTTAAAACTACCTAAAATATAGTTGTATTTTTAAGATAACAAATAAAGACATTGTCAGCTTGGAGAGACCTGATGTTATATACCAACTTTGTCATTTCTTTAGAAAAGCAGCCATCAGTGGTGCCCTTGTGCTTTCTCTTGATAAAGCTGCCAATTCTTCAATCTCAGCATATAATTCACATATCACTCATTCCATGGCAGCATGGCCTTTGTTAGCATTTGAAGATCTCTCTCTTGCCATCAGGCCTTCACAGTAGCTGCTGAGGCTGAATCCTTTCTCTGTGATTATGACTTCCCATGTCAAAACAATGTTTCTGCTTCCCGAAAACATGGTTTGTATATAAGCCTCTCATCTACTGAAGCCATATTTGTAAATGAAATATTAGTAGATTTAAGTCTCATTGTTTTTTCTACATTCTACAGAATCTCCTTGCACATATGTTTTGGTTTTTGCTGCACCAGTAGTGGACTTCACAATGTAAGTCAGCCCTCTGCACTGAGAAGTCTGTGGTTGTGCAGCTTTCCAGAGGGCTTTGTGTGCCTGTCTAGCACATCATTTCCAACCACACTCAGGTTCATAGGGTTTGGGTGTTTCTGCATTGCAGCTGTTGTAACAGTTTCCCATGAGCGGTCAAAGATGTGCTCTGAAGTCCAGATCTTCATGATGTCTGTGGCCCGCTGGATGTTTGGGGAGTATTGGGGTACAATGAGGCACAGAGGTGTAGTAGCCCTGCCCACACCTGTACCCCTGCCAGCAGTACAGCCCATCAAGTGGCCCCACAACCTCTAAAAGTCCATTCTTTATTTTATGTATGTATGTATGAATTTATTTATTTATTTATTATTATTATTATTTTGGTACCAGGGATCAAACTTGAGTCCTTGCACTTGCGCAGCAGGTCGCAAAACCACTGGGATAAATCTCCAGCTCCTAAAAGTCCATTCTTAGACACCTGTTCCTTCTAACTAACTCAAAAGGGCTTTATTCTTCCCCCAAACCAGAATTGGTCTTCTTGACTAATTTCCCTTCTTGACTAATTTCTGCCAGCTAGTCCTGGTAGTAAAGGAAGTTGGTGTTCTCTTAAATTCTTGTCTTCTAGTTAGCTTCTGTCAAACATAGTGCAAATAGCTTTGCTGAAATAGTTCCATATTTCAACACAGTGAAAATTACAGTTAGAGGCTGGAAAAATTCATTTGACATTTAGTATGTCTCATCACTTGAAAGGGATTTTGAAACATCCATATAGCCATTATGGAAAACCTCAAAATCTTTTCAAGATGCCTCAAAATATTAAAAATAGAACAATCATATCATCCAGCAATTCCACAATAAGGTACACATATGTTCAAAAGAAATGAAATCAGTAGGTTAGAGAGACATCTGCACTCCTGTGCTTATTGCAGCAGTATTCACAATAGCCAAGAAACGGAAATAAAGTGTCCATCAACTGATTAATGGGTAAGGAAAATGTGGTATATATACACAATGTAATACTATTCAGCCATAAGAGGATGAAATTTTGACATTTGTGATGCCATAAATGGAACTGGAAGATTTCATGTCAAGTTAAATATGCCAGGCACAGAAAGACAAGTATTACATGATCTCATTCACATGTGGGACCTTAAACAGTTGATCTCATAGAAGTTGAGAGTAGAATAGTGGTTACCAAAGGTGGGGAAGAGTAGGGGTGACAGAGGAATGGGGAAAAGGTTAGTCAATGGGACTTACAGTCAGACAGGAGCAAGAAGTTCTGGTGTGCTATTGCACAACAGGGTGACTATAGATAATGGTAATGTACTTTATATTTTTTTAAAAGCCAGAAGAAAAGATTTTGAATGTTTTTACCACAAAAATTGATGAATGTTTGAGGATGATATGTTTACCCCAATTTGAGCATTCCACAATGTATACGTACATCCAAGCATCACACGGTGCCCCATAAATATATATGCACTTATTATGTTTCAATTAAAATAAGTAAATAAAATTTAAAAACTTTATCACATTTTATCCCATTAATGAATATAAATATGATTTTTAATTGAAAAAAATTAAAAATAAAAAAAATCCAGCCACATAAATATTTCAATGTCTTGTGGCTTTGCGAATGTGCTGAAGAACTAGCAGTCCTAACCTTTTAATAATCCTTTAAAAAGTGACAGTGTTTGAGGCTGGGGGTTTAACTCAGTGGTGCCACTGCCTACCTCGCAAGTATGAGGTCCGGAGTTCGATCCCAGGTACCAAGAAAAATAAAAGAAAGAAAGAAAGAAAGAAATCACAGTGTTTATTTGAGGAGAGGGTTGAGGAAAAGACTGAATCCTGCCACTTCCACATTCTAGCTGAATTACTTTGGGCAAAAGAATCACTGGTCTCTCTTGGCTCAGATCCCCCTTTGTAAAATGTGGGCAATAGGGCTTTATGAAGAATAAGTGAGACCCTATCTGAAGTGGTAAATACCATGCAGAGGAGGTTAAGTACATGGTAGCTATCATTATCCCAGTGTATTAGGGAGAGTTCTTTGGAGACACAGACCAATAGTCTGTGCACACATAGATAGATAGATAGATAGATAGATAGATAGATAGATAGATAGATAGATAGATGGATGTGTGTGCATAGGTATATATAACAGGGATAAATAACTGTTTAAGGACCAGGGATTTAGCTCAGTGTTTCCACCGCCTGCTTTGCAAGAGCAAGGTCCTGAGTTCAATCCCCAGTACCAAAAATAAATAAATAAATAGATAGATAGATAGATAAATAAACAACTGTTTAGATTAGTAAATAACATATACATTGAGCAAGGAAGGAAGAAAGAGAGAAGAAAAAGAAAAATAAATAAAGAGGAGAGACATTGAGATTTTTAAGGAATTGGCTTATATGATTTTGAAATTTGGCAAATCCCAAATCCGTAGGGTGGGCCAACAAGTTATGTCCAAGGAAGAAGTGATGTTATAGTTCCATGTCTGAGGATGGTGTGCTGGCAGAATTTTCTTATCCTTGGGGGAAGTAGCACTTTTTTCTCGCATGTTCTTGAAGTAATTGAGTGAGGCCCACCCACGTTAGAGAGGGTCGCCTGATTTACTTCCACTGACTTAAATGTTAATCTTATCTTAGAAATACCTTCATGGAAACATACAGAATAATGTTTGAGTAAACATCTGGGAACCATGGCTTGGCCAAGTTGACGCATAAAATTAACCATCCTATGTCGTGTTTCGTGGTACTAAGCACTGTGCTGGGTGCATCTAGTAATTCATCTACTCCTTCCCCACAACTCTTTGAGGTAGGCACTGTTATTATGCTAATTGAAACAATGAGACAATTGAAGCATAGAGAAGACAAAGGAGACACAGCTAGGGCAGTGTACTCCTAATCACTGCCATAAACTTCACCTCCATCTGGGTGGAGCCCAAAGGCGAGTGGAACCTGCCATGAGTGGACAAGGCTAACTAAATATCTGTAAGAGGATCCACAGAGAGATCACCCATTCTACCTCTTGGATTTCTTCAGACAGTGGACATTTCCTCTGAATCAATTGCCTGTTCAGCTTTTGGTTTCATCTCATAGACGAAGCTTCTATATACCATGTGTGTTTCACATCTGAGATTATATATTTATACTGAGGTTTCTTTCAGAACAACTTAGTTCCCAGGAAGTTTAACAAACAGGAAGTCTAATCTTTCATTTTTAAAATTTTTGATACTTTTTTTTCTTTGGGATGAGAAGAATTTCAGTTCCTTTCATTCTTCTTCACTAGCCTATTTCATAATGATTACATATTCTTAGATAAATAAGGCTTGTAAAAGTTCAATCACTGTTATCACAGGGGTGCTAAAAGTATCAAGTTGAATTATATCAAATTAAGTAGATTCCCCATGGATGCATATTGAAGAGCTAAGTGAAGTCTACGTAAAAGGAATTCTGCAATATTGAAATCAAATTTACCTCATTTAAACTCTTACCTTGTAGCAGACCACAAATAATATTCCAAGCACATGCAAGTTCAAATGAATCAGACCTTTTGATCATCTCAGTGTTTGCCTTCATCCTTGGTTCTGACCATACACCTGCTGACTACTGACTCTTTTCATCAGTATGAAGAACCTGAGTAGATTTCTTTTAAACAGCTTGAACCAATATACTAACATTTCAAAACCTAGTAGATAATCAGATGCTTTTGGTTTAAGATGAGAAAGATAACTCTTTGAAGATAATATAAATGCTTGGGTAAATTAAAGTCATTTCTCAAATCAAAATTTAAGACATTCATTTTAGCACTCAACTCTACCATTTATATTGCAGATACTAAAATCATCATTAGTAAAACTATTGAGGAAAATTCATGGGAGCCAAATCCATCTATGTAGTTGGTTTTGCTCTAAGTTTATGTGACAAGATGGAAAGTGATCTCATTTTAGAAAATATTGAAATAAATGGAGCTTTCTTTGAATGAGACACATTCACAGTGGTGAGTGTCTCTGTCTTAGCACTATTTACATTGTATCCTGGATAAGCTTACCTATGGTGCTGTCCTGTGCATTATAGTATGTTTGCCAGCATCCATTGGCTTTACATGCAAGTACTACCCCAACCCCAAACCAGTTGTGACAGTCAACAATGTCTCCAGACATTGTCTATGTCCCCTGGAGGCAAAATCCTTCTCCTATAGAGAAACATTGACACAAGTCACAAAGGAAGGTTTGCCCTTGTTTTTCTGAATGTCATTGCTATGCTGGGAGGAAAAAAAAGTTGATTTCTTATATAAGATTATTTCTGTGGGTGTTTTATAAAATCCAAACTATAAATAACAGAAATAAGGGAAAAAAGATTGAAGATTTATGGCCCAAAACCATATAAATTCAATAATAAATAATAGCTCCCTCTAAAAATATGAGCATCTTTTAAAAGTCATTAGTTCTAATCATAAATGAATTTAGCAGCATTTCCTTAAATTTCGTACCTTTGTAATGAACTCTGATACATTCACAGAACTGGATATTAAATAAAGAGATATAAAGGTCTAATTTGCTGGTTCATTAGGCTAGCATATTTCTAGACATTGTGCATATTGCTTTGAATTTCATGTTTCTGAGCAGTGGAGACAATAGTAGTATCTCTCTCCAATGTACTGTAGCAGACAATTAGGAGCTCAAATGGATTAAATCTCATTTCATCAGAGATACACACAATGATTATTATTTTATTGCCAAATACTGGCAGCTTTACATTTTGTTAACAGCTATTGTGATACCTGATTCACATTCTTAAATTTGCATCAAACCCTGTCTTGACGACAATAACCACAATAGGCTTTTCTTACTTGATGTTACTTTGTTCCTTACTATATGTGTCCACCTGACACTGGTTTTAAGGTTACAAAGTGTTGGCCACACTTGATGCAGGAGTGGCAGTTTTCACCTAGAAGAAATGGCAAAGCTTTGGGGTCAAAAAAAACCCTGTGCTCCAGTCTTAATGTTGCCCTTTCCACTGAGGTGACTTTGGGAGGGTCACTTCACTCAAATAAAACTTAAAGAGAAAAAGTTTGTTTTTATTGTTTTAAACATTCTTAATCAAATTTTTTAAATGCCAAAGCTTTGCTTTTTGAAAGAAATATGATTATACAATGAAAAACCAAATCATTTATCCCTCCATCTCCCCTCACCAACCTTACAGCTCATCTGTCTTCAAGTAGCTCATGCTAATAATTTAGTATGCTGTATATCTGTCTGTATCTTTCACCAACCTTCTGTGAACATCTACAAGTAATTTTACCCAAATACAGTATCTTCCTTTATTTTTTTTGGTACCGAGGATCAAACTCCGGACCTTGAGTTTGCAAGGCAGGCACCTGAACCACTGAGCTAAATCCCCTACCCCTTCCTTTCTTTTTTTTTTCCCCATTAGATTCTTTTATTGGTACATTTTAGGTATACAATACATTTACATTTATCATTGGGTACTTGTACCTGTACATGATGTATCTTGGTTCTTAT
>NW_004624773.1:6356427-6367925 GCF_000247695.1 Heterocephalus glaber
TGTATTAGTGCTTATTTGGTTTTTCATATCCATTAATATTTGTTTTGCATAGCTGGGGGCATTCATATTTGGTGCATATATGTTTATGATTGTCATCTCTTCCTCTTGGATTGTTCCCTTTACAAGGATGTAGTGACCATCTTTGTCTCTCTTAGTTTTGGTTTGAAATCTATTTTGTCTGCAAATAAGATTGTTACCTCTGCTTTTTTCTGGGTTCCTATTGCATGGAGAACTGTTTTCCATCCTTTTACTTTCAGTCTATGAATGTCTTTTTGAATTAGGTGTATTTCTTGTAAAGAGCATATTGTTAGATTTTGCTTCTTAATCCATTCTGCCAGTCTATTTCTTTTGATTGGTGAATTGAGGCCATTAACATTGATGGTTATAATTGATAGATATTGACTCATCCTTGTCAAGATGCTTTACTGTTGTTGACTCTTTTATTTTTCCCCCTTCTCTTTAGTTTCTTGGCTTGCCTGGTGGCTTCGCTGTGTTGGGCCTCATGGAGTTGTGACCTTCATTGTCTTTTTCTAGGATATTGTTTAGAATTTTTTGGAGTGCTGGTTTGGTGTTCATGAAATTTCTCAGGTGTTCTTTGTCGTGGGAGTATCTAATTTCCCCATTAATTTTGAAAGATAAGTTTACAGGATACAACACTCTAGGTTGGAAGTTATTTTCTTTTAGGGCTTGAAATGCTTCACTCCAGGCTCTCCTTAACTTGAGGGTTTGTGTTGAGAAGTCTCCTGTGATTTGTTTCTTTTCTCTAACTGCTTGTAGGATTTTGTTCTTTTGTTGCATTTCTGGGATCTTGACTATTATATATCTAGGTTTAGCTTTTTAAAAACATCATAGCTAGTTAGAGTTCTATATGCCTCACTTGTCTGTATGTCAAATTCTCTACCTCTGTCTGGGAAGTTTTCTACTATTACTTTTGTGAACAGTTTTTTTTTTTTATGTCATTTGTACTTTTTCCTGCTTTTTCGTGGACTTCTATCAGTCTTATGTTATTCTTCTTTGCATCATCCAGCAGCTGCTGGATTGATTTCTCGTGTTCCCTTACTATTTTGAAGAAATCTCTGTTTTCATGGTCACTAACCACAATCCTGTATTCTATATCTGATATTCTATCTTCAGATTCCCTTAATCTGCTGTGGATACTTTCAATGGAGTTTTTAATCTCCTGGATATCTGTTTGAATCTGTTTCATGGATTCCCTTTCTTTCCTATGTTGGGTGATCATGGTTTCCATTTCTTTCTTATGCTGGGCATTCATGGCTTCCAGCATGGTTCTGAGCTCATCTGTTTTTTTTTATCTGTTTCTGTTCTAGAGCCTCTAATCATGTCTTTCACTCTGCTCACCATCTCTGTAGTTATCTGGGAAATTATTTCTGTTTTGAATTTTTCTAGAGCCTCATTCATCTGTTTTGTTATTTCCTGTGCTATCAGTTCAGAGTGTCCAGGTGGTTGATTATCATATTTTTCCACCTCTTTTCCCCCAGAATTTGCCTTTGGTGAGCTGGAAGTCTGTGTCTGTGGCCTGCCAAGGTGTCTTCTCATTTTTAATTCTATTGTTGTCACTGTTTTTTGTTTTAATTCCTGGGCTGATAGTCCAATATTTCTTATTTTGCGTATCTTTATTACTGGTGTTTAGAGTCCCTGTGGAGTGATTGCTTCTCAGATATATCTTCCAGGTATAGCTGGCCTTTTTAGGCTTTGAGTCTCTAATGACTCTGAGGCAATATTGTTTTCAGTATACCAGAGAGGACAACTGATTAGATCAATCACAACACCTCAGCCCAATTGACACAATCAGCCTCAAACACAGCTTAGAAAATGACAGTTTGTGGTAGCAGTTAACCTGTCATTTTTAACCATATGGGAGCTAGATCAAAATCTAGGGCCAGCTCAAAATATGTTTGTGGTAAGTAAACCCTTCAATATGGCAAATTTTCCCTTCGGGATAAGGATTTAGCAGGGGTTGGGGATGGAGGGGTAGAGAGATAGAGGGAGAAGGAAAGGTTAGAGGTGAGGCTATAGGACACAGGTAGATCATGCAAATTGTGGGGATCTGTTGAAGACAGGAGAAGACAGAGTGAAAGAACAGAGACAAGTACAGAACAAATTGACAACAACAGGGAAGCTAGAAATTGTACTCACCTTTCTATAAAAGTGATAGTCGAGAGGACAGAGAGACAGAAAACTCAGAATGGGACAGGAACAGGAACAAAGAGGGAGAGACATATAGAGCTAGAAGGGATAGAGAGAGAGAAAAAGAAAAGAAAAATCAATATATATAAAACCAAACAAAAAAAGGTCTCCCTCAGGATATGTCTCTGCTTTCCTGGTAGGCAATGTGGGCAGCAGAATGCAGGTCTAAGTCGATTAGTCTCAGCAAGCCAGCTGTAGTCTACTGAGATTCAGACTGATTTCTGGCTGCAAGGTCCAAGTTGAGGTCCCTGACCTCCTGCAGCATTAAACTCTGCAAGGTTCTACTGCAGGTTCTAGCTGTCCTCCGCGCTATGCGAATCCGGGTTTCTATGGGAGGTTCTGATCCTACCAACTTACCAACCACGATGGTCCAGTGTGCTTTTATTGAAGAGTTTTTCTTCCCTTCTCCAGTGGGCTTCAATTTTCACTGAAGAGCGTCAGAAAGGCCCTCTCTGCTGTTCACTTCTCTATCTTCTGGGGCTCATATCCATGGCCTTTCTGTTCCCCCTGGCGCCTCTGCTGTGCGGATTAAGATGCCCTGCATGGCGTCAGCGTGACCCAGGGGTCTCCGGCAGTGGCCCCCTTCCTTTCTTTTTAATAAAAATTCTGGATCTTTCTGTATGTACTTTTCTCCAACTTGTTTTTCTGAGTAATTTGGATCTAAGTCATTATTTCAAAAGCTGCAGGATATTCCAAAGTCTGGAATATAATATTTGTTCAACCCTAGCCCTGTAAATGGAACCTGTACTGTCTTCAGTTCTCTGGCATGGATGCTGGCAAACACACTATAATGCACAGGACAGCACCATAGGGAAGCTTATCCAGGATACACTGACTGCATCACAAATTTAGTACTTGGGTTGGATTCTTTCTTGCACCTGTAAAGGGGAAATTGGAACATTTTTTCCAGTTTGATAAACTCCTTTGAGGCTCAGATTCCACATCTGCAGGCTGAGAATCACAGCTTCTGTCCTACTTCCCTCACATGTTGACAAAAGTCTTAGCCAACATGTAAAAATGACATGCAAGGACCTGCAAAAACAACCACCAGAGCCAAGTTCCAGCCATTGTAAGCCACTAACTTTTGTTGTTTGCAAATACACTATAAAATTTGTGTACTGGTCAAATGCTCCCCAGCTCTGTGACATTTCTTTCCATAAGTGTAACCATTTTTTCAGTAGATAATATAATCACTAAGGGCAGTTAGTTTACAAAGTGCCACATCAAGTGCTAGTCCAATGTAAGGCCTGAATTCTGAGAGCTAAAGTAGGTGGTATGTAGTGCTTGTATGCGAGCTCTATAAACTTGCTTCGTATAAAAGTCACTTAGTAACATGCCCAGAAGAATATGGACTTTGGAAAATGCTCATACGGTGAGAGGATATATTAACAGATCTAAAATTTTACCTGGTACCATAATCATTTTTCAATTTTTGAGACAAGGTCTTGTTATGTAGTTCAGGCTGGCCTTGAAATCACAGTGTTTCTCCTGCCTCAGCTTCCCGAGTGCTGGCATTGTGGGCATGTGACCCTATGCCCAGCACTTTTTTTTTTACCATAACCATTTTTACTTTACTAAAATATCTAGTAGTGTGTAGTGTAAACCAGTACATCCATATTTACGCATTACTATTATGAAACCACCCTTGTGTTCACAAAGCAGGAAAGTGCCAATGTAAAATGACCCTGTGTATCACATCTTTGAGAGAGGCTGCACAAGCCTGCCTGATGCTCTAGTTCAAGGCCTTGCATTACGCTAGAGGTTAAGCTATGAAAAGAAGATATTAAGACTGGCATTTTAATTTTTCTTATTTATTTATGTTTGAGATGAAGTCTTGCTGTGCAGCCCAGGCTGGTCTTGAACTTACAATCCTCCAGCCTCAGCCTCCTGAATAGTTGGATTACAGACATGTGCCACCACACCCAGTTTGACTGGCATTTACAAAAATGGATAGAATAGAATGAAAAATGTCAGAATACAACACTTCAAATAATGATAGCTCTTGTTTCATGAATCTTTTGTTTCAGAAACACAAATGTGTGTGTGTGTGTGTGTGTGTGTGTGTGTGATGTGCTAGATCTCAATGTCAAATTTTTTCTTTCCATGGGTAGCTATCAAAGACTTTTGAAAGTCCCTATGGATCCACAGACAAGCACCTACTCTGTTGCCTGGTATAGCTGCCTCTCAGTGTGTGCTATAAAGATGAGGCCAAATGGAGCTGTCTTCTCCCTTTCTTCTTTCCCCTATTTCTTTATGGACATTGGCCTTGGAGATACCAGAGTAGAGAGACAGGAGGTGGCCAGCATAAGCACACACTGATGGTAAGCCTCAAGAGGCAGTCAAGGCTAGTGAGACAGAAGTGTGCTTGTGATGCTGAGGCTGTGCTCTGAAGACCTCAGGAGGTCCTGAAAGATGTCTCCATCCAAGATGGAGCAGCATCCCTGGAGGGAGACAGGGTAGGAGGGTAGAGGAAGACAACTGGCAGGGCAGATGGCATAAGGACAGAGCACAAAGAAGTGGAGGAACTCCCAAATGCCCATTAGAAGGTGATTTAATGGATAAAATAATATTTGGGTCCATCTTCTGGGTTTGCTGAAAGCTTTCTTTCTGGTTTTTCATGGATTCAATAAATATTCACTGAGCACTTTCTGTGTGCCAACTTTTCTTCTCTGATAGAGAGCAATGACTAAAACAGAGAGGAGCCCCTGGCACTTTGGAACTTACAGCTTAGAAGGCTGAGGGAGGAGAGACAGACTAAAGCATTAAAAATGTCAGATGGTGGCACAGACTCAGGGAAAATGGAGTGGGGAGGGGGATAGCTGTTTTGGGAAGGCTACAGTTTCACAGAGAGTGGCCAGGGGCAAGAATGAAAAAAGTGACAGGGGAGCTAAGTCCTGAAGAAAGCATGGGAGCAAGGTCCAGATCCTCAGGGAAGCACTTTCCAGGCAGGTGTGCATGTGCTGTGTGCCAGAAAGGCAAGGAGGCCTGGAGACTGAGTAGACTGCAAGGCTAGAGCGGAGGAAGCTGAGGCCAGAGGTGTATGGTGCATGGGTGGAGATGTCCGTGCTGTACATAGGTTTGAAGGCCCCTGTGGGGACTGTGGGTTCTGCTCCTACGATAGGAGGTTTCAAGTAGGGAAGTGCCATCATCAGACATACACATTCAGAAGGTCACCTTGCATGCTGTGCAGTGGGCATCCTCACATACTCTCAGAAGTTGCCAGTGTGACTGACAGGTAGCAGAGAGCCACACAGATGTGTGCAGTGAAGGAAACATCAATGTAGATTATAAAGCAGGATTTGCTGCTACTATTAGCTCAGTGATGGGCAGGAAGCTGGAGCTTGGTGATCTAGTACAGTGGCCTGGTCTAAAAGTGTAGACAGAGGACCAGACATCTCCACTTCACAGTCCACCACCAGGAAGCTACATCCTGTGTGAACCTTTCAGGAACTCCGAGTGGTGTCCACTCCTCCTCCTCCCTCAACCTCAGCTCTCTGCAGTGGCTGCTCTGCTTTTGGATCTTTTCCAAAGCTGGGGCTCCTGTCATGGAACTCCAGGGAGCCCAAGGCCTGTGTTGCCAGGTTGTTGTCCTGACCAGCCCAGCCAGCTTCTATAATCTGCTCTAGCTAGGCATGCATGGTGTCTGCCAGCTCCCTTCCAGAGGTGCTAAGCCTGCTTGCTTTCTTTTCTCTTAGCAGAAAGGCAAGAGAACGCCACCCGGTTCTAACCTAGCACTCAATGCCTGTCTCCCCAGCAATCTTTGCAGATTGAGAAGGAACTATAGTTTTCCACTTCTTTATCACAGGCCTCTTCCGCATGCCTATCCTGTTACAAAGCTGGGTGGGTTAGGCAGAGACTATAGTTCTCCATGCTAACCTTGCTCTACAGAGTAGGGCACAATCAACCCTGAATTGTTCCCAGGGCAACCCTGGGTCGGGCTTCCTCTGGCTCTGGCATATGCATTGTGTTCCTTGCCCTCTGGACAGCTGCTGCTTGCTGCACAGGTGGGCTGGTCTCTCTTGCCCACCTACCATCCAGTTCTGTCCTCAGCTTCACATGCATGAGGTCAGAGACCAGAATGTCGGCTATGGTAGCCCACCAGTTATAACCACCATGCTATATGAGAAATTATGGAATAAATGAATCAGTTGCTGGCAAGAAGGCATGTGTTTTGACCATAAAGATTGGTGTCTGTAAGTACCGAATTCCCCTTCCTAACAGGGAAGAGAAGGTTTCATCCTCTCTCAGAATGGACTTTGCATCACCCCACAAACCTGCTGCTTCCAGATATGTGGACCATTCCAGAGAACAGATTATCAGAGCTGCCCAGGAGGTGGCTGGTATAGAATCCTGCCACTGAATGAGATTCTGTGGTTAGCACAACGCTGAAGGCAAAGAATAAAAAATTTAAAATTAAGCCTTTTTGGCTTTTATAAAATCTGCTGTACATTCCAGATGCCTTTCTAGTTCTCTTACATTGCCACAACTCCAGGTTGTTTCAAATTAAAAGTGAGCAGAGGACTTGTGTCTTTTTGTCTCTCTTCGGTTCTGTGCCAGACAGACAGAAAGCCACTTTCTCTCTGGTGACAGCAAAAGGATGTTGGGGGAACAGTCCCTCATTAATTAATTAATTAATTGAACAACGGATTATTGATTCAAAAAAAGTTTTAAGTGTTTAATATTTCATTTTTATTAATTTCATTCTTGGACATTTTCCCTAACACATAGGAAATTACCTTTCTTCTAGACCTAATAGCTCTGAATATCTAGCTTTATTTGCTTCAAATGCCAAAATAAAGCAGAGATTCAGCAGAACTTCTTATGTCCCCACTCAGAGGTACATCAAAGCAGATACATTTCTCACCTATGCTTTTATATTTTACTACATGGCTGGGTAAAATTAAGCAACATGGTTTTTGAATATTATTATGGAACATTTTAAACAAAAACAAAATCAAAGGGAATTGTGTATGAACCACATTTGGGTATTTTTAACATCTAGATAAATGGTATCATGGTCCACATAGGTCCTGCAATTTCATGTATCTGCATCATCCTGTAATGAGATGGATCCATGTTGACACAATAGATTCGGTCCATTCGTTTTAGCTACTTTGGAGTATTCCATTATTGGGATAACTACAACTCACTTCTGATGGTAGAATTTCAGCTGGCTTCCTATTTTCTCAGCAAGACTGCCCTGAGGATCCTATACACATTTCCTTGTGCATATGCATGAGGATTTCTTTAGAAGTGAGCTGCAGAATCAAATGATACAAACACTTTCAACTTTCCTAGGATCTTCCCAATGCTCTCTGAGTAGTTACACCAAGTTATATTCAATACAAACAGCCTCTGAGTGTGCTTTGCCCCATTTTCACAAATACTTGTTAATGTCAGAATTAAACACCTTCCTCACCTTAATGTCTGAGAAGTGGTATTTCTGAAGGACACATACGTATGACAAGGACATGTTCTGGGAGTTGCAAGGGTGTAGAAGACAGAAGCACAGTATTCAAGAACTTTTCAATTGAAAATGATAGAAACCCAATTCAAAGTAGTTGAATCCAAAAGAAACTTGATTGAGACATGTCAATTGAAAGAAAATACAGGTGTAGCAGGACCCAAGTCCACTGAGCCCTCTCTCTTTCCACTCTCTTTCCCATCTCTTCTCTTTGGGTTCTTTCTATGCAAACAGGATCTCTCTAAATGCTAATGTTGAGGGGCTGGGGAAGGGGGTTGAGAAAATGACAGATGACATTGTAAGAAATAACTACTGTGTGTGTGTGAGAGAGAGTGTGTGTGTGTGTGTGTGTCTGTGGTTCTGGGGATTGGACCTAGGCCCTTTGCACTGAGCTACATTGCCACACCTTTTAATTTTTTTTTTTTTAGTTTTTTAGTTTTGAGACAGGTTTTTGTTAAACTGCTAAGTTACTCAGACTGGACTTGAATTTGGGATCTTCCTGCCTCACCCTCCCAGAGTGCTAGGATTACAGACGTGTGCCACTGTGTCACAGTGAGAGAGAGAGAGAGAGGGAGAGAGGAAAAGAGAGGGAGAGGGAGAGGGAGAGGGAGAGAGAAGGAGAAGGGAGAAGAGAAGGGAAAAGAAGAAAGAAGAGGGGAGAGGAGGGAGGGGAATGCTATTTAGTAAGATGCTCTTTCATCCCAGTTGGGAGAATTCTTAGGATACCAACTTGGAGCAATCACAGGTCCCAGAAGTTGCCCAGCCTAGCGATGGAGCAACTCCTGCAAAGGACAAACACGATTATGGATAAGTCTGTGTGTACAGGAAATGTGTAGGCACTGTGCTTACAGCCACATCAGAATGACACAGGGTGGGGAGGAGTTGCCCGTTAGAGGAATAATGAACAAATAAAAGAAAGCTCTGTACTCAATGGGGGGACACCAGAGAAAACCTCTGGTGGGAACATATAGTTTCCTCTATTTAGACCCCACTGAGATACAGCTGCAAGAATACTGGATTTGGATCCAAAAGTTTGTGGAATCAGTAGCAACACCAGCACAAACTGTGATATTTACAAATTATGAACCTAATCACTGGGCCTGCTTCCTCACTTGTAAAATGAGAATGAGTATTCCAACCTTCTAGCACTACAGTGATGATTAAACAGTATAACCATCCACAAACTTTTGCTGACTTCAAAGTTTGCTATTCAAGTTGCTTGAAATAAATGGGACATTGGCAGTCAGCTTCCCTATACAGAGATCGCAGCTGGGCTGAACTTGTGAGAGTTTATTCTTCTGCATTAAAATTTAATCCCTCGTGCTAAGAGTGATATTGAATGAAAATACTCTCGAAGTATAATGCATATTTAATTGTTATTTCATTTTTGATACATGCCCATCGATTCCTTTTTGTAGCAGTAGTCAATCTTTTAAAATAAATATTCATCTTCATTTGGGAGCAAGAGTGGATTCATTGGTTTCCAATACCACATTTTTAAAGAGGGTATATTTTCAAGCACCGGTAATTTTTTAAAGTCTCTTTTGAACTCCTGGAACATTGTTATTTTCAACTGGAATTTAAGAGCATTACTGACATATTTCAAGCAATTTCACTGAACAAGCAAACAAATGTATTACATTAAGGAAAAATACAAATGGGAAAATGCCTTTTTGAACAACAGGTAATGATATTTCAAGGACAACACAAAACTATTCATTTCTGATGTTCTCATTACCATTCCTAGCAAAGGGTGTGCATGTCTCTCAATTCCTGTGTAATTCTCTTAATCTTTCTATACAATATTCAATTTTCTTGCAACAATTCAGCTGATTTATTATTTCCCTCTTGCATTATAACTGCTAAAGATGCAATGTAACCCCATAAATTTCTTTCATTCTCTCAATTCCCAAGGTCATCAATACCCCCAAATATTCTTTCCTTACATCACTCCTTTAAATGTGCTCTTTCTTACCCAATGAGTTGTCACATAATTACATGGTGCCAGTAACAATATCATCTTGTTTTTATACTTTTATGATTAAGGATATAAAAAGGAACAGTATTGAAGAAATGTTAAAAGATATTGGCGAAATATGAGATTAGTACCATGGCTTATCACATGTAAATGATAAAGTATGTATATATTTAAAATTCAATTTTCTTAACATATGGTTAAAAAATCTATTGCAGCAAAATGCGTTATATTAATGTGTTTCTATATGCACAGAGAATGTCTCCTATGGTGCAGGGCTAAAATAATTATGAAGGATTTACTTTTGCTATCTCCCATCATTAAAATCAAAGATTTCCTATTGAATATTTACATTTAAAGTTATAGTGATTAAGAAGAGAAAATTTTAAAATGAGACCAGTACACAATTCTCAACCTTCTTACAGTTAGCTTAATGCATATTGTGGAGTAGTTACAGTGATCAATTGTATTAGTTTTCCATCGCTTTACCAAATACCTGGTGCACAGTTCTTGAGGTTCCAGTTTATAATCCATTGGAGAATTGCTTCAGAGCCTGTGACGAGGCAGCACATTATGATGGTAATATGTGGTGCAGCAAAGCCCTTCACTTTATGGCCACCTTATGGCCAAAGACAGAGGAAGAGGATGGGGCCCCCATCCCCTTCAAAGGCATGACCCCAATGACCTAAAGACTTTCCACTAATCTCCACCATTTAAAGGTTCTTCTACCTCATAATAGAGCTATGCTGGGCCTTTGGGGGACACTTAAGATCCAACCGTTGGAGCCAATGATTCCAGTTTTCCAGGGACAGAAGGGGTCCTAGAATGTCGGACTTTCAGCTCTAAGACCAAGAAAAATCCAAGCAAATTAGAAAAAGTTGTTCTGCTTGTGGGTGGTTTGGCCTGAATTCTACATTCCTAGCTTTTTGCATCTACATCTTTGTGAGGGCCTCACTGTAGGCAAAGTGGGCCTCGCTGTTCCTTGACCATGGGCTTGGCCATGTGACTTGTCTTGGCAAAAATATATGGGGCAGGGAAATGATGGCTGCCTCTTCCAAGGTTCAAGAGGTAATATATGTTTCTGGTTTCTCTCTTATCTCTGCCATAGAAAGGCTGTGCAGTAGACCTGGCTATCTCAAGTCCTAGAGAGAGGGAGAGATGGTGGGAGCAGAGCCATTGCAGCTGCACATAGGTTGCAGTGGAAAGCAGCGTTGTATAGATGAGCCTAACCATATTAGTAGAACACAGGCAACCTGCAGATGTGTGAGTAGAAAATCTTAAACTGTACATGTAAATGAATGAGTATAAATGCTCAGTAACAAATCCACTGAAATTTTTATGGCTGTTATGCAGCATTATTGCAACAAAACCAATTAATAAGGTACTAACAAATATTCATTCAATAAATATTTATTGAGGCCCTATTTTGTGGTAGACACTGTGAATGCAGTGACAAGATAAAATAATTATTCTCATGGAACTCATAGTCTCTTTGAATGGTTTCTGAGACTCTCTTGGGAAGGTCTGCAAGGTCAGAACTATTTTTTTTTAAAGGTAACACTATTTGCTCTTTCCCTTTGTTACCATGTTGACATTTGCATGGATGAAACAAAGATAATGGTTGTATTATGACACAAATCAATGTCAGGGCACTAAACTATAGGAGCAGTCACTGTAGCCACTATCACACACTTACACTTCAAGAAATATCTGTTTCAGATTTCCAAGAGATTAAAAACTCCATCGAAAGTCTGCACAGCAGAATGAACCAATGTGAGGATAGAATTTCAGATATAGAAGATGAGATTGCAATTAGTGACCAGGAAAAGAAAAATTGCTTTAAAATTGTAA
>NW_004624773.1:6371005-6386699 GCF_000247695.1 Heterocephalus glaber
TTATGTCAATATATGGTAGAAGAGGGCTGGGCATTTAGCTCAGCAGTTCCACTGCCTGCCTCACAAGTGCAAGGTCCCGAGTTTGATTCCTGGTACCAAAAAAAAAAAAAAAAATGGTAGAGAACTGGTTAACCATTTAGATGGAAAAGCCAAATCCCTACCTCACATCATATTAAAAGACATATTCCAATCATATTCAAGAACTAAATACAAAACTAAACAAAGAACTACTAGGAGAAAATACTATATAGAATTTAAAAAATAACATTTACTGAGGATACTTGTTTCTTGGCATTGCACAAAGGCCAGAAGCTACAGAGCACTTTTTCTTGTATGTGCTTCAGTATTATTTTAATTTCAGTGAAGATTTTTATAATAAAAACAATAAAACTATCTCCATAAAGTAAACAAGCCTATGCCAGCATTCTTACCAAATTGCAACACAGGTTTCATTGATGTCATATGAAAAATGAACATATTTTAATATTTAATATTTTAATAGTTTTTGCACAACTAATCATAATTGAATGGTAAATCTTGTCAGAAAACAAGTATGAATATTCAAAGTCATCATTTGATTCCCTTGAGAGTAATAGCCCATTATCTAAATTATATAATTTCCCTGTATATTATAGAAAGTTAGGAATTCAAAAAGCCAATGTCAGTTTATTAAAACCACAGTCAGAGGTAAACAATCTTATGGTGTTCTGGTTGCAACAGTCAATTGTTAGCAGCTACTCTTAATACTTTTCAGGCCCAAAGCATCTTCCTGAAAGATGGCGCCAAACCTAATGGCTTCAAATTAACTTTTATTAAAGAACCATGCAAAGATTTCTTTTTGAGCTGCAGCCCACAAAAATGGGAAGGATATGAGTCAGGTTCTTTGGTTTTCATAGGGGCTCTCTTAGCACACACCACACCCTTACAGGAATTAGGAAAAGACATCCCTCCCAATGGACAAATTAGAAAAAGGCGACTCCTTTCATTGGAAGAATTAGAAAAAGGCACCACTTCCCCTGGGTGGATGTGGCAAAGCATAGCTGGGTTTCCTCTTTCCAGAGCTCCCACTGCTGGAATCTTTTTGAGAGGGCACAGCCTGACCATCTGTGTGCTATTGCCCCACATATCCACAATATAAACTCTGCTTCTTACTGTCCGGTTACAGAATGAAGCTTTAACGAAGAAATAATGGAGAATATGCATCCATGTTATATAATTTGTCCTTGTATGGTATAATAGTAGGCTCATTTGGACTTCTAGTATTTCAGACAGAAGGATGAAAGGGCATAATCCTTAAGCTCTATGTTTTTTTTTTGAGCAACAAGGACCTATAAGCCAGACCTGACCTTTTGTCAATAAAGTTTTATTGGAACATAGTCACATTCATTTAGGCACTGTCTATGTCTCCTTTCCATCTGCAACAATAGAGTTGAATAACTGTGGCTGAGGTTATATGGCTCACAAAGCTTAATGTAATTACTCTCTGGCTCTTTAAAGGGACAGTTTGATAATTTCTGTATAAGATCACCAAATGACACTATCTGGATCACACTGTCAGCTTCTTGCTTAAATGTCCTGAATGAATTGCAATTAATGTTAACTACTCAGCATATAAACAAGTATCCATTTGTATCGTGAATATATAACAAATATATATCCATGTGTATCAGCTTATATAACAAATATACATGTGTATCAAATTTCTACATATGCAAAAATATCTGTCTTTAAATGATGATAATTTATAATCTCAAATGTAGGTTAGCCTCAATTAGAATAAGTTTCTGTGAAACTAACTATATTTCTATAAAATCAAAGATCAAGTAAGGCAATATACATTAGATGACCTAGCATCTCTGTAAATAAATAATCTAGGCCATAAATTCCTCCATTATATAGTGGAAATAAGAGGTTGTCTTTCCAAATAAGCTCATTTATTCATTGATTTCTTTCCCCCATTGGATTTTTGAGACAAAAAGAAATAGGTAATTCAACTTTTTTTTTTCCTACTTGGCTGCCAGGACACTCAGAACTAAATTCAAGACTCACATAAAGTAATTTCTTACTTCAATGTAATATCAACTCCCCCAAATTATCTCTTGTTCTGTTTTTATTTTTAGTTAGCTTGTTTTTATATTATGTTATATCGCTTCTCATCCTTCTTTGAAAGGATAAAATTTATACATCTTATGTTATCAAATCATCTTGGCTCAGTATTCTTTCAGCTAACAACATGAAAAGTGCTTGGGTTTGGTATCAGCCAGGTCAGAGTTCACATTTTAGCTCTTCTTCAACTATTATCATGCTCTTGGACTGTTTATTCAACATCTCTGAGTCTCAGTTTCCTCCTCTATTGGATGAAACAGTAATATTTCCCTTGCAAGCTCACTTGGAGAATTGGAATAAAAAATATATTATATGTATTGAACATACAATATATTGAATATGTGAATATATGTAAAGTGCCTTCTAGATGTTATGTTCCTTATGAGTATGTTGATAATATTAAAATATATTAATTTTTATTTAAGTTACTTAAATAGAGCTTGAGATAGCTTTGGAGTAACATTACATAAACATAATGTTATATGGAAATTTTTACATAGCATCTTTGACAATAACATGAGATCATTTCGCTTTATCCAAATTTTGTAACAGAAAAAGCTATTTCTGTTTAATAAGCAATAATTTTTGTAATTTTCTTATATGTGTTAAGCTGCGTGGTGTCTTGTTATTTGTCAGATGATCAACATCACCAAGAGGAGTTCTTGAAATTCTTTCCTTTGCATAATCATTTCATGGCCCTAAATTGATATATGAAAAATTGAATAAACAGATAATTCACTCAAAACATTTTTCCATATAACATTTAATAATTCATCTTTGAAATGGCACTTAAAAAATAACATTACAAACTTAATATACAACCAAATATTCAAATTGTATGGAAGCCAAACCAAAATATATTAGAAACAAATCGTGACAAAAGTAACAAGTACTATTTTGACAGCAAGGATTTAGATCTCACTTAACTGAAAAATGAACAGAACCAACAGCTCTCTTGAGCTCTATGGTACTTATTACTTCTGATCCTAAAAATGACAGAGAATTAAGATCAAAGACTAGCACAGACAGAAACCCCAGGAATAATGGTTTAAAAAATCAGCACAGACTTATCCAATTTAAAAGTTAGTGTTAATTAATTGCAAGGAGCTGTGAAATAAAATGAGCCCACCTTACATAGGCAAGAGTTCTGCTTAGGATGCCATGCATGGGAGTTCAGTGTAGCACTTGACCACCCCAGTGCCTAGCCTTGAGGCAACCATATTCTGTCCCCATTCCGAGAATGTCTGGATCCTTGTCCTTTCCTGTCCCTTAGGGAAGAAATGAAACTCAGAGGTTCTCCCCAAAGATGAAGTGTCCTCTGGGCCAGACCCACCAAGATTAAATTCAGGTCACCTTGTTAAATTTGAACTTTGGATCAACAACTAACAAGGTTTTAGTACAGACACTCCCCAAGTTACAGTATAATGGCTCAACTAAAGATCTTCTGACTTCATGATAGTGTGAAAGAGATATGCATTCAAAAGAAACCATATTTCAAATTTTTAATTTAGATATTTCCCCAGGCTGGTAAGAAGAGGTATGATACTTTTTCCTGATGTTGGACAGGAGTAGCAAACCACAGGTGCCGGTCAGCCTCATGATCACATGGGGAATAACTGACAATGTAGGATGCTATGTTGCCAGCAGGTTTTTATAAAAATATTGTTTTGTATTTTTACATCCTATTATGTCTTAAAAAATGTCTGTCTGTGTCTGTATGAGATAGTTAACACTTTATCATAAAATAGGCACTTTTTAAAGTGATTTAGACTATCTATGGGCCAATGTCCTTACTCTGAGCCCATTTAAGGTAGGGTAGGCCAAGCTATGACATTTGGTGGGATAGGTGTATCAAATGCATTTTCAAGTTACCATATTTTCAATTTATGGTAAAGCATCTGTACAAATATGTTCCATGAAGTCTTTGAAGGCATACTTATACTACTATAACTTACTATTGATCTCAAATAAATATTCACTGAGCATCTTCTATTTATTTAATTTTTTGCAGTGTTGAGTATTGAACCCAGGGCCTTCCCACTGAGCTACACTCCCAGGGCATCTCCCTCCTTTTTTGTATATCCTTTTATTGGTACATTTTAGGTATACAATACAATGACATTCATCATTGCAGATATGCACCTTTACATACTCTCTTGGTTCTTATTTGTCACCCTTCTCCTGCCTTCCCTTCAACCCCTCCATCCTTCCTTATTTACAAAGACTTTGCTCCCTGTTTTTTTCTTTTTGGTACTGGGGACTGAACTCGGGTCCTTGCACTTGCCCAGCAGGCGGTAAAACTACTGAGCTAAATCCCCGGCACAGCTCCCTCCTTTTTGGAGACAGGGTCTTGCTAAGTTGCCCAGGCTGGGTTTGAACTTGCCAATCCCCTGTCTTATTCTCCTCAACTGCTAGAATAACAGGTGTACATTGCTATATCTGACTCATCTTGTATTTTTTTTTTTTTTTTGGTACTCGGGACCTTGCGCTTTCGAGGCAGGTGCTGGAACCACTGAGCTAAATCCCCGGCCCCCATCTTGTATTTTTATTTGCTAAACTTGCATACCTTTGCTTGAGGGGACCATTTTAGGTGATGGCATTATTAATTTCACAGTTGTTGGGAAGCCAAAAATTAGACCTCAAGTAAAACCCAGTGACTGAAAACAACATGAAACTAAACTCCAGAGAAGTAAGAAATTTCCTTTAGTGCAAGGTAAACAAACAGCAAAGCTTGGACCAAAGTCTTTTACAATGTGTGATCGAAAATTACAGTAACTGTTTAAATGTTTCAAGAATGTATTATGGTTAAAAAAAACCCACATTGGCATGAATCCCCCTCAGAATGTTCTTCCTTTTCGAACATACTTCTCATCATTCTTGCCATTTTCTGAATGAGTTTTGAAGTCCTCTTTTGTGAATGTGTTTAGTTGCACTGTCATGGCTACCTTGATGTCCTGAATCAGTTCAAAACATTTATTTTTCAAGGTCATTTTGACTTTGAGGAAGAGCCAGAAGTCTTACAGTGCCATATCTAGTGAATATGGTAGATGAGAACACACTGTAATGTGTTTACAAATGTGCTTTATACACACAACTTTGAGACCAAGATTAATATTTCCATTCCACACATGAGAAAATTAAGATCCATAGAGGAGAGAGCTGAGCACTGGTGAGTGGCATGGCTACTAAGGAGGCAGAGCTGGCTTGAAGTCCCGGAGAGGAATTCTTAGTCTCATGGTTTTCCACACTGCTTCTGCCTTTCCTCCCTGAAGTCCACAGATGGACCTGTGTACACACACTCAACTTCTACACATTTGCAGATGGTGGTGGCCTGAAAGCAAGCCCCCCAAGAAGAAACTACAAATTCAGGGCATAACAGTTGAAACTGCTGTTTCTACTGCTACTTCTCCTCTTCCTAGTTTATCGCTTCCATCAGTCACCATTACTGATGTCATAATGCTGCATCCAATCAAAGTTTGCCTATTCTGATGTTGGGCACCCTTTGCAGGATTTTGTGTTTGTTTAAGAGCTATTTCCTTAAAATATACAAAAATATTCTCAAATATGTCATCCATTGAAAAAATTGCCCACTACTGTAATGAAACACTTGCCTGAATCTAGCCTTTAACTCTGTCTAATCCTATAGTCAAAAGCCACTTATCTTTGCCTTCCTCTTTCCTTTGAACAGTTAACCTAGTCACATTGTCTGTGTATTCTTTTTGATGGATTCACTTTGTTTTACTGTGTTAAATTCATTTAAGTGCTTCTGTTTTATAATTGTGTGGGACTTGGGGGTAGTTAATTCCAAGGTGTGCATCCTATAAATAAATTATTCTCCCTTTGCTGTTAATGTTTAACTGGTTCTATTGAAAGGAAAAAAAGAAAAACAGCAAAAGATACAGCTTTTGTTAAAGTGAGGAGAAAAGTATGCCAATTCCTTTTAGAAAAGACCTTTAAAATCCCCGTAGTGAGCGCATAGGGAAGCAAAAGCATTTTAGGGAGAAATGAAATAAATGGTAAACAATCATGCCTCCAACATAGAGAATGCGTCATTTCTTCATTTAAAAGAAGGTGTTACAAGTCAGAGAAGTTGCTGGTCCTCCAAAGAAAGGAAGCAGAGGTTGGGCCTTTTTCCTTCATTTTACAGTATTCACCGAGGCTATCCTGCTAATTAGCTAGACTTAAAAAATAACACTATGAATCAGCTTTTCAAAGTCTGAAAACTAAGGCAAAAGAGAAAAGACTCAGGTCTGTTTAATCTTCAAGTAACTTCCTGAAACTTTCTCCATCCACAGACTATTTATGAACTTTTGATACCTAAAAGTAAGGGCAGATTTTATAGCTCTTTTGTTTAGAAAGTTGTCTATAATTGTGAATATCTGTGTGGGAAAAAAATGAAATCAAAACTTTTCATGGAGCTTATTACTAACAGAATGTCCATGTGCAATTACCCAGGCATACTATTGTGACAAAGAGTATAAATGACATTTCTGATGAAATTATATCCAGACTTCTCACAGTACAGCACCAAATCTATGAGAATTAACAAGCAAGATAAATGCAACTGGGAGAATTACTATGCATTTTCAGGGGAGTGAACTTTTCCTGACAGGGAAGAAACAAAGAAATTGTGACCCATGGTTTTTAGCGATGAGACTGCTTTTAGTTGACTCATCTAATGTGAAAATGAAATGAAACCTCATCTATTCTGCAGTCAAGAAGATAATTAATGAGCCACTCATTTTTCAATGAAAGCCTAAGTGAATAAAACAAATGGCCTCAAATTTGAAAAGAGAAAAGTGGCTCCATGTTTGAGAGAATACTAAGTCAAAATCACCCCATTAATGTTTGAATGTGAGTTCTTACTTGGTTCTAAATGAGCTGTAACTCATGCTGAATGTCTCTGTGGGTGCTGTGCGTCAACTGTAATTACCTTCTTTCTCGAGGTAGGGAGGAATAGGAAGATTGTCCCATTTCGTTTCTTTGCTATGATCTTTCTCTGAGACAATATCAGGTGGCTTTTGCTAGGATTTGGATATGGTTTGTCCCCCAAAGGTCTGTGTGTTGGAAGCTTGGTTTTCCATATGGCAATGTGAGAGGTGGTGGCACCTGTAAGAGGTGGGACCAAGTAGGAGTGGAACTGCCCTTGGAATTAAGTACTTCTCCTGGGACTCCTGCTCAATTCTCAAAAGAGGATGTTATAAAGCAGCTAGACTGGCCCTTCTCAGGGTTTCTGTCTCACCACAGAATCTATCTAGTGCCTGTTCCCACCATGATGCCATCTACCATTAGGCCCTCAAAGGAGGCCAGACCAAGGAGCATGATCTTGGACTTTTAGCCTCCCAAACTATGAGCTAAATAAACTTCTTTTCTTAGAAGTACTTAGCTTTATGTATTTTTTTTTTTTTTTTGGTACCAGGGATTGAACTCCGGTCCTTGCGCTTTTGAGGCAGGTGGTGGAACCACTGAGCTAAATCCCTGGACCTTATGTATTTTGCTGTAGCAATGGAAAACTTACCAATAATGTTTACATGTAAAAGCCCTTCAAATATATTTGTAACTTCAAGGTGAATCTTTAGGCCATTATTTTCCCTTAGATTTCACATGGATGAAAGGCTGCCTAAAACAAGGAAGGTGTTTAAAGAGAATATCTGCAGAACAGAGCAGCACACCAAGTTCTGGATTCCTTTCCTATCAGTTTCAGGCACAGGCTTGGGTGACCTTTAATGAAGAAAGGAGCTAACATTTATTGAGTACTAGCTACCTGTCAAGTACTTTACTTGTATTGGTTTCTTCAATCCTATTAAAACCTTTATGGTAGGGTCTCTTATGACCCCCACAGTGTAGATGGGGAAACCAAGGCTGAGAGAATAAAGTTCTTTGCCCATAGTCTGACAACTGGCATACACAGAATTCAAATATGTATCTGACAGTTCAAGAGCCCAAGTTCAAACTCTACTTCTATCCAACTGCACGTGTCAGCCTGGGGTTGGATGGACCTGACACAGGAGGTCATCCTGAGTATGGAACAACAGTGTGAAGGACTGGTTCTCACTCACTTTGAGTCAGAAGGATCACCTTCTGCCCAGAGAAAGGCCAAGGACCAGAGTTCAATATTATCTTTTCAGAAAGTGGAAAATTCTCTTAGTTCTGAAAAAACTCACAACGATGCACTCTTATATCCTCTCTCTCTTTGGCTGCATTATATCCTCTGTAAGAAAACCAGAGCTGGATGGAAATTAAAGGATGCAGACAAGTTTTATTAACAAATATATTACAATAGGGGGCCGAGGATTTAGTTCAGTGGTTCCAGCACCTGACTTGCAAGCGCAAGGTCCCGAGTTCGATCCCCAGTACCAAAAAAAAAAAAAAAATTACAATAGGGTGAAAAGACTTCATGTAGAAGTGGGCTCAGTTCTGAATACAGCATGGGCAAGTGGAGATTCATGGCCAAGGAAGAAGGTGGAGGTCGGGGGAGGGAAATTGCTAGTGGAAACATGAAAGCGAACGAGATTCTGGCTAAAGAGACTCCATAGGCACTCACATGCTGATGAGGAGAAGGGACATAATTGGATACAGAGGGTGGTCAGATATCAAAAGTGGGACTTCTCGTTAAAATGACTTTGTGAGATTCTGGCTAAAACTGAATTCTACAAACAAGAACATGAAGCTCAAGTTTTAGGACTAGTCAAAGAGCGAGAGCTTAGAAGAGCCTGACCAAAGTCTATTCTGAGAAGGTCTTTGTTACTCCTTGAAATCCATGTCAAAGTCCCAACTCTCTTCATGTCAGAATGTGATTGTATTTGGGAAAATAGTATAACCATATAGGTGGGCCCCGATCTGTGTGATTGTAAGGCACCTGGAAGCAAAGCTTCAAATAGGTTATTAAGTTGAAGTCCCTGGGGGTTGAGGGCTAACCCAATCTGACTGGTGTCCTCATAGGAAAGGGAAATTTGGTCAGACAGACAAGACAACCAGGGATACATGAGCTCAGAAGGACATGTGAGGAAATTCCAAGAAGGAAGCCATCTGCAACCCAAGGAAAGAGACCTCAGGAAAAATCTTAACGAGCAACTTTAGGTAGGAGAAGTGGTTGCTTAAGATGAAAGAGGAAAAAATTGGAAAATGTCCACTTTCATGTTCTAAGAATTGATGTCTAATTATACCTTTAAAAATTTGAAGAATAGAGCTGAGTATGATGCCACATGCCCATAGTTTCAGCTCCTTGGAGTCCAAGGAACAGAGATTAAGCCTAGAGGTTTGAAGCCAATCTTGGCAAAAGCAAGACTCCATAAAAAAATAGTGAACTCCATTAGACCAAGCTTCTTTAGAACAGTATAACTTGTTGTATCCCATGGTCTTGTGGCTGGGGGGGAGGGTTGTAGTGGCAGGAAAGTAAGTCCTTTGTCTTATGCCCCTTTCCTGCTACTCGGCCATGTGAAGCTCAAGAAAAAGCAAATATTTATCATAAACTCATTGCCTTCCAGGATCTCCATAGCTCCCAGAAAAAGAACAAAAGTCTTAGGAAAATGCCCCTTTATTTAAAAGAAGATGGCACTTGGAGCATTTCCTTCATCAACCATGAGATATCCAACTACAGAACACACCTATTAAATTAGACTCATTTCTAATTAGATTCAAACCAAGAAATGCTAGAAGTGAAGTATGCTGTGTTGTGGTCTCAGATTTATTGCCAACTGGGGAAATGACCCGTAAGAAAGTGAGTCACTTTTCTCTACCAATTTCTTCATCCTGAAAGTAAGAATAATAGTGCACTTGCTAACTCATATTTGGTCAAGATTAAAGTAAGGCAAATAGTTGTGAGATGTTTGGGACAACAACAGACTACCTATAAGTGTAATGTAATGTAAGTGCAGGTTTTTGTTTTGTTATTGGCTTAGTGAAGTTTTACAAAACACTTGGGAAGTACAACTAGATGTATCCTCTAATGAATCTTACAAAATGCATACTAAGTAGAGATCTTTAAAGCCTATTGTGTGAAGTAAGTTGCTTAACCTCTTACTGAAGTAACAATATTACTAAACAAAAAAGCAAAATTTACATAAACCCAAATTTTTCCATATATCACGTGAGCTGTTTTCTCAAAACTTTCTCAAAGGTGAAAATTTGCTTCCAAATTTCTGAGCAGTGGTTTTGAAAGCTCTGTGTACTGAAGGCTCCAAAGCCAAACCTCTTTGTTAGCCTCCTTCATAACTATATCCTCTGCTCCACCAAGGCCTTATCTTCCCATCTCCACCAGAAATGTCTGAAAATCTTTTTGCTTTTCAAGAAACTCAGCATCTGATGGAACTGTTATCACATGCATGGAAACAATGCCTAAAGCTATATCCCAAGTTTTATGTCTGTTGACAATTAGAAACTTAAAATGTGTGTGTCTCATTCTGTTTCTTTCCTCTCAGAAGCAGACCCTCAGACAAGAATGTAAGGTCCAGAGACTTCTCTGGAAGATGACTGCAGGAAGTAGGGAAAACAGGAAGTGAGATGGAAAAGGGAAAGAATCCCATAAAAGGTGTGCTATCACACAGGAAAAAATATAGACACCTGGGGCTCGATCCTGCTGGGGATGTCCCCCAGCCAGTGCAGCACATGCTTCTTGGAGGTAAGTTGGAATGTTCTTCCACAAACTCCTATTAGTGGCTCATTAATTGCATCCACAGGGGTTCATAAGGCTTATTTTCAATTTCTCACTCTCCTTCCCTGCTTTCTTCTGCTCTCACAGAGGCAGTGAATTCTTACTCCTCCAACATGTTTCAGCTACATTTCCTGTTTTCCTCTCATGCCCACTCATCAGGTGCCTGGGTAGACTTCCACAAATGCTCAGAGCTGGAGACTCTGTCTCCACTCCCACCTCTACCTCACCTGGTTCTGCACTCTGGCTCAAATGCTACCAATAGAAAGCATTTTTCTCCCTCTCAAGTGGGGCACTGTTCTCTACCATACTAAAGCCCAGTGTTTTAATGCAAACTTAACCCTAGGCAATCACATGTACTTGATGTCCTTGTGTGATCTGTATCATGTCCCTTAGCTTCTGTGCATTTCTGGCCACAACATGCTATTCTCCCCTTTGTTCTCTGTCAGCTATACTTGCCTTCTCTTCTTAAATCTGTCATGCCGTCTTGTACCTTAGGGCCTCTGCAGGTGAGGTTCTTTGTCTATAATATTCTCTGCTATTCACTTACTAACTCCTCCTTCAGCCGAGTTATGTCTTTCCAAAGTAGTTCCCCTTTTACAAACCCCATTTTCTGTCTCCCCATAGGCAACGTTGTCCTGTTATATACTCTCATTGTGTCTGGGTTTTATATAGTTCTCATGATTGTAGTTACTGTAATTAGTTGATCAATTGCATGATTATATCTCCTACTCTCAGCAGTCTGTAAATTAATGGAGTGCCTGTATTGTTCACAGTGCATCCCTAACACCTAGCCTTGGCACATTGCAAGCTCTCAATGTGCATAAACAAATAATATGTGTAACCTGCCCTATCCAACTCTGAAGGCATTGCATTTCTCCTCCTATGATGCCCTCCACCCTCCTCATTTAGATGAAATTCTTTGTAAAGAAACAGGCTCAGTAAACATTGTGAATGGATCACAATTTAAGGGATCACTGTAAATATAAAGGTGAAGAGCAAAACACACAAAATCATTATTATTCTTTACCTACAACTAAAACATCATATCATTTCTGAATTAACTATAATGAGACAGTAATATTTTTAGAGATTTGCTACAGCAATGCTGACAGTAGGAGATTCTTTACAAAATAAGGTGATTTTGTCAAATTGTTAAAGCTTGTGTTTACTCCCAAATTTAAGTGCAAAATGAGCATGGTACTAATAGAAGTTAGAAAACAGAGTGATGACTTAATGCTTTGGAAAATTAGGAGACAGGTATAACAGCCTATTGTGTCTCAGAATAAACAATTTCAGCAAAGACATGAAGTATACAAATGGGAAGAAAATTTGATTTCATTTAGTTTTATTTGATACAATTTAACACTCGAACAACTGTTGTTTGCTAGACTTTAAGAATTTTAAAATTCTTTTTCCCTGATGGATCCCAAAGAGAAATGTATCCATTTGTTTTATTGCAAATGTTCAATTGCAGATTTGGGGGATAGTAAATGTTCTCCACTTTCTATTTAATTATTCAGTTGACTGCTAGAAAGTTTAAGCTATCCAAGTGGACCTGCAACTCAGAAAAGATAATACATGTTTATTTTAAAAGATAACCATGTAATTTCAAGACAAATGAGCGACAATCTAAATTTTTTTATTATGAGAGTGGGAATTTGGAAATTATGCAAAACCTTGTAAAAAACATTGGCAGTCATAATTTCCTTTTAAAATTTGACTTGAATGTTCTTTCTGCAACAGACATGTTCTTGAAACTTCTACGCTGCACACCTAGAATGAATAATTGCATAAAGGTAATAATGAACCGTTTATAAATATAATACAGTATTTCTCTATTCAGTGCTTACATTTTCTATAAAAGGAGTTTGATGTATATTTAATCTTACACCTACTTTAAAATATGTACAAATCTCTAAAGAGAAAATGCACTCAAATAAAGCACTGTATTATCAATTTCTGGTAAAACTTTAAAATGTTGTCATTAATTATAAATGGAGCACTTTTCCTGTGATATATTCCCATTTGTTTGACACCTGGCAGGGCCTATGCCAATTTATTCCCTTTCTCTGTTACAAGGCATCCAGTCCCTGGGGCCATTATTTCTGAGGGAAACCAAGCAACATAACTAGAAGCCTACATGAATGATTCATACCAGAACAATCTAGAACAGGCCATCAAATGAGACATGCTGATCCACAAAGCAAATTTGAGGGCTAGAGCTTCTGTGGCATCATAAGGAAGTGATCCATTTACCAGATCCTTGAGATTAGGTAAGTTCTTGCAGCAGCTGCTAAGCCTCATTGGTCTGGTCTTCCATTGTCTGCAGGAAGTATGTGCAACTTACTATGATTAGGCATTCGCTAAACACACACACACACACACACACACACACACACACACACACACTAAAATGACTGCTCATTTCCAGCACCTCCAAGAAACTTTAGTAATATCTTTATCTCCTTTAATTTTTAAGAGCACTCCTATTATCAAAGAATCAGCACATGATCATTGCTGGAGCCTTAGAAAACAAACAAAAATTTCACCTTCCATCACCCAGAGTCACCTTGTTTTAGACCTTAGTTCATTTATTTACTGATTTTTACCTGTTTGTATGGATACTTATATTTATATGTAAACATAATTGTATGTATTTTGTTTTACTGATATTGGATGACATTCTCAAATTATTGTAAGATTTGTCTGTTTCAGTCAATGATCTTTACCTTTCCACTTCAGTATACTTTTAGTCATCAAGTAGCTAACTAAATCATATTCATACTGCCTGAATTAAGCTAAAAAAATCCTTATCACAGCTTTGTCCTTTTCAGAGGTCCTATCAAGAAGGGTCTGGCAGTTATATCCCTTATAGCTCTCCAGGCCATCATGATTTCCTTTTTGATAGCATTGACTCATTGAGAACACTGGGCCAGTTTTCTTAAGAAATGTCTCACTTGTTGTTTTTCCTTCTTATGTCATGTAGCTGATCCCTATATCTCTGTATCTTTTATAAACTAGAAGTCAGTCAGATCTAAAGGACTGATGGATTCATGAGAAATATTTTTGTCTAAAATATACCATGGGATAAACTGAAAGTGTAAATAAGGATTAAAATGATTAAAATGAATAATTGATAATTTGAAATAGGAAGAAAAGGTCCAAAGGGATAGGGGAAGTGGGAGGGGAAGGGGAAAGGAAAGAAGAGAAAGGAAAAATTATGAGAAAAGGAAAAAATGGAAACAAAATCTTTGTAAATAGGGAAGAGTGGAGGGGGTGAAGGGAAGACAGGGAATGGGGAAAAAATAAGAACCAAGATACATCATGTACAGGTACAAGTACCCAATGATAAATGCAAATGCATTATATACTTAAAGTGTATGAATAAAAGAATTTAAGGAAAAACATATACCATAGGTGAGTCTGTATAACAATCTCATTTTGGGCTGGGGATTTGGCTCAGTGGTTTTGCCGCCTGCTGTGCAAGTGCAAGGACCCAAGTTTGATCCCCGGTACCAAAAAAAACCAAACCAATCTCATTTGGTGATTACTAGTCACATGTTTAAACTTACATCAATTAAAATAAAAAATTCAGTTCCTCAGTTGTACCAACTGCAATTCATGTGCTCAGTTAGTACACGTAGCTAGTAGCTACCATCTGGACAGAGCAGATTTGGAACCTTTCTTTCAATGAAGAAACTTCTATTAGAATGCTAGCTAGAGGTGGAGTCCATTTCTTCACTCCTTGAGTGTGGTTTGGCTATGTGGACTTTATTTGGCTCAAAAGATGTTAGCATACATGATGTAAGCAGAAGCCTGGAAAATGCTTGTGCTGTAGGGTTGCCCCCTTTTGCTTTTCAAACCCTGAGACTCCCATGTGAAGAAGCTCAGGCTAGCCTTCTAGTGGATGGGTCATCTCATGTAGAGCACACCCAACTACTCCAGCAGAGGCCCTAGAGATGAGTCAAGCCATCCTACCATTTTAATGGACCATCTACTGGTAGCCATCTCTGCCCACTGTCAGATGTGCTAGTGAGGACATGTGAGATTCACCAGCCCCTGCTAAGCCATCTGTTGACCATACAGTAATGAAGAATAAGAAATTATTATTGTTTTTTAATCATTACTCTATTAAGTATAAAAGTTCCTTGTATAATTTGTAGATTACCCCCTCCCCCTTTTTGATACCGGGGATTGAACTTGGGAACTTATGCTTGCAAGGCAGGTGGCAGAACCACTGAGATAAATCCCTGGCCCGTTAATCCCTTTTTAGATATAAGGTTGGCAAATTTCTTCTATTCCTTGGTTACATTTTCTTTTGTTTTCTTTGCCATGCAGAAGTTTTTAACTTGGTATTTTCTCACCTGTTTTTGATTGTCTTGTCTGTGATTTTTTTGTCATATCCATGAAATTTTTGAAAAGATGCATGTCATGAAGCTTTCACTTTTGTTTCCTTGAGGAGTTTTGTACATGTAAGTCTTTAATCCATTTTGAGTTGATTTTTGTTTATGATATAAAGTAAGGATCTGATCTCAATCTTTGGTATATGGATGTGCAGTTTCTCCAACACCATCTATGGAAAAGACTGTCTTGCCCGAGTGTCAGCTTCTGGCACCCATACTGAGGATCAGTTGCCGATATGTGGATAGATTTATTTCTGGGCTTCCTTCTCTTTTCTATTCTATTGCTCTATGTGTATTTCCTTATGCCAGTACTGTACTGTTTTGATTATGTTAGCTTTGCAATTTACTCTGAAAGTTTGTTGCTAGGTTTTGTTTTTTTTTTTTGGTGTTGTAAATCTGATTGTCTTCCTAATTTCTTTTTCAGATAATTTGTCAGTATAGAGAAACACAGCTGATTTTTTTATGTTGACTTTGTATCCTGCAACTTTACTGAATTTGTTGATTAATTCTAACAGACTTTTTAAAAAGGAGC
>NW_004624773.1:6422806-6436815 GCF_000247695.1 Heterocephalus glaber
AAACCAACAAAGTTTTAGTAACTTAGTAACTCAAGGCAATAAAGATTCCTTCTTTGGGGTAAATGCTTCAGGCAACTTGGGCTATAATAAAACATCATAAGCTGCACAGCTGTTAAACAATAGAAATATATTTTTCATAGTTCTAGTGGCTGCAGAGGCCAAGGTCAAGGTTCCAGCAGACTTAATGCATGGTGAGAACCAGCTCTCTGATTCACTGCTGGTGGATTTTTGCTGGGTCCTCAGATGATGGGGGTGAGGGGAGCCAGGTCTCTGGACCCAGACCCCACTCACAAGGGCTTTACTTTCATGATCTAATCACCTCCCAGGAGCTTCATCTCCACCACCTCATGGGTTAGGAATTTCAACATACGGATTTGGGGGATATTGGCATTCAGACCATAACAGTGTGGGGGCAGATTAGAGGGACATAAAAAACCCAGGACAAAACACAGATGTCCAACAGTGTGAAGTCATCACATGCTTATCTGTGGCTGACAATTGTAAGATCATCACATGCTTATCGTGTACCACGTACTTGAGGGTACATTTGTACCCTACTATATTCTTATGAAAGTATTATTCACATTTACTGTGTCCTTTCCTTGTCCCCTTCCCAGAAACAAAGGCTAAGACCCCGATTTGCCTAGCTCATGCCAATCAACAAAACAGTTTGCCTCTGTAAGTATGAGCACATCTCATACTGAGCCATCCTGAGAGGAAGGTTCCCTATCTTGCAGCATCACTCTGCTGTTAAGATAGCTTTTCTTCTGCTTCCTCTGCATTTGCCACACTTTAAGTAAACTTTTGCTTTGCATGATACTAGTCTTTACTGCCCATTTCCAAGAGCCCCACTTCTCCATTCTTCACTGGAGTGAGAGCAAGGATCGGAAGAGAGTTGGAGGGTCATTGAGGGGTCGGGGGGTACTCCTAGCCAACTCCCCAGAGATTCCTCCCACCTGGATGCAACAGTGATAAATCAGTTTCTCTAATTTGAAACTGAAATAGTCCTGGCTAATAAATTTATGATATTAAAAAAATAGAAAAATAATGCATTCCCTTCTGTCTTTCTGTTTTAAAATGTAGGCTTCATTATTATTTAGCTGTGGCAGGGCCAACAGGTCAGGTGATGACTGCTATTGAAATGATAGTTTATTATTGCTTCTGGGACAAGGGGTCATGTCATCCCACAGGGGGCCACGTGGGAAAATACAGGGTGGTTAGAAGGCAGAGGGGGTTGGGGATAGGGTGGCAAGTGCCTTTGTTGTAGTCTCTCTGGAAAGAAATGGTGAAGCAGCATAAGAGACACAAGGTTGGCCAGCATGAGAACACCTCCAGGGTGGTGGTGGAGCATAGGGACTGTCTTAAGTTGTCTGGAACATAGCCCTGGAGTGACTGGACTATATGCATGGACAGTGCATGGTCCAGGGTGTCAGAGCGCCATAGAGGACATGGTTGGGGGGTTTGGATTAGTCAGTTTGCATATGAAAGGAGTGCTCCAGGTGAGCTGTTGGCTATCTCTAGGAATTAGCTAAGCCCAGAGAAGCAGTCTTCTCTCAAGGTAGTGAGGCCCAGTCAAAGCATGAAGAACTCAGCAAACCAGCTTCTGTGGTATCCTGGTATTCACTGGCCCATACTCAATGCAACCTGGGAGTGGATATCAGTGTGGGAAGAGAGAGATCCTGAGAGGTCCTCTTGTTCTGGTTCGAGGAGATGGAAAGTGAAGTTTTCTCTCTTTTCCTTGTCTTTTCCTCCTGCACCCACCAATGGTCCTGGGTCCTATTGACAATAGGTCAGAAGTGACTGGAGGTCATGGGAGCTGACCCTAAGGATAGGAATCATCCTCTCTGAGGGTAGGGGCTGTGGTCTCCAGAAGTAGAGGCAATCCTCCAAGGCGGTTTTGCTCCTTCTGTCCTAAGACGTGGCCCTAGGTGTGAGCACACTTATGGGACATATGTGGTGGAGTGGGGGGAAGTAGTGCCCTGTTTTTTTTCCAAAATGAGCAAAAAAATGAACTCAGGGAGCTGAAAAGGGTTGAGGACATCCAGGACAGAGAGGAGAAAGCTGCTTATAAACTCTTGGTCTCAACAGTGAGCGACTCATACCTGGTTGTGACTCTAAACAGTATATCGACAGATGTTAGAACAGATCTATGGAATAGGCTACAGCCTGCACTATAAGCTGGGCTGAAGGAAACATCTGGGACCGATGTGAACAGCATGGCAAAGGTCTTGAAAACTGAACTGACTTAGAGACCACAATGATAGAAAGCTGGATGGAAACTGAGGCCTGAATCCAGCTGGGTTGAGGACCTGCTGAAAGAAAACATTAACACTCCATAAAATTCAGCAAGACTCAGGGTCTTATAAAATAACATTTAGAATATCCAGCATGCAAACCAAATTTACTCAGAATCGGGAAACTCTCAATTCACACGGGAAAAGATGCTAATGCTGAGCCCACACAGATGTGAAAGTGTTTGACAGAGTTTAAAGCAGCTACTAAAGACATGCTCCAACAAAAATGCCTCAAGTCTTTACAATAAACAGAGCAATTTTTTTCTACTAATTTTAAGGGCTCAGCAAAGAAATGGAAGATGGAAAGAATGAAGTATGGCTTGTAGAACTGAAAAATACAGTAACTGAAATTAAAAAAACTGTTGATGGGCTTATCAGCCAAATGAAGGTAACACAGAAAAAAACTGATGAACTTGAAGATATAGCAATAGAAAGTATACAATGTGAGCAAAAAAGAGAAAATTGATTCAAAAAATAAATGGAGCTCAAGCAACTAGTGGCACAATACCAAAAGATTTTACATTCCTAAGATTGGAGTGTGAAAAAAAAGGTAAAGATTGCAACACACAAAATATATTTGAAGAAATAATGACTAGAAAACTTCCCAAATTTGGCAACAGGAACAAATCTTCAGAGTCAAAAAGTTCACCACACCATAAAACAATATAAAATTAAAGAAATCTATGCACAGATGCATCATAATAAAATTTCTGGAAATTAAAGAAACAAAAAACATTCCTGAAAGCAATTAGAAAAGAGTGAACATATTACTTATAGAACAATGACTGAAGTGACTAGATTATTCACAAGAAACCAGAGTTCAGAATGAATTGCAACAATATACTTAAAGTGCTAATAGAAAACAAATATCAAGCTAGAATTCTATTCCAGTAAGAATATTCTTCAGGAACGAATTGAAGTAAAGACATTCTCAAGCAAATGAAAACTAGAAGAATTCATTGCCAAACCTACTCTGAAAATATTTCCAATAAAGTTCTCCAGGCAGAGAGAAATGATACCAGAGGGAAACTTTGAACATCAGGAATGTAGAAAAAAATGGAAATGATCAATTTCTGGGCAAATTAAACAATGGATTCTTTCCCTAAAATTTCCTTAAAATATGAATGATGGTAAAGAGCAAAAGCTACATTTTCTAATGGAGTTTTTACTGTATGAAGATGTAGCCCATAAAACAACTTTTGTAAAAAGCCCATATACTGGTAAGGTATTAAACTGTAGATGCTACAATATTTAAAAGCAAAAAGTGATGGATATTGTAATTCCTATAAGCAATAGCAACTAATAAAAATACCATATAAAGAGATATAATAATAAAAAGAGAACACGTACAAAGTACACTGTCAGATCACAGTGGAATTAAACGAAATCAATAACAATAAGATAGCTGGAGAATCCCAATGCATCTAGAGAAAAATAGCATAGATAATTGAAAAAGGAATACTAAAACCATATTCAAATAATTCCCAAAAAACAGGCATGAAACAGGGCTGGGTTTGGTGGCACATGCCTATAATCCTAGCACTCGGGAGGCTGAGGGAGGATTGCTGTGAGTTTGAGACCAGCCTGGGCTAAATAGAGTTTAAAGCCAGTCTGAACTACATAGTGAGATCCTGAAAAAAAAAAAAAAAGAGGCAGGGAATGGGAGACAAAAGTGAAAAATAGAGACAACAAATAGAAAAAATAAAATGACTGGCTTAACTTCAAACATATTCATAGCTACACTAAAATGTTTGTTTGTTTGTTTTTTGGTACTGAGGATCAAAGTCAGGTCTTTGTGCTTGTGAGGCAGGTGGCAGAACCACTGAGATAAATGCCTGGCCCAGCTACACTAAAATGTAAATGATTCAAACATATCAATTAAAAAATAAAGACTGTTGGGCTGGGGATTTAGCTCAGTGGTTCCATCTCCTGCCTTGCAAGCACAAGGTCCCAAGTTAGATCCCCAGTACCAAAAAATTAAACAAACAAAAAAAGACTGTCAGAATGTCATAAAAACCACCAACTAAATACTATTTACATGATTCGCCTCAAATATAAAGATACAAATAGGTCAAAAGTAGAGACAAAGAAACTATATAATGCAAAAACTAATAAAATGAAAGCTAGGATGCCTAGATTAATGCCAGACAAAATGAACATCAGAGTAAAGAAAATTACCACAAAGAGGAATATCATGGAAGAAATAATTATCCTAAATGTTTATACACATAACAATGAATTTTAAAATACATAAAGTAAAAATTGAGAGAACTAAAAGTAAAAAGAGAGGGCCAGGGGATTTAGCTCAGTGGCATCGAGCCTGCCTGGCAAGTGGAAGGTCCTGAGTTCGATCCCTGGTACCAAAAAGAAAAAAAGAGAGGGCCAGCGATTTAGCTCAGTGGCACCATGTCTGCCTCGTAAGCCCAAGGTCCTGAGTTCGATCCTTAGTACCAAAAAAAAAAAAAAAGTAAAAAGAGATAAATCCACAATTATAATTGGAAATCCAACATTCTACTCTCAATAATTGATAGAACTAATAAACAGAAAAGTAGAAAGCATATAAAAAAACTGAACAACACCATCAAACAACTGGATGAACCTGGAACTTATACAACACTCTACACTCAACAATGGCCAATTACATATTCATTTCAAGTGCATGTGAGATTTCACAGAGATAGATGGTATCCTAGATTAAGAAAACAAACTTTACCAAATTGGAAGCATTGAAATTATATAAATATATATGTCTCTGACTTTAGTGGAATTAGATTACAAATCAAAGAAAGAGTGATAGCAAAATATCTTGACACATCTGGAAATTAACCAATAGCACATTGCTAATTAATCTAGCAGTCAAAAAAGAAGTTTCAAGGAAAATTAGAAAATACTGTGAACTGAGGGAAAATGAAAACAAAACTTATGAGCTACATCTAGAAGTATCCTAATAGGAAAATTGTTGACATTAAATGCTTACATTACAAAAGGTCTTAAATCAATACTAAATTGCCACTTCAACAATCTAAAAACAAACAACGGAAAATAATGAACAACAACTACAAAAACCCCCCCCAAATCAAACACAAAAAGTAAATAATGGGAAAAATCAAGTGAAATAAAAAGACAATAAAAAACCCAATGAATCAAAAGTAAGTTTTTAAAAAAGATCTCTAAAATTTATAAATACCTAAATGACAAAGAGAGGAGAGAGAAAGGACACAAACTACCAATATCAGAAATGAAATAGAGGATGTCACTTTGGAGCCCACAGAGTATCAAAAACTACCCAATATGAAGTGGAAAACATGAATAGTGCTATAAGTATTAAATAAATTGAATTAATAATTTAGACTTTCCAACAAAGAAATCTATAGTTCCAATGAGTTTCACTATAAAATTCTATCAAACATTTAATGATTAAATAATGGCAATTCTATACAACCTTTTCCAGAAAATAAGAAGGACCACTTCCCACCTCATTTACCTTGATGTTGACAACAAAGATATTACAAGAAAAAATGATATACCAATATTCCTCATATACATAGATACAAAAATCTTTCACAGAAGTCTATGAATTTACATTTATCAGTACATCAAAAGAATAAAACATCAAAACCAAATGAGCTTTGGCTAGGGCTATGATAAGTTAGTTCAACATTTGAATCAATCAGAGTAATATTAATAGTCAAAAGGAAAAAAGTGATATGGTCATATCAATTAATGCAGTGAAAGCCTTTCACAAAATTCAGTATTGGCTTATGATTATAAAAAAGCTTTCAGGAAATTATGAAGAGATGGGACTTTGTCAAACTGTCAAAGGGCACTGTTGAAAAAATAGCAGGAACTTTACACCTAATGACAAAATACTGAACGCTTTCTTTCCATGAATGGGAACAAGCCACAGTCTTTTTATTTCCATTCCTATTTGACCTATACTAGGATACCTAGCCAGTGAAATCAGGCAAGAAAAAGAAATAGAAGGCATCTAGGTTGGAAAAGAAAAAATAAAACTGTTGCTGTTTACAAATAAAATAATTATCTACATGCCAAGTCCTATGAAATACACGTGTACACACACACAAACACACACAAAGAACTAAGAAGTGAGTTTAGCAATGTTGCAGAATACAAGGAATATGATCATATTTCTATGTAATAACAATAAGGAATGGAAACCAAATGTTTAAAAAAACTATTTAAAATAACTCCAAAATTGAAAGATTTATATATAAATCTAGTAAAATATGCAAAGGATCTGTGTGCTAAAAACTATAAAAGAACTAAAATAATGGAAAGCTATACCATGTTCATAAACTAGAAGATAACACTGTAAAGATGTGTATGACTCCAAAATTATCAATAAATTTAAAACAAACAATAAAAATTTCAACAAAAATTTTTTGTAGACAAAAAAAGTTGAGTCTATCAACAAAGAAATATCAGAGTTTAACCAAACCTTTGAACAAATGGATTTAGTAAATATCTACAGAATGTCCCACCCAACAACAGAATACACATTCTTTTCAGAAGCACATGGGACCCTCTTCAGAACAGAACACATACTAGCACATAGAACATGCTTAAGTAAATGCAAAATAATTGAAATTATTCCATGCATAATATCAGATCATAGTGCAACAAAACTGAAAATAAATGGCAAAAGAAACCACAAAAACTACATAAACATATGTAAATTAAATACTGCGCTCCTGAACAACCAATGAGTCACAGATGAAATTAAAGAAGAAATTAGGCAGTTTCTACAATTAAGAGATGATGCCAATATGACATACTGGAACTTATGGGATGTAATGAAAGCAGTCCTATGAGGGAAATTTATAGTGGTGAATTCCCACATCAGAAAAACAGAGTGAGCTCAAATAAATAACCTAATGTTGAATCTCAAGGTTCTAGAAAGAAGAGCAAGTTAAAGCTTGTATGATGAAGGAAATTATAAAGATCAGAGCAGAAATTAAGACTAAGGAAACGATTGAGACTAAGGAAACAATACAAAGAATCAATGAATCAAAGAGTTGATTCTTTGAAAGATTAAATAAAATAGACAAACTCTTAGTCAACCTTACCAAAACAAGGAAAGAAAGGACCCAAATTCATGCAATTAGGAATGAAAAGGGTGAAATCACAATGGATCCTGCAGAAATTCAGATCATCAGGATCTACTTTGAGAACTTGTATGCTAATAAGATGGAAAAGTCAGAAGCAATGGACAGATCCCTAGATACATATGAATTATCAAAGCTGAATCAAGAAGATGTAAGAATTCTAAATAAGCCATTATCAGTCAATGAAATCGAAGAAGAAGAAGAAGAAGAAGAAGAAGAAGAAGAAGAAGAAGAACAACAACAACAACAACAACAACAACAAAACTATGAACAAAGAAAATTCCAGGACCTGATGGATTCACTCCTGAATTCTAGAAGAACTTTAGAGAAGATCTAATGTCAGTACTCCTTAAACTCTTTAATGAAATTGAAAGGAAGCAGTACTCCCAAAGCCATTCCTGGGAGCAAACATTACCCTGATACCAAAACCAGAGAAGGATCCAACCAAAAAAGAGAACTATAGCCCAACCTCCATAATGAACATAGATGCAAAAATCCTCAAAAAGATATTGGCAAACAGAATGCAACAAATAATCAAAAAGATGATGAAGTAGGACTCATCCCAGGGATACAAGGATGGTACAACATACACAAATCAATAGATATAATACACCATGTTAACAGAACCAAGGACAAAAACCATATGGTCATCTCAATAGACACAGAAAAGGCATTTGACAAAGTTCAGCATCCATTCATGATTAAAAAAAAACCTAAGGAGAATTGGAATAGAAGGTCTTTAACTCAATCTGATAAAAGCCATCTATGACATATCAACAGCCAACATCATACTAAATTTCAAAAACTAAATGGTCAAAAACTTAAAGCTTTCACTCTAAAATCAGGAACAAGGTAAAGATGCCCACTATCATCACTCTTGGCCAATATAGTTCTGAAAACATTAGCCAGAGCAAATATACAACAGAAAGAAATAAAAGGAATATGGATAGGAAAGGATGAAGTTAAATGATCATTATTTTGCTGATGACATGATTCTCTACATAGAAGACCCCAAAAACTCCATTAAAAGACTCCTAGAATTAATAATCAAATTTAGTCGCATACCAGGATACAAAGTCAACATTCAAAAATCAATAGCATCTCTACATATGAATAATGAACTCACTGAGAGAGAAATTAGGGAAACAACACCTTTCACAATAGCAAGAAAAATGAAATACTTAGGAATCAATCTAATGAAGGAAGTGAAACACCTTTATATTGAACAATACAGTACTCTGAAAAAGGAGATCGAAGAGGATATCAGAAAATGGAAAGCTACCCCCTGTTCTTAGACAGGCAGAACCAATAAATGGCTATATTTCCTAAACTGTTATACAGATTTAATGCAATCCAAATCAAAAAACCAATAGCACACCTCACAGAACTAGAGAAAACAATCCTAAAATTCATATGGAACCAGAAGAGACCTAGAATAGCAAAAGCAATTCTAGACAACAAGGGCAAGGTAGGGGGCATCACAATCCCAATCTGAAGTTATACTACAAAGCTATCATGATAAAAACAGCATAGGACTGGCAACAAAACAAAAAAAACCCTGAGGATTAATGGAAAAGAACAGAAGATGCAGAAACAACCTCAGGCACACTCAGCTACCTTATCTTCAACAAAGGAGCCGAACACCTTAACTAGAAGAAAGATAGTCTCTTTAATAAATGGTGCTGGGATAACTGACTTTCCACATGCCAAAGATATCTCTCACTATGAACTAAATTAAAATTGAAATGGATCAAAGATCTAAATATAAAAATAGAAACACTTAATCTGCTGGAAGATAAAAGAGGTAAAACTCTTGAAGATACAGGTGTTGGCAAAGACTTTATGAACAAAACCCTGATCACACAGGAAATACTACAAAGAATCAACAATGGGATCACATAAAATTAAAAAGCTTTTGGACTGCAAAAGAAACCATCAACAGAATGAAGAGACAACCCACAAAATAGGAAATATTTACCAGCTACTCCTCAGATAGAGGACTAATATCTACAATATACAAAGAACTTAAAAAGTCATAAATTTAAAGTCCCAATCCAAAAATGGGCATCTGAAATGAATAGACATTTCCCAGATGAAAAAAGTACAAACAGCAAATAAATGTATGAAAAAATGTTCAACATCACTGGCCATTGAAGAAATGCAAATTAAAATAACACTGAGATTCCATTTCACTCCAGAAGAATAGCTATCATCGAGAAATCAACCAATAACAAATGCTGGTGAGGCTGTGGGGAAAAAGAAACCCTTCTTCATTGTTGGTTGGAGTGTAAACTGGTACAGCCACTATGAAAATTAATATGGAGATTCCTTAAAAAAATTAAGCTAGAGGTTCCATTTGAACCAGCTGTTCCTTTTCTAGGTATCTTCTTGAAAGAGTTGAAAACATCATATCATAATGATATATGCATACTAATGTTTATGGCAGCACAATTTATAGTAGCTAAATCTTAGAAACAGCCCATATGCCTATCAACAGATGAATGAATAAAGAAAATGTGGTCCTTATACACAATGGAATACTCTGTACAAAGCTGGATACATTTGAGTCACTTGTAGGTAAATGGATGTACTTTGAGACCATAATTTTAAATAAAATAAATCAGACACACAACTTTAAATATTGCAGTTTCTCTTGTGTGAGAAACCCAAAGGGTAAATAAGGAGCAAAATGGAGGATAGATATTGGAAAGCAGAAAGAACATGATCAAATGGGAAGGAGAACAAGGTGGGGAGAGGTGAAGGGAAGAAAGGGGAAAGGAATTAAAAAAGAGAGAAAATGGAATAAAATATGTAAACAAATTTTTGTAAATAGGGATGGGAAGAAAGGTTGAATGGAGTGGAGGGGAATGGAAAAAAAGAAGAATTAAGATATATTATGTACAGGTACAAATTCCCTATGATGAATGTGATCATTATGGAAGGGCAATATGTACTGATAGAAAAAATTTAAAAAAGAAATTGATTCTAAATGCATGTGGAAATGTACAGCAACAAGAATGACCAAAAGAATTTTAAAGAAAGAATAGAATGGACGAACCACACTTTTTAATTTTAAGGATTTATAAACTTATGATAATAGAGATCAAATAGTAAGACACTGACAAAAAGATCAACATGTACGTCAATGGAGCAGAGGAGACTCAGTAATAGACCTTTAAAAATATGGTCAATTGATGGCCATAACTGAGCTGTAATCAACAGTGACATGCACAGGCCTGAAATGTATGAGTTCTGACAAATGCATGTACCCATAAACCCACACTCTGTAAAGAATATCACCATTTCCATTCTCCAAAACATTCCTATATGCTGCTCTCAGGTAAATGTCTATCTCTGTAGGCACTACTGTTTTACTAACTGAGGAGTTGATAAAAGTACAGAGGCAACTCAAGAGAGAAAAGAGTCTTTTCAATAAATGACATGGACTCAACCCTTAATATGAAAGAAAACAGACCTGGACTTATATCTTGTATCTTATACTAAAATAAACTCAAACTAAGTTGTATATCAAAATGAAATATAAATTATTAAATGTTTATGATTACACATAGGGCAAAAAATTATTTTTTTTGGTACTGAGGATTGAACTCAGAATCTTATGGTTGCAATGCAGGCGTGGCACTACTGAGTTAAATCCGCAGCCCAGAATAAATTGAATTTTATCAGAATTAAAGACATGCTATAGGAAAAACATTGTTTAAAGAATAACAAGAAACGTACAGGATGAGAGAAAATATTTACACGTTCCTATCTAGCAAATACACAATACCTGTTTCTGTAATTATTGGAGACAAAAAAACCTCAGTAATATAAGAACAATATAATTTTGTAAAATGAGCAAAAGACTTTCACAGACATTTCACCGAAGGGGATACTGTAAATGGATAGAAAATAAGCACATGAAAGAATTGCAGCTTCATGAGCTATTAGGGAAATGCAAAGGAATGAGATACCCTATGTGCCTATTAGAATTATTGAAGTTTTTTAAAAAAGAGCCCTCTGGCAAAAAGTGCAGCAATTTCTCATAAAGTTAAAGGCACACATAGCACTTGACTTGGCAATGCCACTCATAGGAATCACCTAGGTATTATATAACATGAAAGCTGATCTATCCAAAAACCTATATGGAAATTATTATAGCAGCTCTATTCAAAATTGCCCCAAACTGCAAGGCAAAAACCAAATGTTCTACAATGGGTGACAAAATAAAACTAGGTTACATCTATACAATGGAATTTTACTCAGTGATAAAAAGATATGCACTATGGATGTAAACAGTAATTTGGACAACACTCAAATGCATTATGCTGAGTGAAAGAAGCCAGTCTCTATTTATTTGACCTTTGGGAAAAGATGAAACTTTCATGATTGTTAAGAGCAGTGGTTGCCAAGGATTAGGGTTGTGGAAAGGGTGTAACTATAAAAAGATAACAGGAAGGAGTCTTCTAGGGGGATGGAATATTCTGCATTCTCATTGTGATGGTGGTGTTTACATGAATCTATACATGTGTTAAAACTGATAGAACTATCTATACACACAGAGTCAATTTTACTAGATGCTCATTGATGTAATTTGGATTTGAAGTGCCCCCCAAAGGCTAATAGTTGATGGGTTGGTCACCCAGCTGGGGTTTTCTTAGGAGGTGGTGCAACCTTGAAGAGGTGGGGCCTAGTGGAAGGAAGTTAGGTCATTGGGAGTGTACCCTTGCAGGAGATATTTGGACCGAGGCCCCTTCCTTTCCCTCTTTTGCTTCCAGATCACAATGAGGTGAACAGCTCTGTTGTATCTGTGCTCTCTGCCATGATGTTCTGCCTCAACACAGACCCAAAACAAGAGCCCATGGACTGGTCTCTGAAACTGGGAGCCAAGAGAAAACTTTCCTCTTTTTAAGTTAATTATTTTGGGTATTTTGTTACAATAATAGAAACCTGACAAATCACTCATTTAATAAGAAACATGAAAGTTTTTTTAAAAGTTAAAATGTCGTCAATTAGGTAGTCAAACAACAAGAAGAAACTTGCTCAGAATATGTTACTTTATTAGTAAAGCTGAACATTAAAAATAATAATTTAAAAGGAAAAAAGTATTACCTTGAATAGTGATTTTCAAACTTTAGTCTCCCTAAGAATCATTGGGAGTATTTAACTTTTTTTTCTGGACCTCAACCCATCCTCCCCCCTTGAGAAACACTTGGCTGGAGCAGAGAAGGTCAAAGTTGCTATATTACCTCAGCCATGTAGGTAGAGACACATGCTTTATCACATCAGCCCATGACTGAACTTGACAGGCTAAGTAAATCAATGGAAATTCTTCTGGACTCAGTTAAATCTTCAGGACAAAATTTCCCCTCAGAGAGTTTACAATTGCTTATGTTTGTAAAATGATACACATAAACAAACCCTTCTACCAGCAGGGCTAAAGCCATTTTTTCATTTTCTCTTCACAGATTGAAACAGTTCAAATGAATTTCTTTGAATTTTCCTGGGAAGTCACCAAAGAGTATGAGTCTTAAGAAATAAGATTATAAATGATTAGAAGACTTGCTCCTAGTTATTGGTAGAATATTTAAGCTGCTTGATTTTGAGGGGAGGGAGAAGAGAGACAATTACATAGAAGCAACCATATATGGAATTTTTAGAACCTGGAAAATAATATAAAAAATACAACTGAAGACACAAAGCCCTTCTCTTATCCCTACAAGTGCAGTTTGATGTTAGTCTAACTTCAATATTGTGTTTTAAAAGTAACTTTGAATGGACCATATCTGATTTTTCATGATTTAAATAAAAGGGAAAGTGAAGTAAACTCTAGCAGAATGTTCTAATTTCCCTACGTTTGAGGCTGATGCCAATCAAGTGGCTAACTCATTAACATTGTAGAAAAAGAGTAGCAAGTGACAAGACTAAGCTGTATTGATTCAAGTGGCACAAGTTTCACAAATATAGGACCCCTAAGTGTCATCCTTTATTAAGGCTTGTGTCCAGATGTCCCCTTAAAGCCTCATGCAGTCATCGGTGGGGCTTTTCCAGAGGTGGCTGGATTTAGAGTGTGTGACACTGGGATTCATTCATGGTGCAATGCTAGGATCAAGGACACTAGGATTAAGCATGTGAGTGGTACCTTCCCTAAGGGGCCTCAATAAGAAAGAAGGGATAAAAAGAGCTGTGGTTTCCCTTGTTGTTTTTCCCACCTTCTGCCTCCCATGAACTGTTTCTCCTCTGCAATACTACCCTGCCTTACAGCCAGCTGATTATGGACTGAAACCTCCACAAACTGTGAGCTAAATAAATCTTTCCTCCCCAGGATCCCTCCGGGCTGCCATACCACTGCCCATCATGCCAAGGAGAAGAGCCACCCCCAGTGCTGAGGAGGTGAGCCATGCAGGCACCAGCAGCACCACTGAAATGAGAAGGCATATAAACAAGTCTCAAAAACAGAATCCCAGATCACCTAACGCAACCCCAAAGGGAAATGAGATGGAACAATCTAATACTCAACCACCTGGACTCCCTGAACTGGCAACGAAAGAGGACCTGGAAAAAATGAAATCAGAAATAATTTCTCAGA
>NW_004624773.1:6447805-6598882 GCF_000247695.1 Heterocephalus glaber
GGAGCAGTGGGACGAAGGCTCAGAAGCCCCTACCTCTGTGCCGGGAACAGCGGGACTCAGTACCTTGGTCTGGTGGTCTGGTGTCCTCTGCGTCTTTGTAGTGTGGAACCAGGTGGCTGCTTGTCTGCAGCGGGGTGATGTAAAATTAATTTTTTAAAAATCTTTCCTCCATTAACTTTGGGTGGCAGGTATTTTGTCTTAGCAATGAGAAAAGTAACTAAGACACCCTTCTAAATAGAAGTTGTGTTCTCCAGTCCACAGTTGGAGTTTAAGTCAGGAACTCTGAGCCAAAGGCAGAAGGGAGGGCCCCTCCCCCTCCCACCAGCCCAAGGGCAGACCTATGGATGTCACTTGTCCAGGGGACACACTATCAGATCCCATCGGATCTCACCTTCCTTTTGTAGTAAAAAGAGAATACCTCCTTTGTCTCCACCTTTCTGCAGGGGGAGTTGAGTCAGCTTAGCAAAAGTGCAGGATGCAGATGGCATGAGTGTGTTATAGGTCTGTCCTTTCTGGCCTTGCCATCCAGAACCATAGGCCAGCAGACCTATTACTAAGAGTCATGTTCAAATGTAAAAAATAAGTACAGATGCTTTTGAAAACTCCTGCTTAAAGTCTCACAAAACTCCTTGGAAAGAAGTTCCTTACAATTGTTACTGTACACTCTAGCAGTGGTGCTCCTTGGCTTTTACCCAGGGACTGAAAACTTACATCTACACAAAAGCATGCATGCACATGCTCATAGTGGCTTTCTTTATTACTGCCACACTTGGAAGCTATTGAAATGTCCTTCAATAGGTGGGTGGATAAACAAACTACAGCCCATCTGTTCAACAGAATATCATTCAGTGATGGAATGAATTGAGGTTGAGGCTGGGGATGTAGCTCAGTGGTAGAGCTCTTGGCTAGCATGCATGAGGCCTTGGGATCCATGTCAAGCTGACAGAGAAATAAGAGTTATCTAGACATGAAAGACATGGAGCAAACATAAATGCCAATTACTATGTTAAAGAAATTGATCCAAAAAGACTGCATACTGTACAATCCCAAGAATATGAAATTTGGGAAATGGCAAAACATAACAATGGTAATGATGGTAAATTATAATGATGGTAAAAAAACATCAGTGGTGCCCAGTGCTTGGGGGGAGAGGGAGCTAGTGAGGCACAGAGAATGCTTAGTATATTATGTTTTTGTCAAAACCAATAGAACGTATGCTAGCCGTGGTGGTTTACACCTCTAACCTCAGTTACTTGGGAGCATGGAGCAGGAGGATCACAAATTCAGGCCCAGCTTGGGCAACATAGTGAGACTCTGTCTCAAAATAAAAAATAAAAATAGCTGAGAATGTAGCTCAGTGGAACAGGTTCTTTGAGTTCAGTCTTTAGTACTGCAACAAAACAAAACAAAACCCAGTAGAATATATAACAAGAGTGAGCCTCAACTTCTGCACAGCAAGAGAAACCACCAGCAGTGTGAAGAGACAACCCACAATGTGGGAAAAAATCTTCACCTGCTCTTCCTCAGACAAAGGTCTACTATCTCGAATCTAAAAAGAACTTAAAAAGATCAGACCTCCCAAATTTAAAGACCCAATCCAAAAATGGGCATCTGAAATGAACAGACATTTCTCAGAGAAAGAAGTAGAAATAGCAAATAAATACATGAAAAAATGTTCAACATCATTGGTCATTCGAGAGATGCAAATGAAAACAACACTGAGATTCCACTTCACTCCAGAAAGAATGGCTGCTATCATGAAATCAACCAATAACAAATGCTGGTGGGGCTGTGGGGAAAGAGGAACCCTGCTCCACTGCTGGTGGGAGTGTAGACTGGTGCAACCACTGTGGAAATCAGTATGGAGATACCTCAAAGAACTAGGACTGGAAGTCCCATTTGATGGCGCTATTCCACTGCTGGGGATCTTCCCCAAAGAGTTAAAAGAATCATACCACAGTGATATATGTGCATCCATGTTCATAGCAGCGCAGTTTGTAATAGCTAAAACTTGGAAACAGCCCAAATGCCCATCAACTGGAGACTGGATAAAGAAAATGTGTTTTTTTAATAAAATGGAGTACTGCTCAGCCATAAAAAATGAGAAATTAGAGACATTTATAGCTAAGTGGATGCACATTGAGGCCATACTCTTAAGTGAAATAAATAGGACACACATGTGTAAATACCAAATAGTTTCTCTGGTGTGAGAAACTGAAAGTGTAAATAAGGACGAAATGTATAATAGGTAATGTGAAATAGGAAGAAAAGGGGCAAAGGGGAAGGAAGTGGGAGGGGTAGGGGAAAGGATAGAAGGGAATGGGATTAATATGAGAAAATGGAAAAATAGGAAGAAAATCTTTGTAAATAGGGAGGACTGGAGGGGTTGAAGGGAGGGCTGGGCAAGGGTGAAAAATAAGAACCAAGAGAGACTATGTAAAGGTGCAAATTTCCAATGATGAATGCCATTATAATGTATACCTAAAATGTACCAATTATTAGAACGAATAATCGATAATGTAAAATAGGAAGTAAAAGTCCAAAGGGGTAGGGGTAGTGGGAGGGGCAGGGGAAAGGAAAGAAGGGAAAGGAAAAATGATGAGAAATGGAAAAAATGGAAATGAAGTCTTTGTAAATAGGGAAGGGTGGAGGGCGTGAAGGGAGGGCTAGGAATGGGGAAAAAATAAGAACCAAGATGCATTATGTAAAGGTACAATTCCCAATGAGAAATGTAATTGTGTTGTATACCTACAATGTACCAATAAAAGAATTTAATACAAAAAAAAAAGAGTGAGCCTCAATGCAAAGTATGGACTTTAGTTAATAATATTCTAATGTGTTAGTAACTGCTCATCAATTGTAACAAATGTACCACACTAATCCAAGAGGTTACTAACAGTAGCAATGGGTGTGTGGGGGAGTTACAGAAACATTCTGCTTTTCACTCAATTGTTCTGCAAACCCAAAATTGCTCAAAATAATTATCAATTGAAACACTCACACTCTCTCTCTCTCTCTCTCACACACACATACACACACACACTCAGAATTCATGTCAAACACCTTTTGTCCTGGCCAGAGCTGTGCCCACTCTCCAAGGTCCTTGCAACATTTTGTCAATCTGATTTAACTTCCTGGAAGCTGGCAGCCCTGAGTTTTCTGAACCTCGGGGTCTGGCTACCTGCAGTGTCTGCTCCTACCTGTTAGGTGCCTGGGCCACCTTCAAAGTCACCCCCAGGAATCAACAGACCTTGCCCACATCAAGGACATTTCCATCTTCTCTTATAAAGTTACTTACAAGAACTTGAGCCTTTGTCTCTGAATAACACCACTGTCCATAGATGGAGGTAATGACACTGTCTCACAGTTGTTTTCATGCCAAGGGTTTTTAACAAGTTTCTTCCCTGACCAGGCACCAGAAAACAGAAAATCCTCATGTGGGTGTACTTTTGTGTTAGTGAAAGGGTGAAGTGAGTAAATGTACCCAAGTGCCGCGGCCGTGAATGTCCCATGACCTGTGTTCCAGAAAACACCAGCTACTGGAGCAAGGAGTTCTCTGCTTCCGCGGGTCTACACAACTCAGGGCTTGGCAGGAAAAGTCTGAGCAGACAGCCCACACCAGGCGCGCTGCAGTGACTCCCAGCCCCGGCAGATGGCAGTAGCGGCAGGCGCTTGCAGGCGGCCCGGCCAAGAGGAGGCGAGCTGGCCTGATGAATGTGAAGCTCAGCCTCTTATCCTCAGGATCACAGCAAAAGCCTGTTCTTTCGGAAGGGTGTCTTGTGCAAGCAGAGCTCTTTATCTTATCACCTCATCTCCTGCTTTGTCCTTTGAAAAGCAGCCACTTAACCCCCTGTAGCAAGGAGACAAATCCTTCCCCAGCCTGAGCGTCAGACCTGAGCTCTCTGCTGCCTGATTTTGGAGCCAGAATGGATCAGAAAACACACTGGTTCTGAGGATGCCAGAGGCAAAGGTCCACAGAGGCCAGGCGCCAAAGTGGGACCAAGAGTGCTGGCCGAAAGGTCCAGGACACTTCTCAAAGGTCCTTGTGGCCTCCATGGGCAGGGCAGTGCAGGTCAGGCCAAGTGCTGGGAAGAGCTAGAAACCTGGACTTTGATGTGATCTTGTCCAGTTCGCTGAGTACACTGGTGATCCCGGGGACTTTGCCAGCTGGATTTGGCCTCACCCCGTTGGGTCATGACCTCTGCCAGTTCACAGTTCACACCAACAATTTCCAGGTAAACTATAGGTCCTCCAGGGTGGTAACTTGCCCAAGGCTACCAAGTGAGCTGGGCACAGGCCACCACCAAATTGATCTCCTCTCTGCAGGCTGTGCATGCAATGCTGCCATTAAGGGCTGTGTGGCTGAGTGTGTGTGTGTGTGTGTGTGTGTGTGTGTGTTTATATGTGTGTGTAAAAGTGAAGTGCTTAAAGTATGGAGTGAAGCTGGCAATTACTGCAAGTGATGTTGTTACTCTTGCAGTGTAGATAATCACACCATCAACAAGGGCAGTGAACATTTCCTTCCTGCTAGGGACTGGGCTACATGCTTCAAGGGATGAACTCACGTGCTCCTGCTCCTCACAGCCTTGTCCAGGAAGGCATCACCACTACCTCGTGTTACATGGTGACAAGAAGGGCACTGAGCACCTTGCTTTACTCACTGAGCTGTCCCTGCTAGATCTCCACCCCTCTTTGTCTTGGCTTCTTGGCCCAGGGGCCACTCTAGGCGGAAGATTGGCGAGTCATTTTCTGGGCTGGGGGAGCCTATCCCTTGCTTTGAATGTTCTCTTTCCCCACTCACTTTCTCCTCCTCTACCTAGCATTCAGATACTTCTAGGGTGTTTTCCTGCTTGCCAGAATTGCAGTGCTGTATCTGGGATACTCCTTGTTAGCATTTGCTCATTTATTGCTGGTGGAAGTCTCTTAATCTCTCCAAGTTTCCGTTTCTTCTCTGTCAAGTGGGGGTGATAGTACTTTCCTTACAGGGTGGAGTCCTTGGAGATAACACAGTGGTGCTCATGAATGATATGTTCCAGTTAGGTTTCCTCAGGACACTTCAGCCTTGACCTTTCTATTCCTCCAAAATATCAAAGCCTCTGGTTCTGGGGTCTGGATGGGCTGTGTCAATCTATCAAAAACCAAGCAGGAAAACAAGTTCACAGAAAAAGTTTGATTAGAAAATAGTGATTTCACGTGTTGGCCCTCAAGGATCAGATTTGTATTTTAACTGAATTTTTTATTGTCATGGGTTGGAAGAGTAATGAATTAAGGAGACTGAAGCAGAAATTGGGCTGCGGATGTACATGTGCTTCTGATGGTGAGGAAAACGAAAAAACAGAATGTGAAATATTGTCATTTGAAATCACTTTCTTCCCTACCATCTACACACACAGTCACACACAACTAGAACTAGAGACATTTTCAGTCTGAGCTATGCTTTTCCTCTCTACATCTTCACTTCCTCATGTGTAAAAATACACAACGATAATGACAACATTACTGTGTCCTGGATTGTTATTGTGAGGACTGAGTGAGTTAACACATGAAAATCTCTTACCCATGGCTGACATTTAGGAAGTACTATATACAAGGTATGATTGAAGTATACTGTGAATGTTCAAATTTTGGAAAAAAAATTATTGCCATAAAAAACACATTGCCATTAATTCCCCTCAGAATACTTGCTCTCATTTCAAACATACTTATCCCATTGCTACTTTCTGAAGCAGCTCTGAAAGTCTTCTATTGTGAGCATCTTCAGTTGGCCTGTCCTGGCTGCCTGTGTCCTGATGAATTCAAAACATTTGCCTTTCCTGGTAGTTTTGACTTTGAGGAAGAGCCAGAAGGTGCATGGCGCCTGATACAGTGGATAAGCTGGCTGACAACACACTGTAATGTTTTTAGTTGACAGAAATTGCTGTAAATGTAAACTGTTAACTGCTTCAGAAAGTGGCAAGAAGGATGGGATAAGTGTATTTAAAGTGAAGGGGAATAATGGCAAGGTGTCTTTTACTGTAATGTTTTTTTAAAAATTTAAATAATTATATTTTTCTTATTGCACCACATGTATGGGTTAGTTGTACTAATTACTAGTTTGCCCTTAATTCTAGGTCCCTACTACTGTGTCATATTATGGAATGTTATTCCTTCAGTACACAGTTGCAATTGAAGGTATTTGTGCTGCGTACCCTAAAACTTGAAAGAATCCTCAAATTCCATTTGCATTTGGATTCAGGGAGAACTGTACTTAAACTGTATTCCACAGTTAGCATAGAGCAGCTTGATGTATTGGGAAGGGCACGGGGAGGGTGATGCAGTGCTTGCTGGCCTTAGAGCTGAGTGACCTTGGAGAAGGTCAGACCTCTCTGAGACAGAAAGCAGAGTGTCCTTTGAAGATCGAGTGGCATCGTGGATGCGAAAAGTTCTTAAGCAGGAAGACATCATTACTATGACTATCAAGTGGATTCTCAGGAAGTAGGACCATGGATTCTATGACTACTGAATTTCCTCTGCCTTTCCTGCTTCTGTCTTCAAACAACGTTTATAAATGCTGGTGGGATGATCAGACAGCCAGCACAAATGGCTCCCCAAAGCTGTCCCATGGAGGAACATGGAGGGGTTTTGGCTTAGGGATCAGAACACAAAAGGGACACAGGCAAGGTGACCCTTTTCTTACTGAGGAAAGATAATAAGACTTATTCTTCTTCTACCACACCCAGCCATGGTGTGGAGCACTGGACAGTGAGGTCTTTTAAAGGGAGCAGAGTGACCCTGAGCAGTCTATGCCTTTGCTTCATCCCATACTGCAGTTTCCTCAGGTGTAGAATGGGGAAAACAAAATTTCATGTCTCACAGAGTGTTGAAACATTAGATGTGATGATGCTTGTAATCGTCTAGCAGAGTACCTGCCACAGTGCATGGCCACTAAATGGCAGCTATGCATCTAGGAATGTTTGGAAAGCAGCAGGAACATGCAATTTTTATAGGACTCAGGCTTAGCAGAGTTTAATTTGAATTTGGATCTGAGTTCTTGGGCAAGACACTTAGCTTCTTTCTCAGAATCCCCATCTATTAAACGAAACCAATCTCCTAAAATATCCCTGAGAATATTCATCCTTTGAGATATCCCATGAAGAGGGTGTTACGGCCATGAATTTAGGGAAAATTTCCATTCTCTACAACCTGCTCTCTCAGAGTTCCAATAGGGGTGTGCTGGAGCTGCTTTGTACCAGCTCACAAGAGCTGATGGTCACGCTTTCAGGAATGTTATGAGCCAGGTTTTAAACATGGCCATCATTAAAAATTTGGTTATATAACCTGACAACTCATATTAAGAACAAATATATGAAGACTCAAAAATTTTCACTTCCTAATTATGTTACTACATTTCCATATTACCTATGCTCTTGAGGTTATTTATATCTTCTGTGTACTGTAACTGGAATGCCACACCACATCTCCCAATTATTAGTCAGGAAAGTCATACTGGTAGCTTGAAATGAGTCATGGCAGGAGTATTTAGGCTCCAGAAATTGATAACTATTACAAACTAGGCTATTTTTCTTTTTCAGAGAGCTGGTTGTTAAACATTGGTTGCATTAACCATTGGTTGCATTACCTAGCAGCTTATCAAAGACTTCAAGAAGGCCAGCCAGAAATTCATTTAAATAGGAGTTTCTCAAACACTTTGGACCAGAGGGCCACTTTGCTGACTGTATTTAGAAAACTTCTTGGGACTCAGAGCACTAGGTGATTCTACCATTTTCCCTAGGAATTGTGGCTGCTGAGCTGCTGAGCTGGGAGGCATACTTGGCTGATGGAAGGCATGGTTCAGAGCTCACCTAGCTGCACTTTCTGAGAAAGAAGCATTTGCCCCAATGTCATGAGAGTCCCAGACTGCTGCCCTCACCAGGGAATGCTTCCTCACATTCTTCACAATTGTGCAATGCATCACTTGCGGGTCTTTGTATGTGACATTCCTGCTGCCTAAACATGACCCCTCTACTCACTCTTCCCCCTCTTCATTCTTGAGTGCTTACCCCAGATACCACATTTTTGGGAGAGCACTAAGCCTTCAGTCCAGTTGGATTCTTCTGATCCAGGAAATTTTTTCAACTTCTCTTACATTCCCATGTAATCCTGCTCCTGATCTTTAGGGTATTTATCTGAGTTGGTAATTACAAATTTGGACCTGGAGGCCGTAGGTGAAATATGGCCATCAAGCCTTTGTGGCTTTCCCCATCCAATCTATTTTCTCACCTTAGGAGTCTGGACTGACCATATAACATCTGAGTCACAGGCTTTCCCTTCCTGGAACACCTATCCTGGGACCTCGAACCCAAGCACGGTGGAGAGAGAAGGATGGAGAGGGACTGAGGAAAGGCTGGAATCTCATGTGACAAATGAGGTTATGAAGGGACAAATGGCTTTGGAATCCAGGTCTTGTGGGAGGGGACTATTCTGATGTTATCCATTATTAACCCAGCATCTGATCTTACAGCACACAAATTTTACATTTCTCTCATGCCACCTCTTCTCATGGAGAGAATTGTGAGAAATTTCAATGGTTCTCAGGGACAGTGTGGTATTTTTTATGTGTTAGCTTAACCCACACATGGGGGCAGAGAGCTCTTTGGATGAAGACTTTATACAGCAGGAGCATTCAGCTCTCTTTTATCAGAAAGGATTCTAGAAACACTGATTCCAAAAACACTGATAATCCTTCAGTGAGTCCAGAGTCTTTAGCCATTAGCAAAATGAACATTAGAAATGTGTTATTACTGGTGAGGTTAGGGATTTTACATTAATATATGAGATGCTACAAATGGATTCTCATTGAGTAACTTAGTGGTTTTCACGACATATGGCTTGGCCCAAGCACCATAGAGACAGTCCTTTGCCCTGACATGGTCAGGCATAAATTCAGCAAGGCCTTCAGGATGGACTTGCTGTGAGGATACTGCTGTTGTCTCCAAGCCTCCTGATGGTGCCTCTAGGATTGTGCCTTACTCTGGGCTCATGTGAATCTTCCAGCAAAGGTAAAGTTGAATGTGCAGAGACCTAGGACTTCATTTAGCCTGCAAAAACATTTCATATAAACCATTTATGTCTGCTTATGAAGAACTATGTTTAAATAATATGTCTAATGTGGGACAAGTTGGTTGGAGAACTGCTTACACTATAACCTGGCTTTCAGAGTACAGAAGCATCCCCCTGATGTTCTAGGTTTGTACTTAGAAGCTCTTTTCAGATTATGATGCAGAGAGGGGAAACTGAGGCAGAGAATGGCAGTCTTCCTGAGAAGAGGTGCTGAAACTGGGATAGGCGTGACTACATGGCTGGGATGTTCAGGGGAGAGTTCTAGAAAGGTGAAGTCATATGCAGAAGCAGTTCCAGAAATCTGGGAACCTGTGGCTGAATGTTAATTGAATGTTAAGCCAGGAGGCAAGGCAAAGAACAAATACGAGGGAGCTGTGAGCTGAACTGATATACTGGAGCTTATACAGAGGTGAAAGACGCTGTCTTAGGTTAAGAGAAGTATACAGGATCTTGTACAAGGATAGATGTGTATTGTTCTAAGTGTAAATAGAGAGACCACTTTGAATATTCTGTACACTTAGTTGATACACAAGAAAAATCATGTATTTGGAAAATGGGTAACTATTGTCTTGGAGTTATGAATATGCTAGATTCTCCCTCATAAATATTAAAACTAGCCTCAGATGATCTAGCCAATGTATAAGGAAATTATTGGTCAGATAAAACTCAATGTTGTTTAAAGGAAGACAACAAAACTCGGACACTCACCAATGCATCATCCATGATGCCTAGCACATCATAAAATATTATTAGATATATGAAGAAACAGGAAAATGTGAAGATAAAAAATAAGTTAATAATTGAAATAGAGCAGAAAAGATGGAGATGATGGCATTGTACAGTAGTATTACAAATAGATATTATACTTTCAAGGACATTAAAGGACAATATAGACATTGTTAGGGAATAGATGATGGATCTTAATAAAGATCCAGAGATTATTTTAAAAACCTCAAAATCCAAAAAGACAAAAACCGAAAACACCAAAAAATCCCCAAAACCTAAAAAAAGAAATATGTAACATTTGATGTAAAATATTCACTAGATGTGATTAAAAGAAGATGAAACCCTACAGAAAAATATCAGTGAACTTCAAGGTAGAGCATTAAAAACAGGTCAAATTGTAGCACCCAGAGTGGGTGAAAGATGGAAAGAAAAGTGAACAGAGTTTTACTCACCTGTGGGAAATATCAGGTATTCAAACATACACTTTATAGTCCTTGAAGGAAAAGGAGATAAGCAGAAAAATATTTGAAAAGAACATTAGCCAAAATCTTTCCCAACTGGATGGAAAATTTAAATCCATTGATCCAAGAAGTTCACAGCCTCAGGTAGAATGAAACATAAATAAATCTGTACTAAGTAAGGGATATCATGAGAAAACTGTGAAAACTAATAATAAATAAAAGTTTAGAAGCAAAGAAAAAAACCACATTATAGTACAGACAATCATACACATCATGGCTGATTTCTCATAAAAGTCAATGCAATCTGAAGATCTTGGAATGGGATTTTTAGTTGGCCTGCAATTCTTTGTCCACTGAAAATATTGGTGAAAAATGGAAAAATAAACTCATTTTTCAGGCTACAAGAAACTAATAATTTTATCACCAGTAGAGCCACCAAGAAACACTAATGGGAGTTTTATAGAAAGAAAATGGTAACAGATGACAATCTAAATCTATGTGAAGAAATGAAGACCATTTAAAATAGGAAGTACTGTTAAATATAAACATTTCTTTCCTCACTTACAAATTTTGTAAAAGGTCATTTAGTATTTAAAGCAAAAAATAACAGCAATGTATTGTGGATGTTATAAAAACCCAAATATGTAAGTAAAATGTAATGCACTAATAGCACAAAGCACAAAAAAGGGAAGGCACAGGGTATTGCAAAGTTTTTGCACATGTGTGTGAAGTAGGGCAATGTTATCTGAAAGCAGACTGTAATACATTAACAATGCATATTTTAATCCCTAATGCTAACACAAAATAAAACTTTTTGTTGAATGAATGAAAGATTTATTTTCAGTATTAAAAAGTTACCCTTTAAGGAACTGATGATTAAATTAGATGTGGCATTTGCCTTCTCCTGAAAACTCTCATTCAGTAGGGTAAGAGAGTGGGCAGTTTGTACAAGGGCAAAGGAAGAATGAATGGGGAGCAAGAGAGGGTAAATTTTCTGCTTCACTGTGCCTAATACAATGCTCCAATTGTTAGACTGTCAAATTAGATTCAACCAGACAGTACTGTAAATTCCAAGGGAAACAAAATATTCCAGGAGAGTCTTCCAGCCAAGACCTTAGCTAGCCTTCTGTGGTGACATTCAATTGAGACATAGTCCAGCTTACATTTCAGGAAAGAATTGGCATTGACAAAGTGTCTTGGTGGTTAATGTAACAACTTGACAGAAAATTAAAAATGTTTAGAATATGACTTTCCTTTCACCTTCAAGGTCTGTTTAAGGGCTAACCTATCCCTTTTTCTCTTCTGACTTAGGTTTTGATATTCACTCTGCACATTTTATGAGAGCTGTAAATTTAGGAAAATTATATTTTTGGTCCTGGAGAAGGATATTCCTGGACAAATGGAAACCAAGCTTTCTTGGCTACAGATAGAATAAAGTATGTTATTAGGAGAAGTTGCTATTCATGGTGTAACCCCCAAAGGGTAGATAATCAAAGAACGGATGTATTTCCACAAAGCATTTTCTATCCCTCCTTTTCACTGGAGGACAGATTAGCTGGGTCACAGAGGGGACCAGGAGTGGGGTGGGGCCCCAGCAGAATGGCTTTCAAAGGCATGGATTTGAATGACACCCCTTCTCCCTTTTTCCTTGATGCTTCCCCGCCCTTTCCTCCAGTCTTCTGAACAGAACCCCCTGGTGGGCTGTTTGGAATCAGTTTAACAGTGTGTGTAATTATAATAATCATTTTGCATGCATGTAGCTCTTTTCTTCCAAAAACTCAAGGGCATTATTAAAAAAATAACAACTTTCAAAACCTCGGTCAGCTTGTGAATCAGGATTCTTTAACTTGAAGTTTGAGGTCCAAGGTTGGCTTTCAGGACAATGATGAATTGCTTGAAATGGTCTGAAGAACAAATATTCACGCATTTTTCTCCTGAAGAGGATAATCAGATGGGGAAGGAGGTTAAAATATGCATTATTTAAAAATATGCATTCTTCTTTTAACTATTAAGAAGCAATAAAATATTTAGTCATTAAATTTAATTAAAAAGAAAGAAGCGGGGCTGGGGATTCAGCTCAATGGTTCCGCCGCCTGTCTAGCAAGCACAAGGACCCGAGTTTGATCCCTGGTACCAAAAAAAAAAAAAAGAAAGAAGCTAAAAGGAAAAAAGCTCAGTTCTGCTCTATAAACATCAAACAGTTTGAGGGGAGGCCTGGAAGTCAAGGATCACCCAGACATTCTTATAAGAATGGTAAAATCAATTCTTTTTAAAATTAATTTTATTGGTACATTTTAGGTATACAATATAACGACATTCATCATTGGAAATTTGCATCTTTACATAATCTCTCTTGGTTCTTATTTTTTCCCCCTTCACCTGCCATCCCTACAACCCCTCCACCCCTCCCTATTTGCAAAGACTTTGTTTCCGTTTTTTCTTTTTCTCACATTAATTCCATTCCCTTCTTTCTTTTCCTCTAACCCTCCCACTTCCTTTTTCCCTTTGCACCTTTTCTTCCTATTTCACAGTATCTATTATATATTTTAGTCCTTATTTACACTTTCAGTTTCTCACACTAGAGAAACTATTTGTATTTACACGTGTGTCCTATTTATTTCACTTAAGAGTATCACCTATATATGCATCCATTTAGCTATAAATGTCTCCAGTTTCTCATTCTTTATAGCTAATGCTCCATTTTATAAAAAAAAAAAAAAACAACCCACATTTTCTTTATCCAGTCTCCAGTTGATGGGCATTTGGGCTGCTTCTAAGTTTTAGCTATCACGAATTGTGCTGCTATGAACATGGGTGCACATATATCACTGTGTATGATTCTTTTAATTCTTTGTGGAAGATACCCAGCAGGGGAATACCTGGGTCAAATGGGACTTCCAATCCTAGTTCTTTGAGGTATCTCCATACTGATTTCCACAGTGTTTGCACCAGTCTGCACTCCCACCAGCAGTGGAGCAGGGTTCCTCTTTCCCCACAATCCTGCCAGCATTTGTTATTGGTTGATTTCATGATAGCAGCCATTCTTTCTGGGGTGAGGTGGAATTTCAGCTTTGTTTTCATTTGCGTCTCTCGAATGACCAGTGATGTTGAATATTTTTTCATACGTTTATTTGGTATTTCTACTTCTTTGTCTGAGAAATGTCTGTTCATCTCAGATGCCCATTTATGGATTGGGTCTTTAAATTTGGGAGGTCTGATTTTTTAAAGTTCTTTATAGATCCTAGATAGTAGAACTTTGTCTGAGGAAGAGGAGGTGAAAATTTTTTCTCACATTGTGGATTGTCTCTTCACACTGTTGGTGGTTTCTCTTGCTGTGCAGAAGCTTTTTAATAAGAAGAGATCCCACTTGTTGATTGTTTGTGCTAGTTCATGGGCAACTGAGGTTTTGTTCATAAAATCTTTTCCTACACCAATGGCTTTAAGAGTTCTACCTAACCTCTGTTCCAGCCGGTTCAGCGTTTCTATTTTAATATTTAGATCTTTAATCCATTTTGATTTTAGTTTAGTGCATGGTGAGAGATACAGGTCTAGTTTTAATCTTTGGCAAGTTGAAGCCCAATTTTTCCAGCACCATTTCTTAAAGAGGCTATTTTTCCTCCAGTGAGGGTGTTTGGCTCCTTTGTCGAAGATGAGGTGGCTGAGTGTCTGGAGTTGTTTCTGCATCTTCTAATCTGTTCCACTGGTCCTAAGGTCTGTTTCTTTGCCAGTAGCATGCTGTTTTTGTCACAGTAGCTTTGTAGTATAATTTCAAGTTGGGGATTGCGATTCTACCTACCTTTTATTGCCTAGAATTGCTTTTGCTATTCTGGGTCTCTTCTTGTTAAAATGAAATTTGGATTGTTTTCTCCATGTCCATGAAATATGCTGCTGGGATTTCAATTGGGATTGCATTGAATCTATATAACAGTTTTGCAAGTATGGCCATTTTCACTATGTTGATTCCTCCTACCCAGGAGCAAGGGATGTCTTCCATTTTCTGATATCATTGTCAATGTCTCCTTTCAGAGTGGTATAGCTTTCAGAGAAGAGGTCTTTGATTTCTTTTGTTAGGTTGATTCCTAGGTATTTCAATTTTTTGGATGCTATTGTGAAAGGTATTGTAAAATCAGTTCTTTACATAGATACCTACAGTGACATGAGTGCAACCAGATGGCTTGAAGATGTAGTAAAATATAAATGAATATCGTTTCTCAAACATCAGATTGGCTCAAATCCAAAGATTTAAAAAATGAAATGCTAGTACGATTGTGGGGAAATAGAAGCTCATTGGTGGGAGTGGAACTTCCAGGGCCATTTGGCTCTATCTGGGAGACAAAATACACATTCTGCTCTTTGATAGAAAATGCTTTGTGGAAACACATTATCCGTTGAGAATTCCTTTTGCTACATATGTGCATATGGCAGAGATATTCCCTTTGCAGCATTACTCATAATAGCAGAAATGGAGAAAATAACCCAAATGGCCATCAACATGGGTGAAAAAGGGAGGACAGAAAACTGCAGAAGAGCTCTACCAGTAGTTTTCAACTCTGACCACCCACTAGAAACACTTGGGGAGACTTTAGGAACACCTGTGCTGACCTTCCAACCAGAAGCAATTCAACTCCTATTGCCAGGTGAGGAATCTATGCATCAGAGGAAGGAGGGAGGAGAAGGGGAAGGGGGGGTGGTGCGAGGAGGAAGAGTCAAGAAAGAAACAAAACAAAAGCCCCCCAAACACTATGGAGCTCTCTGCTGTAGTGAGACAGAACTAAGATGTATAGCTAACATAGAGCTCTAAGACACACTGTTGTATTGTTGGGGGATAAAAGTGAGTTGTAGGAGTTAGGTATAGTATGGTACCTGCAGATGGTGGTAGGCAGACTCTAAATTTGCCCCCTGTGATTCCCACCTTCTGATCATTTCCTCCCCTGTCCTTGGATTTATTGATTCACTTAATGAATATGACCTGGAGAAAGCAGTGGGCTGTCATTTTAGGGATTAGTTTACAAAAGACTGTGGCTTCCATTTTGGGTGTGCTCTCTTACTCCCTTGAATTTCTTGCCCTGGAGAAATCCAGTTCTCTTCTCAGCAGGCAGCCCAGTAGAGAGTCCGTGAGGGCGAAGCACCTCAGGAGCAATGCCCAGAGGTTTGGGTTGGGATACAGAACCTCCCCGAAAGCTCTGCCTGCAGGTGAGCCCCGCTGATCACTCATCTGCCACCTGATGAGAGAACTTGAGCCAGAGGGACCCAGCAGAGCTTATCCCCAGGTGCCTGACCCAGAAATTGGGTGATAATTAACATTTGTTGTTTTAACTATTAAGTAGCAAGTTAATTTGTGGCATAGCAAAGACGCACAAACACATATCAATCTATTTATTTTCAACAGCTCCGGACAAGTGTATATAAGGACATGGAAAAGAGCCCAAGAAATGTACACTGAAGTGATGGTGGCTCTCCCAGAGACGATCTGTGTGGGGATGATGTGATTGTGGGACTGGCCCTAGGGACAGTGGCTTTAGCTGCGTAGTTTCAGCTTTGTTTACTGCAGACTATATCCATAAGTTGTTGGTCTAGTTAAAAACTTATCAGAAAGATGTTACACACAGTGAGTGTTCTTGGAAAAGGGAGTCAGCTTTTGGTTGCTGTGCGTGGCAGTTGGGCATGAGTGTTGAGGTGTCCGCAGAATGGTCCCAGGTGCCTTCTGCTTGCTTCTTTCCCCCTGTGAAGCATTCATGAGTAAGCTGTATTTCAAGTTCATGGCAAGTTTTGTCATAATATTCCATGGCACAGCCCAGAACTCCCATTGGAGGAAGTAGTCTAGGAAAGAAGGAGAAGTCAAATGAAAGCAGGGAAAGCATTCTCTGGGGGTAAAGGAAGGCGGTTGCAGAGTCTTGAAATATCAAGACTGTATGTGAGGTCTTCTACCACTGCAGTATCAACAATTTCAGACCAAAAGTTAGCAGCCAAGTCCGGCAATCCCAGGCAAGGAAAGTCAACTGGAGTCCAAAGAGACAAGTTCTTTCCTGTGTTGACTGGGGGAAAACCAGAAACACATTAGAAAAATCCTAGTTTCTGGTTAAAAAATGCAACCTCAAATACCAATGAATGTTCGTTCAGTTCTTTCTCTCCATCAGGCCTGTGGGCTCTATGTACTTAACCCTCACAACTGAACATTATGTGGTTAGTGGTATTGATACTACTCTCTTTTAGAACTGCTAAGTTAGATAGCTTGCCTGGTCACCCAGCCAGAAATGGAAGATGCTTGGATCTACACCCAGACAGCTGAACTCCAGGATCTAGGTTCTTAACGGCTATTAGCTTTCTGTACATTGTAATACTCTACCCTCTTGATGACTTGTGGCCTATCTTCAGCAACTTCTTGGATGAATATGATTTCTCCACAAACTCTTTGACACTTCCTGAGAAGTATCTATAATCCATCCTTTGAGTGTGGGAGGCCTCTGACTATGACAAATTTAATGCTAATGTGACTTCTGACACTATGTCACAAGTGTCAGTAGAGGTTATGCCTGGTTGTCTCAGTGCACCTGATTTTGGACACCAGGGTCCTTGCTGGGAAGAACAGGCCCTTTGGGGACCTCCTGCAGACTGCCCGACCAGCAGCCTAGCTGAGCTCTAGCCACCAGTGGGATGCTGGACCCCAAGCAGGACCCCAGACAACCCCTAGAAACCCAAGAAACGCAAGGCTAATAATAAAATAACTGGTGTTTGAAGCCACAGAGTTTTAGAGTGATTACAAGTACCAGACAACTGACCCTATAGCTATATCAGAGTTAGGTTTGGGCATAATCCATGCATGGCTAAGGATATTCAACAGGATAAGATTACCTATCAAACTTTACCAGCCCTCTGACCACGGTGCAGAGGTAAAACTGAAGAGTTGGTTTTACCAGGTAGCTACAGTCCTTTGAAAAACAAAGCCAGTGCTGGGGCAATGTTACAAGAGCTGCCATTCACTAAGAGTCCAGAATTCCAGGATTGTTGAATCCTTTGCAAGTACATTCTTATGTTATCTGTGCAACATTATGAGGGAGACCTAGGAACATGAAGCAGGGAAAGGTTAACAAGTTGCCCAAATAGTGCACAGAGTTGGCTCTCCATAGCCACAGGTTTTACATCCATGAATTCAACCAGCTGCAGATTGAAAACTGCAGAGAGAAAAATTTCTCTGCCTGTGCTGAATGTGTACAGGTTCATTTGCTCACTATCCTTTCAACAATACAGAAGAACCACTATTTACATAGTGTAGTCATTGTATCGGGCAGTACAGACAATCTGGAGATGATTGAAAGCACACAGGAGGATGTGGGAAGTTCTACCTAAACATCATTTTTATATAGGGGGATTGGGCGCCTGCAGATTTTTAGGTTCCACTGCAAGGGTTTTAGCCCAAATGCCTGCAGACTGGGCCTCATAGATTAAGGTAGTAATTCTCCACTGTGGCTGTGTGTCAGAATTGCCTGGAGAGATTTTGAATCAAGATAGCTACCTAGACCTAGGCCAGAGTGAGGGGGAGCAAATATTTTGTTTTTCTTTGTCTAGAAGCTGCTCTCGTGTACTGCCACTGGGAGCACTGACTCCGGGGTGTCCTCCTGCACAGAGTTAGGAAGCTGCCTTTTCTAATACACCTGGAAAAATCTGAGAAACAGAAACAGAGAAGAGCCTGATCCTGTAGGCCCCCTAAGTGGGTCCGTGGAGACACTAACAGAGAAGCTAACAGAGAAGTTAGAGACAGTGCTTTCTGTTTACTCTTATCAGAAATATGATTGTGATCAAACTATACCATGATTGTTTAAATTTAAAAAATTTATTATGGTAAAAGACACATTGCCATCAATCCCCTCAAAGCGGGTCAAAGGGGATCCCCTTCCCTTTGAACACCCTTATTCCATCCTTGCCACTTTCTGAAGCAGTTCTGGAAGTCCTCTTTCAGGAATGTTTTTACCAAAGTGTGATCAAAATTACGGTGAATGCTGCTGCAGAGTGCCATCCAACAGAAAGCCAGGCTTGTAAAACATTACACTGTGTCCTCATGCACCTTATTCACAGGATCTGGCACTGTGCAAATTCTGGCTTTTTTTCAAAACAAAAATGACTATGAAAAGTAAACATTTTGAATCAGTTCAGGACATCCAGGCAGCTACAGCAATGCAACTAAAGACTCATGAAAGAGAACTTCCAGAACCACTTCAGAAAGAGGCAAGAATAATTGGGTAAGAGTGTTTGAAGTGATGGGGAGTTTTTAATAGAGATTAATGGTGATGTGTCTTTTACAGTAATACATTAAAATTATTCATTCACTATATTTGTTAATCACACCTGATATAGCCCTATTGGGTCCCTGCCAATAAGGTGGAAGCCAGGAGACCTAGGCTCTCAGCTAGCAGGATGATTGGATGATCAGGACCTCTCCTGGATTGAGAGGAAAGAAAAAGCAGCAGTGTGTGTGAGTGCCAATGAAGGGAGAGCAACAAAACCGTAAGAAGCTGCCACTGTATCTTCAACCACAGTGGGCATCCTTGGGCCACTGCAGGTACCAGTGCTATGTGGCTCGGTGTACAATAGCTGTGCTGGAGCTATGCCCAATCCACAGTGGGGTCTGTGGCCTCAGGCCAAGGCGGGTGGCAGGGAGCCCTGCTATAAGTGATCTCCATCTGCCCCTGGCTCAGTGGCTCCATGCACATACCCACCCTCAGGGGTACCTCCCTGCTCCCTTCCCAGGCCAGCCTATGCTGCCAGTACCACCCTTGACTCCACAGCTCCGTCCTGCAGAGCAAAACACCCTAGTTCTGTGCATCTTTTCCTCAATGTATAGCTCTCAATCTGGGAAGAGAGAAACTTTGGTGTAAGCTGTAACTATGGTCAAATCTCAGCTAAGCTACTTCCCAAGTTCTGAGCCTTCAGATAAGTCATTGAACCTTCCAGGGCCCTGATTTTCTCTTCTGTCACCTGCATACGGTGCTGCCATTGTACAGCTCAGCAAGCCAAGACAAAATGACATGATGTATGAAAAACATCCCAGGCAGTAATCAGATTGAACCTGAGGCTTCATGACTGAGTGAAAGGTTCTTTGAGTTTTAAAAAGAAATTAAGAGTCCACAGGAGTGCTTCACAGGGTGAGCAATTGGCAGTGTTTAAGAATTTACTGCAGTAGGCAGATTGGATCTTCTGGGATGAAGGGCGGCCCCTGGAGGCCCTCACATTGCACCACATGGACTCCAAGCACAACCTGTTTCCCTGCCACCCAGCCAGCCAACTCCGGATGTGAGTGGAGAACCAGGAAAAGGGACATTTGAGCTTCCTGTCAGGATCCTGATGCTGAGCATGTCTGAGAAAGTTCCTGTACTTTCTAGCCATAAGCACCTCCTGAATGATTTCTATTTCAACCACTAACCACCAAGGCTTTGATTCACAAGTCTGCTTGCTAAAACAAATCCAAAAATGATTTCCTCACAGTTTTCCTGTCCATGTGAAACTCTTCTTCATGCCAGGTCGGCTCTGGCAAAGCCAGGTTCTCTTACTCCAAGTGGCTTTTTAGAGCCACTCCACCCCTCTCTGAAGGGAGATGACAGGAAGACATCAGAGTATACTTCCATGCACCATGCCTCTGGAAATAGCACTTTATTTCCTTTTTAGCCAATAATGAAAAAGGTTAACAACAGGCTAAAAACAAAGAGTTGGGAAGCTCATGCTTTAAAGATAGGGATAGAGGTAAAGAGAAGCTCTGTCAGCTTCTAGTCGTTTTCTTTCTCTTGCTGTGTATTTAAAACCAGTGTGGCTCTCAGAAGGCATGCTGGCCTTTGCTGGGACCATCTTGCCTTTTGTCTGGGGCACTGACCTATACCAGGGCTGAGGGTGGGCCCTGCCTCTCCAAGTCAGTGGTGACCAGGAGACTGGTTTACTGGTTTGGTCCTGGGGTTGTACTGCATAGACCCCTCCTTTTCTTTCTGCCCAAGATGAGAATGAGGAATTGATAGCTCTCGTCACGTCCCGTGGATGCCTGAGTTTGAACTCTGCCTAGAAATATCAGTCTCTGCTGGGCAACTTGTAGGAAGGTCCCTTTGAAGGTTGGGTCAGGACTCTGAAGAAGGAATTGGACTGCAACTCAAACTGTGCAAGTAAAAGAAAAGGAAGGCGTTGGCTCGGGCAGCAAGAAAGGATCAAAGGATCTGGGGATGTTATAGGAAATCAGGGCAGATGCACAGGGACAGGACTCAAAGTGAGAGCTGTGTCCCTGCCTCCCTCCTCCTCTCTCCATACTGCTGCCTCGGCTCCCTTCATTCTCTCTGGTTGTCAGTTTGAAAGACTTCCTCCATGCAGAGGTGGGAAAATGGCCACTGTTGTTCCTGGCTGACATGGCCCTGCTTGACATCTTTAGGTATCTGTATTTTATCTCAGGAGAGGTCCTTTCTGGGCCTCTTGATTGGTCCTTTTGTTTCTGACACTACCAATGGACCAATCACCATTTCTGGTTGGATGACGTGCTACGATGGGCCAGTCCAAGTCTCTGGGTTTAGAGGAGGGGGACTACCAATACTCCAACAATTGCTGGATGGGAAAGAAGGAAGAGCTATGACTGTGTCCTCCAAGGGGCATGAGGGCTCACCAAGGTGCAGGGAACCTGCTTCATTGCCTAGCAATAGAGGACAGCTGGACATAGACACAATGAACTTACTTCCTATGTCTGTGCTGAGCTTGGGGAAGAATTCTTAATAGAATTGCCTGTGGTGTGGCCTGAAAGGGACTCAAAAAGAGAGAAAACTGGGAGATTCATGATTGAGCCCTGTGTGTTATTTTTTGTGGAGGAAATATAAAAATGACCTAAACATCCAAGAATGGGGGAATGGTTAAGTATGTCATAATGCATACTCACAATAGACCATTAGCAAGATGCTTAATGGGAGAGTGAAATGGCTACATAGTAATGTTAAAAGTGAGAGACAGAACATGCCAATTTATCTGCTCAGTGGACTGAACCAGGGCCTTCTTTCCCCTACAAAGTTACACAGAAAATATATCTGTTGAACATGGTTGCCTTTGGGTCATAGGATTATGTCCCCTTTTCCTCCTTATTTCTTTATGCTTTATTTTTTCTACAGTGAACATGTCCTCCTTTGGTATTTAAAAATGAAAAACAACTACCAATGTCATGTACAAAATTGCATTGTAAAGATTTAAGAATCACTAGAACAGATTTTAAAAGTTCCCAGAATTGTAAGAGATTATATTAATCAGCTTCCTGTTACCATAACAAAATACCAGAAACAATCAACTTATAAAGAAGAAAGGGTCGTTTTGGCCCACAGTTGTGGAGGTTGCAGTCTTTGATTGGTGTCCTACAGTCCTTTTCCAGGACACATCCCCAAAAGCCTAAAGCCTCCCACTGGGCCTCACCTCTTCAAGTTCCCACCACTTCCCACTTGTGCCATGTTGGGAATCTAGCCTCTCACACATGGGCCTTTTGGGAAAATTCCAGATCTGAACTACAGCAGAGAGCAACTGTTCTGGGGAGGCTGGGATGGAGATAGAAAAACAAGCCCTCGGAAACTCAGATGCATTCCTTTCTTCTAAAAAGAATATTTTCTGAATAGCTTCACCTATTATTTCCTTTAAATGTGTTGGTACAATTGTGTATCCTATCTTTCAGATGAAAAAATTGAGTTTCAGTGAACTTTGTTAGCTCTTCCAGAGTCACAGGCCATACTGTACTGCTGCAGTGGTGCATGTGTGTAATCCCAGCTACCTGGAAGGCAGAGGCAGGAGGATTGCAAGTTTGAGGTCAGCCATGGAAACTTAATGAGACCCTGTCTCAGAATAAAAAATAAAAAGGCCTGGGGATGTAGCCCAGTGCTAGGTGGAGCACTTGCCTGGCATACGTGAAGCCCTGAATTTATTTTCCAGTACTATTAAAAAAAACAAAACCCCCAATCCCAAACCAAACCAAATCAAACCAAACAAAACCAAAACAAAATAAAACAAAAAAACAAAGTCCCAGCCAGCAAGGTGGCAGAAATAGGGCTGCAACTTTGCTCTTCACGTTGCACTGCAGCTACAGCAACTACCTGAAAGGGTTTCAACTCTCAGCTTGCAAGTTTGAGATCTTAAAGGGTCAGGACAGTACTGATCATCTAATAGTTTTGCTCAGGGGAGAAAGAATGACAACTTCCATCCAGAAACAGGAAAGACTTGAGGGGTTCTGAAACCCTCCTGAGAAGAGTGTGAACCCACCAATGTCCTTGAAAAATACCCCAGGATTCACACTCTAGAGAAGGGTATGGCCCAAGGCAGAAAAACAAAGCAGCCTTGCAGAATTTGTTTTAGATTAGAGAGATACCTGTAAGGGCATCACATCTGGCTTACTGCTTTTACATATAAAGTCAGTGAGGCCCTGAGAGGGCAACTGACATGCTAAAGTTCACACAGCAAACGAGTGCTGTAATGAAACACAGTCAAGGCTTGTAAGTGGCAATGGAGTGCTCTTTGCGAGCCATCACTCACGTGGTGGCGCATGATTTGCTATAATAAGAAGCAGACACCTCAGTTGGGAGGAGGCAGCAGTGCCTGTATGCTAGAAACACACATCACTAAGACCATCTAGAGCTGCGAGGAACTAATTTGATCAGGACTTTGATACAGGGCTGGAAAATTCATTATGTTTAATCGCTGTTCAAATGCCGTGTTACCTTTAAAGGCATTTTTAGTAAAAAGTAAGAAGAGCCTTTGCATGTTTTCCATACAGATATATATTTTAAACTGTATTTCATTTCTGTTGCAGTAGACCCTAGGTTGCCAAGGAGACAGTTACCGGCAGAACTAAACTGGTGGTGAATAATTAGTTGTCTGTCCTTGGTAAGGCTGGGAGAGAGAACTTTACAGAGGGCACGTGCAGGTCTCGGCAAGCCTGGCCTCTGTCCAGAGCCTAAGGAGTGTAGAGCCGCTGGGATGGCCACATGAGAAGTGGCACGAGGACAGAGCCCCATCGCACCTGACTGAAACAGTGGCAGCCACTGTGATGGCCAACTCGTGTCCCCAGTACCTGTCCACTGTGTGGACCTGCAAGCTGCTCCTGGCTACCATGTGCATTTCCTGCCCGGAAGATTTCTCTGGCACCCAGAGGTCTCTTGTCTGCCCACAGCAGTTCTGAAGCACCGAGAGAGAGGAAAGAGAGCTGCCCTCAACCAGCAAGGGATGGAGCCATGCTCTGCGCTGGCATCCGTGCCCCACATGAATCAGTCCCACATACCGACAGTGGCCAGCTGCCAGTGCCCCTTAGGGGCTTCCTTCCTTTCCCCACTTATTTCCCTACTCCCCTATCTGTGCATACTGAATCACATCCCAAATGATCTCCTTGCATTCCAATCCTGGCCAGAGGTCTCCTTCTAGGGCAACTAATCTAGGATTCCCATGGTACAGCAAGACCTGGAGGGTGGGCAGGTGCCAGGGCATGGTCCCATCCACAGCACCACCCTACCCTCTGTAAGCTGGAATTTTCCTGTAGTTGGGAACTGGGATTGCTCATGCTCTCTCCTTTTTGCCAAGCGTGTTAAGCTCTTATCAGCCTGAGCTCTAAGAGCTGCATGCTCCCAATCTGTAATAATTTATGGTGAAACTATTTAAGATGGATCTTCCCCCAAAGTGGGTGACCTAAGCAAAAGTTCCAGAAGCATTTGAAGTGTCCTTGGTGATGGGCACTGATTAGAGCTTAATGGAACAACATTCTAATTTCCAAATTAAGTTCCCAGGCTAAACACTCAATACAAAAACAGTCAATTTGAGGAAGTCTTATAGTAGCTAATTTCTTAACATCATTACATTGTCCACTTACTCCTTTTCTGACATAAGCATTCTTTTTATTGATCTATGTGTTCATTTGTTTTACAAGGTTACTATTTCCACTCCAAGACAAGATAGAAATGAAGACTGGAAGATGGTATTTTTCTACTCTCAGACTCTCAAATGCCCAAATTCTATATTATTAGTTGGAGATGAGAGGGATTTGGGGGCCAACGCACAATTCTCTAGTGCTAGACTCTCCTATGACACTGGTGATTCACAAAGATGAACACTTTCAAGAAATGTTAAGTTCACCTCTCTGAGAATGACCTACAGTAGGAAAGAGGAGTCTTAGCTAAAAATGTTGCATGTGTTTTGAGGGTTGGATGATATTACAGTTTATTTTCCCTGAACCAGTGAGTAGGATTCTCCTGTTAAGGCAGAGAATGGAGAGTAAAGACAGGGTAAGGCCCCACAGCTGGGACTTAAGACCATTGTTTTAGCATCCTGGCTGAGTCAGAGTGATTGGCTCACAACTGAGCAAGGTCTTTAAGAAGGAGCCACTTTCTTCTACCCTCTGTGACTTTTCATCTCAATATTGTATAATGAACACCTCTACTGTCTGCTTCCCTGAGCCCAAAGAGCTAGTCAGATCTACTGTGTAACCCTGGAAGGGATATATTCTTTAAAATGCTAGATTTCCGTCTCACTTCCTCCATCCCTGCCTTTCTTCCCCTTTCTCTGTGAAAATGAAGGCCAGAAGTGAGGGAAGCTGGGCACGGAGAGAAGACAGAATAATCCTCCCTCCTCAAAATCCAACCATCTTTTTTATATTTGTTACCTAGCAGTAGTAAATAGCTTTAGGGAAAGATTATCTGTCATGAAGGAAAGTGAAGGACCAGTAATTAGGGCTTTTATATTAAACCAAGGCCTAAATCCTTCAACCAAGAAAGGTCTAAACCAACAGATAACAGGTAAGTTTGGAACACAGGCATCTCAGCTTCCTTCTGGGCTCTTTTGTCTTACAGCTTAATACTCAGAAAATAGCTGAGAAGAGAAAGAAAGGTGTCCCAACTTGCTAGCATCTTCTGTCTGGCCTTTCCAAGTTACTTTCCTCAGGGTTGAAGAGTCGCAAACCCTAGCTGAGGCATCACATAGTCAAACATCTTTGATCGGTTAAATAATCCCTCCTTTTCCAGGTATTCAACCCATGTACCTTTCTGTGAAGACAAGAAGTCCAAGTGACAAACACCTCTCTGCCTCTCCTGGATGCAAAGAGACCCTAAAGTTCTGAGAAGGGATGGGGACTTCTGGAGCCTTCAGTTGTGAACAGAAGTCGGGACCACCTTCCATATCTACTCAAATACACACACTGTCCAATTTCTCCCCAAACCCTCACTCCTCACTTCATTATGCTCTATGAGATATACAGAGTGTGAGAACTTAAACCTTTGTTCTTTGACAGTTCATTCCAAAATCTCTTAATGAGTTACGAGTATGAAGGGTCTCACATTACCACAAGAAGTTATGTATGGTAAATACTTAATGACACAGTGTGATGTCACAACTTCGCTCAGACAGCAGATAGGTTTTATCCAGACTCTAAAGATGTTCCAATCTTTCTGGATTGCTAAAGTAAAGACTTTTTCTCTTGCCTGCCACACAGAAGTCCCCTAATGTATGAGTTATCTGACAATCCACCGAGGTCCAAAAATATTAAATAGAAAATACCAGGGTAAATAATGCATACATTTTAAATAACTTTCATTATAATATGTTATTATGATTGTTCTATTTCAACATTAGGTAGTATTGTTGCTAATCTCTTACTGTGCCTTATTTATAAATGAAACTTTACCTTGAGTATATCCATATAGTAAACAACACCATATATAGAGCTTGGTACTATTCATGGCTTTGGTCATCCCTGGGGGCTTTGGAATATACCCCCATGGACAAGGAAAGACCACTGCAATATATTGAAAGTACTAGCCAGGTATGGTGGTGTATACCTGTAATGCCCTGGGAGGCTGGGGCAGGAGAATTGCAAATTTGAGCACAGCCTATGGACTTAGTGAGATCATCTCTCAGAATAAAGAATAGAAAAGGGTTGGGGTTATCACTCAGTGCAAAGACTCTGGGTTTGATCCTATCCTGAAAAATAAATAAAAGTGGTGAGCACCACGCCTAGGCACAGTTACCACTTTGTGCAAATTGATTACCTTTTATTTAACCCTCAAGTAAACACAGCACCACTTGAAACAAAAGATCAGCAAGGGAGTAGTGGACATTGGCTTTCTCTTGCTCATTGCTCTTCCTCCTGTCAGGGACTCAACCCCACTCCCTAAGTGTGTAACCTGTCACATGTGTTGGGGGGGGCTGCCACCCTTCTCTTTGGTCACAGAGATGAGAATGAATCTCAGGCTTCTCTGAACCTTGAACCCAGTCCTGAGCACCGTGGTAGGTACGGGAGCTGCCATTCTGATTCCTCCTGGGTAATTTTTCCTGGTTGGAGGTGTCATAAAAGATTTTCTCAGTGCTAAGCTTGTAGGGGGTGATTTTTATGTATATGGTGGCTACTTTTCCTGGTGCATTGGTTAGGGCTTATTCAGAAAGGCAGAACCTTTAGGAAATATATAATCAGTGACTTATTGTAGGGATTTGGTCTTTTGCCATTGCAAGAGCTGGTTCAGCAGTCTATGGGAGGCTGCTGTGTCAGGAACATGAGCTCTACAGGGCAGGCTACTGTGAAGTACAGATGGAGAGGAAGCACAGGAAGCAAGCATAATCTGGAATCTTGGAGGATGGACCAGAATTTAGAGAGTGGGACCAACATGAATCTCTCCTCAATCCAATGATGGAAATAAACTGGAGGAGAAGGTTGCACCCTTTGCTGTGGGGGTGAACTTGCACCTGACCCAGGAGTCAGAGAGTGAAGGAGGAGTCAGGAAGTGGAAGAGCCATAAGCCCAACCCCATAGGATGAGCAATCATAGGAGTGACAACAGTGGGCCATGACTGTTCCTCGCGCTTCTCTTCTCCTTCTGAATCTCTCACAAAATGTCTCTGTGGCCCACACCAATCTGGAACAGTGCAGAAAGGTGTGTTTGGGGACACCTATTTCCTCCTTAACTGAGTGGGCAGCAAACCCCACCACGCTGGCTGCGTGAAGAGGCCCTGTCCAAGAGGTGGGCGAGAGCAAGAGGCCTGGTGACATTTGAGCTCTGGATCCACCCGGCTTTGGAGCTGTAACTGTCCTTAGAATTTCCAGTCACTTGAACTATTTAGCTTACACTGCTTTGAATCAGGTTTCTGCCACTTAAAATGCAAGGAGCTTAGCAGCAAGTTTAAAACCCAGTAGGTCATATGTTGGAAACTCAATCCCCAAGTTCATATGTTAATGGAATTAAGAAGCGGGACCATTGGGAAGTAAGTATGATCAGATGAGGTCATGGGGTAGGTCTCCCAAGATGGCGTTAGTGGCTTTATAAGAGGAGGAAGAGATCTGAGCTAACACACTAGCCATGTCTCACCATGCAGTGCCCTCTGCCATGCTATGATGCCCCAAGCATGCCTCACCAGGTGCCAGTGCCATGTTTTTAGACTTCCCAGCCTCCAGAACCATGAGCCAAATAAACTTCTATTCTTTATAAATTACCTAATTTCAGGTCTTCAACAGAAAATGGGCTAAACAGTCCCATTCTTCATTTAGCTTTCCATAATTACTGCTGCAATGGCCCCTCTTGTACACCCCTCCCCCCAGTGCCTGACTGAGGTTTTAAACTTGATGTGCTGATGACTGCTGCTGAAAGGAGAGAGGCCAGGCCTCCACTCTCTGGTCCAAGCATCAGGTAGCCTCCATGCCCAACCTCCATCAGCAAAGGCCTTTTCATTTCCCTCCAGTGTTTGGCATTGTGTGGGCACAGGCATTATGAGTTAATGCATCCCTAAAAATTAAACACTGAATCAGGCCCTTTATTTATAGCTCATTTTACAAATGTGAATTAAAGTGGCCCAGGCTTATGACATACTCAAATTTATTATTCCCATTCGATGGCTTGGATAGTTAAATACTTCAGTGAATAAACTTGGAATTCATTAAGTCTCATTTTCTCATATTTCATATATTTGCAATCTACTCTCTTCCTTGGCAGTTTTCAAACAAGAAAATTAAGCCTGGCTCTGAAATTTATGGATGTATTCTTCTAATATTCCTTTAATGAGAAGCACATACGTGGCTTCCTAAGCAAGCCACCCATGGAGATAACATATAATTTGAGCTACCTTATCATGTGACTGCTTCCTAATTCCATTTCCCCTGTTAAGCTCTCATTAGCTCTGGAGGTGAAGTTCTGTAGAAACACAGATAGGAGGGCCAACTTTTCACCTTTGGGTTGATATTAGGAAGGTCTGGTAATTGTTTAAACTACTGAATATTAATGATTAGCTTTGGAGCTCTGGCTGGGATGGTGCTTTCTGGTAGTGCTTCTGTGGGAAAGGGAGTCTCTGCTTTTCAAGATGCACCTGTCTTCTTAAACTATTTTGTAACCATATATCCTGTGTCACGGTGCCAACTTGGACAGCCTGGTAATTACTGCAGAAGAGATGGAAGAGGAGGAAGAGGAGAGGGGAGAGAAAGGGGAGAGTCGAGAGATGGGAGCAATGGGGAGAGTGGTGAATAGCCAGCTGGGGTGTTTCAGGACAGCTCAGATGACCCAAGTGGCCCGTGACATGCGCCTCAAACTAGGTGTTACTTCGGGATCAGCTGCTTGTGTTGGAGCTGCTTGTGTGGCAGGAATGTCCGAGATATTTTAGACTTTTACAGCTGAACACATTGGACCTGGAACTTTATAAAGAGCATGAGGAGCTGGAGAGTCTGCTGATGAATACTTTTTCCTCTGATTATGTGCAATCTCAGTTCTAGATGCTGGATACAGCCCTGTTTAGACAGCTACTGTTTCCATGGGGCCTGTTGTGTTCCTCAAAGTTGTATACATATGAACTCTACTTAAACCCCTTGTCACCCTGGAAGTAGGTATTGATATTCCCAGCCTACAGATGGAGAAGAAGATCAAGAAGAGGGGAAGTGGCAATGTATAGGGATCCAGCATAACGGAGCCATTTTGATCCAAATGCCATTTTGACCTCCAGGTGACCTGGGCATGCATTTCATTTGGATAAATAGAGCCATAAAGAGAGTCAGTGAAGTTTCTGTACCATGCTGCACTGTCTCTTAACTGATGTTTGATATGTTAATAGTTTTTGAGAAAGCCCAGGCACATTCTGACTGGCTGAGGCACATTTTTGCCTAGCTTAACATGTAAATCTCTTCCTCTGGCTTGGGGTGCGAGGATCCCACTATCTTGCTGCCACAAAAGCTATACTTCTGTTAGTAAGTCCCTAACAAGTTACATTTTGCAATCCTGGATCTGCCTGTCTTTCTGGGCACCTTCTCCTGTGACAGCCAGTCCTCATGAAACAGGACTAGGATTTCCAAAGACACCATGTGAAGACCCAGAGGCAAGGAGAAGTCATGTGCAGGTGGAGGATGGAGTTACGTTGCCACAAGTAAGGGGATGTCTGAGGCTACTATAAAGCGCAAGAGGCAAGGAAGTCTCCTTCAGGAGGTGTCAGAGGCATCAGCGACCTGCCCACACCTTGAACTCAGACTTTGGTCACACAACTGACAGGAATAATGTTCTGTTGCTTCAGTCACCCACTCTGTGGTACTTTGTTATAGTAGCCCTAGGAACTAATGCACCTATTTTGCTAAGGGTCTCTCAGCCCTCTCCTTTAGGGAGTTGATATTCTTGGAGGTGGTGCAATAATTATCAGACTCATATGAGTCATAAAAGGCTCCTTCAGCACTAAGCCTGTAGGGTGTGAATTTTATGCATATGATGGCCACTTTTCCTGCCAAATGGAACAGGGTTCATTTGAAAAAGCAGAGCCTTTAGAAGGTCTATTATTAGGGATTTATTACAGGGATTTGGCTTTTTTGCAATGGTAAGAGCTGGTCCAACATTCTCTATGAGGCTGCTATTTCTATGCTTGGTGCAGGAACCCAAGGTCTGCAGGGTAGGCTGTGGAGAAGGCAGGATGGTCTTGCAGCAAGGGGAGAGAGGTGAACTGAAGGGTATGCTGGATGTCTTGGCAGAGGGCAGACACTGAAATGATGGCACTGAAGACTACTTGGGAAAGTCTTTTCTGTTACATCATGGTACCTTCTTTAGAAGCCTAGAATTTTTTTCTTCTAATGTAAGTCTTGGAAGCTTCACCAGACCTCTAGGAACCAGTAAGAACCAACTACTCCACAAATTCTAGTTAAAAAGTGGCCCTTATCTAGAAAGAAATAGAGTCGAGTGTATTTGGTAGTTATTTTTGAAGTTCAGGGACTTGGAGTAACCAAAAAAAATTTTTTTTTTTACTCTGCTATGTTTCCAAGTTTCCTATAGTGATCGAGCATGTGTTTAAAATGAGACATAAAGCAACATTATTTATTAAAATAATAAAGAAAAGCCTTGAATTGCAACTCATCCCGGTGTCCTTTAGCCAGACTGATGTGAATTTGCTGGCTGGCTGCCCCAGCTGGCACTCAAGGAAGCATAAAGCCTGGGACTTCAGAATCTAAGAAAGTTCAGAATCCATATTTCCAAATTATGTATCTGACTTCTGGCTGTATCCAATGTCCATTTCCTTTTACCCTATTCCTCAGTTTCACATGAGGATAAGATAGAATCAGGACCAGAGACTCCCTAAGAAAGAATGCAAGGCAGTCTTTAGATCCACAGTGTGGTTGTTTGAGCATCAGAAGAGCGGCTGCTGGTTTCTGAGTCAGATTCACACTGGTGCTAAGTAACAGACGCTTGGCCCTGACCCTCCACATCCTTTCCTGACTTACTCAGTCTAATTGATTCCACCAGAACCAGAGCCCTTCCTGATCTAGTCATTAATTTTGTCCACTGAGTCATTCGTTTTGTTTACTGAGTTCCTGCTACCTGCCAGACACTATGGCAGGCATCAGATGCAAAGACGAAACAGCATGATTCTGGTTCTCAAGAGGGATTCAGATTCCTCATCCAGCATCCTGTGACATGGACTACATTTGATGGCGCAGGATAGCACAGTGGTTAAGAGTCTGGGCTTAGGAAACAGACCACCTGCATCTAAATCCTGGATTCAATCTGGCCAGTTCAGAGAATTTTTCTGGACCTCTTCTATAAATGACTACAGTGACAAGGACAGTAAGAGCAGCTAACATTTGTTGTGTCCTTACTCAGATCAAGGCCCAGGGCTCTTTTTTGTGGCCTTGTCAAAGCACTGAGGATACTATTTTTATTATACCTGTTTCATACATAAGGAACTTAGGTACAGGAGGATTAAATGATTAGCAGAGCAGCTGGTGGCGATGAGGACATCTATATGCTATATGTGCATGGTTCTGGGGCCCATCCTGCCATGTCCACCTGGGAAGCACACACCTGACCCTTGGCTCAGAGCCCCAGGAGGAACACAGAGAGCTGATGAGAGCTAAAAAACCCCAATGCCAACCACACAGCCTGATGGCCACGACCTATAAATCAAAGACGTACTTTGTGCTCAGAGGCAAGAGAACCTCCCTGCAAGTTCTGCTCTGTAAAAGATGCTGTCCTTCCTTCCCACTCTGTTAACACTCACTAAGGCCTATTAGCAGCGATCTCCACCTGCCATGGAAAGAACCCCACCTCCAGAGTGCGGGGCATGGGCTCAGCTCCAGGCTGCTGGCATACGGCCCCTGCCCAGGTACCCAGTAAGAGGACTGATGGTGCCTGGAACTTATGGTGTCTGTCCTCTACCTGCCCTGAGATGCCAACACTGATAGGAATGGGCTTCATGGAGAAAAGTGTAGGCTGCTATGCAATAGGAAAGAACTGAGGGAGTAGGGAGGAAAGAGGCATGAGAGAGGAAAGGGGAAGAGGAGAGAAGGAAGGGAAGACAGGCAGAAGCAGCTCGGAAGACAAAAGACTGCAAAAGGCTCTGGCCCATCTCTGGGCCTTTAAGAGCAGGAATGAGTGAACTGCCCAGGGTGTCAGGACAGACAACTCCCTTGTTGCCCACGGTGGGACAGTGAGCTTGTAGACACACCCTCACCCCTGCAGGGGTTAGGACAGAGAGAGGGGAAGTGCAGACACTATGGTAGAAGAAAGCCAGAGTTCTGCCCCCCACCCCTTTGGCTGCAGAAACAATTCCTGACCTGGCCACATCTCTATGAGGAAGTGGTCCAGCATCCATGGGCCAAGTGTGGGCTGAGAATCATTGGTTCTTGTCAACAGCTAGAGAAAAGTACAGAAAGGAAAGGATGGGATTAGAAACTTGGTTTTTTCCTTGTGCAGTGCTAGAGATGGAACCCAGGGCCTTGCACATGCTAGGCAAGGGCTCTACCACTAAGCTGTACCCTAGCCTGGAATTAGAAACTTTTATCACAATGCTGCTGAGACAACTCCGGAGTGATGGTTGGATCTGTCTTATCACTTACGGAGCAGACCAGCTTGGGTGCTGTTGAACTTGAACCCATGGGGTGCGTTACATATGGCCTTAGCTGTCTGATTCTCTTGCACAGAGACCCCACATACAAGGCTGCAAGTGTGTGTATACCCCAGGGTCATTGAGTTGCTGAACCTTTCTGAGCCTCAGTTTCCCTGTTGGGAAATTAATTACACATGTCCTAGGAATCTCTGGAAGATTAGATGAGATGTTGCATATCAAGCATTCAGTACAGTGGCTGGCACAGGGTGTGCACTTGGTAGAAACTAGCTCCTGTCACTTGTTCACAGGGAATAGACAGAGCCTTCAGGGTGGCACAGAGCAATGTGTCCCAGCATCACAGATGTCTGTGGAAATGAGCCCAGTCTTCCAGACTTGACCCAGAACATGTCAAGGATCTTTGAGTACAAGATAGAGCACCTGGTCACCTGCTAGGGGATGAAGATGGTAAAGCTCAGCCCCTTAGCTGGGAACAACTGAATCAATAGTGAAGGAAAGCCTCGAGTCCTTGAGTGCTCTAGAAGCCAATAATAAAATTTAAAATCAATGGAGAAGCTGACAGCAAACCGATGTCAGGGCCAGAGGCCAGGCATGATGCGTCTCCGCACAGGGAGCAGGCAGACAGCAAGGGCAGCTGGGCTCCCAGTGAGTGGCATCCTCAGCCCCAATGTGCTGAGCATCCCAGTGCAGTGAAGGTGCCTCGGATGGACCCTGGGACTGGGTAGTGATTCTGCTTCATGGGCCAGCATCTTCCCACTAATGCAGACACACATATGAAATGAGGCTGCAGGATGATGAAGACCTGGACACCCAGTGCTGTGCAGTTCTGCACATCTGACCTTTGGTGGGCCACACCAGAGCCAGGCAAATCGAATTTTACCACATTGATTCCAGACACATTTAAAAAAATTGGACAGCCATTATGATATGATGTAGAGAGATTCAAAATATTTCTCAGCTAAGGACTTGTACAGATTCATTTATCTGGGCAAACACTTCCTGAGCCCCTTCCTTATGCCAGGGACTATGATGAAACAGGAGGCAAGAAAACAAGATTCTGGCCAGACTGTGATCACAGCTGGCATGGAGACAGTGGGTGAGCCAATGTGGTAGGTGGAATAAAACCTTCTGTGAGGCCCAGAAATGGGGTGGGTGGCTCTTCCTGGGGCAGACGGTGGGTGGAAGAGGAGATCTGAAGAGATGCCAACCCTTGTTGCCCACACCTGTTGTGGTGGAGCTTAGTGGGCACTGGAGTCATGGTGGCTGGGTGTGACATGCTGGTGTCAGGCTAATTAGGCTTCCATCTTGGAATGTCCATAATTTTTCCTCATGATTCCCAAGCATAAGTCACCCTCACTAGCACCAGTAGAACTGGCCTTCTGATTTCAAACACTAGAACCCTCCTAGCCAGACTGCTCTGGAAAAGCCATGGGAACCCACTTGAATGCCACTGGACTTGCCAAAACAAAATAGAGAAATAGCAATTTAAATACTGTGGCTGCTGTCACTCTTCTCCTTGGTGGGGGTCCTGGACTATGCAATTAATGGGAGAAGCAACCCTGCCTATTCATCTGTGGGTCCATGACCCATGACCTCCACTTGGTTTTGGGACAAGAAGAAGAGAAAGGAAAAGAGAGAATAATTAGCAAGCCAACAAATGAGTTTCCATCTCTGTTGCCAAGGCCAATCATTTATTTCAACTGAGGTACTTGGTAAATTAAAGCCATATGTAAGTTAAGTGTGTTGATTTCATGCTCTGACTGTTTAGAGTAAAAACATCCAGACTCAGCCTATGGTTTGAAGAACTGAAGCCAGTAATTAACTCATAAGGTCTTAAACTAACAAACGACTTCCTTTACAAGGGAAGTATCAATCAAAACTTGATCCATGAAGTCACTAATTGGTCTTCTTGGCTTTACATTTAGTCCAGACCCATCAGATAAATAAATATATTTCATAGTGTCCCTGAATTGCCTCTTTTTCAAAGATAAGTGATAGAAAAGGAGATTAAAAACAAAAGGCATTATATTACCTAGACTAGTGGAAAGACAAGGATGGCATTCAGACATTAGAAGAGTTTTAGGATTTCCCAATGAATCAGCCACTGGAATTAAAAATATTTTCTCTAAGCTGTGTGGGGAAGAGAGAATGGCCAGGTGGCCAGGTACAACCTTTTGCCATTTTAATTTGCTGAGCGAAAACCAAGGGAATGGCAGCCTTGGGAGCCAGGCAGAGTCCTCAACGTAACAGCTGGTGAGACCTGAGCTCAGTGCCAATGCTGACAATCCTCTTCTCCATGTAAATGTTCAGAGTGAGCCCTATAGGGTGTCACAGAGGCAGATGGACATTTAGGCTCTCACCCAGGACCAGCAGCCTTCAAGAAAGGATGATGGAAACCCGCTACCCCCAGCAGAGAAAAGCTAAGCAGCCCTCAGCAAAATATGCCTTTATCCCTAACATCAAGACTTAAAGCAAGTCTTAATCCTGAACTGTTCTCATCTGTTAAACAGTCAGGCATTTCATTTTCCTGATGAAGGGGTCCGGAATATGTCATTCCAAAATACAACACCAAGGATTTTTTTGATCTAAAGGCAATTGAGAATCAACAGACGGAGGAAGAGTTTTCACAATTCCTGATTTCAAAACTTACTATAAAACTACAGTAATCAAGATTGTTTGGTATGGACATAGGACAGGCATATAATAAGCCAGGCCAATAGAATACAATAGAGTCCAGAAGTAAACCCTTGCTTTTGTGGTAAGTTGATTTTTGACAAGGGTGCAAAGATAATTAAATGGGGAAAGAATAGTCTTTTCAACAAATGCTACAAAAGACTAAAGTGGGGCACTTTTATTATATCATATACAAACATTAATTGCAAATGGATCACAGACCTAAATGTAAGAACCAACGGTATGAAATTCTTAGGTGAAAGTATAGGAGGAATTGTCATGAATTTAGGTTGTGCAGTGTCTTCTTGGAAAGAACACTAAAGGCAAAAGTGACAAAAAGAACCCCAGGTAAATTAGACTTTATCAAAATTAAATACTATGAAGCTTCAAAGAACACTATCAAGAAGGTGAAAGGACAGCCACAAAATTGAATAAAACATTTATAAATCATTTATCTGATAAGGAACTTACTTCTAGAACATAAAAGGACCTCTTATATTTTAGAAATAAAAATACAAATCACCCAGGGGGCAAAGGATCCAAACAAGATATACAGATGGCCAGTAAGTACAGGAAAAGATGCTCAATATCATTAGCCATTAGAGAAATGCAAATCAAAATCACGAGTAAACCATGTCATACCACTACAATGGTCATAAGAAAATAGATTATAACAACTGTTGGTGAGGATGTGGAATATAGTATGATAAAAATAAAATCAAAGTGATAGTACTTGTGTTATAGCCCAGGAAGGCTGCTGGGATATTTAGAGAGTCTGAATACATACATATACACGTCTGAAAGAACCCATCTATACATGTGTGGTTCTGCATGAATTTGGGTGTAAATATTAGAAGGCAGCTTTGGAAAGTGTGCCTAGAACTCTGAAATCATTGCTTCTGTGAGGAAGGGGAATCAGAGCTCAGCTGAAGGGATCTTTGGCCATTTGGGGATTTTTCTTTTATTATTACTCATATTATCCCATGCTATTTGGGAAACAAAGGGGTTTGGAGACTGCCCCCCGCCCCTCCCCCGGCAGTGTACAGGATGTGTCTGCAGGTGGCTTGGGTATTCAGAGGAGGGAGTCATCATCTTGGTCTGGCAAGATTCAGGCAGAAAGCTCATGGAAAGGTTATTTGATTTGGAGCTGCATGAGTGTGTGTGACTTGCTTGGGCAAAGAGATGTGGAAATTCAGATGGGAGTGGAGCAGCATTGTGGCAAGTTCCTGTACTGCCTGGGTTTCAAGGTTTTAAAGTCCGTTCACTAACCAGCATGTGGTATTTATTTTGGATCCATTCCCTGTGAGGAAACTGCAGACTGATCTGTTAGCATAAAGTAAGATCTATTTTACAGAAGATAAGAAAGAAGGAAGAGAGGAAGCAAAAAAAGAAGAAGGGAGGGAGAGAGGGAAAAGTGGTGGGGCAGGAAAGGAAAGGGAAGAGAAAGAAAGGGAAAAGCAGATCCAAAGCCAAGAGGTGAAAACCCAGTGTTCTTTTAAGCAACCAGATCTGTTAAGTAATAAGAAAAAAAGCTGAGAATTCTAGAATTTCTGGGGTTTTAGAAACCTGAGAGATAGTTGTTCGTAGCAGCCATATCACTGCCTTTTTCTTGCTAATGCTATGCTTGGCATCATTGTCTAATCAGACTTCATAAGTGAGTAAAGTGTTTTTCAGGACAATCAGCAGTCTGGGATTGTGGCTTCCTCTATAAAGAGTTCCTATATAAAGATGGAAGCATACATTTGTATGAAAGTATCTCATCACCTGGCTCTTCCTTAGCTTGATGTTTGGTGTGGTTCAAGCTCAAGTTTCCAGTTACTGCTGGCCATGGACAGCTCATAAAAAGGGATCTTTGCTTTTGAAGTATTTGAACACAGGAGAAGAGTTAGTGAAGTCCATTGTGCATACATATTAGGTCCTAATGCTAGACAGATAACCCAAGTCATAAGAATTCCTACCCATGGTTCCTGGCAACTTTTTGTCACTTGAGTTGCATTCCAGGAAAACATTTATAAAAGCAAGTCAGGGTATTGGTACCAAAACACTAAAAAAAAAACTTGCTCAGTCTCCTATCACGGACTTTCTGGAGTCACAATTTGTCTAAAACTAATTACTGGGTCCCCAAAGTCCACCAAGACAGGAATAGAGCCAGCATGACTGTCTATCCTTTTCAATTTAAAATTAAATTAAATCTTGGGTTGTTTGCCTGAATTAATTGTTCAATTTGCAAAAAATAATCAAACCTATGCTATAACTAGTTCCAACTGTGGAGTATGGGTAGTCTGATTTCTTCATCAGCAGAGAAAAATTACTTTTAAAATGCAAGTATTTCATAAACAGAACTGGTGCTTTGGTTTTCTTTCAGGGATGAAAGCCTTTGTAAATACGAGTTGTCCTTGAACCTGGCTTATATTTGTCATTTCCTGAAACCAACAGTGGACATGAAGACATTGGAGATGAAGACAATACAAACAGGTTGCTGCCCACAGCAAGGTCATCACTACCAACCTTGAATGTATTTTAAGGGCCTGTGATTGGAGGGAAAGAAAACAAGCAGACTACTCAAGGTTACACCCCCTGCCAGGATTACCACAGAGGCAAGCCACAGATGTCACTCTATAACTTACCTACTCTGGCTTGGCATCTAAGTTCAACATCATGATTGCAAAAATTCACTTTTTTAATTCCTCACTGTTGTCACTTTCCTCTTCCATGCAAATTAACAGAAAAAATTCCTTTCAAGTTGTTAATATGAGATAATATCTCCACTTTTATGACTGAAAGTCTTACTGTCATATCTTTATGAAAGATTCTGCAACTTAAAAAATATGGGAAGTTATTTGAGTGAGAACAGTTACCCTTCATAAATATGGGCTGAACAAGGTTGTTAAACCATCAGTTAATCTTTATATTCAAGGCAAATGAAAGGAAAAGCGAAGACTTGTAGATAAATTACTTTCCCCATTGCCAGAAGCAAAGTGTGTACAATAAAGCACATACTACTCAAATAACAAGAATAAATCTATTTCATGTTTTTCCTTACACACTGTGCTTATTAAACTAGGGCCTTGTCTGACAAGCATTCTATTCTAATACAAACAGTACCAAGATGAACACAATTCTTCTTGCTCGTGATTAATATATTTGAGGGATCAACTCTGAATCATTTAGGCAAATCATTCTAGTATATTCATGGTAAGGTTGAATTTTCAGCCTCTTATCTGAATTATAAACAGTCTTTCACTTCCATTACCCTAAACAACCACAGGGACTTTTACCTCAAAGTTGTTCCTAACAAGAGAAAATTGCACCAATAACACGCATTTATCTTTTTAATCCCTAAAGGCAGAAAATACAAAAGATACACTTGGGATGGTAAGAGGACAAGGAAAATCTAGCAGGCAATCATGGAAAATGGCATGGACCTGTGGGTCCAAGAAGCAGGAGGCACTCCAGTGTCCATGAAGGTGCAGCGGCCAACGGATAAATTAAGCCTAAGCTTGGAGCTCAGCTCAATGCCCATTTATAACAAGTGGAGTTGGGGCTAGGTTAGACTTAAGATCTTCACCAGATATAAAGGAGCGCTTTACTGAGCGTTGATCTGTAAATGATCTATATAAACAAGAAACCGGAATACTTAGCTGCATCAAAGAATATGCTGGAGCCTAGCCTATAGAACCAGAGACATACAAAGTGCAACACATCCAACTTTTAAGTATGAGCTCTCACTTAGGAATAGTGTACAGCACATTATGGTTGTAAAGAGCTACCTTCTATGAAGGCTAGTTGATTCAACTGCCCATGTGAACCTTGGGAGAAAAAACGAAAAAAAAATTACATTAATTTTATAGATGAGGAAACATAACCAGTACATAGTGAACCTAAGGTGGAACCTAGATCTATGACCCCTACCCCCTCTAAGTCTAGTCTAACAAATATCTTGTTTATAAATACCCAACAGCAGGCAAGTCATTCTCTCTGTGTGTTTCTCCATTTGTAAAGAGGTGGTAGCAGCATCCTTAAGCAAGATTGTCATGGAGATCTGACAGGATAAATTATCTGATGGGTATCAGTTAAGATGCTTTAGGCTGTAATATAAAAAAAGAAGTCCAAAAAATATATAAATAAATAATAAATAAATGAAAAAAGAAGTCCAGTTTAGCATAACTTAAAAATAAAGCAATATGTTGGCTTCAGGAGCTGAAAGGTGGGACAGCGTTTCAGGACTGGGCTAATCTAGGGTTAAATGGCCAGTCCAGGCTTCAGTTCTCAGGGAATCTCTTGATTATGCCTTCCTCTGTGTACTGGCCTTGTGCCCAGCCTGGCTATCTTCATGGCAGAGGGATGGCTCCATAGCATGATGAAGAAGTCTTCAGCAGCCCCGAGCTTCTGACTGGGTGTATAGCCCCATCACAACCAGTAACAGGCATGGGACTCAACAAAGAATATGGCCGCACCTCTGTGATTGTGGAGGCACAGACACTACACAAATTGATGGCCACGGTATGCAAAATGTGTGGTATAGTTGTGAAGCACATTAGCAAGCCCGTGGAACATGTGCTAGGGGTCCCAGCACCCAATGTTATCCTTGTGTCATCCTCTTCTGGGTACAAAGGAGGCTCTTTGGTTGGCACCACTTAGGGGCTCCTTCTGGTTACTAAACCTTAACTATCATAGCAGGTGACATTGACTGAACACTTACTATGTGCCTGGCACTGCACTAAACACATATTTGTATTATCTCGGTTAATTCTCACACTGGCCATCATGATAAGAAGTATAATTGTCACTGTCTTACAGAAGAGGAAACTGAGCCCTGGAAAGGCCAAGTAATTGTCCACAGTTTACATAGAAAGCAAAATGAGAGGTTACTAGCCCTGCAGTTTCTGATTTAGAGAACTTAATACTAAATAAGTCAAAAATCTGTTCTACAACTTTAAAAAAGTAATAGAATGGTGTTTTCTAGGTGGATTTTATAATTCATATATTTCATTTTTCTAATTCATATATTTCTAATTTTTTTCTAATATATTCCATATATTCTAATTTTTCTAATTCATATATTTCACTTTTTGCCACTGGTTCAGTTTAAAACATTATACCCTGTCTCTCCATGTCCTATCATTAGCAGTGAACTTACAAACACTTTAAGCCTAGGAGATGTTCATCCCAAGAATTGCATCATCCTAAAACAAAAAGAGCTATCTGCTTGGTGGCCTAAGTTTGGGAAACATACTATAGCTCTTTATCAGTTAGCCCTTGGCATCTAACTCATTACCCAAACTCTAGAGCCCAGTAGATACCAGGAGGAGTCTCATTACGTCGAGGCCAAGACTCAGCCTTGCAGCTGTGACAGCCACCTTTGCCTCCTCGCTCCCATCCCAGAGCCCTTGCATTTATGGTTCCCTAAAGATAGCTTGCCCCTTTACTTCCTCCAGGTCTCTGCTGCAGCATCCCCTTGTCAGACAGGAAAGACTCATCTCTCCTCCTATAAAATAGTGTCATCTTCCATTTCCTATGCTGCCTGTTTTTTTTTCATAGAATTTAGCACTATTTGTCTGTAATATTATCTATCTTTTGTTGATTGGATGGCAGACTAGATGCAAACATTTTGACAAAGGAACTTGGGTCTTTCCACTGCTATGTCCCCAGCACCTAGTAGTGACCAGGATATATTTGTGCTCACTAACATAGATCAAATAAATAAGTGTATAATTATAAAGTGTGGTGGCACACATATGAAATTACAGCTACTTGGGAGGCTGAGGCAGGTAGATGGCAAGTTTAAAGCTATACTAGGCATCTTAGTGAGACTCTGCCTCAAATAAGAAAAGGGAGGTTGGATATGTAGCTCAGTGGTAGAGCTCTTGCCTAGCATGTGTGAGACCCTGGGTTCAATCCTCAGTATGAAAAAAGGGCATATATTATGTCCTTCTTATTAGAGATTTCTTATATCCAGCACACCAAAAGCTCTGAGAAGTCCTACATAATTTGCTTAAAATAAGTGTTGCCCAAGTCTGACTCTTGTGTCTACATTGGTGGTATAGTGGTAAGCTTGCCTGCCTTCCAAGTCTGACTACTACTTTCAGTTGGAAAAAAAGTGCTAACATTTCAAAGAACCAAGGTTTGCAGAAAATCTCTTTGAGAAACACTGACCTGCTATCCTCTCATGTTATAGAAGAGGGAATCAAGCCCTGGAGAGGTCTGGGGTGCTTCCAGGCCACATGGCCACCCATGGCCTTCAGGACGGGGCCTGGGGCTCCACTCTCTGCTCAGGACACACTGGTTACAGTCTTCCGCCATCCCTCTGCTGCATTGACTGAAGATCACTGGGGCTAATTACACTGGATGCACCAATCAGTAAGCCCATCAATGAGTATTAATGGGCTATCTATGCTGTGCTCAGGCATTGGGACCTGAATCATGACACTGAAAGCTCAGATGACACTTTTATAGGACATACAGTTTTTCAAGAGCTGTTGATTGATTCCTTCAAGACTGGGTCCACAAGTAGGCATGTCTTTCCCAAAAGTTTTGGTGTCATTGATCTTTGCTTCTTGCTGATCCCATTTTGGGGGGGGGGTACCGGGGATCAAACTTGGGTCCTTGTGCTTGCACAGCAGGCAGCAAAACCACTGAGCTAAATTCCCAGCCCGCTGATCCCATTTGTGTCATTTTATTTTTTATGTTAGACCTGCTGTCACCTCTTGGTACTTTCTTTCAGTTGTGTCACAGTTATCGATTGTATGGGATACGACCTTCTTCATGAACCAAAGAAAATGCTTGACAGCATTTATGGGAACAAAAGGAAGTTGCTGAGTGAAGAGGAGTGGCGAACACAGAGTCCCATCTCTAGCTCAGTCACTAAGTTTGTACCGAATGGCAGGCACCTCCCCGATAGGAATTTCTCACCTCCTGATCTCCTGTGTTCCCTCAGTTGGTCTTTGTCCCTTCTCCTCTGTAGAAGCTGCCCTTGTCCTGGGCACCATGCTCTCCCAGCCATGAACGCATGTCTCAGACTTCATGTGGTATAGCTGGCCAGCAGCTTCACATACAACTGTCCACCCACCATGCCAAAACACAGCATTTCTTGGTTTCGACATTTCCCACCGTCTAGGATTTCCTTTGCTCTCACAGCTGCCCCTTCTTGAGTGCCCCTCTACATCTTTGTCATTTGGGAGGCTCCAGGGACCAATGGTGCTGACATCATTTTACCTATTGCTGATCCTCAGGTTTGTATCTTTAGCTTTGTTTTTCCCACCACCAAGGAAATGAAAATAAAAACAAATAAGAAAGAACAAAAATAACAAGCCCCAGGATTATAGCTGAATGGCTACTTGTCTTGGGTTAGTTATGTTTCCCTGAAAAATTGTTACTTTTGGGGCTTTGGGGTCCTTAGACAGAAGTAATAAGTATGAACTTCAAAGGACAGTATCTGTAAGGTGCTTCAACCACTAGCCACAAAGTGAGGGTGAATGACAGTAGTTCTTCCTCTCTGCTGGAATATCTAATAAATACTGTAAGTTCCCAATAGAATTTTAGATATCACCCTCCTATAGCTCACTTCACAGTCCCAGTCTCTCTTCCTGCTGAATTTAAACTCTACCAGTTTCTAATCATTTCTAAAATGGTTACAAAGGTTCACATGCCACCAGTGTGAGGAAGGCATTAGGGAGGTGGTGAGGGAGTGTCAGTCCCACCCTTACTACAGCCCACAGGGTCCTGCCCCTCCCAGAACTCTTCTGGGGACAAGGGGACAGGAGACAGGTGTCAACTTACTGAGTCAAATTCCCCTGGTCCCAGACTCAGGAGATCTAACTCGCCATCTCCTGGCTTCTCCCCAGATTATAAAATCCAGGCCTTCACCAACAAAGCCTAACTTTCTACCTCAACAAGATTTAAAAAAATTTTGTTGGCCACTCCTCTGGGACAAGGGAAATGAGGGTTCATGTTATAAAGACTCACTTGTCCTCTTCAGAGAAGCTAGGGATGGGGGGAGGGGCCTCCTCTTTTAAGGGGCATCTCTAGGAAAGTAAAATGGTGACTTTTTCAGCTTATTTTCAGATATTTGTGCCCTGAAGGAAGAGCTACTAGGGGCTTAGGAGGAAATGTCTGAGAATTAGTTGGGAAGGGCTCACAGTTACCTGGGCATGCTGGGGTGTCCACAGAGGAAGCCTAGAACACCTGGTGTCCACCTGGAAGTCTAGGACACCTGAACACATTCCCTTTGTGCCACAGATGCCAAGCTGCTGCACCCTCAAGGAGCACAGAGAGGAGTCTTGCCCCCTGTTAGACCCACCACTCAGGCATGGCACAGTGCCTTCCCATGGGCTCCTACCCTGGATGGCGAGGTCCAGGGCTGTCTGCATGTGGTCACAGCCATGCTGACCAGTTGCTCCCTGCCCTGTGTTCCCCAGATAAGCTCTGGACCCATGGAGGCATCCAGAGTTTGCTCTTAGCCCCATACGCCAGCCTTCTACCCTGATTTCCAGTGCCTGTGGCCTTTGGCTGTCCAAGGGCCATCTTCCCAATGTCCCTACACAGCCTGCTCTCCCACATTGTGACACATCCCAGGAAGATCCTGAATACAACAGCCTGCCTTCCTGCCAGGACTCAGGCATGTGTTGGAGACCACAGATGTGACAGTCTCTGGGCTAAACACTGGCAGGCAGACATGCTGTGCACACATTTGTCTCCAACCTCAGCTGCACATTGCCATCACCTGCAGAGCTTATGGAACTGATCTCTGTGTCTTAACCCCAGACTGATATGATTGGGCTGATGGAAAGCCAAGACATTAGGACTTTCAAGAACTTCTACCTGATCCTAATGAGCAGAAGAGTTCAGAAACACAGGGCACTGAGGAAAGCCAAATGTGCAGTGAGGATGTGATGAGAGGAGCTAGGAGAGAGAGGGACTCCAGGAGGTCCTGCTGAGGGGCCTCCCCCGGGGGAAAGGGGGGGTGTCTGGGAGGCTTCCTCAGGGTGTCTTAAATGATGAGCAGATGCGGGTCAAGTAACCCAGGAGAAGAAAGGAGAAAAAACAAACACACTTTGGGCAGAGAGAGGAAGGTTGGAAACCATGCAGTGTAATGATAAAACTCCAAGGTTCTGAGCAGTGAGAAACAGTCAGAGAGGCGAGCAGGGGCAAAAGCCCATAGAGCCTTCCTGCTTGTCTATGTATTTGTTACTGTAACAAAACACCCAAATCAGGCTACTCTATAGAGAAGGTGCTCATTTTGGCTCACAGTTCTGGAGGTGCCCGGTCTTTGGGCCTTCTTGCTGGCAGAGTCCTGAGGTGGCACAGAGCATCACTTGGCAAAAGACAAAGAGCACAAATGTATCTGTGTGTGTACGGCTGCTCTCCATCTCTCATCTTAAAAAGCCGACAAAATCCAATCACTGGGGCCCCAGCCTAATGGTATATCTGACCTGATTTCCTTCCAAGGGGCCCCACCTCTAAACACCATAGTCAGATTAAGTTTTCAGCCTCCTAGTATCTCAGGATAGGGGTTAAATTTCAATACTGGAAGCCTTGGGGGACACTCAAACTGTGTTCAAGCCAGAGCAACCTTGTAGGATTTTACTAGGAAGGCAATAGGGAGCCACTGGAGATTTGTAGGTGTAGCAGAAAAGGAGGAGGTGTGCATTTTGGCACCTCCACTGGGTAGCAGGAGGGGAGGTGGTAATGAGTGACCTGTTAATGGGTTTATTAATAGATTATCTAGCACTTTGATCTCCTCTGTCAATATCAAATGATGACAAGAAATAGATACAAGTGTACCCAGGGTAGGACCTGGATATATACAAGTAGGCACTTCGTAGGAGCTATTTCATTTTTAAACCTCACACCATCCCTATGAAGTTGTTATCATCCCTATTTTATAGATGAACAGCCCGGCTTGAACAATTTGTATGAGGGTCACACAGCTTGGTAAGTGACTGAGTCAAGACTCCCACTGGGCAGAGCCAGATCTCCTAACCATTAAGGGTTTGCCTCTTGCTGCTCCTGACTGCCCTTGATTTCCTAAGCCCTAAGCCTTGATTTCCTTCACTCTGTGGATGTCTGTGACCTTCAAAGAAATCAATCACTTACTTCACTGGTCCAGATGTCTGATGCCCCAGTGGCATCATCTAAGGGTATAAAACCTGCCCCTATCAATCATTTTGACCTACCTGGCAAATGTAAAGGTTTTTAGTCACATATAGTCATTACTTCTAAACTCAGTCCAGATAACTAGAATAAGTTGGAAGATCTTGAGCCAGTTTCCTGCAGCTCCTGGCCTCAAATCACAAAAAGGGAGCTCATTAAAGAGGCAGATTCTGCAGACTGCTCTGGGATACCGAAGCAGGACTTCTGGGTGTGGGCCCTGGGAAGCTAGGCTGTGGGCCCTCCCCCTACTATCAGCTGGAGCAGCTACCTCTTCAAGACGAGGTCTCCTGAATTGTCCCTCTCCTCCTACTACAGACCATCCTAATCCTAAAGGGTACTGTGGCCATGAGATTTGAAGCATGAGATCTCTTAATTGCACGCAGAGCCCCAGCTCTGGCCATGTAGCCTTTCTATATCCAGCAGATCAAGTGACTAGTGACCCAGGTAGGAGCCAGCAGACAGTGCAGCCCAGTGATGCAGAAAGAAGGGAAAAGGGGAGGTACCCCTAGCTGAGAGGTGACCCTTTCTCCTCCCACCAAACTGGACTCTAGTGCTTGAGTCTGGCTTGGTTTTCTTACTCAAGAATCTATGTGCAAAACTCTGTTTCTGATGTGCAGGTCTTTGTCTGGTGGTAGGGGCACTACTGGGGAACCTCCAAAGCCTCTGAGGATTAGTTAGGTGTTAGCAGCCGGGTTGCTGAAGGATTTGCTTTGAAAACTAGAATAATATAAATCACTTGCCTCAGTGGAAAATGCTTTCATGTAGAAGCTAACGAGGAAAACATTGCCTGGAAACAACCCACCAAATACACAGCCATATGCCCCTAGTGACTCGTCTTTAAGCAATGAGACGCTTTGATCTCCAGCCAACTTCTGCTACTCTAAACTTGAATGGAGTTTTCCTGGCCAAGATCTTCACTCAGGGTTGTAATTTAGCATAGTGAGGATAAAATGGTTTCTGGAAACTCACCGAGAGACACTGAAGTCCCCAGCCTAAGGGCAGGGACACAGACTTTGTCCTGGAGACTGGCAATGATCTCCTTGTGGCCCCAGCTGTTTGGGTGCACATCTGGGCCTGGATGTCTCATCCTGCCAAGCTGTGGCCTCTCCAACTGGGCAAGTTCCTCGACTTGCCTCTTTCTGGGAGAAGACCAAGGAGCAGTTAATGGATGCATTTGATCTTAAGCCTGAAAAAGTGAATCAAATGTTCAAAGATTAAAGCAAGTATAATTACAAGTCTGATCTAAGGTGAGATTCAATAAGGTAAATAGCTGGGATAAATATTGGGAGAGGTTGCTTTGGAAAGAATTAGGGGAGGGCAGGCCCTCACATTTGGGAAGGAGTAATGATTTGTCTTTGTGATCCTATGGGTGGCCACCCCCATCCTCTGAGGACAGAAGTCACATACATGGGTAGAATGTTTGGGTCAGTGTCCACCTGGTTGTTCAGCCTATCGGTAAAGTTAGGTCTAGGTGTTCAAACCACTTCCTAAACGTTCTAGGGCAGTTTCCATGGCAACACTACCTCACTGATAAGACCAGGCTCTAATTTATCAATCAAAAGTCCAGGCAAGCTTTCCTGCCACCAGGTGGAGACTGACTCAAATCTATGAACTGAGGTAGTCTTTGCATATTCGAGAGGCAGCTTATTTATTTGGAAAGACCATCAAAGGTGGGCTACTCCAAGGATTCTCAAACCTGACTGGTCAGACACCCCAAAGAGACACTTAAAATATACAGATACTTGCCTGTATATGATATTGAGCAATTATACTTTGTCTTGCTGAGTGTGAATGTGGCATATGTGACAGTGATTAGCTTTAGAATTATCCAGGCACAAATAAGAGAGGAGTTGGTTCCCACAGGAAAGAATGGCATGTGCAAATGAGAAATGTAGGGCACAGTAGCTCTTTGTAAAAATGTAGACAAGGTTTAGGGAAAGCAATAAGGGCTACAGCAAGCAATGGTGGGGAAACTACAATGCTTGGACCTGAAGAACAGGGGAGGGAATGGGTAAGAACTTACAGATAAAAGTGCACTCCAGAGAGGCTGGTAGGCTGCACCCTAGGGTGGGGGAACAGCCACTGCCAGTGGGCAGAAGGGAAGGAGCCAAGGAAATACATGGCCCATCCTCCCCGTCCTGAGGCTTTCCAGCCTCCGCAGAAGCCAAAGGGCCAGGGAAGCTGGTGGAGGCAGCTGTAGAGTTCACCCCTCCTGAGGCCTGGAGCAGAGCTGTGTGGCCCTGGTGGGAAATGGAGAGTAGCTCACATAGGACAGACTGAGCAAATACAGGGGTACCTCAGTTTGCAAACTCAATTCTCTCCAAGCTTCTGGTCACAAACTGAACTGGACGAGGACTGAATCAAATTTCCCCATGAGGTCAATAATGAACCTCACCATTGAATTCGATTTGGTTCTCGTCCTACTCAGTTTGCGACCAGAATCGGGGAAAGAATTAAGTTTGTGAACGAAGGTACCACTTTACACCCAAATGATGGCAGCTGGTGAATCTGGGCAGTGTGTATAACTTTTAATCTATTTGAACATTTCCATGATTAAGTTAAGAACAACACAAATTCCCAGGCCCAGATCCAGACCTACCATTTACTTGGGTTTTAAAAAAGATCTTCAGCTTTTGACCATTCATCTAATCTAAGGTTTTCCTTTCACAGAGGAAACTTGGTCCCCAGGGAAGTTAAGTGACTTGTCTAAAATCTCAGAGGCCCCATGATAGATCTTGATCAGAAAACCAGATACTAGCCCCAGGGCAGCTTTCTATAACAGTTGATCAGCCCCCAAAGCAAGCATATCCTGGCGTTCCAAGAGTTCAATGTACACCAGGTGTGGGTCCAGTGGTAGCCATGATTTCTATCAGTTCCTTCAGTCTCACAACAGTCTTCTGAGGTAACTAATAGGATTATTTTTATTTCCTTTTTGTTCCCTTTTCTGCACTGTTGAAGGACCTAAGACAGACTAGCTAGCCCCTCCCCAGTGTCACCCCAGCCACTGGACACAGGCTTATGTGATTCTGAGGCCCAAGCTCCCAGCCACTATCCACTTTCCAGCCGGTCACACTCTTCTGAAGTCCAGCCTGTGTTGGCAGTGTTATTTTCAGTTTGCTCCTCCAAAACTCTGCTTGGACAGGGTGTCTACAGCGCTGTCATGTCAAATGTCATTTTTCATATCCAGCTCTGGCAGCAGTGAGACTTCCCCAAGTTCCCGGAGGACAGGGACTGAGTGTTTGTGGAACTAGCTATAGCATCCTGCAGTACCTGGCAGCCAGGACCCATCTAATACATATATATTTTAAAATTTTTCTATCATTAAGACTACAAATGTTCAGATTAAAGAAATTCAATGAATCCAAAAACAGAATAAACATAAAATAAAAACCATACAAAAGCAATCGCTATATTGTTTAGGAATAGATATATACGTGATAGAAACAATAAATAGCAAAGATAAGATTTACCAAAATTCACTAAGTGGTTTCCTCTCAGAGTAGGATGGAGGACTAAAAGGTGTCAAGTATATTAGTAAATTCTGTTTTTTCAAGTGAACTAAAGGGTAAATAAGTATTATATTTTAGGTTGCATATATATGAAATGTGTTTTACATGTATGATAAATATCACAATGAACAGAAAATTAATTGCCGAAGTGCACCCGTTCATGTTCTGTGACTTATCATAGCACAAGCCATCTCTAACAACAGCCATCCTGACCTCTATCAGAGCAGGGGCCTGTCTTGGCCCCCCATTGCCCACTCTGGTTCCTTCCCATGTCCATTCCTTTGCAAGCGATGGCGTCACCAACCAGACCTCTCATCCTGCGTGCCAACAGCAACCAGTCTGGTCTCCGAGCTGTGCTTGAGCCGGGGGGGTACAAGATGTAGAATATTATTGGCCTATTCAACCCAAATGGCCTGCTCCCTGGCAGGGACCCGGTACCCAGCTGAGAGAAGCTTTCAGCACCCCGACCTCAGTTCCCACAGTCACACATGGATCACTAGCAACCTCCTTGTGCCTATTCTTTAAAATCATGTCCACTTTGAGTTTGGGAAAAGGGCATCTAGATGCCACCCTGAGTATGCCAAGGCTACTGGTGTCACAGTCCATGGAAGCCATGTGGGATGAGGTCATCGTATGGGTGGGTGGGCCAGGGCCAGTACAGCCAAGGCTGTGGTGCTTTCTCAGAGGCCCAGCACAAACATGAGGCTAGAGGTCTGTCTGCTCCCCTTGACAGCACTGAGCACATGTGGAATTGTAACCTATGATCTTTCTGCTCCACAACAGAGGCAGGGTGCCTTCATGCTCCTTGGAATCCCTACTGTCCAGCATAGGGAATGGCCAAGTATGTATGGCCACAAAATGGGAGACATGGCTAAGCCCATGAGTCCTGCAGGTCTCCCTCAGGTACCACTTTAAATTCTTGGGCTGGGAACGTGGTTCAGTGGCAAAGCAATTGCCTAGCATGTGTAAGGCCCTATGTTCCATCCCCAGCACTGCAAAATCAATCAAACAAACAAACAATAAATAAGAGATCTCTTCAACCCTGACACACCCTTTAGTTGTCTCCGAGCTTCTCTGTGTGGGTTGGCACAGCCCTGGTTTTCTGCATGGTGAAAGCTTGCAGGCCGCTCTTCTGAACACTTGCCAGCCTTCTCTCTTCCTGGAATCTTTCCTTCTTCATTCACTTTCTCTATTTATTCCAACACTTGAGGGATTTTGAAATGTTGCACTCTTATTGGGCTCTAGGGTCACCTCTGGAAGGCCTTTCTGATCTCTCTTTTGAGGGGCTCCTCTCCCCTATGGCCAGTGCACGTTAGTGAACCTTTCTGCCCCTAGACTGAGATAGTCCCTGAACATGAAAATGAGATCTGACTCAGCTGTCTGTGGCCATCACTTGGCAGTGCTTGGCACTGGACTGGGTTCACCTATAGGACCATCTAGGGAAGAGACCCAACTCTGGGGTAGACAGATCCTGGTTGGGACTCTAGATTTACCACTTGTTGGCTTGGTCAAGTTCTTTATGATTAGCTCATTGGTCAATGAAAATGGTTTCTGTGTCCAGACAGGAAGTTCCAAACCACCTGGCTAAGTTGTCAGGAAAGTCATGCCCTCCACCCAGAGCAGGACAGGATAGGCATCTTAATATCTGGTATGTGGTGGTCTTTGTACTAAGCTGGGTCAGCAAGGAAGAGGAGTTACAGTGGGGCCTGTCCTTCTCTGCCCCAGTCTAATGTTCTTCTCTCTGTCCACCCCTAAGTCAACAACACCAAGAACTAAATGCTGATGTTTTATTTGGGAAATGCAAACTCACAGAATTAGGAGTGAGAAAATAGAAGAAAGGCAGGGAAGGTTGGCAGCTAATGCAAGGTGGCACATTTCCAAGCTGGGCACTACTGGGCACCACTTTGTGACAAGCATTTTTATTTTTTGGAGAGCTGGAGATGGAACCCAGGACCTAGTACATGCTTAGTGAGTGCCCTACCACTGAGCTATAGCCCCAGCTCTTCATGACGAGCCTCACCAAGGCAAGCAGGTGTGTTCATGACTGCTTGGGAAGTGTCACCATTGGCTGTTCTGCTGAGGAGAAACCATGACCTGCAATGTGTGAATGGCAAGAAGAACCATTTATGTCCCTGGCTCTGTTCTACTCCCCACTAGTCCAACCTTACTTCATGAGCATTAACTCCCCCATGCTTCTAGATTTCTGTGGCCACACAGATGCCAGATCCCATGCCTTGTTCCACCTAAGTCTGGTGGGAAGAGATTGAAATGCTAGAAATGTGGGTGGTGACTTCCAGAGAGAATCTAATATACAGTCCAGCAGGGTTTCTCTCATTTTCCAAGTGAGGATATAAGAGGTAGCGATCAAAGACCCTCCTGAAGTCACATAGCTAATGAGGATTAAGTTCAAGTTGTGAACATAGTCTGGCTCAGGATACTGTGGAAACCAAGATAAAAATCCTGGATTTTATGAAGCAGCCAGAGGGCAGTCAATAAAGGGTTTTAAGCTGGGGAATAACATAAAGATAAAGAGCTTTTAAGTAAAGCTCTTAGTCTCTACTCTTCTGTCTTCCTCTCTGGCTGAACAGCAAAAGTGGGTGACTTCAGAGAGGTGAAGGATCCATGACAGTTTTGGAGGGTTCTGATCCTAATGGACCTAGAGCTTCCTTTGGGCTTCAGCATAGCCTCTTAATCTTTTTCTGTTCCAGCTAAACCTACACCTGCTAAAGAGATGGATGGCTAACAGCAGTGGGAGCTGGGTAGAAGCCAAAATGAGAGGAAAGGGAGATTGACCTAAAGACCAGGAGCAAGAGGACCATCTATCTGTCCATTGTTGGCCTGCAGTTCTGGAGCTTCTGACAGAGATGGCCAGATCTCATGCACCATCAGCTGTACTGATCACACCTATGTGGCTGGTACCTGGTATGTATCTGTATTTGTTACCCAAGGCCACTGGAGCAGAAAAAAGGCCATGTACAGCCTTCCCGACTGCATCTACGTGGCTCTTCACCTATGTGTTTGTGCTGGTGATTCACGAGGCAGCAGTGCTCGGTACAAGCTTTCCACAGTTCTCACATTAAGTAAGGCCTTAAAACTGGGGATTCCCTGTTGGGCTCCCCTTCCCAGGCCCCGGAGTTCTCTGTTTTCTCTGGTGCAGATGTGGGATGTTCAGGTAGAAAGGGGTCTTTCTGGGAGTCTGACTTACTCATAAGAATGCCCTTGATTTCTAAAGTCAGCAATGACCAGGACCCACCTAGGGGCATCCCAACACTGTAGAAATCTCTGGGTGGCAGCATCTGAACCCTAGATGACAACAGCCTTGGCCTCAGTGAGGGGCATGGTTGGGGCCACATTTTAGGTATTAAAAAGGCTCTGATAGAGGTACAGTTGGGGGACCAGAATAAGGTACTGTTGAGGCACTAGTGTGGGACCTCACAGAAATTCCACTTGATGCCTTTGGGGGATCCTTAGATGCTCATCACAGATCACACCCACTCCTGGAACACTGTGCTCTCCTAAGGGCATACTCTGGGGCCCCTTGCACATCACTAGGGTAGGCACTCACTGACAGTAAATCATCTGAGAAGTACTGAGGGTCATTTGGGGGCAGGAGCTCACATCATGCTCAGGTAGTGACATTCTACCTGGGTGCCTCAGCTAACCACCATCTCTCTGCCGAGAGAAGTGTTAAATGCTTGGTGGGTCATGTGTCCAAGAGGTGTATACACCACCACTTCCAGAAGACAGAGGCATATGCAAGAGGGACACTGACTTCCCATCATCCAAGGCGGGCTGGTACAATGTGCCTGCCACTACCTCAGTCTCTCAGCCTCTGTCTCAGCCAGGGACCAGCTGTACCTGGGACTAAGGGGGATCCAGACCCACTTCAGACCAGAATGGGCGCCAGCACTGTGCTATCATCACAGGTAGACTCTGAGATGAGCACCTGACACAGTATTTTTTTAATGACTGAACAGAGGAAAGAAAAATCAACTCTTTCAGATGGATGGCAGTCTACTCACCTACCATGCTGCCATCTTGTACTTTGAAAGTCATGGCTGATGAGTTCCCAAAGGCCACATCAAGCCTGGAAATAGTCCCCAAATATTCAATTGAACATGTCAACCAGCCACAACCAGTGAACTGGAGGGACCTTGGGAGATGAAATTTACTGTTATCTCTTTACAGTACATATATAGACATATATGTCTCTCTCTCTCTCTCTCTCTCTCTCTCTCTATATATATATATATATATATATATGTCTATACACACACACACACATATATTTAAGATTATCCATTAGTGAGGAATATTATAACTTGTTGAAAATAAGGACAGCGATCTTAGAATCAGAAGAACCTCACCCTGGCTATGTGTGTAAATGTTGCCTAAATGACTTTGAACAAGTCATCTACCTTCTCTGAACTTGGGGTCTTTGGCTGTAGACTGGGAATGCCAATATCCTTCCATCATATTGTTATAGAGATGAAAGGAGAAAGCATTTATAAAAGCACCTGATAAAATAATCTGAAGCATTACAGAAGCATAAATCTTTATTATTAACAATGCCACCAGTCTTGGAAGTAAATGCTAATTACTCGCCACGATATTAATATCATAAAAGGAGTGGATATACCAGGGCATAGTGGCTCATGCTGGTAATTCCAGCACTGTGGGAGGCTGAGGCAGGAGGATTTTGAGTTTGAGCCCTGACTGGGCAACTTAGCAACTTAGGGAGACTGTTTCAAGATTCAAAAAGATTTAAAAGGGGCTAGGAATGTAGCTCAGTGGAAAGGCTCTGGGTGCAATCCCCTGTACCACAAAGATAAATAAATAGACCAGTAAATACATCTAGTGGATGTATCTTGGGTAACCCTAAGACCCTGTCATTCACCCTTTATCGATACATTATTTCAAAAGCCTAGGAAAACTCTCTTTGGTCCTACTTACCTTATAGCTTCGTTGATTCACTGAAATATGGGTACCAGAAGTTTATGATCAGTTGCACCAAGTAGCTTTCCTTTGATCTGCTAAAAACAATCTCCAAATGCAACTCCTGGTCAGAGCAACTCTCCCTCTGTATTCAGACCTTCTTGGTTATATTCAGGGCAAAAATTCATTTTTTAAAACTTCGGGTAGATGTATTATAAACTTTAGAATTTTTAAGATATTGGAAAGATGATAACTCATACATAGCATTTATTATTCACACTTATAATAAAACCCACTAGTATTTCTGTACAGCACAACACGTAACTATTTACACTAACTAGGCCAAACACTTCCAAATCACTCTGGTGGATGAAATCAGGATTCTGTGAATCGGTGAGTTAGGCTGGGTTCAGTTCTGGTTGTTAAATGTGCTACCAAGACAAGTTTGGATTTTTGGAGATTTCTATGTTTCAGCCTTTCAGATGAGTGGTGGTTGGCCTGAACTTCTGTATTTCGCAGGGAGGAGGAGTCCAAGTAGGTGGCTGCCAGCGATGATACAAATAGCCCATCATTGGCAGATCCTCAACACTGGACACTGCAGTTTGTGCCAGCTCTGTCTGGCACACCCTCAGCCTCCCCTTCATCCCACTGAGACTGCTCTCAGTCATCATGAGTTGCTTTTGCTATAACCATTCCCTGCTACTCAGCCTTTGCTACATGCAGCTGGGTACATGGTTCTGTGAAAGTGGCTGCCCGCCCATGAAACCAGGCTCCAGCAGTGAGGAAATGCCATAACTTTGTAGCCCCAGTGCCCAATACCGAGCACTTGGTGTGGACTTGAAACACACGGGTGTGCCCCCCAACCGGTTAGCAGCTTCTACTGCTCTTAGAAGAAATCTCCAAACCCTAACAAGATCCTCTAAACTTAAGCCTCTGCCTCCCCCTCCTGCTTTGCCTCCCAGCACTTTGCCCTTCCATCTGTGGCCCAGCTTCAGCTCTGCTTGGTTTATGGGGAGCCCTATGCCCCTTCCCTTTCACCCAGGCAACCCCTCCTCACCCTCATCTCTCAACATCACTGTCATTTTGTCAGAGAACACAGTTCCTTTGCTTCACAGTCTGTGTGACAGAGCCAGCTAACTGCCCACCCAACATCCATTCTTCCCTTTGTCCTTAGTTTTACAAGTATGATCTGATTTTGTGGTGACAATGGGCACTATTAAAAGCCTGTGTTTCCCAGTCTCTTTTACAGCTGGGTGGCTATGGTAATGGGCTCTGATGAGAATTCGTACACAGAATTTGGTTGGTTAGAACTTCCAGGAAAGCTCCTTAAAGGAGCATGCCACTTTGTTCTCCGTCCTTCCTCGAATATAAACCTGATAGCTGGAGTACCTGCAACCAGCTTGCACCATGAGATGACATCCTAAGGACTGTGGACTGGAAGGACAGAAGGGGCCTGGGTTCCTAATGACTGTGAAGCAAACATATCTGCTATTTTGGGGTTTTGTTTATGAGAAACAAAAATAACTGCTAATGTGTTTAAACCATGGTGATTTTTTTAAAAGAAAAAAATTCTGTGAATCCAGTCTTACTAATAAATTGTCTGATTTTGTGACATTTGAAGGATTATTTGATTACTGTCTCTCTCCCAGCAAACAGATGATGATAATCTAGGTAACAGGAACAATATGGGTTTTTGCTTACTGCTGCATGTCCAATGTGGAGTAATACAGACTAACAGAACAAATTGTCCTCTCATGGCGAATTGACTTTAGAAGCCACCAGCTGGCCACTCTTACACCTCCAGGCTTTGTGGCATGCACTGTACACAGAAATGGAGACTTGCAGATACTTGAGGTAGGGAAACAAGTTCCCGTAACTAATAGTTCAGGAATGCCGGCCTCTTCTTTCCCTCATGTCTGCTATTCATGGAAGTCCTTACTCAAATAGCCCATGTCTCCCCCGTCAAGCTCCTCTCTCACCTTCATTCTCTCCTTTATGCTCCAACCAGATGCACAATATGGAATTCTCTGAAGGTCCTGCCCTGGCCTTTCTCCTGGTCTGTGTATCCTTGTGCTGCCTAACTCCATTCTCAGCTGTGGGGTTGTATCCACCAGCAGGCCTTTATGGCTCTGAGTCCAGGGCAGACCTGTATCCACAGTGTGTCCAAGGCCTCCCTAACTCTGTGACAGCATTTACAACCCCATCTATGTCCTCCAAAGAGATGTACTAAGGTCCTAACCCCTGAACCTCTTCATATCTGAAAATAGGGTCTGTGTAGATGGAATTAAGAGTAGTTAACTAAGGTGGAACCTGATCCACTATGAAGGGTGTCCTTAATGGAAGAGGAAATTTGGATCCAAACAGACACAGAGGGAAACATGATATGATAAGAGGGCAGAGACTGGAGTGATGCAGCCAATAGCCAGGCTGTGCCGGGACTGCTGGGAACTTCTGGAAACTTAGAAGAACTCTCTCAGGGTCTCTCAGAGGAACCAGCCCTACCCATGCCTGGATTCTGTACTTGTAGCTGAATGTGTGAGAATAAATTTGGGTGGGTTTAAGCCCTGCCTCCCAGGGTTTGGTACTTTGTTATAGCCGCCAGAGGAAACTAATACTTAGCCCTCCCTGTCTGAGGATTCTGTACTCATGGACGGAACCAACTGTGCATTAAAAATACTTTTTAAAAAGTGTGCCTGTACTGGACATGTATAGATTTTTCTCGATATTATCCTATACACAGTATAGTATAACAATGATTCATATAGCATTCACATTGTCTTAGGTATTGTAAGTAATCTAGAGATGATTTAACATACACATTAGAGTGTGTACGGGTTATGTGCTGGTACTACATCATTTTAAATGACTTGAACATCTGAGAGGATCCTGGATCCCGCCTCCTGGAGTGAAACTCACAAGGTGAATGTGACTTTGTCTGGAAACAGAGTATATGCAGATTGTCTTAGTCTGTTTTCATTCCTGAGACAGGGTAATTTATAAAGGAAAGAGTAATTTGGGCTCATTGTTCTGCAGCTGGGCAACCACATCAAGTGAGACCCTTGTGTTGCTTTACAATGTGGGGAAACTTACAAGGGAGGTGGACACCCTTGTGCAAGAGAAAAGGGGCCAAACTCCTGTGACAGCTACCCCATTTCTGTGAAAATGAAACCATTTCTGAGGGTCCATTTATCATGACCAAAAGGCCTCCCATTGGTCCCCAACTTCCAGCATTGCCACATTGACAAATTAAAGTTCTAACACATAGTCCCATTTGACCCAGCTATCCCTCTGCTGAGTATCTTCCCAAAAGAATTAAAAGAATCATACCACAATGATATATGCTCACCCATGTTTATAGCGGCACGGTTTGTAATAACTAAAACTTGGAAACAGCCCAATTGCCCATCAACTGGAGGCTGGATAAAGAAAATGTGGGGTTTAAAAAAAATAAAATGGAGCACTACTCAGTCATAAAGAATGAGAAACAAGAGACATTTAGAGCTAAGTGTATGCACATTGAGGCCATACTCTTCAGTGAAATAAATAGGACACACATGTAAATACCAAATAGTTTCTCTGGTGTGAAAAACTAAAAGAGTCAATAAGGATCAAAATGTATAATTGATACTGTGAAACAGGAAGAAAAGATCTAAAGGAGTAGTGGAAGTGGGAGGGGTAGGGGAATGAAAAGAAGGGAAAAGAAAAAGAAAAGGAAAAAAATGGAAACAAAAGAGGGAAGGGTGGAGGGGGTGAAGGGAGGGCAAGGGAAGGGGAAAAAAAATAAGAACCAAGATACTCATGTAAAGGTACAAGATCCCAATGATGAATGTAACTGTATTGTATACCTAAAATGTACCAATAAACTTAATAGAAAAAAAAATGAAGTTCTAACACATGAACTTTTGGAGGACCCATTCAAGTCACAGCACAGACATAATCACAATAAAATGAAATCATAATGGATTAGGCAGGACCCTTAATCCAGTGGGACTGGTGTCATGAGAAGAGGATACAGACGCATGCAGAAAAGCCAAGAGATGATACAGATGCACAGAAAGAAGGTAAACGTGACAACAGTGGCAGAGACGAGTCATGCAGCTGAAGGCAAGGAGCACCAAGGACTGCTGGAAGCAACCAGAAGCTAGCAGAGAGGGAGCATGGGTCTGCGGACACCTTAATTTGCACCTCCAATCTCCACAACTGAGACAGAACACGTTTCTGTTTGTGGGACTTAGCTATGGGAGTCATATAAGAGACTAAACATATAAATGAATAGAGGCCAAACCGTACATGAAACACCTCTGCCCTGAAGCAGCCAGCCCAGGAACCCCAGCAAGTTCTGCAGCAATCAGCCCCAAAGCCAGGATGCAATTAGTAACTGACAGCTTTCTTGGTTTTAGTCTCTGGTTCTATCTTGCACCAAGCAGAAAAGGCCAAATATATACCCTAAACCAGTCACCTCCCATGTCGGGGTATCCCACTTACTACTTCCCTTCCCAGCATCCTCCGGGGCCTGCAGCCTGCCCTCTTTTCTCACTCCTCATCTGGTGGATGAATCTCGGTCAAATGCAGAGATGGTGCTGATCCCTCGCTATAGCAAGTTCTATTTGTTCTCAGCCACACCAGGGAAACTAAGACTTGAAGCATTTTTGGATAAAGTCTTATGCTAACAGGACTCTGGTTTCTTCCCTCTCACGCCCTTCTTTGACATCATTTTAAGCAATTTTAGAAAGAAGAACTTTTTTCTTTAACATGTTTTCTGATTAATTAAAATATCTTGTTCCCCATCACACTCCCAGCCCCTAGTTTACTGCCTAGCATATGGTAAGTGCTCAATTAATAACATGCTGAATGGAATTGATGATTCTCTCCTTACCTGCTTGGTGATATATCACCCGGCCAGAACATCATGCTTCACAAGGGAAAGTTGTACAGAACAGGCATGGCCTCATGGTTATTTAATACCCTAATAAAGGAGCTTTCCCACTAGATAATGTGGCCTGGAGTGGACGGTTTAATCACAGCTGGTCAATATTTATGAGGCCAGAGGCCCAGCTGTGCTGTATGACTTATTTACAAGCCAATTCTGGAGCCCATAAGCCTCCCCATGAAGTCCACCTGTTCCTAGGTACTGGCACTAGTGAGACAGCCAAAGCAAACAGGAAAGAACATACTCACCCCAGCAATTCAAATGACAATTCAGATGCTCTCCTGCTACCTTCCTGGAGCAGCATTCCTTTTTATTCCTCTTGAATAAAAAGGTCATCTTAGCTTTTCTTCACTGTAAGCTTCAGTGCTCCCTCCACCAACCCCCTCCAGGTAACCACAGTGAAAATAAAAAAATCAGACAGGAAGCAGATACCCTAAGGCACTGGTTTTCCAGCCTGGCTGTGCATTGGAATCACCACAGGATGCTTGTTAAAATTGCAAGGACAGGAGCCTCACCCAGCGGGACTGAGTCAAAGCCTTGCAAGTGGGGCCAGCTATTTGGGCTTTTCATGTGCTCCTTGGCTGCCTGGGTTTCAGGGTGGCTGAAACCAATCTTCAGATTAGTTGAGAACCTAAGGGCTTTGGATTCAAAAGCACAGTGCCACACACATGTGGGCATCCTGATGAAGAGTGAGGATTTGGAGCCTGAAATGAGGAGTCACTGGTCTCTACAGGAGGTAGCACAGTGAAAAAGCAGAGGCTTAGGTATCTGAGCGATGCCCCACCTGCCTAAGGCTTCCCAGCTGTGTGGGTTCAGGCACATCACTTGTCCTCTGAGCCTGTGTCCTTATCAAAAAGAGAAGTGAAGGGCCGGGGATTTAGCTCAGTGGGACCGTGCCTGCCTTGCAAGTGCAAGGTCCTGAGTTCAATCTCCAGGACCAAAGGAAAAAAAAATGAAGTTAAGAAGGACACAGGTTATACTGAGGATCCATAAATTCCCCAAGTTGTGGTTTGGATCTTAAGTGAACCCAAAAGGCCATGTGTTAAAGGCTTGGTTTCCAGCCCAGAGTGCTATTGGGAAGTGGTGGCAGCATTAAGAGGTAGGGTGTAGTGGAAGAAAGTGTGGTCATTGGGGGTGAGCCCTTGGAGAAGATATTGGGACCCCACTCCCTGCCCACCTTCCTGTTATGAGTCCAACATCCTTGCCCTACCCCCAGCCCCCAGGATGTGCCACCTTGCCAGGGTGGTGAGTGACCATAGACTGAAACTTTGGAAACCATCAGCCTAAATAAATCTTTTCTCTGGTATTTTGTCACAGTGACGGGATGCTGACTAACACGGAACAACACAAGATGCAGCAAGAACTCACCTCATCCTGGCAATATGGCCAACAATGAGGATAAAGTGACAAATGAGGAAGAAACAGTCCTTGCCATCTTAGGATTATAGCTTAGTCTAAGGGACAACCATGTGACAATCACATAAACAAATAGGTCCTTCCATTTGTCATAAACTCAAAGAAGGAAAAACCTAGAGTATCACCAGAGATGAGCCTGAAGACTGTGAGCTTACCCAAGCATCTGTGATCTGACATGTAACTTGAGAGCTGGCCATGATGAAAGATGCCAGGGATAGAAGGAGTCAGGGGTGATCCACTGAAGGGGTCAGGTCTGGCAGGGGCCTGACAGGCAGAAGGGACAAGCATTCAAAACCCTTGGGGCAGGGCTGAGCTTGGCACAGTGTGGAAACGAAAAGAGGTTATAGAAAACTCCTTGCTAATGATGCAGTACTTTGGAAACTTTAAACAGCAATGGAGCCAGGCATAAATGGGAAAAACTAACTACACAGAACTTGCTTATTGTAGACAAGCTGTGGGATCCCAGCCAATCCTGCTGCTTCCATCTTTGAGAATTGGCTTCCTTTAGCCCCAGGAGCAGAGAGCCCCTGAAGCCCCAGGAGGCCTCCATAATCCCACCCCCTGGTGATAGCTGATTAGTCCAGGAGTGAACACTGCTTGGCTTCTTGCCATTTGAATATTTCTCTTTCTCTCTGAATTAAACAAAAGAGATGAGAGAGTTGGGAGTTTCATTATTGTAGCTGCAAAATTATAGAATGTGTAGACTTCTGCTCCAGAAGGTGCCTGGCTCCCACCTTATGATAAGTCTGCTGGCTTGGCATTTCCTTAAATTCCACCTGAGCAGCCAACTTGAGTAGGTTATCATTATTTATAACAAAACAATTTCTGGATCCCTCTGCCTCCACCTATAGAGCCTGATGAGGCCCTGTGGACCTGGAAGTGTTTGACATTCATCCTGTGAATGCCCCTGCCCCCAGGCTTGGCTTTTCTCCTCTGGATTGTTTCCGATTCTGAGTCCCTCACAGAGCAAGCCCTGTGAATGGCTCTGCTCTCTGGGTAATTCACATCAGATGGTGGCTGTCAGGTTTGATGAGGTGCCATTGAGCTGGTTGAGCTGTGCACTGGGATTTCTGAAGCTGGCTCACAGTGTCCTGACCTAACAGAATGTGCCCCAGGAAATGACAGGGCCTGACATAACTTCCTTCCACACCTTGGCTGATTTGTAAGGCAGAATTCCTTTGCAAAGGCAAAGAAAGGCTGGAGTTCAACAGAGGCTCCTCGCCTTGCCCTTGGTACCCTACCCAAGACAGGGAAATTCTGTTGCTCCCTGGGAAGGGGTGGGACCCCCTGCAGCAGGGGGATGGGATTTAGTATTTACTGAGAAGCTACTCTGATCCAGGCAATGTACTAGGCATTTTTTTCACCTGATCTTCACTGTCACCTTCAGCAGTAAATTCTTTTCCTCATGTTATAGCAAAGAAACTGAAGCTGTGACAAGTTAGACTCATACTCATTTTCCAGTGGTGTAGCTCCTGTTACAAGCCACCCATGCCCCTTTCAATGGCATAGGCACTTTTCCTATTAGTCAAAGTTACAGGGAGGTAAGGTAAAGGCCCTGGAACTCTTGCAAGGACAGGCAAAAGGTCTGGATGACATAGACTACTGTAGCCATGATGACAATGAGAAGGGGGATATTTCCACCCCAGTTTCCCAGAGGAATTTAAGGAAGGGCAGACCTCTGCTGTGGTTTTGCAGAGGCTAAGAAGAAAAGAAAAATGTGCCTGCCTTCCTGCATCCATCCATCCATCCATCCATCCATCCATCCATCCATCCATATCTGTCTCCTTAATCTCTGATTGTCCAAGGGTTGTCATTGCTCTGGAATGGTGTAGGCCATTGTGCAATGTGAAGAGGCCTATACTTAGAGTGAGAAGTCCTGGTTTCAAGTTTGGATCTTGCTCTTTCATAGCTGCATGACCTTGAGCAATTTCCTCATCCTCTCTGATCTTAATTCCACTCTTGTAAAGTTGTACCAATAATGTCAGCTACTTAGAATTTTCTGAGGATTTCTCCCTTCATTTTGCAAATAAGGAAAGAGGTTCATTCATTCATTCTTTCCATAAATATTTTTTAAGATGACATGATGGGAAGGATGAGGAGATCCGTGTAAAGAAGGTCTTTGAACAATTCTTATTAGGTATCATACCTTTAAATGCCCAAGATACACTGTCAGAGAACAGAAAAAGCAGAGAAGAATATGGAGAGCAGAGCTTCTGAGACCTCAAGGCAGAGCTCCCAGAACCAGGACTTTACAGACTGTACAGATCTTCTCTGGCTCCTGGCCAGGGAATTTTTTTCAAGAATCTTAAAGATCCTGGGCAAAGTAGGCAGGGAAAAATAAGAAAAATTAATGGGGTTATTTATAGAGTCAGGGTTCTAGCAGAAAACAATTGAAGAGAGGTGATAAAGGAGAATTTCATGAAGGCTCAGTTTACAAATGAAGGTTTAGCAGAGCCAAAAAGGAGCAGTGGCACATGGCCCAGCTACCACCAGGTGCTGAGTCCCTTATTCATACGCAGGCCTGCAGGGCTGGAGGGAAGTAGTAAGGATTCCTACAAGGTCTGCAGCTCCAAGAGCCAAGCTGACAGAGGTTGTAGTCTTGGATAAGGCATCTGGCCACAGCTGTTGGCCAGGGCCTGAGAGTCAGGAGGATGAGGCAGGCTATCCTCTCTCTCCCTGTTCTCCTGGTGCATTCTTTTGGCTGAACGCAGCCACAGGAGGAGTTAGAGGGCAAGAGAGCCCACTGTGCAGTCCAAAGAGGCCAGAAGGAGAAAAAGTGCTAGAACACCCAGTACAACTACCAAAAAGAAAGAGATAGTCCATTTCAGAAGATGAGATCTATGTTAGTTGGGAAGGAAAAACTCCAGAGGCACCTTAGTTGAGAGGGAAAAAGTGGCTCAATTGTGACTCTCTGGCCTTTCCTAATGAGCACATACCAAGGGGAGGTTTTGATTTGGTGTTTGTCTTAGTCTTCATGTTACTATAACAAAATATCCAAAGCCAGGAAACTTATAAAGAAAAGAAGCCTATTTGGTTCACAATTCTGGAAGCTGGAAGGTCCATATGGCCTGGTGCCTGTGTCTGGGCGAGGACTTCTTGGTTGTATCAAGACATGGTGGAGAAACAGAAGGGAAATGGCCCTAGACAGAAGAGCCTTATATACATGCAAGGAAGCAGGAGTCCAGGAAGGGGCCAAGCTCACTCTTTATAACAACTAACCCTCAGAGGAGCTGATCCACTCCAAGGGACTAGGATCAGACCCACTCCTGCCAGACAACCTGAGGGTAGAGCCCTCAGATCTGATTCCCTTTCACTAAACTCCCCCTCTTAAAGGTTCTACCAGGGGACCAGGTTTCCTGCATATGAGTCTTTGGAGGACCATCTATGTCCAAACCATAGCAGTGCCTCTGCATATTTCCCTGTTAGGTATTGTAAGGTCAGTTCCAAAAGAGAAGACATTAATCGACTTTCCAAATCAATAAAGGCTCAGTGACCAGATTGCCAATTGATATTCGAACAGAGGGTCAAGACGTGGAACATTAATCTCCTTGAACCTTGTGGAAGATTACTGAGTGAGTGCCTGTGCTGGGACACCACCCAGGTCCCCTTTCAGGAAAGCAAAGTCTATTTCCCCAACCACTGACAGCCTAAGGGTGTCACTGCTTCTGATGCCTAGAGCCGCTTCACGAAAGCACATCTGTGTTTTCAACTACCAAGTGGGCTACTGTGTACTTCACCCACACTCAGGTGCCCACGGAATCCCTGCAGAAGTCAGCAGGTGTTCAGAGGACAGTGGCCTCCTGGACTCTTTTATCTCACAAATACAGGAGGCCCAGTGAGTTTGGGTATCAAAAATTCCTGTTGAGGGCAATCATTATAATATTTAGGATAATGACGGCCAAATTGTTTAATGGAATAAAAGTGCTCTAACAGTTGTGGATAGGTAGTTCTAAAAAGTGGTAGTGGTTTGTGGTCATATATTTTTGAAAAATGTTAGATTAAATTTGGTTTTGTGGGCCAGGCGTGATGGCAAACATCTGTAACCCCAGTTATTTGGGAGGCTGAGGCAGAAGAATCACAAGTTTCAGGCCCAGCCTAGGCAATTTAGTGAGATCCTGACTAAGAAAAATAAAAGGGCTGAGGATGTAGCCCAGCACTCTCTGGGAAACCCCTAGTACCACAAAATAAAAATAAAGTGTTTCTTGGTTGAAGGACCTATCTAAGCTTTTTGACACACGAATGCGTGTTGTTAATCTGTGAAGGGGTTCCATGTGCAGTATTTCCGGAATGTGTCTGGCTACCGAGTATTCTCTCCAAGCACCCAGGTACTAGTGGTGTGTAGGCAATGGCACTGGAAATATTAACTTAGAGGAAGGAAGGTTCCATTCAGTAGATGCTTCTTGTACTGTCATTCTCCTTTCTGCTCAGTTCTCCCGGCCACCTCTGCACTGCTGGGGACTGAAGCCAGGGCCTTAGCACTGAGCTACTTCCTAGCCCTTTTTCTGAGACAAGGTCTAAGTCCCTAAGTTGCCCAGACTTGGTTTGAACTTGTGATCCTCCTGTCTCAGCTTCCCAGAGTGCTGAGATTACAGGCTGTTTTTATGTAGAGGGGAAAGTCATCCCAGTTTAGCTCTGAAAGTAGCAGAGGAGGCAGGTGTTAGATAGGAAGTCTTCCCACAAGTCTCACTCGCAAGGAGAGGGAGCAGAACAGAAGGGGGTATCTGAGGAGACTTCCTGGATAAGGAAGGTGGAGCCAGAGCTCAGCTGTGGGAAGCCAGTGGGCAGGAGAACACAGGGCTCGAGGGCTCTGGGGAAGCAGGAAGGAAAAGCTGGAGCTTTCTCCAGAGGCAGGTGGATTCTTGCAGAGCCTCTGGCTGGCTTCTTGATCAACCTCCCTGAGGCTGCTGAAGGCACTGATGTGTTCAAGAGAGCAAATGAGAGGGAGAAAAATGAGCCTGGGCAGGTCTGTTCCAGCTGACTGATGTGGCAACTGTTCATCGCTGCTCTCTGGGGCTTTGGCCTCCTGAAGCTCACACCCTCCCTAGCTGACGCACTGAGGCTCTATGGCCTGTGCTTGCCTCATCGCTCCGGCCCTAAAAGGAGTTTTGGCCCAAGCCTGGTGATGTGATGCTTAGGAGGAAAACACAAACCAACATGGAATCATATTCTCCTGCCTCATGTTTACTTAATGAATTCCCAATGATTTGCTTGAATGCAGGTCAGAAATGTGGCTAATCCCCAGTGGCAAATAATTCCAAAGTCTTTTTAAAATTTCAATTTAGTTTTTAACTGACACATAAAATAAATTTGTATATAATAAGGTACTGTGTGATGTTTTGCTACATGTGTACATTTTGTGAAGTAAGGTAAACTTATCCCCCCAGGCATCTTTTTATGAGGATGACATTAAAATCTTTTTTTTCCTTTTTGAGACATAGCCATTATCTATAGTTATTTTCCTGCACAATAGACTCTAGACCAATGATAGTGAAACTTTTAGAGCTTTTAATGGTAACAAACAGCCAGCTGCATGCTATAGGTTCACTACCACTGCTCTAGAGCTTCTTACTCCTATTAACTGTAGCTTAGTACCCCAAAGTTTATTAGGGTTTGGGTTTTTGCATGTGAAGATGAGAATCTCTGACAGTCAGGTGTTTGATTTGTGTGGGGCTCAGTGTTGCTGTGGTTTAGACAGCAGTCTTGAGGGTTCATGACGCGTTCAAATCCCAGCTCCGCTCCCTCATTCCTTAAATTGGGTCCCTGTAGAAGCTGACCCTGAGACGAGGATTTGAATGTGAGCAGTTACACTGGAAAGAGTTCCCGAGAGTCACTGTTGGGAGCAGGGAGTCGAACAAGGAAGAGAAGATACAGCAGTTGTGAAAGATGTGTTATCAGATTCCCATGTGGACAACTGAGCCTCTCTCCTGCGGGAGAACTTGGGAGACTCTGGAGAGCACAACACAGAGTGACCCTGCTCCAAAGCCAAGGAAGCTGGGGAGCTCAGCATCTCACTCAACCAAACCCTTCCTTAGCTGAGGGCTGCTCCCGAAGGATTAACTCTGGCAGCTTTAGCCTGCCCCAGGGGAAGGTGGAGAGAGGCTTGCAAATGGAGGTTTGCAGGTACCTGCAGTTCTACAGTAGGCAGTCACCTGGGACTGGGAGGATCTAGATCCAGGGGAGGTGGATGAGCCACCTACAGCTCTAATGAAGTCTGTAGAGTAAGTAAGGAAGAAAACTTTCTGTTTCCTCACTTGTGAAATGAAGATCCTTCTGACAGGCTGCTGTGACAATTAACTGAAATAACACTGTATGGCCCAAGCAGGATGGTCGGTGATCTGTTACTGCATGATGTGTCACCCCAATTTTAATGACTTGAAAAGGTAGCAATTGTTTATTGTGTCTTGCAGTGTGTGTGGGTAATTCAGATGGAGCACAACTGAGATGCCTTCTCTCTGCCACATGATGCCTGGGGCCACAGTGGGAAGCACTGAAGACTGGAGCTAGAATCATCTGAAGACTTGAAGGGATAGAGCATGCACTTCTGAGGTAGCCCACATTCCCGCCTGGCCATGCTCAGCTGGCTTTCAGCCAAAGGCCTCTTCTCTCTCCACATGTGCCTTTCCAGAAAGCTGCTCAGTGCCCTTCCAGCACAGCAGCTGGATACTCAAGAGCAAGTTACCTAGGAGGCTAAAGCAGGAGTTTTAGTACCTTTTATGGCCTAACCTCAGATGTCATGTGTTGTCCTTTTTATAGAATTCTACTGGTCACACAGTCAGCTCTGGTCCATTGTGAAGGTGTGACCCAATGGCATGAGTGGTGGGAGGCAAGGATCATTGGAGTCTACTCTGGGAACCAAGTTACAAGCATCTTGTAACTTAACATGAGCTCTTTTTATTGTAAGAATAAAAGCAACCCTTCACAGAAACACTTGACTCTGAAGAGGCAGAAAACAGAGAGCCACTTTGCCCACCCAGTGCCCCCAACTCCTCCCATCCACCTCTCCCTGGGCAGATGGCTTTATTCTCTGCTTGATGGAAGGTCTGCATCTCCCACCCTCCCTGGAGCCAGGCAGGTGGCGCCTTGCTTGCCAAAAGCATCTCAGCAGGCAAAGCAAACAGAGGGCACACGGATATCCATAATGCTGTAATTAAGCAGAGAAAGGTGCTAACTGCAAACTTGGAGCCCCAAATGTCCTCCAAGGGGTAGTTAGGGCTGCATGGAATCTGTTAACTGGCAATAACTTTGAAAGGAGGGTTTGCCAGAGAGGAGCCAATATCAGCATAGATCACCTGCAGGCGACTGTTGGCAGCCTGCTCATCTAAGCTCATTTGCTTGAAACAGAAAGCTCTGAGCCAAAGAGTCCAGCCTGGGACTGAATTAATAATGAACATGAATGAAGCTTGGCTTGGCTTCCTTCACAGAGAGGCGGACACTGAACGAATTTTTTATAGCTTGCTCACAATGCCATTTTCTATGCTAGGTTCTCAGGCCATCCTTGGTCCACATGCTGCAAGGAGTAGGGTTGACTGGAGGGTAGGATGGCTTTATTCTCTGTTTGCCCTGTTGTCACCCACCCTGGACACTGTCAGAGTGTCTTCTCTCTTCCCAACAACCTCCCCTTTACCATCATGCTTTCTCAGCTCAGCAGCTATTTGGCAACACATTGACAACATGGCGGCAGGTGATTGGTTTGCAGTGGGCTCTTCATCCACGTTGGGCCAATCAGATTTCCTTCCCTGGGAATGGTGAAGTGGAACTTGGATGGGGAGTCAGGCTACTGTCTTGGGGTGCCTGGATCTTTAGAATGTACAACTTGTAGATGCAGGGGGAAGGGAGATCTTTCAAGAAGCAAAAAAGAATCTTCTAGAGAGAAAGGGAATGAAGCAGAAATGTAGAAGCAAGGATGGAAAATGAAAAGAAAATCTAGACATTCTAAGTGCCAGATCTGGTGCCTTTTCAAGACCCATGAGTGTTTTTATCCAGGGTATCAGAGACATCCCTATATTCTGGGTGGGCATGTGCCCATTTCCTGCTTCGACTAGTATGACCAGATTGTCTTTTATTTTTATTATAGGCTAACTTGTTTGAGAACTTGTAATGTCTTTTTTTAAAAGAATATATTTATGGTAATACCACATACACACACTCACACAGACACACACACACAGACAACACCTGGGTGCTGGAACACAGGACCACAAAAGAACTGGAGCTGGCACCCCTGGTGCCTGGGACAGGCAAGGCACATTCTATGATGGGAACAAGCCAGGACAGAAACCCCTTCCAAAGGAACAATTGCTACCTTGCCCTTTGATTCTTGGTATAAGGTAAATGAGGTCACTGTGGCTAGACTTCTCTGAATTTTCTAAAGTAGAAGAAAATTCAGGGTTTATGTAAAATGTACTAATTTAAAAGAATTGCAAATAATTTGCCAACTGTGAAATCACTCTGAGAGCCCAGCCAAACCTATCTATGGGCACTGTCCAGCTTGTAGACTTTCAGCGTGTGGCTTCTGTTCCAGGACCTTGTTGGGAGGCTGGGGATGAGGTGGGACACTGGCAGGTGGAGGGACTTGGACTGAGCAAAGGCAGCATGGCCTGACCTCAGGAAATGAATGGAATAGAGGTGTGTGGCTTCCACTAAAGCAGAGTGGGCCCAGTGGCACTCCAGAAGGGGTCTTTATTCTAAAGGGTGCTGGGAAGGCTGGATGCTAGACACTGTGTTCTTGAGACCATCATCAAAGAGTCCTTTGTGCAAGGCTGTTGTGGGCAGAGATCACTGGGAAAGACATTTCTGTGGCCCATTTCTGATAACGAAGAACCTGAACTTGACATCAGGGAGCACATGACACAGAAGCAGTGATGGTGACAATAAGGAACCCTGCAGAACAGGGTTCTGCAGACCAGCTCTCTGCCTGTTCCCTTAGACCCAGTGAGCCTGAGACTCTTGAACATAGAATGGAGAACAAGTCCCAGACCAGCCAGGTAGGTGCAGTATGATGCAAGTTTTAAGGTAATTGGAGGAAAAGAAAGAAATGTGGTATTTCCAAACCCAAGAATTCTCAAACAAATTCATATTGTTTACACTTGCAACCAGAAGGTTCTAATAAAAATACCACACTGCAACTTTCTCACTGGGGCTGTAGCCATAAGGATCCCACCAGGACAAATCCTACTCTAGGTATTTAAGACAGACACAACTTAGCACAAGGCCTTGATTCCCAGGCCTTCAAAAGAGGCTGTGGAAGCGATCAGGGCTTGAGGAAGCCACATAAATGAGCAGGTGCAGGGATCCTTCACCACTCCTAGGCTGGAGGAATAGAGAAGAGAGGAGCTAGAGGGGGCAGGCACTAGAGCCATGCAACAGAAGTTGGAATCATGATGGACCTGATCCAGGGAGCCAGATCGGTGGAAAGAGAGAGAGAGAGAGAGAGAGAGAGAGAGAGAGAGAGAGAGAGAGAGAGAGGATGCAACTGCATCAAAGATATGCGAGCAAGGAGAAGAGTGAAATTCCCTGTCTTCTCCCTTCTCTCCAGTTTCTCACCAGTACCTCCAGGTGGCCGAGCCTAGGTGGAAGTCAGTGGAACTGGAACAGTCTCCATGTGTCAATCTGACTGAGCCTCTGAACAGAGCAGAAGGATGGGAGTGGATTCAAGGCAAACAGGAAGAGGATGCACAGAAGGACCTGAACCATCAATTATAGAGTATTCCAAAAGCAGGGACACACCAGGATGCACTCCTGTTCCAGAGCTGTAACTCTGGCTGTCCACAAGCCTTACCCAGCACCTACAGGTCCTTGTCCAGAGACAGCTGGATGGCAATGCAAGAAAAAGGAAGGAGAGGAAAGACAGTTACATATGGTCCCTCCAGCACTGTCACTTGTGGGAGAGAAGTATCTCATGATCTTTAAACTACTTATTGCATTTGGAGTAAGGGTTAGTTTCTCCCTGTTTCACAGACAGGCAATCTGAAAAGTAGAATGGGTGACATTTTGGCCTATACTTTCGGAGATCAAACCACTGAAGTTACTCACCAAGAATATGGGTTCTCGGTTTTATAGGTAATTTTTTCCTTAGGACCTGATCTGTTCCCTAAATCTTTTTTATTTGGTCTGTTACGTCCTTCTACTATTACTGCACATATTTCTTCATGACAAATTAATATGACAGGCACACAGGCTGTGAAGGTATAGAGGTGTAAAGTAAAGCTGAAAGGAGGCTAATTAGTTTGTAAACTATGCCATACTCTGTCCCTCCCTCTCCTCCTCATTCCTTCTCCCCTGCAGAGCTTGAAATGGTAGATAGATAGTGGTTGACAGTTTTAATTGCAGGATGTCTTTTATGGCTACTGGTCTCTCCAAGTCCTTAGAGTTGAAGAACACTGATGGTTGTTCATGTCATTGGCTGTGGTTGGAGCCCCAGGGGGAACTGTGATGTATTGGTTTTGTGGCCTTTGCTTCAGATTTCTCTCTGTAAACAGAGGTCTGGGTTAATTGTCTATGGTGGAGCTGGATGTGGGATTGGGATTAATTTCAGCCAATCTGATTGCCAGCCACTCCCCCAACACACATCCTTTCTGCTACTCAAGCCAATCTCCTGACTGTGACTTCCAAAGCCTTCGTACCCTTCCTTCACTTGCTTTTAAGTGGACCATTCTCCCAGCTAGGGGTACCCTTCCTCTTCTTTATGGAAATCTTCAAGGCTCAATCAGAATCCACATCCTCCACAGAACATTCTCAATTAAACTCCATGCAACAATACACAAATTCTGCTGGCACTCGCACTGAACATCACGTTCATTATGAACAAGGCGCCTTTACTGAGTGCCTAATATATAAAATGCATGGATCACACAGAGAGATGTCAGAGTGATAGAAACTACAGCTCCTACCTGTCATTTGTTTATAACCTACTCTAAACAGATTGCTCATTTGTTCATCAATTCTGCGAGTATTTATTGAAAGTATAGGCAGAGTGCTGGTACCAAGAATAAATATCCACCCCCCAGTCTGGGAGGCTGAGGGAGGAAGATTGTAAGTTCAAGCCTAGCCTGGGCAATTTGACAACTTAGAAAAACCTGTCCTGATGAAAGAAAATGAAGGAAAGAAAGAAAGAAAGGAAGAAAGAAAGGAAGAAAGAATGAAAGAAAGAAAGAAAAACAAACGCTAGGGATATAGAACAGTGTTAAGGCCTTGGGTTCAATCCTGAGTTCCACAAAATAAATAGATAAATATCCATAAATCTCCATATATGGGCATTGAAAATTAAGCAATGATATGGAAACATACTAATTCTGACAAATAAGTTAGATTATTATCCAGCAACACAGCACAGTTGTTGAAAAAAATGAAAAGAAAATAAAACCAGAACTGAGTCCAGAACCCAGCCCTACCACCACGCAGAACTGTGTGGGCCTGTGTGGGCTGTGTAACCAAGGCTGCCTGTGCACTTGGGGAGTGCTGTCTCCCCTTGTGTGCCCAGCCTAGGGGTGAAGGTGCTGAAGCCCAGCCCCCTCTGCTCACTGAGCTGGACTCTCAGCCCCTAGGAATTTGCCATTCAGCCCCGTAGAATTCATCTGCTCAGAATGAGTGCTATTGGGGCCTTAATCCTCCAAGAGGAGGTGTCCTTTTCTAATTCACTGGAGACCATAGTAGCTAGCAAAGCCCCTTTACTTCACTTCTCTGAGCCTCAGTCTCCTCATCTACAAAAGGGGGCAAATGATGGCTACTCTAGCAGCTTGGGTGGAAGATTACATGAGGTGACATATGAGATTGATCCTGGATCTTTAGTTGCAAGGAAAAGAAATCTAACTTAAACTACAAAAAGGAGAAAAGATAGGAGAGAGGGAGAGAGAGAGAGAGAGAGAGAGAGAGGGAGAGAGGGAACAACCCAGGAGCCTGCTTCCTACCGGCAGTTGTAAGAGACCTCTAGGAGCATCTGTGACATGGTCTGCTGCTGCTAAATCACTGGCACCGCAGTAATTGAAACTGAAGATCATGCCAGATAGAAAAGCCTAGCAACATCACCATTAGCAGCTGGAGTTTTTCATTGTGAATCAGGGAGTTAATACGCCTCTTTATGTGCGCTCCGGCACAGTCAGATACATATCTTTCCCAATCTTTCAGGAGGGACAAGGCCCTTCCCACTCCTTTCTCCACCAGGTGATATGTGGGGGACCCCATGAGGAACAGGAAACTTTTCCAGGCTATCTGAGGCTGCCTAGCTCTGTGACTAATGCAAAGTCCCACACCCCTTTCCTTCCTCTGACCTCACTGAGCTTACCTTCCTACAGAGGAAACAGAAATTAAGCAGATGATCCACAAATCTATAAGCAAAACTGCAATAACTGCTCAAATGGAACAAACTATGCTTTCCAGGTAATCTGATAACTTTAGAATAAAAAAGAAGAAATGTTGAGAATAAAGTCAAGAAAGCTGGGTATAAAGGAGAAAGAAAAGTGTTCTCGAGGCACACAGTAGGCACGAAGGCATGCTGAGGATCAAGGCTACTGCAGTCAGAATATGTGATTCACACAGCTTAAAAGCAGTTGGGAGATTTTCCTGCACACTGCTGCTAAAATAATCTTAGTGCCTGGATCTGGTTTTGTTCCTTCCTTGTCTCAAATTTTCATTTGCTCTTAGTTCCCCACAATGCTAGTTCTTAGGAGAGGGAGCTATGGAGATCCAGGGATGCTCTTGGCTTTCACAATGACAGAGCAGTGCTCCTGGAATTTGGTTGAACAGGGATGGGGCTATAGGCATCAGACGGCCTGTAACATGTGGGATTACTGCAATTTTATCCCATTTAAATACATTTTGTGTAGGTAAGAATTCAGTTTTGAGTTACCTGAGCTTGAGTATCAGGTAAATCTGAGCTAATATAAGTCTGTATATTTGTTAACACTCATTTCTTGAAAGCATGGAGCCTAATTCCCTTCTCCTTGAATATAGACAGACTCAGAGTCTCTTTTCTTTCTTTTTTTTTTTTTTTTGGTACTGGGGATCGAACTCGGGTTCTTGCAAGGCAGGAGGCAGAACCACTGAGCTAAATCCCCGGCCCTCTGAGTCTCTATTCTAAGGGAAAGAAAGCTGCAGGTGTGATGCTGTGTGACCACTGAAGCTGAGCTACAAAGAAGATCGCTCTGTGTGGCCCACCGCCTCTGGGGACCCTCACTCTGGGGGAAGCCAGTGGCCATGCTGTAAGATACACATGCAGCACTGGGGAAAAATTACACAGGGAGGAACTGAGGCCTCCTGCCAACAGCCAGCACTAGCAGCTGGCAAGGTCTATAGGTGCCACAGTTTCAATCTTAAAAGTCCTCAAAGGCCCATATGTTGACAGTTTTGTTTCCAGTCTGTGCACTACTAGGAGGTGGTAGAGCTGGTAGGAGGTGTGTCCTAGTGGGAGGAAGTAAGGTCAGTGGTTTGTGCCTCCAGAGGGAGTATTGGGACCTGCCCCCCCCCCCGCCCCGTGCATACATGCATGCTTCCTGGTCAGTACGAGGTGAGCAACTCTGCTCCATCATGCCATGATGTTCTGCTTCACCACAGCCCCAGAAGCAACAGGTCAACTGACCATGAACTGAAACCTCCAAAGCCCTGAACCTAAAGAAACCTTTCTTTTAAGTTGATTTCCTTAAGTATTTTTGTCACAGTGTTTGAAAGCTGATTAACACAGTGGGTCACTTAGGAAGTAGATCTTGCAGTCCCAGTCAAGCTTCAAAAGATCCAGAATCTTAGGCTTTGCAGATCCCAGCAGAGGCCCTGGAAATCATGCAGTAGAGTCAAGTTGTCCCTCTGTGCCCTTTCTGAACCCTCTACCTACATACAAGCACAAAATATTTTTCTGCAGTTTCAGTACGTAGCAAAGTCTCTAGAAATCCAACTGCTGTGCAAGTCAAGGAATGTCTGTGCTTTGTTTTGTATGAACTTTTACCAAAGATTATTCTTCACTTGAAAAATGTGTCACCAATAGTAAGTCTCCTCAAGGTATTTGAGAGACCAAAGCAACACACCTGTAACAGTTTATATTTGTAGCTTCCACAGTGATCCCTCATATATGATAAGGCTTAGCTGAGTATTTTCTTACATTTCTTATATTCAAATTTTCCCCTGATGAGTTGCAAGCATCTGACTATTTCATCCTGTCTCCTAATGAATTTGTGCCTATGCATATGATATAATAGCATTTCTTTTATTTCTCCTTTATACTAGAATTTGGATATTATTCTTACTTTTAAAAAATTATGAGTTGGGGAGGGGATTTAGCTCAGTGGTTTCGCCGCCTGCTGCACAAGCGCAAGGACCTGAGTTTGATCCCCTGGTACCAAAGAAAAAAAATTATGAGTAGATAGGTTGTATTGTACAAACGAATTTTATTTCAAGGTGGTAACGTGGCATTATACTAGGTGTGATAGAAAAATAGTGAATGTTTGAATTTAAAAAATTATTACAGTAAAAGACACATTACTATGAATCCTCCTCAAAATAATCCCTTCACTTTGAACACAGTTGTCCCACTGCTCTTGCTGCTTTCTGAAGCAGTTGTGGAGTTCCTGTTTCATGACTTTAGTCAAGAGGTCATGACCACCTCCTCTGTGGTCATTCTGACTGTGGGGAAGAGCTGGAAGTCACACGGGGCCAGATCCACTGAATAAGGTGAGTGAGGACACATTGTAATGATTTCACGAGCCTGCTGGATGGCACTCAGCAGCAGCATTCACTATATTTTTGATCACATTTCATGAAGGCACTCACAAAAGATGTCTTCCCGAACTGCTTGGGAATGGCAGGAATGCTGGGATGAGTTTGAAGGAAGAGGGAGTATTTAGGAAGGAATTCATAGCAATGTATCTCTTACTGTAATATGTTTCTAAAATGTAAACATACACTGTATATTTTGGTCATACCTCATATAATATGTTAAGAGAAAGAAGGTAGTGTGTCAGCACAATTGCTAGAGAACTTTTATTGACTTCGGAAGTGGAGATCAGTTGTTTTCTCATCCCCTGAAGCCCTCGGCAACCTTCCAGACCTGTTGAGCTCTTCTCTCTAACTGAAATGCATCTTCTTACCATTTCCCACACCAGTGCTTCACTTTTCTTTCTTTGTGCTGTTTGCTCCCCTGACTGCTCTGTCTTTCTTCTTCTGTCTTTCAAAATCTCACTCATCCTTGCCTTATATATTCATTCCAAAAAACCATGATAGAGCATATCTACTAGCAGACCCTTTGCAGTGCCCAGGACTCGAGCAATGAGCAAGACAGGTGCCATATGGTGTCCCCAGAGCCTCCAGGTTGTGCAGGAAGCTGGCCTTGTGCAATTACAGGACTTGTGATAACACGGAGATACTGAATACCCATAGAGAGTGAACACACAGGGGCCTTCACCTAAGGAAGAACCTGTTTGAGTTATTCATGCTGCAGTTGTTTTCAAATACATCTGTAGAACAGTGGTCCCCAACTAGTGCCAGAGTGAATGGCAGGAGGCTTTATGATACCTTGTGCCCAAAGCCTTTCTTCCCTCCAGCTGGAAGAGCTCCTTAGCTTAAAATTTTTCTTCTCTGTGCATATGCCTGCTCCTTGCAAACTAGATCCTACAGTTTTAAGACTGGCCTTTAGCTCCTCAACCCTTGTGAATGTAAACAGTCCTGGAAAATGTACAGCCAACTCTGGCTCCTCTCTGGCCCTGGCCCAGGGTGAAAACTGGTGAACCAAGACAACATCAAGCCCCTGAGCTCTAGCTGCACCTAACCAAAGCCACATGAAGAGGGGCCAAGGGCTGCCAGAGCAGCTGCAGCCCCTTCTTTGGCATTTATCCCACCTGCCTTCCAGCCTCCCCGGCCAGACTTTGAGGGTTCTAGCACTCATAGCCACACACACACACACACACACACACACACACACACACACACACACGATCTGTAGTAGGACCTTTTCTTGGGTGCACTCAAAATTGTGCTCCAAACCAAAAGCAGTCTGCCAGAGACGCTGTTGGATTTTCTCACTTTATAAGAAAATGGATTTCCTAGAAAAGATTCCTACTCCCCATTCGCCACTCCCCATCCCCCAGTTCTTTCCCAAGCGCCCAGGAATTTGGAGGGGAGCCAGTGAAGATGGCAGCTTCTGGCCACTGGAGGGCACTCTGCAATCCTCAGAGCAGACAGGAGCTGATTTGTGGAGCCTTTTTACTGGAAACGCTATCCTAGTTTAGCCATCAGCAGCCGATCTGGAAATCCATCCTCGGGAAGAGAGCGGTGACAAATGGGTTTTATAATGAGGGCTTAAAGCCAGGCAGGGAAGAGGGCAGGGGCGGCTAGGTACACCAAAGGGCTTTAAGTTTTACTGCTGGAGGTACATGGGGAGCCTGACTTCGGGTAGCTGTTTCTCAGAAGGAAGAAGAACCCACCTGGGGGGCATTCGTGGGCTCCAACCACCCCCAGGGTATTTGATTGTCACAACTCAGAGGTGAGAGTAGATGCCAGGGATGCTGCTGTCCCGTGTCCCCCTGTCCCTGGCAAAATCATCTGGTCCAAAGTGCCCGAGAGAAGCCCTGAGATAGCCTTATGGCCGTTTTAAGCCCTATCTGCCCAGAGAGCAGGAGGGCTGCATTCTAGCTCTTTTCACAGCTTCTAGTCTATTCTGAGCTGAGCTGATCCTCAGGAGGGGTCTGGTGTGGCAGATGCTGTCATGGTTCCTAGAAGAAGAAGAATCAGCTTGGGATTTTCCCCTTTCTCCATCTTGAACTATGAGGGTTGTCCCAATAGCAGACCCTGAGATAGGGTATTGTGGTTTATTGGACTGAAGCCCCAGGAAGCACCCACAGGGAAGCAAGGGAGGGAGACAGGGATGGGAAGGATTCTAGTGTGAGGTGGGCTTTTATTTGCATTATCACTGTGGGTACCACCTGGAGTGGGACCCACCTGGGAAATCCAGGGAGCCAGGGCAGAACATACAGCTGTCTTCCAACTGTCTCAGTCACTGGCTGAGCTCTGGTGGAGTACAGAGAAAGAAGATGCTGGGGTATTTGTCCTTTGCTTTTGCAGCCTGCCTTGCTAGCAGAGGTGTCTAGCTGCTTCACAAAGCCCTAGGGTGGAGTCACCAAGCATGAGCCAGCTTGCTACAATGCTAAGGCCAGAGGGGAAATGGGAGAGCACAGAGTATGCGGAGTCCTAAGCATGCTCACTATCCTCTGAGTACTGCAGCACCCCCTTTCTACTGGGCTAGGATGCTCCATAGTCCCTTAATGGAGAACAGGCAGCTGTTAGCCATACTTTGGGCAGAGCTTCAGGTCTAGGTCTCTCAGACTGACACCCTGCAGCAGGCCAGACATCCAGCAAGGGATGCAAAGAGGACTTACCCACAAGCCATCAGCTGCAGGGCTCCTGGCTTGCAAGGGCTAAAGTCAACTACTAGGAGCTGATGAGGTTCTACAAGTTTCTAGGTTTATGCCCTGAATGTGTATATGAGACAGTATGTCTAATGTGGGTATGAACAAAGCTCCCGGGATCTTGCTGCAAGGGATGCCCATCTGATTCAGTAGGTCTGGGGTGGAGCTGCAGATTTCTAGCAAGCTTCCAGGTGGTACCCCAGCTGCTGGTCCTCTGAGGTGGTGGGGGTGGGGATGAAGGTTGCAACCATTAAGGCTGTCTATGTGAACCTTCTGGGAAACTGCCTATGGAGATCTCAGAGGATAGGGATCCTCGTCGCCAGGCTCTAATAAGAGTGATTTTTTTTCTCATTCTGTATAAACTCACATACCTAATTTCCTCTTTTAAGGAGCTTCCCATCTGCACCAATTTATAAGGCCTTGGGTCTCAGGAAGCTAGGAAACTTGGTTCTCTCCAGGCTGGCAGCATGTGAGAGGTTCATGCATTTACCTCTGAGAGCTTGGGTCCTGCATTTTGATTTGCACATCCGCAGGTTGGAGCTTTCAACTTCAATTTCCTGTTCCTTGACCTCAGGTAGCTTTCAAAGTCAGAGGCTAAGTGAAGCAGGGGAGGAAAGGGAAAACTAAAGGTCACTTCAGAGATCAGATAACAGGCAGTGTGGAATTTAGAATTCCAGTCAGTGAGTCTTGTGGAAGGATATCAGTGGTTCAGACCATTTTCATCCATAAGGGGGATAAGATACTGGACAAAAGAGACAAAAACCCCTAGGGGCCTTCAAGGAGTTGACATGCTAGAAAAGGATAATAGACAATCAGTAAATCATCCCTATGTGAGAAGGTGACAGTGGTGAAGTTGAAATTGGTAGTTGAAAAGGTAGTCAGGAAAGATGTCATTATGGTCACACTGAGCCAAGACTTGAATAGAGTGAGTCTTCACATGGAATTTAGTTGTACTTAATTAATTGTAGTTAAATTTTAAGTGAAGACAAATTTAATCCTTGGGTCTTTTCCTTTTCTTTGCTGCCTTAAAGAATGGAATACAAAGAACTTTCCACCCATTCTCTCTCTTCTGAGAAGAGGAAGGGGGTTTTTCAGTTGTTAATGAGTTTATCCATCAAAGGGAAAAAGAGATACAGGGGGACTTTTCTCTAGAAATGCAGGAGATCTAAAGCCAGGGGCAGGCCAGAAATAAAGAGGGTCAGTCTGGGAGGGTGGGGGCGGGAACGAAGAGGGACAGTCCTGCGGCTGGCTTTGTCCTTCAACACCAGGTGCTGCCACACTTGAGACCTGCACAGTGATGGCCAGTGTGACTGTCACACTGGGGACACCTTTGATACGGGTGGAGGTTTGCCCTTCATAGAATGCCCCGGTGAACTCCTGGGTGGGTTAGGGTCTGCCTCTATCATTGCTTTTCATGAACTGTTTCAAAATTCTGCACATTGTAGGGAAACAAGTTTTGTCCTTGGAAGTGGGCAATATAACTTCTGTATGGAAGAAAAAATAATTTTCTCTCTACACTGTCCAAGCTCTTAGTTGGGACAGACTCTGGTAACAAAAGACAGGTTAATAAGAGAGAAGCAGACAGAAGCTTATTGACAGGCAGATCCCATGCGTACACTGGAGATGGGCAAAGAAATGAGCAGATCTCACAGAGGGCTCTGAATTCAGGATTACTGCTCAGCTGTAACAAAGAAGTGTAAACTTTTAGGAAGTGACAAGACAGAGGAAGAGCATTTTGAGTCTCCAGGGCTGCAAATTAGGGAACACAAACAAATAGTTGTTAATGCCTAATTAGTGCTGTTTGTCAAGCCAATGCCTTCGGGGCCATCTTCCACTGATAAGGATCTAAGGTTGTCTTCTGTGGCTGACTCTTGTCCTCCCCAATAGAGCCGGGCAGAAGGGCACACACTCCTTTAAACTTTTGTCTGAGAGCTCTTCTCCTGTCTGCATCTATCAACTGCCTCCACTCAGATTGGTCCATATGTCAAAGTGGCCAGTCGTCAGAGGCTTGATCTGGTCCCTTACAAATCTATTAGCAAACCCTCTTTGGCTTTTCTTAAAATACCTATGTGTCTGCTCTGCCCTCCCCTATTCTTCTGTGAACTGGTTGAAAAAGCCTGAGTTTTTCCTCATTTGGCACTTAAAATCTGTGGTCTGTGTTCATTTGAGTGTAAGAGGCATGGTTTTACTTCTTAGAAAATATTGTCCTTTACCATGTTTCCCCTGCACACCCACCACCCCGTTGATTGGCTGACCAGTCTCTCCCTGCAGGAGTCCTGACAACTGCAGGAGAGAGGGTCGCCCTGAGTTTCCCCTCACAGGGACTGGTGTTGGAACTCCAAAGAGGCTAGGACTCTGCTGAGACCCAAAACCTAGGACTTTGCACTGCTGTGTCGTAGGGACCATATGAGGGTTTGGAGCCCGGATACCTGCTCTGAAGTAGCTGTGCCCCTTCCTACCTGCCTGATGTTGTGCAGTTCACTTTTATAAGTTGTTACTTGGCTGGTATTATCATCTGAGATTTAGGCAACATTAATAGAAACTGTGCCAACACATTTGAGGATTAAACTAGCTTGGCAAAAGGGCTGGGAGGTAGTGTGAACTTATTTGGCAGCAATTTCTTGTTCTTTTTTATTGTCACTGTGATGGCTATTTCCTGTCTCACCTACCCTCTACCATTCCTCAGGAAGGAGGACTTGTTCCTTGCTTTCTTCTGGGATTTACCACTTCACACCTTGCTCCCCCTTTGGAATTGCCCTGGGCAAGCAGCATCTCTCAAAGGACACAACTCCTCCTGGGCAGCCCATGCCACCTCCAGATCCTATAACTGCCTTACCTGTTCCTTGCAGGTGTCAGGGTGATAATAGCTCCCTTGGGCTTATGCAGACCCACTCTGGTGCCCCTACCCTCGCCTGCCCCTTATACACAGCCCCTTTACTAAGCATTCCTCAAATTACCCACACTCGGAGTGTCATCTGTTCCTGTCATTTCTAATATTCACTTCCCTGTGTCCATCTCTGTTCTGAAGTGACTGACTCCCTGAGCCCCACGAAGTACTAAAAACGTAACTCTACCCTCCTGTTGCATCTCATGTGTGACTCACAGCAATGCTTTTGGCATGGGGTGGGGGGGTGGGGGGCTACACCAAGCCAAAGGCAGCTTTCCTTTCATGACCTGCAAAGCGAGAGAAAGTGGAAAGAGAAGGAGCCTGCACTGAGATAAGTTTGCATAAGCAGCCCTCACTAAATGACCCTTATTGTCCATTAGTTTCCGCCTCACTTCCACACAGCTTATCATCCCTTCATTTCAAACACTCTCTCCTTTGTTAAAAGGGTATAGAAACCCTTGGTCTCAATGCTTCTTTGAGTTTCATTTCTTTTCCACAAGCTCCTATGCATGTAACTATCAATACAAATGGTTTGCCTTTTCTCCTCGTCATTATTTTTGGGGAGTGGTGGCACTGGGAACCAAATTCAGGGGCATTCTCTACTGGGCTACATCCTCAGCCTGTTTTATTAATTTTTTTTCTTGAGGCAGGATCTCACTAAGAGGCCCAGGTGGGACTTGAACTTGCAATCCTCCTGCCTCAGCCTCTCAGAGTTCTAGGATTACAAGTGTCTTTTGTTAGTTTAATTCACTGAACACAAGACAGAGGAAAAGGTTTTCCTCCTCAGGACCAGGGTCTCTACCTTCATCTCTGAGGAAAGATGGGGGCTTCCACAATGAGTCTTTGGGGAGACCTGTAGGTCCTGTACTTTCTTAAGAAATGGACATCTTCAAATCTTACAGCGTGTGTCTTGCTAACTCTAACGCATCATGTGTTATTATGCAAATGTTGCTCATAATGGGATAATCTGAAATCACTAAGGATGCAAACAACCCTTTTATTTTGCCAAGTTCAACTGTGCTATGTCTACTCTCCGTGAGGAGAGCTCATTTCCAGTTTTAAAAGTCCAGCTCAGCAAGTTGAAAGTTTAAGGATTCATGTTGTACCCCGCTTCAATCCTCATCTCTCAGCCTCAATAGCACACTGACTACTGAAGGAAGGGGGCGTGGCCTGCTCTCTGGCTTGTTGCTCCTCCATCTTCCTCTTGGACAGTTGAGAGGCAGGCTGGGGAAGGAGGGACAAATGTCTCTTAACAGCTATTGTTTCTTTTTGAGGTTCTGCCGACTTCTCTGGCAAGGCCTTCTGCTGGGCTGGCAGCCAACCTTCCATCTCCTGGGGCAGATAACTAAGTTATAAAGGAGGCCCTGAGAGAGGGGCCTTCCCTGACCTGAAACATACATCCTGTCTGGCTAGACATCTGCCAAATGCCTCCGGGATGGATAAAGATGGATGCAGAGTCTATGCTTCTTTCACAGAGAGAAGGAGTCTCTTCCTGTTGAAGCCATGCTGGCCTGGACAAAGTGCTTGACTGACAGAAGTCAACAGAAGAAATATTCTGGGAATTCTAATGCCGGGAGCCTAAAATCCCTGGCAGCTGCCATGTGAGAAGCCACCCTCTCCTGAGTCTTCCAGGTGGGAAAGTGCTGCTGATGCTCTGATCAATAATCCCAGTGGAGCCTGGCCTTCTTCCTTTCAACTAGGGCACCAGGCCAGTCCATTTCCCAGCTGTGTGATGTTGAAGGACCTCCACCAACAGCACACAAAGCTGAGGCTTCTTGGTAGAGCCTTGCCTAACTTCCTGACCACCAAAACCATGACCCACAGTGACATAGCTGTTGCTTGCAGACCCAGGTAGAAGCAATAAGGTGGCTTGTCACACAGCAAGAGCTAACCAGAGATCCCTCAGCTCTTGCCCTTTGGGCTGGGGCTTTCCCTTAGGAGACACTAACAAGATAGCCTGAGTCAAGTTACTCCTTGGGAGGTAATGTGGCATGTGGTGGTTAAGCTTGACTGTGTCAACCTGATTAGCTTGGGAATAGTAAAGCATACTTCTGGGTGTGCCTGGGTGGGTCATGGAGGTGTGCCATTAGGTACTTCATCTGGTTCCTTGCCCCTTCTTCTGGCACTATTCCTCTGCTCTGCTTCCTGGCCACCATGAACTAAGGGTCTTAGCTCCAGTGTGCCTTTCTGCCATGATGTTCCTGCCTTAGAGCCAGCTGACCATGGACTGGATTCCCTGAAACCATGAGCCCGTTAAACTTCTCCTTTCAGATGTGGGTGTTGGATATTTGTCCCAGTAACAGAAAAGTTGACTAATACATGACCCACCACTGCACCATGGTCCCTCAAGCTCTCTGTGGACCTCATCTCTCTGACTCCGCCCCTTGCCCAATTCCATGGTGACATTTTTAGAATTCCTTTCTTTTAGCTTCCAGTGTGAAATACCGCTCCCTCATACCCCAGGGGAGGGATGGGAGAGGAAGCAATCATGCCCTAGGTACCCATCGGTAAGGGGGGACAACTCCAGATCCCTCCTTGCTCAGGCCTTCTGCTTGTACAGGCTAATGGGCGTGGGGATGAGGCTGGAGGCTGTGACTTAGTGGTAGTAGAACAGTTCATTGGCTTCTTAAACAGCCCCTGAAGGGATGTGTGTTTGGGCCCTGATACTTCTTTATTCTCAACTTTGGATCCCAGTTGCCAATTTTGAAGTTAAATAAATAAAGCTTTTCTTTCCCTCCTTAGGCTGGAAACTGGACAATGACAAAACATGTATGGCAGTTGGAGATCAAAATACCAGCTATTTCTGGTTAAAAAAAAAAGATTAATGGATGTATTAAGTCTGGTTAAAAGCCTTGCTAATACTGCCTTCCGGAAGGTGATGTATTAACCTCGCTGCTTCAGGCAACACTGGAAAATCATAGACCTTTCTCCTCAGAGACAGGGATTTCTCATGGAGATAACACCATTTCTGTGAACAGACTTGAATCCATTTGTGCTGTAGGCAGGCGGGTGCCTAAAGGGGACAGATGAGGACAAGGCTGGGCTACTATACCTCCTCTGTCCTAAACTAACCATTCACTTAGTTCCTCCTCTCCAAACCATTCAATGAAGTGACATAAGGAGGCCGACACTGTCATCTTAAAACAAAACAAAACACAAACAAAAGAAGGGTGCAAGTATTTTTCCTCAACAGCCAGATCTTGGAAAACTAGTTCATCTCAGTTAACCTCCTGCAGTCCATGTCCCTATTTTGTCAGCCTAGTGCAGTGAGAATTGTCTGTTTCTCCTTCCTGCCTATTACCACACACTGGACAGGCTGCCACTGGGAACTGCACCCCCAGGAGTGGACCCCATTACTGTTTGGATTCTGCTTGGGTTTGGCTCATGGAGCCACTGGCAGGAGAGAAGGTAGGAGAACATGAGATAGGGTGTATACCCCTAGCTGTCTTTGTGCTAGTTAACCCTCTAGGGAGACCAGCCTGCTTCCAACCATCTCCAAAGAAGCAACTTCTCTGGGGACCAGAAGCCATTGTGCCCACGTTCTCCTTATTTGTAGGAGGTAACAACTGGGTATTTTGCCCAGCTGAAGTTTCCCTCATCCCTTCCCAGTTTTCTTAAGCCCTGCCCTCAGCTCTGTAGTCTTTCCATGAAACAGTCTACCAATGCCCTGACTGGCTGAGCCCTCTGCTTCCTGTCACACCACTTGGCTCTCCTGTCCTTACCAAAGGTGAGGCCTGACTGGGACAGATGCCACCCTGCACCAGCCTTACCTCACACCCCCTGTGGGTTCTCACACTTCAACTTCAGCCTCAGGCTGTGTTCCCAAGGTGGCTGTACCAGAACACTTTGGTCAGAGTGACAGTCAAGAAATCTTTCATATTAGCATGCACATGGGCTTGGGTTCCACTGCAAAACAAAACAAAACAAAGCAAAGCAAGGCAAAACAAAACAAAGTTTCCTAGGAGGAGGATATACCTCACAGTCCAGGGACAAGCACCACAGCAGTGGGGGCACCCCTAGTGTAACTCTTACTTTGAGGTTGCTGCTGTAAGTCTGAGTCTAAAAGCTAGAGATGCTGGACTTCTAATGTCCAAGGGCAAGAGATGAATGGTGCCTTGGCTGGTGAGCAAGAGAGGGTGGAGAATTTTCCCCTTTCCTCCTTTTCATCCCCTCTGGATCCCAGCCAGCTGGGTGGAGCCTGCCCACACTGAGAGTCTTCTCTGTTTGGTCCATGGGCATGTGCGCCAGTCTCCCCAGAAATGCCTTCAAACACCCAGACACACCTGGCCAGCCAGACATTCTAGTCAAACACCAAACCACCTGGGTTTCCTTTTCAGCAAAAGAAGGAGGGCTCAATGCCAACAGAAGCACTGAGGACAAATAATGCTGTACCAACTCGCTAGGCATCCCTTAATTTGGTCAAGATGACACCCAAAGCCAAGCGTGACAGTAGGGTAGCAGTTAAGGCCATGAGCTTTGCAGCTGATGCTTGAGTTCTAATTTCTGAGTGGCCTTGGATGAACCATTTTCCTCTCTCACCCTCAGATTCTTTATCCATACAATGAGGGGAACCACCCTTGTAAAGATAGAGTGAGGATGTGTGGATACATAACAGGGTTTTATTAAATATTAGAATGGACCAGTCAGAGTTGTGCAGAAACCAGATGCCCAGCCAAGAGGGTCAGGGGAGGTTAGAGTGTAGCTTCAGCCCTACTCACCCAGCCAAGGGTTTCCATGCCTACCGTGCCAGACATCTGTCAACTCTCAGTACATTGTGGGTGCATTGCATCAAAATGCCCTATTGAAATCTGGCCTCTGTATGTGGGTACTAGAAGAGTCAGTTAATAGAGTATTCCATCACCCATGGTTCTCAAAGTTTTCACCCGAGCGCAGCCCTGGCGGAAGAGAAGAAAGAAGAAAGGCAGTGACAGACAGAGGTGCAATTGGTCCTCGGTGCCTTCTCATGTGTGTGTCTGATGGGAAACACTGTTTGATCATTAGAGTTCCGATGTAGTGGTTGGCAAGAATCAGGCACCCCCAGGAGCCCTGCCACAAGTATGGGATGGGTTCTGAGAGCAAGACTGATGGGTGAGCAACTTTAATTACCCATGAACTGTGTTAATGGCCCTTGGGGTATCTTATTGCTATTCTGACACTTGGGAACATGGCATTTTCCCATTAAAATGCCAATTATCCTTGAGCACTTCTGCAGATCTATCAGCTGGAGGCTTTGGATTGTCGAGTGATGCAGTCTGATGGTTTGAAGCAAACCTATCAGATCAAGGGCATTTTATCTGGCAGGCCATGGCTGTGCCGAGTGCTGTACCACCTCTGCCTGCTGCTCCCAAGCCCCCTAGGAGAGCATGCACACACACACTCACACACACACACACACACACACACACACACACACAAAACCACACTCTACTAAGCAGAATGATCAGAATCTCTCCTTCCAAGTAGCTCTGAGGGAAAAGGAAGTGTTCAGGAGCCAGGAATGAGGAAGAAAATTAAGATTTGGAAAATAGCCCCCAAAATGAAAATTTTCTTTAGGGCTGAGATTTAGCTCAGTGGTACCAGGGCCTGCCTCACAAGTGCAAGGACCAGAGTTCGATCCCTGGTACCAAAAAAAAAAAAAAAAAAAGAGTACTGAAAATTTTCTTTATCTGGATAATTGAAAGTACAAACACAACAACAACAACAACAACAACAAAACACATCTCATGGCGGGGAATCAATCAATTTATCCCATCTGACTACCAGGATAAAGGGTCACCTTACAGAATGTCCACTGTCCTCATCTTTGTCCTGATTCGCATTAGTTACACCTGGTCAATTTGCTACTGGTGGGAAGTGGAGTCTGCATTAGTTAGGCCCCTCCAGGGCTCCAACCTTGGTGTGCAGACTTGTGTTTGGCTTAGCCCAGTTCTGTTCTTGCCCTAATGCATGAGTCCTCTGGGCAAGGTGGCTGTGGACCTGCTGGTCCTTAATCCTACCCCTCTTAATTCCACCCCTCTTTCACCTGTGGTTCTCAAAGTTTTCACCTGAGCCCAGCACTGGCAGTCGAGGACACAGAAGAAAGGCAGTGACAAGGAGAAGAGCAAACATCTTTCCCATTTTTGTGGTACTGGGTATTGTACCTAGAATCTACACACAGAGCTACATTGCCATCCCCTTTTAAGTTTTTTAAAAAAATTTTTGAAAGAGGGTCTCTCTAAATCACTAACTTGCCCAGGCTGGGCTTGAACTTGTACCCAGAGTGCTGGGATTACAGGCATGCACCAACACACCGGGCTCCTTCATTTCTTGGGGCTATGTTCAAACTCATAAGTCTAAGGGATTTATAATAGATCAACTTTGTTATTCTTCCTGGAACCTGTTACGGAAGGGTAGTATGGTAGTGTGCCTGAGGGCATGGGTCATAGATCCAGATGCTGAACTTCAAACTCCAGTTCTGCCATTTATGTGAACTTGAAGAGTTCTCTGGGCTTCAGTTTCTTCATCTGTGAAATGGGGGAGATGATGATGTCATCTCCCACAGCTGTTGTCAAGATTCCATCTGTGCTGGCAGTGTTTGGTGCTGCTTCCAGATGCCCCTGACCAGGTGCCCATCACCGGGCAGCCACAGTGGTGTCATAACAGCTCCCATCCTTGCCCTCTCCGAAGGGGCCCATGGCTGCCAGGGGATGTGGATCCTGAGATGCCTGAAAATTCTTTGACATCCCTTTTACCCCTTGAAGGTGGGGCAGTTTGATGATCACTTCTACCCATATGGTAAAGCGGAGGGGATGCTGTGTACCTTTCATTGTGGATTGAATGTGCCCTCCAAATAGATGTATTCAAGTCCTGACATGTAGTGCCTGTGAATGTGACCTGATTTAGCAATAAAGTCATTGCAGATATAGTCAAGTTTTAAGGAGGTCATACAGGGGGAGGGAAGGCCCTAATTCACTGACTGGTGTCTTTATAAGGGGTGGGATGGAGACATTTGGATCCCTAGGGAGAGCACCATGTGAAGAGGGAGGCAGAGAGGGTGGGTGCATCCACAAGCCACAGAACACCAAAGATTGCTAACAAGGCCAGAAATGGGAAAGAACTCTTGCCTAGAGGCTAAGGAGGAAGGATGGCCCTGCAGAAACAGGCATTCCAGACCTGTAGTCTCCAGAACTGTGAGAGAACCCATTCTGTTGTCTCAAACCCTAGCTTGTGGTGCCCAGTCCAGCAGCCCTGGGACACAAGTTTTCAAAGCCCAATTGTGAGCAGTGTCACCTCTCTCTCTCTCTCTCTTTCATCTTTAGAGTTCTGAGCTATAATACAAGAAGTTCAATGACTGTGAAGCAACCATATTGAGAGTCTACATGGGGAGACCACACAGACAGACCCCCAAGGAGCACAAACTATTCAAGTTTTCTCAGCCAGACACATGAGTGAAGAAGCCTTTGACGTGACCGAGGTCTTAGCAGCCATGTTCCTGCAGCCTCTCGAGAAACCCTAGGTGGAAACAGTCAGCCTAGCCCAGCTGAGCCACTGAATCTGATCCTCAGAGACAGTGACAATTAATAAATGCCTACTGTTGTTTTTAATTAATTAGTTAATTTTTTTTTTTTGCAGTGTTGGAGATTTAACTCAGGGCCTCAGCAATGCTAGGCAAGCATCTACCCCTGAGCTACATCCTCAGCCCTTATTTTTATTTTTAATTGTGGTTAAAAATATGAAACTTACCATCCTCACCATTTTAAGTGTACAGTTCAAGTTTATTCAAGTTTATTCACTGTAGTGTACAACTAGCCTCCAGAACTTTGGCATCTTGCAAAACTGAGATTCAATACCCAGTAAAGGACAACTTCCTATGCCCCCCCCCCCAGCTTCTGGCAATCACCATACTACTTTCTGTCTTTATAACTTCAGTGACCCTAGAGAATGCATAGAAATAAAATCATACAATCTGCTCTCTGAGACTGACTTATGTCAGTTAGTATGATGCTTTCAAGTTTTATCCATGTTTTAATACTTGTCAGAATTTTCTTGCTCTGAAGGCTGAATTATATTCCATTGTATGCATGTATGTTATAGATCTCTCATATATGGTTTATCCTCTCATCTATTGATAGACACTTGGATTGCTTCTATATTTCAGCTACTGTGACTAATGCTACTATAAACATTTGTGTACAGGTAGATTACTATTGCTTGGTCTTGTGGTAACTTGTTAAACAAGAGACAGTTCCAATGATGGGATGAGGGTACTGTATGCCAGCCAAGCTTTCTTGACTCTGGCAGGAAAACCTCTGTGGTACTAGATACACTCCAGAAATCTCCATAATCACACTCAAGACCTGTCTCCTACACCCCCACTCGCCTGCCCATTCTCCTGCCTTATCCTCTGTCCCTTGCAGGGTACTTTTGAAGCACTCTTCCCAGTTAGCACATGCATACAATTCCGCATTGCAGGCTCTGCTTTTAGGACACCAACCTGAGCTGGTCAGCGCCACGTGGCCAGGGTGGTGTGAGTTCTAATGGGTACCTGCAAGGATGTGTCTTGGTGCTCTCAGAGCATTGAACAGGATGACATGGAGGTTCTTAGTCATTTAGATATTTTGGCGACTATTACCCTCTGGAAATGTTAAGAAGCCATTGTACCAATAGATATATGAATGCTAAAATTGTTCTCTCCCAACCCCTGTGTTGCTTGGAAGTTAAAAATACCCAAGTCTGGAAGTGGTATTAGCCCACAGTGTGGCGGGCAAAGTCTCCCTGATGGTATTCACAGAGTATTTGGTACTTAATAAAGTGTCTCTGCATTGATTCTCTTTGTGTTTGCAGCAATCTCACAAGGAGGTGTGCACGGAATATTCACTCCATTTTACAGATGAGGTTCAGAAATACTGAGGTAATTGATCAAATAAATGGCGGAGCTCAGGCTAGATCAGACCTGGTGTTCTGGTGCCTCCTCGGGACTTTCTGCTTCCTCCCTGGCCCCCTCCAACCCACTTTCCATGCAGAAGCCTCAGCAATATTTCAGAAATGCAGATCAGGCTGTGTCCTCTTCATGAGACCTCACAGTGGCTTCTTGCTCTTGGAATAAAGCCCTCCTCATTGTGAGGGAGGAGGCCCAGCTCAGCTGAGGCTGCTCAGGAAGCTGTGGCCACCATGACTTTCAGGGGGATGGTGCTGCACAGCTCCCAGGGGTCTCTTGCTGCCACCTCTGCCCCAAACATTCTGCTCTAGCTCTTCAATTGCTACCTTCTCCATAGGATAATGTTTGCCTTCTGGTTTTGAGCTATGTACACTGTTTGGCGCTCCTCTTTTCAAAACATGGAAACTCATTATTTTCTCCTTGACAGTGTTCTGAATCTGGTGACCAACTTGACAGTGAACAGAATGTGGCAGAAGTAACAGTAGGTGACTTCCAAGACCAGGCCATGACAACCGATGTTGCTTTCTCCTCATTCTCTCTGGGTACTCCTCACAGGAGCAGCCAGATGCTGTGGCAAAAGGACACCTAGGCAGCCCTAATGAGCCACCACGTGGCGAAGGACCAAGGCCTCCTGCCCTGGCCAGCAAGGATCTCAGACCTGCAGACAGCACCAGGAGGGAATGTGACAGTGTGACATCAGTGTGTTGATGTGACTAGGCTGAAATGTAGAACCCTCTTCTTTTTGTGTTTCCAGTTAGACTGGGCCAAATCAGAGATTTGGGTGGGACTGTGAGGGGGCAGCAGCAATTCTGCATCATGTGTGTTTCATTGCTGGTCTGCTGCCCTGCTGGCTGATGTGCAGCAGGAGGTGGGCAGTTGCGTGTTACTGAAACAAAGTGCCTGGCTTCTGTAGGATGCCCATGTCACCCATGCAAATGTGGTCTGCCGGTGGGGTTTCAGCCTGTGCTCATGGGGCAGTAGCCTGCTTGGGATCTGTCCTTCCTGACAGCTGCTATGTGGATTTCAAGCTCTGGCATCAGACAAGCCAAGCCTAATAACCAACCCCAGCCTAGTTCGCTGGCATAGATCTCTTCTATGCTTCTGCTGCCCTGATGCAGGGAGCCATCGTGAAGCAGGTCAGGCACCCTAGTCAAGTCTCTGAGTGACTGCAGCCCTAGCCACATCCTCACTACAACCTGGTGAGAAACTGAGGTAGATCACCAGCTGAGCCTCTCCCAAGCATTTCCCATGGAAATGAGAATAGAATATGCTTATCATTTTAAGCACTAAGTTTGACAGTAAATTGTGTTCCAGGCCCTCCTGGACCAACCCTCTGTGTCCCTTGCGTTATTTTTTATTATATCTGTCAACTACAGCACCCTGGCTTTTCCTTGCAGAGCACTTATCATTACTTGCATTCACTTCATGGATTTAGATGCTTATTTGTTTATATGACTTTCCCACAAGGGTATCAACCTCCTGAGGGTAGACACCTTCTATTTTGTTCACCTACACCCCCAGCACCCAGCTAGTCTAACTCCACTTCTTACTGTCCATGAGATCTTGGGAAAGGTACAGTTTGTGCCTCAGTTTCCTCAGCTATCAAATGGGACAATGATAATAGTCCCAGACCAATTGGATTATTGTGAGGCTAAAATGAATTAATACTGACAAAGTACTTTAAATATGGCCATGTACATGATAAATGTTCAGGAAGAATAAGCTGCTTGTATTTTTAGTATTATGGTAGGAACTCAATAAACATTTACTAAGGAACAGAGAAAACTCATTGATCTCTTTGTCCCATAATCTTAAGCATCCAAGACACAACTGAGAAAGTCCCAAAGGCCTCCAGACAGCTGAAACAGATGTCCCAAAGGCTAGTAGCAAAGCCCATCTAATTAACTTATAGGCGAGCTCTTGGGTCATTACTCAGAACCTAATTACTTAATAGTCTTAGCAGATATTTATTAGTCACCTAACATATGCAAAGCACTGTGCTAGAAGCTGGGGGAAGGGGACAGAGAGACACAAAGGTGAATTAAGCTCATTACCTCCCCTCAAAAGAGTGTGTTGTCTAGAGGGGGAGAGGGATGCAAGAGCCAGCAGTCATACAATTACACGGGAGAGCAGGGTGGTGGGGGTGGCCCAGAGCAAGGCTGACTATCAAGGTGGCCAGGCTCAATTAGTCACAATTATAACATGCATAACAAGCCTAATTATCTGGTTTTGTCGTCTATAATGGATTAGAAACAGCATATTAGGAGAGAAAAAAGGAGGGGTTATTGCTAGAGGCAGGTACATTGACAATAGCAAATTGTGACAACCAGTGGGAATAAAGTATCATAATTCTTTAAAACACTGAAAGTAGAAATTAGATAATGAAAGCGTGGTGGCTAAGGTCATCTAGTGTGGGGCAACTGTTCCATAAGACACAAGAGGCAGAGGAATATGCTGGTAAGGCTTGGATTCTGGAGCCAGGATGCCTGGGTCTGAATGCCAGTTGGATAATTTCCTACTCAATCTATTCCTCACTGTCCTCATCTATAAAATGATGACAGTTATATCAGCTGTTTCACAAAGTTGTTGTAAAAATTAAATGACTTTTATTGTTGAGTATTTAAGAAGACTTTCTGGCACATGGAAATTTTTAAGGCCTCTATCAGTTAGGAGAGGCTGGGTTTGCTACAGTAACAAATAATTCCTAAATCCATTCAACCAGCAAAGATTATTTTCACTCATGCTCATATCTATCATCAATAGTTGGGAAGTTCTGCGCTGGATTATCACTATATTCACACTCTATAGGGTCCAGGCTCATGGAGCCATTATTATCTCTTACAGTGTCTGTTGCTGTGACACAAGGAAAAGAATGCCTTTGGGAATCCCAATCAGTAATTGGTTGTTCATCCCAGAAGTAACAAGCTCTCTGACCCACAGTTCATTGGCTAACATGGTCGCATTGTTCCCACCCTCCCATACACCCAGAAGGGGGTGGTCAGATTGTCTAATGGCACGAGTGTGCACTAAGCCATCACACAATTGTGTTTGGGCCACAGAATGTAAAAACCATGTCCCCAGATGCTGAGGCTATACATTTGAGAAAGGGAAGGGAAGAAGACCAACAGGGATTCTATGTTTCAAGTTAGAACAATGTTGGTGTCTTAGGTTGACAGAGGAAAGGATGGCTGCTTGCATTGGAAGACTAAGAACCGCTGTCTCTACTCACTAGATGTCAGGAAGGCTCCTCCTCCAAGTTACTGTGACAAACAGTAATGCCATAATCTACTTCTTTACCTTCCTTTGGGGTAAAGGAGGAGCTTCACCCTTTCTTCCCTAAGAACCAGGGACATATGTTTAATTTACAGTGTTGGTTAGAATCAGAGCTTGTAGCTGAATATGGAGGACTGATCAGGACCCTGAGTCATGTCCATTACAGTTTATTCATCAAGACTGAGAGACTGGGCTATAGCTCAGAGGTAGAGCAATTGCCTAGCATGCACAAGGCCTTAGGTTGCATCCCCAGAACCACAAATCAAAACAAAGTGGGAAAGCAGGGACTGCATGGTCCTTATGAGTACAAGTTGGGCCAGTGACTCTGTAAAGATGTGTCTTCCCCTTAGGAAGAGTTCTTGGTTGCTTTTTGCCCTTGGATTCCATGAGACACCCTGTACCTGCTCCATAAATTCCCCATTTTGCCTAAGCTAATCTGAGTACCTTTGTGTCACTCACAACTAATTATTTCTGACTAGAGCACACACCCCCTAGAAACATTTCTTTCAAATATGTTTAAAAATTTTAAATGTGTTACTTGCAAAGATAAGCTCCGCTTAGCAGAACAATTTACTTTTGTGGGACTCTTCCTTTCTCTGCTCAGTCAATGAACTATTGATGTGTGGCTATGCAAAATCGGCTCCTACAGAGAAGAGTGATGTGTATTCTCAGAAGGAACATTCTGGAAATTGCCTCAGGAGAGTTTGAAGAGAGGGCAAAGCTGGAGGCCAGCTGCAGGATTGGCATCTCCATGTCCCACACCCAAATGAGCACATAAAACAAACTTGGGCTGAGCATCTCCCTGTGACATGACAGGGAGACCTGTTTAATGACTTTCCCTCTGTGAATGGATACTGGTCCTTTCAAGCTCCAGAGAAAAACTGACATAATTCATAAAACAAAAATAAGATGATATTAAATGTAATACAAGTGTTCAAACCAAATTTATAAGACATTTTTGAAGTCAGAGATTTCGCCTAAGTGTTGTAATAATCTAGTGCAAAGAGGAGGTCTTCTGCAAGGGTTTATTTTATGCCTGTGCATGACCTGCAATTATCCAAACATCTCACTGCTGTCCCTGTGACTGCTCAGCTCACTCGATTTGAATTTTGCAGGAAGGATCCAGGCTTGGTGTGGCATGCTCTGTCACTAATCCTGATGACACACTGTACATGGGTGCACTGTGAACTTAGGGGAGGTAATGATGATCAGTATTAAAACTAGAAAGAGTTCACTGTGAGTCTTCAGGCCAAGAAAGTCTGTTCAATTCATTGGGCACTATTTCAGGTAGAAGGAAACACTTAGTAGTGACTGATCATAATAATAGCACTTGAAACTGAGGTTGTGTTTATCTGGAGCTAGACACCAAGATGAGCACTTTCAGGGACTTATCATCTATCTTGTAAAAATCTCAATTTGTGCTCACCTACCCTGCACAGATTAGCAAACTAAGGCCAGAGGGACTGCTTCCCTCACCTGCCCCATGAGGTGCTGGTAAGGGGTGGCCCCAGGGCACACCTAGGTGTGCTGATTGGCTGAAGAACTTCCCCATCTGGGTTCAGATGCAGGTTCTGGGAGTCACTAGTTGAGTGATCATGAATTAGCTCATTTCATCTCTTAGTGTCTGGGTTTCCTTTTTGGAGAAATGGCTTTAAAAATTATATCAAACAGGGTAAATAGCCTAGAAGAGTGTCTAGTGCAGAGTAAAAGCTCCAACAGTCTTAGCCTTTAATTCTTACCCCGAGTCCACTTACAGCAGTGGGTTTCAGGCTTGAGTATCAGGCACTTCTCATGCAGTTTGAACTCTGTGTGGTCTGATCACTGTGAAAGAAAAAATTATTCTGACATTCTTTAAAGGTTGTGAGGCACACATTTTTCAGGGAGCCACTCCAATGGGGATTTGTGGTACAGGACAGAGAGGGGGCTCAACTCTGAATACAAGGACAAATGGGAATTTATCACCAAGGAGCTAGATGCATGGGTCTATTGGGTAGCAAGTACTAACAGGGTGAGGTAATGCTTTGCTAAACTTAATTACCAGGCTGAAGGCAGGCCAAGGCAGTCAGATATCACCAGGTGGGGCTGGTGAGAAATTAGAAGGGTTGATCATGTAGGGAGGGTAAGGGATTCTGGTCAAATAGACTTAGCAGGAGTCTCTATAAAATTGAGCTCTTGAGGACATGCCCCAGGATAGGACCTCACTGAAACAGAGCACAAAGGAGCCTGGGTAGAGTGTGGTCAAGAAGTCTTTGTTATTACCCACGATGTCCTGGCCCAACAGCCCCTGCACTAACAGCCTTGGTTCATGCCATCCCAGGGGTCTTTCCCTCCAAGTCTGGGCTGTCTCTGGCACTACTGAGACAGGGGATATCTCTGGACCCAATATGTGTTACCTAGAGTCTGAGAGGAGTGGCTGAGGCTTCATGCAGCAAGCACTGGCTGCTGTGGGGATAAAAGCTGGGAGATGGCTTCCTCTCCTGCTTTCCTGATGGCACCCCATCATGAGGTGTCCCTACAGTCTGTGGGGCAGTGACTGGAGCTGCTCGTCTCCACTCCCACTAGCCAGGAACTTCCCGTGGTTGCTGTCACTCACTCACGACCTCATTCCCGTTGCCCTCACTCAGCTGGCCTGGGACTGTGTTTGCCTATAAAATGTTAGCGTGTTATCATTTGCCTTGGACTCTGTCTTCTACAGAATGTGGGCTGAGGCAGCTAACATCATGATGCCCAGTGGAGATTGGGATTCAAAGGATAATAAATTTGGAGACCTTTATGCTCAGCAGAATACTTCCATGACTCCAGATTAAATGAAGATTCACACTCAGATTGTGCTCAAGGCTAGCTCTGTTTGAGAAGCCTTTTGCTTTTGATCTGTAGCAGGGTCAGAAGGCGCAGCCCTTTTCCTGGAGTCTCTTTAAGAGCTGGCCACACACACAGCACCATGCAGGTCTTCCTCCTTAGTAATCACCAGGTGGCCACGGGGAGGGTTTTCTCTGTAGTGTCCCTCTCTTTTCTTGGTCTCTAAGCCCCTCTGAATAATTGAGTACCTCTCTCCTTTATTTTTTTAGCTTGCTTTGAGCCAGGACCTAGAAAAAGAAAAGGCTATGCATCCAGGTGCATAGTAATTAGTCAGACATCAAGTATATACCTATCTTCCAGGATATTTTTAAATCAAACAATACCAAAAATGTCAAAATCATGATGTGTCAAAATGCATACACAATATAATGTGCCCATCCAGGGTTCTCTGGGATGCCAGAGTAAATGCAAACAGTGGTGATTATTGTTACTGCTGGGTTAGTCTTGCGGGGCACAAAGCAGTTCCTGGCCACAGGTGCTTCCAACAGGCCAAGCATATACTGAACATTTGTGTCAATGTTTCACTTGGGGTCAGAGCCTTATGAGGTAGGGCCGGGGATTTAGTTCAGTGGTTCTGCCGCTTGCCTCACAAGTGCAAGGACCAGACTTTGATCCCATTTACCAAAAAAACCCCAAAAACAAAAAAAAACCTTATTAGGTAGATATTATTATCCCCAATCTAGAAGGGAGGAGAATGAGTTTCAGAGACATAAGGAACTTTCCAGAACTGCATGTCAGCTGAAGCGGGACTTTCTAACTACAGAGCCCATGGTTACCAGCTTTGTGCCCCATCCATGTCCTGTGGGCCACTTCCATATATGCCCAGGCCATCTTCTGCAGGTACCTGTGGCTCTCCTACTGGGGCCTTTCTCTCTGGTGGACTACAAGGACCGAGGAGCTATTGCTTTGAGAGCAGCCTCCAGTCAGTGATGGGGGGCATTGGAAGATATATACCAACTTCCTCCCCCTTCATGGTTTCATTCGGAGGGATGTTCCACATAGTTGTCTGAAGATCGCCAAGAGGCCTGAGACCCAGTGTGCTCAGTGAAAATCTGCTCAGTCACGTACATGATATTCTCTCCTATATTAGTTACTTTCTCATTACTAAGACACAATACCCAAGACCCACAACTGAAAGGAGGAGAGGCCTTTTTCTGCTCACAGTTTGAAGAGGTTTCAGTCCATAGTCAGGTGGCTGTAAGGCAGACAGCACAGCAGAGGGCCATTGCAGAGGAGAAGCAGCTCCTGGTATGGGAGGGGAAGGCAGAGAGAGTGAAGAGGAGCAGGAAGAGACAAAGTCTTCCAGGCCACGCCCCCAGTGACTCACCTTTTCTGATCCTGCCTCCTAACAGCAAGCCAGCTATAAACTCATCAATGGATTGATTAGTCCATTGTCACGGGCCCATGATCCAATCACCTCCCAAAAGCCCCATCCTTGAGTACATGAGGCTTTGGGAGGACACCTAGATAAAAACCATAACAACTCTGCTCTCTCATACCCCACTCCCTGAGCTCACCTCTCAAATCTGTAACACGGCTGAACCCCTGTCTCAGAGTCTGCTGCTAGGGATGGGAGAGAGTCCAAGGGGGAGACATGGTTTCTTATTCTGTAAGAATTTATATGTACACACAAAGAAGTAAAGGAAAAACCAAGATTGTCTTCACCTGAACACAGAACTATGTCGTGCTGAGTTGCTATGTTTGAAAGGTAGGATAGGCCTCAATGTACAAAGCTAAGGTGGCCATGTCTGCTTATGCCTGATTTTTTTGCTTTTTTCAGTATTGAGTGTTAAACCCAGGGCCTTTGCTCTGTACTACATCCCTAGGGTCTTGCTAAGTTGCTAAAATGCCCAGGCTTGGCTTAAATTTGTGATCTTCCTGTTTCAGCCTCCCAGAGTGCTGGGAATACAGGCATGTTCTACTGTGCAGGACTAAGCCTGACTTTTTTTTTCTTTCTTTTTTTTTTTCACTGAAAATGCTCAGAATTTTTCTTTTCTACCTCCACCTAGGAAGGTATAGATAGAATGAGATCTGGAGCTTTGGGACCCTCCTGCCTAGGTTCTTTCTAGGGCATCATTTTCTCCCAGCACAGGGCTTTCTCTGCAAATAGTCAAGTTCTCTGCAGCAAGTGAGGGCTGGTGGCCACTGCCACTTTACACTAAGTGCCATAGAAGTTGCAGTCTCAGGTCCTTCTGTCACCTTAGCTCAAGTTGAAAAGCCTTCAACCACTCAAGTGCTTATATAGGTGATGTCTCAGATCCTAATGCAGGGAGCAGTGAGTTTTGAAAGTGATTTGTCTTTTCTCGGGTTTGGACCTCTGGGGTCTTTTATAGTAAGTCCTTATATACTCTCTGGCCTCTGATCAAAACTGTATCAGTGGTGTGGGTTCACTGCCTGACTTTGGCCAAGTAACACCCCCTCCCCAACTCCCAAATCCCACAGGGATTAGCAGTACAACACAGAGACAAGGGATCTACTGGCTTGGTTGCCCAGGATTCAACTACTTTTTTTATTTGGAGGAAAAAAACAAATTTAGTTGAATGGTGCCCTCCTAAAAATATATTCACCTGGAATTTGCCATGTCTTTATTTGGAGATAGGTTATTTGCAGATACAATTAAATTAGGATCTCAAGATAAGGTCATCCTGGATTAGGTCAGTGAGCCATAAATGGAAAAACAAGTGCCCTTGTAAGAGACAGGAGAGAGAAGACAGAGGAGGGCGATGTCACATGGAGACATAGGCAGGGACAGGGGTGATGTAGCAAGACCAGGAACACCAGGGTGCACCAAAGCTGGACAAGGCGAGGAACAGAGACCTCCTGGAGCCTCTGAAAGGACAGCAGCCCACCCACACTTCAACTGCAAACTCTGGCCTCTGCATGCTGAGAGAATATAATTCTGCTGTCTGAAGCCATCCATCTGCAGGAACCTGCTACAGCAGCCACAGGAAACTAATACAAGCTTCTATCACTTTTTGGCCCTATGTTTAGAAGACTCTAACCACTTAACCTTCATAATGATACTTCATGATAAGGATTAAGTTATTCCTTTCATGGGCACAACAGAAAGTTTGAGTGACTTTTCCAAACACACTTAGCAAGGAAACGGCTGAATTTGGCTTCATATCCAGGGCATCAGATCCCAGAACCTGCACCTTTGATGACTGTGTTCTCCTGCATCTCCAAGTGGAGTGACAAGCAGAATCTTCCACCCCACCCTGACCCTGTGGTGTTGGTAGGAATGTGGTTCCTTGCTTCTCACCACAGTCCCCAGCCTCCCTCATTGGGCAGTAGGCATGCATGTCTTGACTGGGCTGAGCTAATTGGACTCTACATTTGCAGGGAGTGAGGCAAAGCCACAGGGTGGTTAATTTATTCCTGGTGATGGCAGTGGTGGCATCCTAGACAGATGCTCACTGTTATAATCCATTGTGGTCTCTTCTTGTGGATTGACCTACTGGAACTGCCTCGGTTCCCTCTGGTTTTCTAAGCCTCATCCTTGGTTCCCAATGTCCTGCCCAATTCCTTTTCCACTTTAGAAAGCCAGAGCCAATTTCTATTCTTGACATCAAGAATCAGATTGATTTAGGGGAGAAGCTGGTGCTCTGTGAAACTGAGGCAAAGTAAATCACAATGCAATCTTCAGCTCGTCCTGTGCTTGCTTGGGGCTGAGCTCTGCAGTAGGCTGATACCTCTTCCCCAAGTCAATCTATTTTGCAGTTTAATAAGTGCTAGTGTACATGCTGCTGCTGATCCTAAGGAAAATGGGAACAAACATCCACACCCTAGCCTGGAGAAAACTTCACAAAACTTACCTAAAGTCTTCTCTGTCTTCTTCCTGACTTCCTCCTAAGGAGATGGCAGCCTTGTCTTCCCTCAACTCTCCAGCTCTCTGTGCCATTTCTCTGGCCCTCCATTCACATTCTCTAGGCAACAAGCAGGACTTCTGAGCTTCACCCTTCAAAAAGCGCTCAGTGACTTCCGGCAGTAGCAACTAGAGCAGCCAAGGCAAGACGGGTCAAAGTCAGAGTGGTGGTCATGGTTCTGGAGGTGCTAAGAAGGATGACAAGGACAAGAAAAGAAATATGAACCTCCTGTACCAGCTACAGTGGGGAAAAAGAAGAAGAAAACAAAGGGACCAGATGTTGCCAGCAAACTGCCACTGGTGACAGCTCACACTCAGTGCCGCTTAAAACTACTCAAGTTAGAGAGAATTAAAGACTATCTTCTCACGGAGGAAGAATTTGTTAGAAATCAGGAACAAATGAAACCATTAGAAGAAAAGCAAGAGGAGGAAAGGTCAAAGGTGGATGATCCGAGGGGGACCCCAATGTCGGTAGGAACCTTGGAAGAGATCATCGATGGCAATCATTCCATTGTGTCTACATCTGTGGGCTCAGAGCACTACGTCAGCATCCTTTCATTTGTGGACAAGGGTCTGCTGGAACCAGGCTGCTCAGTCCTGCTCAACCACAAGGTGCATGCTGTGAACGGGGTGCTGATGGGTAACACAGATCCTCCGGTCACGGTGATGAAGGTGGGAAAGGCCCCCCCAGGAAACCTATGCCGACATTGGTGGGTTGGACAACCAATCCAGGAAACTAAGGAATCTGGAGCTTCCTGTCCCCCAACCTGAATACTATGAAGAGATGGTTATAAAGCCCCCTGAAGGAGTCATTCTCTATGGTCCACCTGGCACAGGTAAAGCCACACTGTTAGCCAAAGCAGCAGCAAACCAAACCTTGGCCACTTTCTTGAGAGTGGTTGGCTCTGAACTCATTCAGAAGTACCTGGACGATGGACCCAAACTTGTACGGGAATTATTTTGAGTTCCTGAAGAATATGCACTATCCATCTTGTTTATGCCATTGGGACCAAAAGATATGATTCAAACTCTGGAGGTGAGAGAGAAATGCAGCGAACAATGTTGAAACTGTTGAACCAGTTGGATGGGTTTGATTCACGGGGAGACATGAAAGTTATCATGGCCACAAACCGAATAGAAACTCTGGATCCAGCACCGATCAGACCAGGGCTCATCGACAGGAAGACCGAGTTCCCCCTGCCTGATGAAAAGACTAAGAAGCGCATCTTTCAGATTCACATAAGCAGGATGATGCTGGTTGATGATGTGACCCTGGACGACTTGATCATGGCAAAGGATGATCTCTCTGGCGCTGACATCAAGGCAATCTGCACAGAAGCTGGGCTGGTGGCTTTGAGAGAACGCAGAATGAAAGTAATAAATGAAGACTTCAAGAAATCTAAAGAAAATATTCTTTATAAGAAACAGGAAGGTACCCCTGAGGGGCTGAATCTCTAGTGAACCACAGCTGCCTTCAGGCAAGTGGTTGGAACTTTTCTCAACCCCTGAGAAGGGTAAGGTTTGGGAAGGTGCCCTGAGGGAGACCATGTTCCAGTTCCAGTCAATTTTTAATGGCAAAATATGGCATGTCTTCTCCAGTGTGACATGTAGGGTGCCTACCGGATGGCCTTGTCTGTGGTCACTGTGCTGCTTGCTCTCTGCTTCCCAATAAAGTGTGCTCTTTCACACACAAACACACAAAAATTTAAAAAGCCCTCAGTGAACACGCATGGTTTTTCACACACCCTTGGACACTCAGACCTCACAGTGATATGCGTCTGCACATTTGTTCAGCTCTGTTATGCTAAGCTTGACCCTCCAGGCAGCCTGAGCTAAAATCCCCAACAGAAAGAAGTGTTTCCTGGGTGGCTGGGCACATGCCACAGTGGAAAGAAAAATAACACAGGTCCGACATCTCCTAATCCCGAGGCGGGCTCTGTCTTCCCTAGAGTTAAGGCAAAGAAAACTTACATTGAGACCCAGACCTGTGAAGAGAAGGCCTTGGGATCAGCTGAGCCTAGGGTGAAGTGCTTGCTCTGTGTGACTTTTACCAAGTGACTCAACCTGTCTGAGAGTTAGGTGTCCCTGTCTGCATACTGGGGTTCCTCAGCTTCCCTGTGCACATCTTGCTGATGTGCAGACTGTGGTTCAGCACTGGGGGGGACAGCTGGGGTCTGCATAGTTTACAGGCTTCCCTGGGGGTCCTAGAAAGGAGGAGATGAGGCTGTTGCTGCTTTGTGGGCCAGAGATTGGTCATCTATGGCCCTTGGACCGAACTTGTTCAACCCCATAAGCTGAGAACTTTAAAAAAATTTTAAAATATAAGCCAAACAAAGAAAGGGCCAAAGAAGAATACATGACAGAGACCACATGCAGCATGCAATGCCTGAAGTAGTTACCATCTGGTCCTTTCCTGCAAATGCATGGCTCCTGCTGCAGACCCTGGTGCCTATCACCTAGCATTCTTGGCCACCTGACTTCACCTGCTGCTGCAGGGAAAGCTTTTCCCAGCACACTGTTACATTCCCGCCCCAGGACTGGGCCCCCCTTCTCTGCTGGGAGACTTGGTTTTGGCATCCAGGAGATGTACTTGTCTGCAGCAGCATCCTGCTTAGCCAGCCATCCTTCTCCAGTTTATTCCTTCTAGTGCTCCCTTTTTATATGTTGGCTCCAGCTTGTGGGGACCAACTTGGGGTCTCTTTCCTCTATGTATGGTGACATTATGTTGGAGACCTACAATCAGCCATGGTGTCATGTGACACCGTGGAGATCGCCCAATGCTCAATGCAGGTTGTTCGCTGCTTGGGGAAGACTCTGTTGGGGAGTCCATTGCTAAGCATTTACCAACACACCAGTCCCTGCTTTCCTTCCTTACATCTCTGCCCATGTAAGCCAGCTGCACTCACTCAAGTCCTTCTCCAAAGTCTACTTGGGCAAAACTCCACTAGGAGAATGCTTGTCTCCCTCCTATCTTGCAAGGGAAAAGTAGATGAGCTCACAACTTCATATGCAACAGTCACCCACCATAATTTCCATCCTTTTTCCTCTCTTCCCTCTGCAAAAGAGACTCCCAGCACTTTCCCAGACACCTGCAAGGCAGACATTAGCGTCAAACTCAACAGCACCTCACTGGGCCATCTGGTCACCTACTGGAGGCTCTGGAATGCTATGTGTGGCAAGTGGCCACACATAGGCCACCAGCACAATGGGGAACTGGAGGTGGGCTGAAACAGTAACCAGCGTCGGGAAGGAAGCGTATCCACATGAAACTGAAAACATGTGGGCAGGGTGGGCATGCCAGCCTGGCATCTTTGCCAGAAGGATGGAGACAGTGCCCCTTTGTGTGGAAGTGGTAGGGACACCACGGCCGGGAGCTGTGGTAGCTGGCTCTTCCAGGGATGAAAACTAAGGTTGGAACTCACAGCAAGAGAGGAAAAGATGAGGCTCAGAGAGGTGGAAAGAGGGAGAAAAGGGAAATGCTAGAACAGAAAAGGGGTGACTTAAAAGAAACTGCTAGCTGTTACCCAATATCCACTTTCTCCTTCTCACTTAACAATGGACCCGATTTTTAGTTCAGGCCCAGCAAAAGGATCATATTGCCCAGCCCAGTGTGAACCTCACTCTGGTTGATGAGTGGAAGTGTGGAAGTTTTGTGTGTGATTTCCAGAAGGATGCTGCCTTATTTGACCAAGAGGTTTTTCTTTGTTTTGCCTTCCCCTGCTTTTTCCTGATGACCTGGAACTTGGTTGTGACTGCTACAGCTCCAGCAGCTGGCTTGATGACGTTCTGGCCTCGGGGATGGAGGCCAGTGCTGAGGCTGATGTGTGAGGAATGCAGTGTTGTTTTCTCCCCAGCTCTCAGTGTCCTCTGACAGGTCCTGTTCTCATTTTGTCCTGCTCACTGTGGTGTGTCCTCCTTCCTGTGTAACTCCAGGGCCTCTCAGGATGGCCGGTTCCTCTAACAGTGGGGCATTTTCTCTGAATTACTCAGGCCTTTGATAGTCACTGAACCCTCACCCGGAGTCTCCCTGAGTTCTCCCCAGAATAAGGACACTGACCCCTGTTTTCAGATTCTCCATGTCAATGTGGGAGTCCTGCTGTGTTCCCCTAAGAGTGCTCAGGCCTGTTCATACAGTATTGGCCAGCATCTGAGCCTGCTTTTCCTCCCTCTGATCCTCATAATGTCTCCTGGGCTGTAGAAACTTCATAGGCAGCCAGGGCTACAAGAAGCAAGGTAACCAATCTCTTTTGCTACGTATCATCCCAAATTAAAAAATAAAAACTGTCAGTTTCTGAAATGTAAGACTCTCAGCATTACCCTCCTGTCCTCCACATTCTGCGGTAACAGCCTTTTCCACAGATAACAAAAGCAGATGGCGTAGCTGTCCCTGGTAGGGAAGAGGTGGCAGTCACAAGGAAATACTCCAGAGTAGGACAGACACAGTTTACACCTGAAATATACTGTCCCATGGAGGAAGGGGCTAGAGACTGGGAGAAGAGCAACAGCGCTGGAGTCAGAGGTATCAGAGGTCAGGGTTGGGGTGACTGAGGGAACATAGCCAAGAGAAATGAGATGTGAATAAAGAACCTCTGCTAGGGTCTACATGTCACCACCAAAGCTCAGGTTGCAATTTAATCCCCTTGGTGAACATGAAAAATCAGGGTCTGGTGAGATTATTAAGAGATGGCTGGGTTATGAGACCAAATTAATCCACTCATGGATTCACAGATTATTGGATCAATAGATTAGTGTAAGAGTGGCTTTGCCGTACAAGTAAACTCTTGTTGACAGACTTGCTCCCCATGAGGTTCCCACTGCCATGTCATAGCATAGTACAAGGTCCTTACCAGAAGCTAAGAGAATGCCAGAGCCACTCTTTTGGACTTCCAGAGCCATGAGCCAGTTTTTCTTTACAAATGACCTAGGCTCAAGTATTTTGTTACAGCAACAAAAATTGACTAAGACAGCCCTGAAAAGTGGAGCCCTGTTGTTCTGCCCTATCTACCTCAATTGCCAGTCCCTGAGTGAAGACCCCTCACTCTTCAGAGGGGGAGATGCCCTTAAGCACATCTCCCAGGGGGTTGGCCTATAGTGGCCCCACTCTGGGGACAGTGGCCTGCATAGAGAATTGCAGCCCTCCGTGGGGTGGACAAGCTCTCTAGACACTCAAGTGTCAAGGCACTCAACACATAGAAACTGACCCAGTCAAGAATCATGAATGGGTGCAAAACAAGTGTGCAAACATTTGTTGATGAACAGATATTCACAGTCTCAAAGTGTGATATTCACAGAGGTTCGAAGACTCTTCTCAAATTAGCAAACTTAATGCCATCATCTATGGGACAAATTGACATGGTGTGCCTTCTGATACGATGCACTGAGAAAACACGTCACTCCTGTGACATCCCTGCCAAAACTGTCTCACCCTGATCTAATTATCGGAAAACACCAGACAAACCCAAAGTGGGAAGCATCTATAAGAGTAACTGGTGTGTAATGGTATGATTGGAAAATACGGTGAATATTTAACTTTTTAAAAGAATTTATTACAGTAAAAGACACATTGTCATTAACCCCCCCCCCCTTAAAATACTCTCCTTTGCTTCAAACACACTTATCCCACTGTCCTTGCCACTTCCTGAAGCAGATCTGGAAGTCCGCTTTAGTGTCTTTATTTGTGCTATCATGGCTGCCTTCTTGTCCCGAATTGGTTCAAAGTGTTGACCTATAATGGTCATTGTGACTTCAGAAAGAGCCAGAAGTCTCCTGGTGCCAGCTCTGGTGAATAAGATGGAGGAAGACACGCCATAATGTTATTAGGGACCTGCATTTTCATTGGGTGGCACTAGCAGCAGCAGCATTCACAGTAGTTTTGATCACACCTCATAAAGACACTCACAAAAGAGGACTCCTAGAACTGCTTCAGAATGTGGCAAGAATGATGGGATAAGTGTGTTCCAAGGGAAGGGGAGTATTCTGAGGGAAATTAATGACAATGTGTCTTTTACTGTAATAAATTTTAAAAATGTAAACATTTGCTATATGTTTTTATTACACTTAATCTGGGAAAATGTCAAGGTCATGAACATTAAAGGAAGACTAGAAAATTGTTCCTAATCAAAATAAACAGAGGAGGTAGGGCAACCAAAGGCCACGTGTGGCCCTGGATTGGATCCTGGTGTGGAGAGGAAGGGGAAGCAGCGACACTGGGAGGGGTCCCAGGTTGGAGGATGGCATTTGCCTGAATGTTAATTTCCTGATTTGAGTAATTGCGTTTTCTTTGTATAAGCAGTGTTCTTAGGAAATGAACACTGAAATACTTAGGGAGCACCCTTTCCTTTCTCTGCCCTGGACCTCCCTGCTTCTGCACCCCTGACCTGCTGTCTAGTAGCAAGAAGAACTGGGGTGAGCTACGGACAGGGTTCAAGATTTGTTGCCCCACAATATTGGCTCTAGGTGTGTTGACATTTGCTGCTGAAGGAATCTGTGAAAACACAGGTGCAGGGGGGACTCTCTGACCGTCCCCTGAGGCAGGTGCTGAGACCTTTGGGAGAATGATACCTCTCCTCCCCATACCCCTATCTCCCGAGGCATGGGGACGCAACAGGACCAGAATCAGCAGGCCCCATTTACTCTTCTAAACCCATACTTTTTTCCCTCTTATCACATTTTTCCACAACTTGCCATTCTTCAGCAAACCTAGCATGAAAAGATTCAGGTTTAACTACTTCTTTTGCTTATGAACTCCCATGTCACCTAAGCTTGATATTAAGTGGGAGATAGTCAGCATCCAAGCTATAGCAGAAAGGTACAGGAAAAAGGTGCTTTTTCTGTCCTGTGCTACTTACCCTTTCTAGTGACCAGTTTCCTCATGTGGCAAATGAGAGGATAGGAGCATGTCATGGGGAAGGGAGTGAGATCAGCTCTCACACACTACTTAGCACAGGACGTGCTTAATAAATGCTCTAGTAGTGTCAGCTATTATTGTCACCATTGTCACTATTCCTATTTGCACCGATTCATTGGTTGTTATTCAGCTTTCTGTTACTGTGATAAAACACCTGAGAAAAACAGCGTAAAGGAGGAAAGGTTTATTTTGGTTCACAGCTTCAAGGTTTCAGTTAATGGTCAGCTGGCTCCATTGCTTTTAGACCTACAGTGAGGAAGAAACACCATGGTGGAAGGGTGTACAGTAATGGAGCAAACCTGGTCACTTCATGGTATCCAGGAAGCAGAGAGGGAAAGAACCAGAAAGGAAGAGGGTGGGACAAAATAGAGTCACCTCCATGTCCCACTTCCTTCAGCTAGGCCCCACCTTTTCTGTTTCCATCACCTCCCAACAATGCCATCAAATTATGACTCCATCAATGGATCAATCCACTGATGAGGTTGGTACCCTCATGATCCAATCACTTTAGGTGTTGCTGCATTGGGGATCAAGCCCTCAATACATGAGTCATCGGGAGAAGTTTCATATTTAAACCATAACATTTGCCTGGACTTACAAAAGAGGAAACTGACAATCTTACATATCTGTTAGAATATATATATGGAGAGAAAGAGAAAGAGAGAGAGAAAGAGAGAGAGAGAAAGAGAGAGAGAGAGAGAGATATGGGAGGGATACTTCAAACAAAGAAAAGATACTATGTCCTGTGACAGGAATGCTGGTTATAACCTGACTCCCAGGTGGGTCCACCAAGTGGCTTGGTGATGTCACCAAGGATCCAGCTAGATGTTTTGCAGCCTGGCTCAGTCTTGGGCTGGCTCTGCTCAGCATTCCAAATGCATGGCTGTAGTTGCAGCATTGTATGCAAAAGAAGAGCTCCCCCACCCCCCAAAAATGTCTCTGAGACAGAAAAGGTAGTCCTGTAGGATGTTCCTTTAAGTCACATGCCCGATGCCAAACCAGTGTCAAGAACAGGAAATGAGCATGTGTATAAAAAGAATTACACTTGCCTAAAAGAAATGTAAAACCTCATAAAACAGCAGCCATAAACAAAATTTGATCTCTTTCACTGTGGTATGTGACACCTCCAGCTTCAGGAACCCAGGCTTTCTAACCTCATGCTTCTCTATGTGGGTTCCACTCCAAGGTCACAGCCCCAGATGACGGCTCCAGCTCCTGAGATCTCGTCTTCATTCCAGCATAGAGGAAGGATAAAAGGGAAAACTCTCAGTCACATGGCCTTACCCAGTGTTTCCAGAGGCTGAGAAATGTCTTTACTCTGTCCATTCATGAGCCCCGCTAAAAGCTGAGACTTCTATGACTACAGAAAAGGGAGAGAAGCAATGGACACGGAAGGACCACTAAGTCTATGCAATACCCTGATCCCATCACAGGACTGGGAGTACCCAGGCTATTAGAGCAGTAGCTCCCTCCTTTCTGTACCAAATCCAGTTCTGGCAAGATGGCATGGTTGGGATATGGTCGTTAAATATGGGTACTGAGACTAGTAAACACCAGCACCCCTAACCAGGTTACCTGTCAGCAGAAATGAGCAAGCCAAGCTGTAAAAGAACTCAGGCCTTCCTTTTGCTTTCCCATGTCCACAACTTCCTCCCATATTCTCTCTCCACTTGCTCCTCTAGAATAAAGTCTAGAATAAGGACAGGCAGCTGGCAATGGCCTTGCTCATGTGCCAATCACAGGGCACGACTATGAGATCTGGAGTCCACATTATACCTCCACCTCACCCACTAGGGGCGGAAGTGCTCCTACCCTCAAGGTCATTTGTTTGGCACTCATCCACCCTTCTTTGTAAAGTGATTCCTCTGTTCACAATCATTTCCCCGAGAATATCACTTCACATCCATGTGTGGTGATTGGTTTCTGTACTCTTCATAGGTCAGCCTTTGTAGATCTAATCTGATGACATTAATTCCAGAATAATAAACAGGGTTACAGGGGTAATAGAGGTTGTGACTCTATCATGACAAGATCTCTGAAGGTGAGTGTCACTACTGACTGGTCCATCCATGTGCTTCATCTCTCTATATAATCACAGAGCTTCACAAAGAATGTTCTAGGTTTAAATATCTAGCTGTTCCACTTCACAGAAAGCAGCTGTTATTTTTCTTTGTCCAACTCCTGATTTCTCAATTTCTGGCGACAGAATCTATATTTGCCTCTGGAAACCAGCACTCCAGAGGTCTCAGTGCATGCTAAGACTAATATCACCTTTGTCTTTCAGTGTAGACATGGTACTAAGGCTAGTAATGGGACCATTGAATTCCCTTGTCCATAAAGACATGTTCATAATCAGGAAAATGACCCAAGTGATCCACTGAGACCCTTTACCTGGCCTTTTTCCAGAACTGTAACGAAGACAGAAACTGTATGTTCTGCTTGACTTGGGGTTAGGAGGATATACATCCAGAGTTGGCAGATGCCATGTTGCAAAGATGGCCAACTTCAAGGCTCCATCACCAACCATTCCTTACCTTGTCAAGTGGGCAAAACCCTATTTTGTAAATAGAGAAGCAGAGCCAAGAGGTTTAGAGAACTTGCATTTTCATGTCCTATGTTGATCTCCTGAAGAATTATCACTGGAATTTTCTATCATAGGAGCCAACATTTTGCTTAAGCCAGTTTCACTTGGAATTATCTTACTTACAACCAAAAAGTTCTGGTTAATACAGCGGGCTCGGTCATTGACCTCTTTTGACATTTCTACACAGTCTGCTCTTACAATGCTTTCTGCTCTTAACCCTGAGCTTTCATAATCATAAGCATTCTCCAACCTTGGGCTTTGGTCTTATCTTTGTGGGGGCAGTGGAGGGACACAGAATTCACCTCATGAACTAGGGAAAGAGGTGGAGTGTGTTGTGCAAGACGTGCATGTCAGTGGCTGTTCATTGTCTCAACCCCTGTGAAAGCAGGGGGAAGAGCAGGACTGGGCACAGGGAAGCTGAGTCATTGATGCAGGACTGGTGATTGTCTTGGTCAGCCCCACTGGGAAACCTGACCTTAGAATGGTCTTTCAGAATCAGCCAGTGTTGGGACAAGATGACCAAGCCCTTGTACTCCCTCAGCTGCCAGTCACTGAAGGTGGGATGTACCAAGAAGGGGCATGACCATAGCGAGATAGCTGTCTGTGGCAGTGGCAATCTCTGAGGGGCCAAAGCTGGGGTCCCTGAGCAGACCTCTATGCCAGCTCTGGGCAGCTACTTTTCCACGAAAGAAAGTCTGGGCACATGTGTCACAGCATCCTCCACGAAAGGCGGGCCCTCTGCCTTAGCAGATGTGGGCACAAAGCAATGTGAGGACACAACAGGGGGGTGTTATGTGACGAGGGAGAACACCTAGGATGGCCGACCACCCTGAGAAGCTGGAAGAGGCAAGGAGGGCTTCTGCCCAGAATGAGAGGGAGCAATGGCTGGCCTATACCTCAATTTGGAACCTTCAGTCTTCAGAACCATGAGGAATAATTTTCTGATGTTTGAAGCCACCCGCTGTGTGGTATTTTGCTATGGTAGCCTGAGCAACTAATACAGCTGGAATCAGGACTGGGTCATACAGACCTGAGTTCAAATCTTGGCTGGGCCACTTACGGGTTGTGGAATTTGGGGAAAATTTTCTTAATTTCCCTGGGTTTTCATTTCCTCTTCTGTAAAATGGAAGAAGTTCCAAAGATGAAGGGCTGGACTTGGTCTTCAAAATGGTTCCGCACAAACAGTTCCTACCTCCTGGCACTCTCGCCTGTGTGGAATCTGTTCCCACACTAGATAGGAGTGACGTGTGAAACGAAAAGCATACTGCAGAGGTACTAGAATGTAACCTCGAAGGCCAGGCCATAAGGAACACTGCAGTTTCTGGCTAGCTTTCACTTGGGTCACTTGCACTGGGTGACAGCAGGTGCTATGTTATGAGGACAGTCAGGCAGCCCTGTGGGAAGAGCCGAAGCCTCTTGGCCATGGCTCAACAGCATCTGAGTGCACCGTCTGTGAGCGGGTCCTCCAGCCCCACAGAGCACCTTCATGTGACTGCACCTGAAGGTGGCTTCGTCTCTACTGCTGCCTCAGGAAAGTCCCCATGCTAGACCCGCTTGGCCAGACTGTGCCTGGTTTCCCAACCTGCAGGAAATCATACACACTTATTGTAGCTTTATTTTTTTATTTTTTAACTGTATATCCTTTTATTGGTACATTTTATGCACACAATATAATGACATTCATCATTGGAAAGTTGCATCTTTACATAATCTCTCTTGGTTCTTATTTTTCCCCCTTCCCCTGCCCTCCCTTCCACCCCTCCATCCTTCCCTATTTACAAAGACTTTGTTTCCAGTTTTCCATTTTCTCATATTAATTCCATTCCCTTCTTTCCTATCCCCTACCCCTCCCACTTCCCCTTCCCCTTCCCCTTTGCCCCTTTTCTTCCTATTTCACATTATCTGTTATACCTTTTAGTGCTTATTTACACTTTCAGTACTTGTAGCTTTAAACTGCCAGGTTGGTGGTTTACTTTTTAATCAATTTTAGGTGAGCAATACAAAGCTTTCTGTCACTAAGTAACCACTCTACAAGTGTTAGTGGTTGGTTGTTTCCCACATGACTACTCAGGACAACACCTTTGCTTCTAAATCTAAATTGCTTTGCTCCTAAATCTAAATTCCCAGCTGATCCCAAGTCCAATGCCCATGTTTGTTTAACTATCATCTAGACATGGTGAGGCCAGGAAGGTACACTGCCATCAGCTTTCTCTGTTCTGTTTCATAACTGTGGAATGATGTCACCTTCTGCCTCTCCCAGCAGATGCTCAGCCCTCCCTTTACATCCACACTGAGCTCACCTTGGAAACGAGTCTGACCACTGACTACTTCCCATGGCTCTGATCTTGCTTTCGGATGTGCTCCACAAGATTTATTGCCTGTACTTCCAGTAGATATTTATCTTTCCTACGTTGCATTGTAATTTTATCATTTTCTTTCTCTTTCTTTTCTTTTTTCTTTTTTGTTTTGCAGGACTGTGGATGGAACCCATGGCCTGGTGCATGCTAAGGCAAGCAGCCTACCACAGAGCTACCATCTCAGGCTCTTCCATTCAGTTTGTAATGGGCACACATATCACAGCTTGAGTTACAATAAGCTTGAGGGCATCTCTCTCTATTTATCCTTCATGTTACCTAGCTTAGAGCCTCGCACGTGTACATTTGAAGAACAAATTGATGAACACATTAGTACTGTATAAGATTCAGAAGCTAAAGCATCCAGTGAACTAGCTAATGTGTCTCTACCCTTATCTTTATCTTTTGGCTTTGTTTTTTTTTTTTTTTTTGGTACCGGGGATCAAATTTGGGTCCTTGAGCTTGGGCAGCAGGTGGCGAAATCACTGAGCTAAATCCCTGGCTCTCTTTTGGCTCTTTTTAACTCAGATGTGCTTAAAAATTGAAACAAATTAGCACTCGCCATTAATATTGGTGTGTGAAGCCATTTTCCACGTGCCTTGGTCTATCAGTGAATTTGTCCCCCGTGTAGGAAGTGATACATGGTTTTTCTCTCTCTCATTCTAACTCAGAGGACCTGTAATGCAAGCTGAAAATATGAGGCAATTAACCATGTAATTCAGGCAAAATCGCCTGGAAATGTACTTCATGAGTAGGTACACAGCCCAGTAATGGAAGACTTGAAAATTCATTCATGATAGATATGGAATCATTTATTAACGGACGCATGGGCTGTGCTGGGAGCATTTCTAATCTGTTAAAGTCAGCATCTCAGAGGGAAGTAGTCTGGAAGACACAACCTCTCTCAGTGCGGCTGTGAGAGACAGAATCTGGGACTAAGGAGAGGGGATATCCATACTGGTTTGTGAGGGTATGGCTTTGCTCTGTACTTCTGTGTTGGCTAGGGTTCTAGGCCAAATTAAAGATAAATAAAGAATTTATTGGAAGGTATGCTGCAGTGCTCAGAATTGATGGAAAAGCTGGAAAATGAGGCTTTGGAGAAAACTAGGAGCTTAGAGCTCCTGGGTTATAGCAGCTAACACTTGAATGAGTCTCAGTGGGCACAATCCTCTTCCTACCCAGATCCTACTATCAAGGGGGACTAATTCCCGCTGCCTTCTGCCTGCATCACCTACCCCTGACCCTATGCCTTAAATGGGCTTCTTTTGTACCACTTGCAATAGATTTTGGTGGGTCTTTTCAGTATTCAGTCATTCATCTAATAAGTATTTCTTGAGAATTGTGTAAATTTCTGATAGAGCCTATAGAGGACTCTAAAGTAAATCTGTGGTACATTCTACCCCCTTTGGAGAGAAATGTTTACATATCCATAAGATGTGATAAAATGCTCCACAAACATCACAGTCTTTTCCTTACAATGAACAGAAATGAGTCTCGAATCATGTTGTCAAGAAGAGATACTGGTCCAGACAAAGGAAATTTGAGCGACAGAGCTGGCCAGCCCAGACACAGCCAGGTGCAGGGGCTCAGGGGGTCAGGATGCAGTCCTGTTCCATCTCATGTCCTGCTCTTTCTGGGCTGCTCTGTTCTCAGGGAAGGTCCCTGCAGCAGGTCTTAAGGGTGTCCCCCTTGGGGGCACATGGAAGCTCCTGGGGGCAGCTTCTATGATTCTTACCCTGGGGTCTTCTCCTGCCACGGGAGCTGGTTCAGTCTGTGGTGCGCAAGCAAAAGTGTCAGAGTGTTAATGGCCCTGGAGCAGCCCTCTCTGCCAATGACAGTTAGTAGATTTAAAAAGAAATTGTTGTCTTTGGGTGGGGCAACTCTGGGGGCACATTCTGTACCTTTCCCCCCATGTTTCCAATAGTCGCCCACAGTGGCACCTGCTCGTTTATGCACTCTGCTTTGCTTCCCTCTCTTTCAGTGTTACTTCTCTACTCTCTGCCCATGACTCCTGGGGTCACTGCCTACAAGAAGCCCACACACACAAATCCTTGCTGCAGAATATTCTCCTTAGAGAACCCAGTCTGGGGAACCCTGGTGAAGTGGTATCAAGATGCTGCATACAGGTGCAGGTTTGTGCCCTACCAGTCTGTTCCAGTGGAAACAGTGTTCTTTCAAACAGTTTCATCTAACATCCTGAGCCTGACTGTCATCGTTCAGGGTTTGCCACATTTCCATCCCTGGAATGACGTATACCCACTGACCAGCTCTTTCTACCCACTCACCAGGGAGATGAGAAGAGCAGAGCTAATTCCATTCAATCCTTAGGGTCTGGGAGATGAGCTGGGATGGTTTCCTTGTGGATAATGACGATGCTGCCACCTGACCCATGGTAAGGAGATAGTAAGCATATGAAATCACCAGGTGTCCACCACATGTACCCTCCTGCAAAGGGGGACAAACCAGTACGGAAGCATCTGGCATAAGTTCTAACTTGGTGGAGAGTCATAGGAGATTAAAGCTCAAGGAATCTGAAATATCACTTTCTCTGTTTCCTGTCTTTTTCCTCCCCTTTTAAAATCCACCCCCAAGACATTGGCTAATTTTCTTCCTCTTAATAATGTTATGTTGTTTTCTGTTTTGAAATACTATGTCATCAAAAAACAAAACAAAAAACAACATGTATTCATTAGTAATAATTATCTCACATGTTTTAAAAATTAATCAGTTACACTATTGGGCACATGTTCCTAATAATAAGGAAACATATAATTTCAAACATTCAAATATTTACAGGAAATATTTAGAAGACCTTCTAGACCCTCTGTCCTCCTTAGCCTCTAGGGGTTGGAAGACCCCTCATTTAGTAGTTGATGCCCTCTGGTATATACAGAACTCCATTAGCAGACTGGCTGGCCAATGGACCCTTCCTCTTATATTAATAGTCTCCATGACTTGACGAATTATCCTTCAGGACATCATCATCCCATCTATGTACTAAAAAGGATCTTGAAGAGATTATGGATTTCCTCCTGAGCTATGGAAATGAATGTGACACGGTAAGCCCAGGATCTGACAATTATTCATGAACCCAGTATCTGGAGCCCCCTCCATGTACAAGCCTGTGCTCCAGGATCTTGGGGAAACAGTGAATAAAATGGAGAAAGTCTTTGCTCAGTACAAAACTTCGTTAGTTTCACTGGGCACGCGGTACATGCCTGTAATCCCAGTACTCTGGGAGACTAAGGCAGGAGAATCACCAATTCAAGTCCAGCCTGGACAACTTAGTAATTTAATGAGACCCTGTAAAATAAAACATAAAATGGGCTGGGGATGTAGATCAGTGCAAAGGCTCTAGGTTCAATTCCTAGTATGGGGGGCAGGGGACTTAGTTATCTTTTGCAACATGTGAAGAGCTTTGAAGTCATCCACACAACAAAGAAAAAGGCTAACCAAACTGAAAATTTAAAAAATCCAACTCTTTTTAGATCCACCAGAGAACTGAGATCTCAGGGCAAAGTACTGTCCCCAAAACTAGCGCGATTAGCAGGTGGGTACAGAGAACCACAGCTTCCAGAGAGAAGCCAGCGGCCAGAAACAGAACTGGGGAGACACTTTCAAGCATAACCGAAAAGTTGCTGAAGGCTTAGTATGGACTTGCTTTGGAGTTAAAAATTCCAGGGAAACCTTGGGTCAGGGGAGGCCTCTGGGCTTCTAGGAACTTATCTCCAGGAGCCCTATCGGGTTGTAGTGGTTCAAATGTGTCCCCCAAAGTGCATGTACTGGAAACTTGGTCCCCAAGGCCACAGGGTTGGAGGTGATTATGTCATAAATGGACTAATGTGTTTAACCAAGCAGTGGGGTTGTTACCATGTGAGTGGATTTGTTATAAAAGCATGTTCTGCTCTCCCCTGCTCTCTTACTCTCACCCTCTCTTGCCCTCTATCTCCCGCCATGGGATGATACAGGATAAAAGACCTCACCAGATGTCAGCGCCATGCACTTGCACTTTCCAACCTCCAGAACTGGGTGCCAAATAAACTCTTGTTTTTTATAAATCACTCAGTCTCAGGCATTCTAGTATAGCAGCAGAAAACGGACTAAGCACAGGTTCTCACAGTGACTATGGGGGGAAAAAAAACCCCTCATGCTTTTGCAGGAGGAGGGAAAGGAGCCAGCCTGAAGCCCTTGCAGTGCTAAGTGTGATGGAGGGAATAAAGTGAGCTGTGGACAGCAGTGAGTGAGGACCCAGAAAGGGGCAGCAGGCATAAAGGCCTGGGGAGAGATAGAGAGCTTAGTGTGTCCCAGGGACTGAGAAGTCCCCATGGGCTGGAACACCATGAGGGTGGGAAGCCAGAGATGACATGGTGATACAGGAAGCAGAGGCCAGATCACTCAGGGCCATGGAAAGAAGCCAGGTCTTTATTTTTCCTCTAAGAAGCTTCATCTACAAGCTTTATGCACAAGCCCATTAGCAGATGAACTGGGATACAAGTCCAGGTTTTCTTGATGTCAATCCCATGCCTGCATCCTACCTCCCCAATGCTGAAATGACTAATTCTAGATTGTGTTGTCTGGGGAAAAAAAAACAAAAAACATTCAGAAGCAGACAAGCTTTTAGCCTACGCAGCCCACATAGCTTCTCCCTCAAGGGCAGAGAAATGGTAAGTGTGAAGTTGTGCAGCCTAGGTGTAGACTAACTAGATTCAAATCCCAGCAGTACCACTGACCAGCGTGTGGTCTAGCACAACTTACCTTACTTTTCTGCATCCCTGTTCTCTCTTCTGGTGAAAGCAGATAATAAAAATACCTTGGTATTGACACAATTAAATTAAATGAGATAAAGATTGATTTTTCCTCAAATATGTTCATTCCCTAGTCATTTGTCTCAATAAATGGTACTACTTCTCATCTAGTGCAGTGGCTCAAGACAAAATCTTTAGTCAATTGTCCTAGTCCACGTTTTACTGATACAACTGAATATCACAGACTGAATAAATTATAAAGCATAAAGCTTTAATCAGTTCATGGGTCTGGAGCCTGAGAGGTTAAAGGCTGAGGGGTCTCACTGATGAGGGTCTCTGCTGGCCTTCACTGTCTTCAGAATCCTAAGGCATCACAGGCTGTCATGTGGCAAGAAAGGGGCATATAGGGACAGAGCCCAAAGTGGCTTTTATAGCAGAACCACTCTTAAACTGACTTCTTAATCCACTGAGCCATTAATCCGTGAGCGGATTAATCTATTCATAAAAGCAGAGGCCTTGTGACCTAATCACCTGTTAAGGCCCCACCTGGTCCCGCTCCTTAAATCCTCACAATGGGGATTAAATTTTAACATGAGTTTTGGTAAGGACTTTTAAATCATAGTTTGAAGAGTCATTTTTTATTTTGTCTTTTCTTGAAACCCAAATCAACCAACATGCCCAGATGATTCTATTTTTTAGCCTCATGCTGAATGTGTGCACTTTGATTTATTTCCATCACCTCCATTCTGATCAAGGACACTACTTTATCTTCCTTGTCCCACTGTAATGGTGTCTTAACTGGTCGGCCCATCCTCTTTTTGCTTCCTATAATCCACTCTTCAGAGCCAGCTGTTTATAATTGTTAAATGGAATTTGACTTTGTATCACTCCTCAGATTAAAACCATCCTAGGATTTTTGGCTCATTTCTGTTAAAACCCACAGTACTGGGCTTGGCCAGAAGATTTACTTTGTCTGTGGCACGGCGGTGGTCATGACTTTGGCAGAGCCCTGAAATGTGGATGTGCCATGTGCCTGGGTTTGCCTCTGGGATCCACTAGGAGAGGGATGTGACCTAGGTGGATGAGTGTCCAAGCAGAGTGAGGGAGGATTGCAGAAGATGCTAACTCAGGCAGAGTCTGAAGTTAAGCCTGCCCACCTGCAGCCCAAAGCAGAGCCAGCCCAGAAGACCCTTGAGCTGTGAGCAGCAAAAATAAACACTGATTGTTCTAAGCCATTGAGTTTTGTGGAAGTGTCATAGCCCTGCTGTAACAAGAGCTGATTAGTATGCTCAGATCCTCTGTTTTCCACTTTTTTTCTATTCCTTTGCTTGAACCTGTTCTCTTTGGTACAGAATTTCTGACTCTTGGTTCTGTTGACATTTGGGGCTGGATAGCTCTGTGTTGTGAGGGCCATCCTATGTCCTATGTACTACAGGATGTTTAGCAGCATCCCTGGTTTTGGTTCATTGAATGCCAATAGCAGTCCCTCCCTGTCCCCAGTTGTGACAAGCAGAAATGTCTCCAGACATTGCCAAATATCTCATGGGGGACAGGATTGCCCCCAATTCTGAACTACTGGTCTAGAACATGTATCCCCCTGCATCTTAGGGCTGATTCATCTCTTATCACTCAGGTCTCAACTCTGATGGCATTTCTTTGGTGAGTCTACTCCTGACTAATCATAGCCTTGCTCATTTATTTCTCTAGTTATTCCTCTGTCTCTCCGTCTCACCATCACAAAGAGGAGCTGCAAAAGCAAGATTTTTGCCTGCTTTGATCACCCCTGGAGTCTCTAACCTTAGAATGGTTCCCAGGACATGACAAGCATCCCATAAACACATACCAGTGAATAAAATGTTGGAAAGCACCATGTCTACTGCATCACCTTTAAAGAATTATGTGAACAAATTACAAAAACAGTAAAAAGCTGATCATGGTGACTAATACCTATAATCCTAGGAGGCGGGAGATCAGGACATGGTAGGCTGACTGGATAACAGGATGTAACCTGTCAATCACAGAGAGCTGAAAATGAGCCTGGGTAACTGGATGTGACCTGTCAAACCACGGCTAGGATGCGAGTGCAGAATAACTTCTGATGGACTGGATCTGAGAAGGTACCAAAGACGGTGGTCATTGACCTTGGGGCCTCTGCTGTCCCTGTTCTTGCAACGCGGAACATATTTTCACTTTTCTTGCCTCTTTTTGCACTTCATTTTTTCCTTTTTCTTCTTTTTCTTTAAATAAACATTACTTTTTCACATTCATTGAATGTTCCGGCCGATTCTTTGGATGAGACAGCAAGACCTGACACCATCCCATCCTGCAATACCAGCATTCTGGAAGACCGAGGCAGAAAGAGTCCAGGTTTGAGGCCCACCTTGGGTAATTTAGTGACTTTGGGTCACTCTGTCTCGAAATAAATACACCTTCAATACTACACTAAAAAGAAAGTAGTTAGAAAGAGGTCCATACAAAGTTCAGCAGCTGAAATGTTTCTGAAGTTATAATTTCCCTCTTTGTAGCTGCTGCCCTTTAAGTTTTAACAGAACTACCAGCAGCATGAATGTTCTAGAGCCCTAGCTGGGTTGATTGACTGAGCGAAGGAGAATCCTCCTGGGTCACAGGATACCTTTAGGATGGATTTAAACAGCCAAACAGTTCAGTGCACATGATTTAATTTGTTTCTCTGAAACAGCTGTTACTCCCACTCCTCCCATACCATATCTCTGGCTCTTATTTGCATAAGTAACCTTCAAATACCCATAAAGTAATAATGTGGGCAAGGGTTGGGGGAGGGAGAAAGCATGTTAAAGCAGATGAACAGGGTGCCAACCTGTTTTTTAATTACTAATTATGCATGGAATTTATCATCACCTTCCACGCATGCTGTTCCTTAATAACAGTTGACACCATCAGTTCCCCATCGGCACCAGCCCATCAGAGTGAGGCTCTCTTTCTCTCTCTCTCTCTCCCTTTCTTTTGTCTAATGAAGACATCACCTAAATATAGCATCAGCCACATCAAAGAGTTCACTGAGACTTTTGGTGGAGAAGGAAAGTTGCTCAAGTCAAACTTTGATCTACAGGCTGTGAAGAAAAGAAATGACCCAGGCTGACCTGGGTGATGCGAGTCAATACCCTGCACGTGGACTGGGTTTCAAGGGCTGGGAAAAGAGAGTGGAGACAAGATGGCTGAGTGACAAGGTCCTCCCAGAGCCCACCCTGACAGATATGTGTGACTCCATCTGATAGTGAGGTAGAATAAAAGAAAAAAAAAATAAGTAGAAAAGAGACAGGAAGCCCTTTTTTGGGGGGGAGGGGTCCTCTTCTATTACCTTAAAACTCTGCATCAGGTTCTTTTCTGCCTCCCGGGGTGCTGGAATTACAAGCATGCACTAGCACTCCTGAAATGTAGTTTTAAAGTTTTCTGGGGGAAAGGTATCAAGAAAAAGTATCTAAAAGGTTCCTTAGGGGCTGACAAGCACAGACCATAAGAGGTTGTGAAGCACAGATCTGTGTGCTTGTGTGGAGTTAGGACTCTTCCTGGAGGGCCTGGCCCCATGGAACCTACGTGCTTTCGGGGCCTTTACAGTGATGCTGATGTGGACAGCTGTAAGGATTCCCCAGAAGAGTCAGTGGACACACTGTCCGTCTACTTAGTGTAAAGCAGGCAGAGACAAACCACTGAGTCTTGATGACAGAGGCTAAGGTTACAAACAAAGGCACTTGTGAGGGGTGATAGATGTGGTTGGGTGCTTGGCCCGTACAATTTTCCCCGCAGTCTCTCTCTGTCAAAGTTACCCTGCTTCCAAGTAGGGGCTAAAAACATTGGGTACATAGGTAGCTTCCCAGCCTTTGGAGCAGCTAGGGCATAAACATGTGACCTACACCTAGGAATGGGGGCTTCTGGGAAAGGGACTTCTAATCATTAATAAGAATCTCAAGAGAAGACTACTTCAGCTGGTTACTGTCCTGTTGCATGTGTTGCCCGGCACTGCAGCATCCACTTTGGGGCCGTGAGGCCATAAGCCTGAGAAACCAAAGAGCCAAGGACAGTGAAGAGGAAGAAGCAATAGATAAGATCCTGGATGACACTGATTAGTAAGGAGGAAAATGATTAGAGAAAAGGCAATGAGTACAGTTGACCACATTTTATATTAGAAATGGCCAAATTTAGGGAAAGTGATCAAATCCAATAGAAGAAGGACTAACTGAAAATAAGAAGCCCTAGGGCTTAGTCCTGATTAGAGGACTAGCCAGATGGATAACTTTGAGCAAGTCGTTCAGCTTCTATAAACTCTGGGGGATTGCTTTACCCACTTCTTTCAGAGGATCTGTTCTTCCGCACTGCTAGCTTAGCTAAACTTCAACCACACTTCCCCAAATCCTAACCTCTTCCCTGTGTCTGTGTAGGTTGAATTGACCAAAAACCAATTGATTTTGCCTGAATTTGGGAAGGAAGAAGTGAAGCAGCAGCCAGGCACCCTGAAGATCACTCTGCTTGGAGCAGAAAGGCAGATGCAGAGGAACCAGTGGGACCTGCCGCCTCCCCTTCCCACTACACTTCCAGCTCTTCCACCACCTGCAGTCCTGTTTACCCAAGACTTCTGAGACAAGAGGCTCTGGAGGTCACTTCCTTTTTTGTACACTTTGCTAGACTCCCACTCCCAGGCTCACCCTGTGCTTCAGGAGGGCAGCCTGGTGACAGTACCTGGCTTCTCCACCTCCCTCTTGGAGGCCCTTGGTACTGAGCTTCTCCCTTCACGTGTAAGGGCTCCTTCAATCACAGCTGTTACTCTATAAATTCACAGTGGATCTGCTTTCCTGGTCACACCCCAAGGGTGATGAGAATAAAATAAAATCACGAATCCACAGCATTTAGCCCAGCACTTAGCACATAGTAAGAACCTCATAAATTATGAGCTATTATTATTGTCATCATTTTCACTGCTATTAATGCAAAAGAACTTAGAAACTTGGCTTGTCTGATTGCTTCATTATGAGAGGAAGAAACCAAGAGTCTCTCAGGTTAAATGACTTGCTCAGTGTCACACAGCTCAACGGTGACCTGCCAGAATTCAGGCTTCTGATTCCTAGTCCCATTCTTCATACTCTGGCCTGTTGCCCAGGGAGCCTTCTCGTTCAATAGTTACATGAATTTGCATTAGCTGCAAATTATACAACATGCAATTCAAACCAGCCTAAATAATATGTGAGCAGGGCGGTTATTGGCTTACGTAGCCAAAAAGTTGCAAGAGAATTGACCTCTGATACATTGTCATGATGTCATCAGGTAGTTCCCTCATCTCTCCGTTTTGCTATGCCACTATCATGGCTCAACTCATGGAAGCAAAATGGAAGCAAAAATGTCTACAATTCTTCCATGCCTTACTCTTCCAAACCACAGCTATCCTAGGGAAGAGAGGGTTGGTAAGGGCCTCTCTTCACCCAGTGTCCTGGGTGGGCAGTGGCAGTAGTAGCAATAGTGGGGAGGAGGTGGAATGTAGTGATTGGCTTCACCTAGGTCATGTTACTAACCTAGGGCTGGCAGGACCAGAATCAGGGTGGGGACAATTAGCTTCCCTAGAACCACAGACAGCCTTCAATAGCAACTGGGTTTGGCAGGGGTGGGAATGGGCAGAAGGGAATGCTTGAGAAGCGACACTTGCAGAGGGATTATTATATTTCTTGTCCTCGTATCTTCTCCAATGATCCTCATTAGGTAGGTGGATGAGGCCAGAAAAGCACCATTTCAGTCATAGGTGATGTATTTAAAAGTAGTGGCTATGTGATTAAATATTTATAGCCACTTAATTTAATGTAAAATGCCCATCAGTTTGTCTGATGTCTATGAGTCATGTGGATGGTGGAGGCGTTAGAGCTACATAGCACCTCTGATCTGTTATAGTGATTAGCCTGGGAAACTGAGGGCCAACTACCTGTTCCTAGTTAACACCCACACTATGCAAATGTGCAATAAGAAATATTCTAGGCATCTTAATCCTCATCCTCTCATTTTTGATAGTGCAAGCCGAGGACAGAAGTATGAAGTTTGTCCTTTACCTTGAAAATGGATTTTAAAAACTACCAATAAAAGAATTTAAGCAAAAAAAATTATGACTAATTCAACTTTGTAGGAATGGAAAATAATTTCCCATCTACTCTTCTAAGTTCTCATATGAGACCCCCTCAAACAGAAGACGGGTAAACAAGAGCAAAACAAACAGAATCTTATTAACACAGACACCTCATGAATACATGGGGGACACCCAGGGGATGACAAGTAGTTTTCAAGAAGTGGCCTAGAACTCTGACTTCAACAGCATCTTCCACTAGAAGACAGAAGGCTTGAGGAAAACCAGGTATGGGAATTGTGATCAGAGAAAGCAGGATAAACAAGAGCGAGGTTTGTTACGCTAAATTGAAATTGGTGCCTTCTGCACTGATGCCATGTGATTTAGATACCCCTCTCCTGGTACAGAGCAGACACACCCTTATCCAATGGAGATTTCCTGTACAGATGTCTCTTTCCCTTAAGGAAAGATAATGTCTACCTTGTTTTCAGAGCTTCTCTTGTGTTGCTGGTTCTCAAAAATAATTAGTTCAAAATAATCCTCATGCCAAAGAGGCATACTGAAGGTGGCATATTTGGTCTCCTAAAGTCATATATTGGGGTAACCTATTGAAGTTTCCTACAACATATAATAGCACATGTTAACTTGCGGAGATCTTTGGTTCTCAGTTCAAAGGGCTTTGCTAATTGTGCACACCTGGGTAATGACAAATCACAATGAGATAGAGAACTTGTTCTTCACAGCAACAACTTCCCTGACATGCTTTCTACGCCAACTCCCACAACACCGTAAGAACTACGATCTGATTTCCATCATTATAGATTATATTTTCTCTCTTCCTGGATTCTGCATAAATGAAATGAGCACAAAATAAAATAAAAGCCTCTATTATGTTAGGCTCCTTTGCTTATAATCTTTATGAGCTTCATGTTGTATGCAGCAGTGATATGTACGTTTTTATTACTGAGAAGTATTCCAGTGTACGACTCAATCATAATGGGCACATCTATTCTCCCGTGGAAGGACATTTGTTCCGATTTATGGCTGTTGTGGCACTAATTCGTGCAATTATTTTTGTGCAGTATTTCCATTGCTCTTGAGCCAGTATCTAAGTGCAGAATTTCTGGGTCATAGGGTAAAATTGATCCCAGCTGCTAAGCAGTTCTCTAAAGTGGTTGTACTATTTCACACCCCACCAACAGGGTCTAAGACTCTTGGAACTAGATTCCGACTTCTAATAGAAACTCACGTGGACCCAAGGGTGTAATTTTTTCCCAAGTGAGAAGAAGACTGCTATGTGTGGAAACCCAGAGGTGGTCCCTGGTGGGTGGCGGCAGCACTGTAAGTCCTGCTCTGCTTATTCTCTAATCCAAAACATCCCTGCTCTACAGTGGATCACTGGAGGCTGACCTCCAATCTGTGATTCCAAGGATCCTTAATTTGTGGCTCCTGAATGGGTGTGACTAGTACTGGGTATGGCCAATGGGAGGTATTGGAGTGGGTGGGGCCTGTGGAGGGGTGCTAGGTTGGAAGTGGCCAGCTGGGAGGGGCTGGGTTGGATTGGCCAATGGGAGGGGCTGGAGTAGGTGTGGCCAATGGGTGGTATTGGATTTGGGAGGCAGCAGGAGGGGGAAAGGCAGCCTCTTGCTCCTCTGTCTCAGGTGGCTCCTCTTGCAGTACTGTATGCTTCTTTGGTATGAGCTCCCACTACACAGCCTGAGCCTGGTTCCAGCCTGCAGCTCCCAAACACAGGTGGCAGGTGCTAATGTCATCCTGCTGAGGCAGCCCTGGGTTACCTTCTAGTTCCCTGTTGCTGATTCTCCACTGTTTCCTTCCTCTGTGTGGTCCCTCCCTTGCATTCTTTGCACATTTACTTACAGTGGGCTCTGTTTTCCAGTTAGACCTTAGCAGACACACCACACCAGGGATTAACAGAGATGGTTTTGAGGCCAAATTGCATCTGAGGCCTGCCAGGCAAATTTATGGTCAATCCCAAAACTGCAAAACTAGGACAACCATCCTCAGAAACACCATCTGGTAGCACAATATTCCCTGATGTCTGGCCCAGTACCTGCTGTGGCAAAGTTTGCATCTGATAACCGGGGAGAACCATGTCCCTTGGCATCAGGAGCTGATGGGAGGTAGTGCTGGCAGGAGCCGAGTTATGCTCATGGGGGACAAAAGGAGAGGGGTTGGAAGCAAAGGGGATATTTCTAAGAAGCCACCGGAATTGGATGGACTGACCCAATTCTAGGCTGCCAGGCTACATGCTTAGCTGTCAAAGGAGGCAGTCATCTCCACTGCTCCTGCATTCTCTTCTATAAGACTTAAAACATTGCCACATGGGAAATAACAAATATTTGCAGAATCGCATTTAGTCATTCATTCATTCACCTTTTGAATATTTACTAAGTACTTGGGAGTTTTTTTATTGCAAATGAGAGAAACCCAATTTCAATTGGCTTAGCAAAAAAAGGGATTATAGTAACCCACATTGGAAAGTCTGAGGATATAATAACTTCAAGCATGGCTAGATCCAGTTTCTCAAATGATGCATTGTGTGTCGTTATCTTTCCATTTCTCAGCTTTGCTTTCCACTGTGCTGACTCTATAGCAAACTATTGCAGTGAGAGCAGTGAGAAGGCTGCTATCTTCTCAGAGCATTTATACCGAGGAAAGGGAGAACTTGTCCTCTTAAATATTATTAGTTTCTCAGTTATCAGTTTTGACTGTCCTGGGTCTCCTGGCTCCTGTTAGCCAGGGTGAGACCCAGGAGACTTTGACTCAACTCCCCAAGAGTGCAATGTGGGAGGGGTGGCTCCACAAAGGAGAAGCAAGGCGCTGCTGTCAGAACAGCACATAGATGTGGAACAGGCAGAAGCCACAAATGACCACTGGAGACATCTGAGGGCTAGGCACTAGGGGTCAGGGTAATGGCAGGGACCACACCAAGTGTCTCTGTCCTCATGGTGCTTTCCTTCTGTCAGGAAAGCCCTGCAGGGACCAAGAAATTACAATCAAGGATGTGACACTAAATAGCAGTAGGACCAGGTCTCTTGACAGGAGATTGCCCAGGCAGATGCAGACCTGGCAGTCTAGACACTGGCCACCTGACTTTGTGTCCATACCAGACCCTAAGAGTTGCAAGGATGGCGTCCAGAAACCTTGGCTGGAGCCAGTCTGCAACAGACTGCAATTGATATGAGCTTCCAGGAGTCTCTAGGAGAAAAGACTGGGGGGACCCATTGTGGTAGGGGGAGGGGTGAGACCAGGAAGTGAACACGATGCTGAAATGCACTTTGGGACACCTTCCACCTTTCAACACACCCCAAAGTGTGCAGTTGGGTTGTTGCCCCTAACAAGACTTGTTCATTTTGAGATGGTGTCCCGTGGTGTGGTAAGAAGCAGGGTAGAGATTCCATGCACCTTTCTGCATTTCCCCCATGGTGGAATTTTAGAGAACTAAAAGCAGATATCACAAGGAAGACGCTGACACTGATGCAAGTCATAGATTTCATTCCATTTATTCCAGTTCCGCCTGATGCATTTGTATAGTTTTGCTCTTTTTTTGGAGACAGGGTCTCATTATGTAGTTCAGGTTGGTCTTGAACTCACTATGTACCCCAGGCTAGCCTCGAACTCACAGACAGCCTCAGCCTCCCGAGTGCTGGGATTACAGGCATGTGCCACTATACCAAGCTTGATGCATTTGTATGTGGGTCTGTGTGCCTAGTCCTGTGCCACTTTATCCCATGTGTAGGTTAATATAAGTGCCTGTTAAGACACAGAACGTAGATACACACGCACACACACGCACACAGTTCTGTCCGCACCAGAACCTATTAAGTTGCCTTATTATAACCAAACGCTCCTCCCTCCTACCACTCTCTCTCTATTCCCCTTCCCTGGCCATCACTCAGCTGCTGCCTATTTCTATACTTTTGTCATTTTGTCAATGTTAGGTCACCTTTAGGATTGGCTTTTTTCCTCTCAGCATAATTCTTATTGCTGAGTATTATTCTTATTGCTGAGTATTATTAATACAGATGTATCACAGTTTGTTTAAATACTTGTCCATTGAAGGACACATGATGAGGGTTGTTCTGGTTTTTGGCTACTATAAATAATACTGCTATGAACATTTTTGTTATATGCCTTTTGTATAAACTGAAGTTTTCATTGCTCTGGGACTAGACGCCCTAAAGTATGTTTTTAACTTTGTACTTCAGCTCATTTATGCCTGTGCCTTTATTGATATGACCTCCTCCCTGCTGAGCTCTCAGTGATGTCAACCTTATTGTCCCTGGGAAGCATAACACATTTTCAGCCATTCAGAGCAAGCTGGGGTTGACTACCTCATTATAGCTTTACAATATTCTGGTTGAAGCAATAATTTTTTTCCTTTTTTAAAAGTGTTTTTTTCCTTCATTTGTTCTACCTTTTATTCCTCTTTTTGAGCAGATCTTGCCTCCTTTTTGAATGCCAGGCTTGGCCTAGCAGCCCTGTGTCTTCTGGGCTCTTGTCTTCTGTGTCACGTTGTACACGAGTTCAGGGATGGCGAGTCCCTGACACTTTCTTTCATGCATTCCAAACTTGCCGAACGCACACCTGCTCTGTGCCTGCAGTGAGGAAGACAGTGACAAAGCACACAGTTCTGCCTTCACAGAGCTCTGAGGCAGCAGGGCAAAAAAGACCAGGGACAAAAACAAGAGAGCAAACAAATCAGCACGAGGGCTGTAGACGGTGATACCAACTCTGATGGAAATGACAGATGCGTTAGGAGAGAGGTGTGCTGGGCTCAGGAACAGGTGATCTGAAGGCTTCTGGGGCTTCATCTAAGCCAGTGGTGGCACACATGCTGCACCAGACACACAGAACCTGCTCTGTCATCATGCAAGCCAAGTTCCCCTAGAAGCCAAGCCTTGGATATTCAGCTTTAATTGCAGTGTTGGCACTTTGTGATAAATAAGTGGGTTGCAGTTTGGGCACTCAGTCTCTAAAAGGTTCGCTATCACTGATCTAACCTATCTCTAGCTAGAGATTTGATGTCCCACTACCTGTTTTCAATGCTTGTGACAGACATCGTTAGTCACTCAGTATACAGCTTCAGGGTCATGCTCAACCTCCTGTGGCCATTCTTAAAGAAGTGAGTGTGACCCATGTTGTGGAGCTTATTGGCCTCCTAAATGTAGTAGTTTCTCAAAGAACAGAGGGGGAGAATGAATGAATCATTCTCTTGTTTAAAAAAGGCCAGATATTGTGGAAATCAGTGATTCAACAAACAAATGCAAGGGAAGCCTTGAACTTGCCTAAGATTTCATAAGAAGCTAGGGCAGAATAAAGATCTGAATGCAACTGATGAAGCTCCTAGCATAACTCTGCCAGCCTTCCTTTCTCCCTGCCTCCCCTTCTCACCTTTCTTCCTTTGGCAGCACTGGATACTGACCCCAGGGCCTTCACACTGAGCCACACCCCTGTCCCTTTTATATGTATTTTTGTTTTTAATTTTGAGACAGGCTTTGCAAAATTGTCAGGGTGGGCTTGAATTTTCAATCCTCCCACCTCAGCCTCCCAGAATGCTGAGATTATAGGTGCGCATCACCATATCCAGCTAACTGTGCTATTCTTAAACCCAGTTTTCAATAAATCACATGGCATGCGAGACAAAATGCAGATTCCTGACTCCTGCCCAAGACAGTCTGTCTTGGTGGTTTGTGGGTGGACTCAGGAAACTAATTGAAACATACACCCTGGGTGCTCCCAAGGCTGGTGACACAGGGCCAAGACTCCCAGTCCTTGGACCACTCATTTTGCCTTGTTGCCACAACTAACTGAAGGCCTCTTTCCACGGCTGCTGCCCAGACCCCAGGTGTCCAGCATTGCCTATGACTCTAAGTAGGCTGGCAAAATTCTGTTCCAACCCAGCATGATCCAGCCCTGCCTCTCTCCAGCTGCATCAGGCATGCTGCTCACTGACCTCATCCTATCTGTCCAGCCTTCATGGCCCTTCTCAGACTCATGCAACTGCTCCAGCAAGCACCTGCTGTTTCCTGCATCCAGGACACCCTTCCCACTTTCTCTTTTCCTACCCGCTCTCCAAATCTTGGAGATGGTCACTTACTGGGCAAAGATTTTTCTCCCTGGCAGGAGCTCTATTAGGCCAGAGAATTAATTTTGTGCAACTTAGGGCACCCCTTTCTTAAAACATTCTGGACTCCATCTTCTAGAAAACTCATTATAAATATTCACATCTACAATGTCTATGGGATAAGTGGCTCCCTCTAGAGTAATGCTGTGCACATTCTGCCCGTCCATACAGGAGAGTCCTGTTGTGGTCAAATCCCCATCTTCCTGAGTCTCATGTCAATAAGAACTCTGCCTTGGTAGCACTACTCTCAGCTGCAACCTTAAATTGCATTATTAATTAATGTCACCCACCAAGGTATATATAACTATGGAACCTGTTAGTTTAGTCGGTTTTTGAAAGCCTGGGGATCTAGGATGCTGCTCATAATAGTCGGTTAATATTTGAATAGCTTTTGCTCCTACACAGCTCTCAAAATCTTTCTAAAAGAACTTTCTCCTGTGTGTCTTTCTGGCTCATTTCATGCCCCTAGCACCCATGTTACCTGTTGTAACAGTTATCAGACAGTACTGCCCATTGCCTGCTTTCATTTTTCTATTTAAATCCACTAGCACCCCAACACGCTGATAAACTCAAAGCTCCTGGAGAGCAGGGGCCTCCCTGTGACTGGCCTGATGTCCAGTGGTTGCGGGAGTATCTGCAGAGCATCGGAGAGATGCGAGAGGGATGCTGGGACTCTCCTTAGGCTAGGAGGCCAGAGCCAGATCCAGCTCACCCTCCCAGGGTGGGGGGCTCCTGCTGTGGCAGCAGACTCTATAACATGAACCACTTCACACTCCAGTCCCATTGACTGATAAGAGAACAAATTTAGGGCATTGTCTTTCAGAGAATATCTTCATTTACTCCCTGCCAATTTCCTATTCAGTCCCTGCCAATTTCCTACAATGCATCCCCCTTACAAGCCTTGGGATCCAGAAACCAGAGGCAAACAGGTGCCCCTAGACGGGTGGGACTTGCAATCCTGGACAGCCCTTTGGCCCACTTTCCCAGCCTCCACAGTCAGATCCCTGAGAATAATAAGACTCACGCATCTTTTGTCTGGAAAATTATCTTCCTGGAACGCTGGAAGCTGTTACCATGGAAATAAAATAGCCTATTAGCCCAAATCTACCAAAACATGGGAGAGGCCCGGCTGCATTTCCGAGGCCCTACATTAATAAGAAGAAAAGCAGATTAACCTTTAAGAGAATTGACAAGAATGGCCATGACTTGCTGGATTATGATTTTCATGTTGAGTTTATCGACACTAATATCTCCACCCCAAGCAGCCACGGTGAGAGAGAAAGAGATAAAGGCAAGACTCGGGATGGAGCTTCCAGTGCCTGCCAGGTTGGGGTGTGTTTTAGTCTCTTGATCGTGGCCACTCTGGGCTCTTGGACCACGCCAGAGGCAGAGCAGTTTTCCTGTCTCCTGTTGAGCAGCTGTGGGGAGAGCCAGGTAGTGCAGAGGGCTTTGAACAGCACAGCCAAGATGCTAGACCAAAGCCAGAGACAGATGGAGCTGCACCAGCCCTCCCTGGCCTGCCTCGTCCTCCTCCAGAGTGTCCCCATCGTCAAATCCCAGACGCACAGGCTGACAGTACCTGCGGCAAGTACTCAGGGCACAGGCCCCAGCAGCCCCAAGTTTGGGGTAGCACAAAGCCAGCGGCTGGCAGCTCACTGCCCCACACCTGGCTGGAAAGAGCTGTCAGTGTCTTAACTGCAGGCAGATGGGCTGTGCCACCATCTCGACAGATGCCAGGAGAGACCCCATCCTGGGGAAAGTGACAGCAGCCTGGCAAGCTTGAGCTCGTGCCTGACATCAGGGCACACTTTTCCAGGGTCTATTTTTCTCTTCTGTTTTGGTACCAGATCAAAGGAAGAAAGGTGGAGGAGAGCCCCTGTGGCCATCAGTCATCAGGATTAAGTCTCTGCTGTCAAGGAGACATTGCTTTGTCCTCCTCAGGTGTCTTTCCTTGCCCTGGTTACTGATTCCAGGAAATGTCAGGCGCCATTACTATCAGCAGTGGCTGCAGGGTCTGAGACCGAGTGTGGAGAGAGGCCAGCTGTCCTTCCACCCTTTTGTTTAACAGGGAGGAGCTAAGCAGGAATGTGCTGTCCCCATGAATCCTCCAGTAGCCAGGCCAGGATAGCTCCGGGAATACTGGAGTCCCCCAGCTTAGCGGCTTCACACAGGAGCAGCAGCAGGTTACTCCTGACTCCTGTCCAGGTCCCATCACGGGGGACCTTCAGAGGCCTGGGTTCTTCCCATTTGGGGCTCACCATTCACCAGGGCTTCAGAATGTCTCCCTAGAGCCTAGCATCTGGCTATCTGGCTGGGAGGGAGGCTCCAGGGGGCCCGGGAGGCAGACTGCCTGCCTGCACACACACACTGGCAAGACCAGGCCCCTGCCTCTCCGCTTGAGCAGCAGTGAGATGAGAAGTGGGGCCCAGCAAGGCTGGATGCTCTGGCTACACAGCTGAGAGTAACAGAAGCCTGTTCACTGTACGTAGGAGCTGGGCTAGGGTTTTCATCATGGTGACATCTAACATCACCCAATAAGCAGGTGAGGAATTCAAGACCTTCGGGTGCTTCTCAGAAACTGCTTTCATTGAACAGACGTGTTTGAAAAACAACAAAAAAGGCACATTCTTACTGGAATGCACACTGTATGGCAGCACTAAAAGGCTCTAAATCTTACATTCAAAAACTTTCTTTCAAACATTTCCCACATATTCTTAATCAGGATACTCCCCCCCCCCCCCCGCTACCATCTCTATCTCTGAAATCAAATAACAGTTCTTGAAATCAATGCTGTAAGGCATATAGTTTGAGAAAACAGACCTAGCACTGCCCTGGTTTGTTTTTCTGGCACAGAAGTACACTGAGTCTAGGAATAGGGGCTTGAGTCATCCAAGGTCAAAGGGCTTATCTTGAGACCATTGCAGGCCTCTGCCCAATCCCTAAACTTTTCAAATGGCATCATGATCCCTAGCAACCCATGACCAGCCAGAATATAAACTGCAGATAAGCTATACCATAAACACAGAGCATCTTTTTGAGGTATGTATGTGTGTTACTTTTATTCATTCATTTAGCAAATAAATATGAAGGGCCTCAGTTTTCTTAGCTGTATAAAGATAAGAAGATTGTGTATTTAAAACACTTAGCCCACTTGGGCTACCACTAGACAAGCCTGGCTCCTTGCCTCCTGGAAAGCAGACCACAGAAGAAACAGTTAACTAAAATAGTTATGAATTCTGTAGGTGCTGAACTCAAATTGTTTCAAAGGCAGAGAGGGACAAATGGGTAGTGAGCTACTTTGCATGGGATGGTCCTGGCGAAGGCTGTCGGAGGAGTGGTGTTTCAGCTGAGACCATTAGAGCAAAACAGAAGGCATGGCCCAGTGTAGTACTCAGTGAATGCTAGCTAAGTGAATGAACTGTGGATTGAATATAATGTAATATCATGGAGTTTTCTAATAAAACAAAAAATGGTACCTTTGTACCCTCAAAACACTTAAGGCACAGGTTTTCTCTTTGCACCTCCCACCACAGAGAGGGTTAATTCATGACAAATGCTTAAGATGGCTCGAGGAGGATGTCTGAGCCTTGCCACTGCTGATATTTGGTCACATCATTTATTCTGGATCACAGGATGTTTTGGAGCTTCCCTGGTGTCTACCCACTAGATGCCAGCAGCACTCTCCCTCGCCCCTAGTTGTGAATGTCCCTCCAGGGTCCATTCCCTTCCAGGTGAAAACTACAGCCCCAGCAGAACAGAGACTGCACATTTTAAGCATAAGAATCAGGGTCCATGAAGTCCCAGAATTTCAGCCTCTCCCCTGCTCTGGCCGGATGCCACAGGAACGGCCCACATCAGCATGTCATCCCTGGGCATGGTTACCAGGTTTCCCAGTGAGCTCTGTGTGTGCTCCTTTCTCCTCATTCCCAGCTCTAGAAGAGTCTGAGTTCCTTTCCAGCCATCCCATGACAACCTCTCCAGAGAAGACAGGAAAGTGTCCTGGTTTTGTATTCCAGCAGCGCTGCAACCTGAGCTCTTTGTAATTTTTGACATCCTGTTTCTGATTTCCATGCTGGGCTTCAGGCAGGGAATAAACACTTCTTTGAAAGCTCTGTGCATTCCAGAGAAAATCAGCACAGGCTCCGAAGGAGAGAGCATGGTCCAAGGACTCGCTGGTGGAATGTACAATGCTGGCTGCTGGGCAGAAAAGGAGAGGAGGCCCTGGGGTGAGCGCCAACTTATAGGCTTTGTAAACTGTGAAGCACAGTGAAAATCCAAGGACTAATTACAAGTGCTGCCTACCTCAGGTATGCCTCCCTACCACCCAACAATTTGCCTTCCTCAAGGAAGCAAAATCGGAGAGTGGTTAAGAGCACAAATTTCAAAGGCAACTGGTGCAGAAGTCGAGTCCAGATGAGCCACACTGGCTGCGTGACGCTCATCCTTCCTCTGCCTCAATTTTCTCATTTACAAGGTGGAGCTAAAGAGGATTGAAGGATAATTTAGTAAAATCATGACTGTAAGCACTCAATATAGAGCTTACTACTTAGTGAGCCTCCATCTATAGTAATGGTTGATTTGGGGGTAACGAGAGACCTTTCCTAGAATGGTTGTTAACTAGAAAAGCAGAAGGGGTGGGTGAGAATTGAGTTGGGGAAGAAGGGTGGGGCACTGAGCTTGTGGGATGGAGGGGGAAAGCCTCGCTCATGGTGATGATTCTGCTGTGTTCTGGCTCAAAAGGGAAGGCAGGTGACCGGGGCCTTGGGCAGGCACGATGGACTGGAAGAATCTTTCAAATGGCCCTTCCAGAAGCCCCTTGCTGTCTCTGCTGCCTAGAGGGACAAACTGCTCTGGTTTCTCCATTTCTTTGCCAGTCCCATCTGTGCAGGCCTTGTCCCTGGGTCCTTGGTTCTAGGTCAGAGCTGACCAGCACACACACACATACACCACAACCCAAACAAGGCCGTCCAGAGTCTCTCACCCCAGTGACCTCGCTTCCTCATACTGGAGAGGGTGGAGTGGATGGAAGCTGGTCCCAGGGGCAGCTCTCTGAGGACCAGGGAGGACACCGATGTTTAGTAGCCCCTGAACCCAGTGACTCAGGCCTCCTCCAGTTTGGTGCTTCCAGGGGAGTTTTTTGTTGAGTTGTGTTTTTCTCATTTTTGTGGTGCTAGGGGTGGTGCCCAAGGCCATGTGCATGCTACGCACATCCTCTACCACTGAGCTGCAACCCAGCCCTGAGCTGCTCTTTTCTGAACCTTTTCTCTTTGATGGTATCAATACAACTTTTTGCTTGGTTGCTGGAATGTGGATTTGCCAACAGCCTTCCCTGGCTGGCAACCCCTCTCCCCATTTTAGGTTGGGGTCTCTCCATGAGTAGACTCTGAGGTGAAGCTGTGATTATGCATGGTGTGAGCAGAAGCACAAGGGAGGGAGAAGGTAGGCAGGCTGGGGTGGGGATAAACCAGAGGGGCCTGTCCTGAAAGCATTGTGGTCAGCTGGAGAACTGGGCAACAGAGCAAGACGTGTCCCTGCATTGTTCCCTCTGTCTGTGCTGGCTTAGGACCGCCTTCTAGAGCATGCTGCTCTGCCCTGTCCTGAGCCCATCAAAACATCCGGTAGCAGAGTTCCAGTGCATCTTCAGGAGGCCTGAGGGCCGAGGACCTGGACACTATTTTCCCTGCTTCCCAACAAAATTCCTGCAGCTTCAGGGCCCTGGACAAAGCCTGGCCTTTGCCATATGTGAGAACAAGGGTGTTGGGGGAAATCACAACCACATCCCCGCTTCCTAGAGGGGGAACCATGTTGAAACTATTGAAATATTGATGGAACTCTAAAAGATATGTGGAATCTGCTAAGGAAACTGGAAAACATCAGTCACAGTTCTTTCTTTAGTGCCTCTCTAACCATGGCAAATTTTTCATCAGAAGAGAAAATTAAAACAAATAAAACCATGAGCACATTCTCCCAGGAGAGGCCTAAAACTCATTTCTCTGTCTGTTCCCAAACAGCCCCTCAATGTGAATATCGAAATTTTTAAATAGCTGGTTTTTTTGTTTTTGTTTTTGTTTTTTTCTGTCTTGAAGATCTTCCTCCTTCTCCCATTAGACTTTCAGGCTGGGTTGGGAAATGGACATTATTCCATGATATTTTCTGAGATGATCTCACTTAACAATGTAAACCACTGTCTCTATGTCTGGATTCTCTCCCACGTTGATGCCTTCCTTAGCCTTCAGAGATGCATAATTCCTATGAGTCTTGATTTCATCTGATTTAAAGTGCTAGCACATAATAATAGAATCTACCCCTTGCTGTTATTGCAAGGATTAAGGGAAATGATACAGGCTTCCACTAAACTCAGTTCTCCAACAAATATTAGCTCTTCTTAATCTCAGAGGTACATCCTGGGGGTGGAGGCATGGGCTTTAATGCCTCAGGTGTTTCTCTTTTAAGGTTTTTTGTGTTTTTTTTGTACCAGGGATCGAACTTGGGCCCTTGCGCTTACGAGGCAGGCAGCAGAACAACTGAGCTAAATCCCTGGCCCAGGTGTTTCTCTTTTAGTTTTAGGCCTATAGATCCAATGTAGCATTGGTCTTCATCCCTCCCAGTAGGTCTATTAAGCAACAAGTAAAACCCTGTAGACTTCAGGAGTCTGGCAACATTCCTCCAGGAATTGGGAGGGGAAATCTTTCTCTGCAAGGGCAAGCGCACCTCAGGGTCTGGAGTTAAAAGGAGTGTGTAGAGGAGACCAGGCAATAGGTGTCTCCTTAGAACACCTCTGCATTACTCCACTTCTCCCTGGATGTCACACCCTGAGGGCCACTGGACAACAGGTCTACTTTTTAAATATACAGACCTGATTCTGGTCTGAACAGAATGCTACAGGAGGAATGTGAATTGGGAATGGTAGGAGGGCAAGGGTAAGGAAACCACTTAAATTCCTAAAGCATCCATGGCAAGGGACTCGGGAAATACTAATGACATTGAGCTAATGAGAATATGGAAGCACAAGGGTGTGCATATTGGATCAGACCACTTGGCTGTGCATAATCATACTTGAGCAGCAGGTACCATTTCAAGCTCTCAGGAATTTTCAGCTGGAGGTGGAAAGGATATGCTCTCCTTTCAGGTGTAAGGGGAGGATGCCTGAGATCTCCAGCCACAGGACTCCTGCAGATCAGCAGCTGGGAAGTGAGTAGCCTCCTCCTGTCCTCCCAGGGCCAGCCCACATCTGGTGTCCTGCTCTAATTCCTCCAGCTGCCCTGTCAACACAGCAGCTGTCTCTCAGGAGCAGGAATTTAGCAGGCTCCTGTTCCTTCCTAATTCTATTTGCTTTGGCCAAGACATCAGAACCGAGGGGTTAGATGTGGTCCCCCCTTAAATGGAGCTCACATGGGAAGCTGATTAGGGAATCAGCCATCCGTGGTCATGAATATTCAAGGTGGAGGACAAAAATAAGCAGGGTCTGTGGGGCATGTAACTGAAGACAAGTACCCCACCAGAGGAATAAGGATGGGGCCTGGGCATCACAAATGCTCTGTCACCCAGTGGCCTCCCATGGATGCCTTAGCAACGTTCTATCTGGGAGATGGAGTGTAGGGACCCTGTCTTTCCTGTTCACTGTCAGACCAGTGCTCTGGATTCTGTAGATACTCAGTGGGATGCTGCTCAATGAAGATTTATTAAATAAATAAAAGAATTAGGATACAGATTGGAAGTTCTCCAGCCTCTGTCCTGCAATGGATTTATTGTGAATCAGGTTTTTTTTTTTTTTTTTAAGTTAAGTACTATGATAGACAGAATTCAAAACCTGCACTCCCAAGATTCCTGTTTCCTAGTTATTCGGTGAAATATGAATCTGGGTCCTGCAGTGAAGGGACTTTGCAGATGGAATGAAGGTGGAAATGAACCTTCATCCAGGTGAGCCTGACTTCAGGGCACCATGTTAGAAGTGGAGTTTTCTACAACTGGTAGAGAAGGGAAGTTGGAGGCATTCAGAGCACAACAACTCGATGTGCCTTAGCTTTGCTGGTTTTGAAGTTGGAGTGATCATGTGTGAAGATCTGCTAGTGGCCTTTAGAGCTGAGATCAAGCTTATGGCCAGCAAGGAGATGGGAACCCAGTCCTACAGCCTCGAGGAACTGGATTCTGGAATCTGAAAGCTGATTCTTCCCCAGAGCCTCCACGAGAGAGCTGAGTCCAGTAACACTTTAAGACCTTGCAAGGCTGCAGGCAGAGAACCCAGCTGAGTACACTTGAATTTCTCACCTACAGACTTAAGCCATGATGTTTGTGGTAATATGCTACCCAGAAATACAGAACTAACACAAGCGTGAACAAGAAGGACCTAGAAACTTTTCTGGCCAGCAGTGGAGAAAGGTGAGACATTCATTGACTTGGAGCCACACCACCTGGATTCAAACCCCAGCTCTCAGGTTGGCCGCTTTGCTGGCTTAAAGACCCATGCAAATTACTTAACCTCCCAGGGACTCTGTTTCCTCATCTGTAAAATGAAGATATAATTGTATATAGTCTCCCAACCCCAGATTTCGCTTTCCATGGTTTTATTTACCTGTGGCCAACTTTGTTCGGGTCACAGCCTGAAAGTATCAAAGGGGAAATTCCAGGAATAAACAATTCCTAAATTTTAAACTGCACTCTATCCTGAGCATGGTGATGAAATCTCACCCTGTCCTGCTCTGTCCTGCTGTCCTGCCTGGGGTGTAAATCATGACATCGCCCTGTGTATCCACCTGCCCCTTGGTCACCACACAGCAGTCCTGCTGACCAGATGGGTTGCTGTGGTACTGCAGTTCTCTGTTCAAGTGAACCTTATGTTACTTAATCACAACCCCGAAGTGCAAGAGAGGTGAGGCTGGCAACTCAGATATACCACGGGGAAGCTGTGAAGTTCTTCCTTTAGGTTAAAAAAAAAAAGTGGCAGTTCAATAAGATCCAGAGGTGGTGGGGCACCAGCATTCCTTTTATTATGGTATATTGTTATACTTGCTCTACTTTATTATTAGCTGTTCTCTACAATGAACTTTACACAGCCATGTACGTATAGGATAAATCATAGTATATACAGGGATCAGTATTATTTGTCAGGCATCCATTGGGGGCCTTAGAATGGCCCCTCCACAGATAAGGGCTGGGGGGAACTCTTTAGTACTTCCTCGTAAGGTCACAAGGAGAATCAATTAAGATAAAACACATAAAGTGCTTAAAGCAGTGCTGGCACAGAGTATATGCCCTATAAATGCTATTATCATTATTTAAAACAACAGATTCCTAGAATCTCCCCCGAAGTCGAAAGTCTGGGAAAGCTGGTCCCTAGCTCTGCCTGACATCCGTCAGCTGCCCCCTGGTCACTCCCTGTCCTCTCCTCCCCAGCCCTGCAGGTGTGTGGGCTTGGAATCCCTGACCTGGCTGGCCACTGGAGAGTCTGGATGAGCTCAGTTTGGATCTTCCCCCCTGGAGGCAAGCCAGACAGCATGCCCAAGAGGAGTGGGCACGTCTCCTCATGCCCTGCTCAGCTCATCTTGGAGAGGATGCAGAGGGCTGACAGGCATTGGGCTCAAATGAAAATGTGCAAAGACTCTTGAAAAAGTGGCCCAGAAGGGCTCTCGAGTGTCTAATCCATTTGGGGCTGTCACTGCCTCCCTGCTTCATAAAATAAAGGACAACACAGAGCCTATGAAAGATGCCATCTGTCCCTCTGGTGGGCCCCAGGACCAAGCCCACTAGACACTCTGAACTGTGAGAGCTGGCTGCTCAAGGGCCCTCTTGCCTCAAGCTTCTGTGGTCCTAAATGATCCCCTTGTGCTGGATTCCTGCCAAGGAGGAGGAAAATGCCACTTCAAGCCTGCAGCCATCCCCCTGTCTCAGCTGCAGCCAGCCTGCAGTGTTTGGGGAAGCACTGAATGAGCAGTGCAGGGTCAGCAAAGTGCTCTCCAGCCAGCAGGCAGATGGACAGGCAGGGGGCCAGCATCTGCCTTCCATGGAAGGGAGAGCCCAGGGTGAGGTGGGCGAGGTGGGTGGTGGCTCCCATCCTGTCTCAGAGGGACAATGAGTGTGGGGGCAATGCTTCTCTGCTATTGTGCCTCAGTTCCCCCTGCCCTTGTCTGACTCTGTGATCCCTCTGGGCCAAGGAAAAGTACTGCTGACAACAAATCCCTCACAGTCTGGGCTCCAGCCTTGGTGTGGAACAACAGCAGTTGGCCACACCTCCCTCCCTCCTTCTCTCTATTGTGTTCCAGAGTTCAAGTTTGTGTAGGAGAATGTTCTGAAATATCAGGTGGTGGATGGGGTGGTGTCTACTCTTCCTTGCTCTTCCCCTTAGACACAGGCCCTCCCTCCAGAGCTTTACTATTCAAAATGTGCTTCTTGGGCACTGGCATCATCTGGGAATTTATGTGAAATGTAGAATCTTACATCTCGCTTTGGATCAACTGAGTCAAAAACCATGGAACAGCACCCCATTGATGGAAGTATGCACTGACATTTCAGCCAATATCCCACCTTCTCCCCTAGCCCAAGTGGCTCGACTCACCACTGATTTGCAATCAGAAAGTTGCACACAGAGGGATGTAAATTCCTGGCTACTGAATTTTAAAAATACAGTACTTTATCCTGTTTGACTCAGCTATTTCCCTACTGGGTATCTTTCCAAAAGAATTAAAAGAATCGTACCACAGTGATATATGTGCACCCATGTTTATAGCAGCGCAGTTTGTGATAGCTAAAACTTGGAAGCAGCCTAATCCCCCATCAACTAGAGACTGGATAAAGAAAATGTGGTTTTTAAATAAAATGGAGTACTACTTAGCCACGAAGAATGAGAAACTAGAGACATTTATAGCTAAATGATGCACATTGAAGCGATGCTCTTAAGTGAAATAAATAGGACACACATGTGTAAATACTGAATAGTTTCTCTGGTGTGAGAAACTGAAAGTGTAAATAAGGATCTAAAGGAATAATAGATGATGTGAAATAGGAAGAAAAGGTCCAAAGGGGAAGGGGAAGTGGGAGGGGTTGGGGAAAGGAAAGAAGAGAATGGAATTAATATGAGAAAGTGTAAAAATGGAAACAAAGTCTTTGTAAATAGGGAGGGATGGAGGGGTTGAAGGGAGGGCAGGGGAATTGGGAAAAAATAAAAACCAAGATATATTATGTAAAGGTACAAACTTCCAATGATGAATGTCATCATATTGCATACCTAAAATCTACCAATAAAGTTAATAATTAAAAATAAATAAATACATAAAAATACAATAGTTTAAATTCCAGGGAGAAACATTTGTGTGCATACTTATAGAACACATGTTTTCCCCAACCCCAGATAAATGGAAAGACTAAGCCCAGGAAAGGGAGGGAAAAGGGGTCTTGGAGAAAGGAGCCATGGGAGGCCAAGAGGCTCCAGGTCTCTGGAAGGATGCCATCCAGCCCCATGCCAGAAGCTACACGGTGGCCCAGGCAGTGCACAGCCATCTTCCTCATGTCCAGCTGCTGGGGAGCTCACATGGCCGTGCTTCCAGTCAGTCAAATGGCAGGATGTGACTACAGTGCCCAGAGGATTAGCCTCTGCCTGTCAGACCTCCCTGAGGCCTGTGAGCCACAGCTCCCTGGACTCGAGCATGGGCCCTGGATCTCTAGACAGATGATGAAACCTAGGAAGAAAGGGCCACTGGGACCAAGAGAAGATGCAGAGATCCAGCTCTCAACCTCTTCCCATGTCAGAGACATCCTATCGAGTCACCCTACACTTTGGGTTTGGTTTCTACTTTGTGTGGCCCAACAAAGCAAACACTGGAGCTTCTAACTGGGAAGAAATAAAAGCAACAAAGCTGAATGATGGTATAATGGATGGTAGGAATAGCCTCAGAGGTCATTTGAAGAGGTCAAACCCTTCCATCTGTCCATGCTTCCTTCCACTCTTTCTGCCATCCATCCCATTCACCTCCTTAGCCCATCTACCTACCCATCCCATCTATTTGCCCATCCCTCCATTGTCCCATATGCCCATCCCTCTGTTCATCTCTTCCTATCTATCCCATTCATCCATCCCATCTATCTGTCCATCCATCCTATCCATGTTTTCTATGCATGTGTCCTTCTTTTCTCCCTCTCTCCCTTCCTCCCTGCTTGCCTGCCTCCCTCTTGTCCTTCTCCCTCCCCCTCCCTTCTTTCCTTCCTTCCTTCCTTCCTTCCTCCCTCCCTCCCTCCCTCCCTCTCCCTGCTTTCCTTCCTTCAACTAAATATACATTTACCGAGCATCTCTTGCAAGTCAGAGTCCTACTAGACACTGGAAGGCCAAGTGCCAGTCACACCAGACATAGACCCAGCTCTAGAGTGTCTTGTCCTGTAATGGACACTGAACACACGAGTGAAGTAACTAACATGGTTCACTGGGTGTCATATATCTAGTAACAGAATGAGTTCTCACAGGGAGGTCAGAGTAGGACTTCTTACAAAGACTGGGAGTGAAATCGGCTTTTAGGAAGGAATGGATACAGCTAGACAAAAGCCAGCTCTATGCCTTCCAGTCTCTCTCTTGGTAGAACGGCCCAGGGTGCCTGTGACAGGGGCAACATTTGCCAGAATCTAAACCTGGGTATGGCCAAGCCCCTGTGCTTTCTTTCTGTTATTGGAGCTCCTGGTCCACGGGTTTGTCTCATTCATTCACTCACCAGCTGTTGTGAGGAAGGGAACCAGGATCCCTGAGCCTTGGAGAAGAATAAAAGATAACTTTGTTCAAGAGATAAATTAGGAGCAGGGTGCCTCACTTTGGAAGTCATTTGCTAGTAGCAGGCAGCAGTTTTCAAGGTCTTGCTTTGTGCCCTGGGGAGAAAAGTCCCTGGAATACTGCTCACCCCTTCAGCATTCTCATTTTGATCCTTGAAACTATATTAGGCTTGGGTTCCATCCTTATTCCCATTGTCCAGATGCAGACACTGAGTCTTGCGAAGGTTAAACGACCTGCCCGAGGTCACAGGACTAGTGAATATCAGAGCTGGGCCCTGAATCCCAGGCTGGGCTGGGCACTGGAAACAGGACATGGAGATGCTACCTGGCAGCAGAGAGCATCTCCCCCATGACAGGCTGCCCTACAGGTGCCCAGCAGGGAAGAGGCACAGTGCCTGGGTTTGGGGGGCCTGCAATATGGGTGGGGTGGGCTCTATCCTACTGACTGCACTACAGTTTCGGCTCAGGGTTTGTTGGCTGATTCTGATGGGACTTCAGTGCAAAAGGATCCTGCCACCCTTGCCACCCTACTTTTCTGCCTCCCCAGGGTGAGTCCTGTTGCATGCTTCTGTGCCTCCAAATACTCTGACTTGCTCAACTTCCCCCTCTGGGCCACTGCCCAGGGACTGCAGGTCCCCCAGCACCTGGCTCCTCAGGCCCCACCCAGCAACAGATGCTGTGGCGTGTAGGTGCAGGGCACAATATGGCAGTACCATGGCTGGCTTGGTGGGCAGTCCAGCAGAGAGGCCACTCTTGCCCATCCTGACCCATACCAGTGTGTCCCAATGGGGGCAGCCTGATTGCTTTAAGTCAGGTGGGTGGGTGGTGGGATGGGAGGACTGACTTCCCTTGCCCTGACTGGGCACGGAGCCCTAGACTGGCAGGCATGGGGAGGAGAACCAGGGCAGGTGGTGGGCACAGAGTAGGCAGGTGCTGAAGCACAGGGTTCCGGTCCCTGTGCCAGTCTGCACTGCCCAGTGAGCATCCCTTGGAGAGGAGATGGGACATAAAAGTACCAGGGAGACAGAGAGAGAAGGAGAGAGGAGAATAACAAAGAGAAAGAGACAGCCAGGAAACGGGGAAGATTGGGAAGAGTGTTCTACTTAAAAACCTCCAGTGGCACCGTTTTCCCTGCGTCTTCACTTCACACTGTACCTCACAAGAGCGGGGTGCTGGGCCCCACACACCACAGCGAACCGCGTGCTTGGTGGACAGGCCGGTGAGTTCCTGTGCTCCCACCCAGCTACAGGAAGCCTTTCTCCCTCCCCACCCAGAATAGGAGACCTCTCCCCTTCCAACCACCAGGGATCCCATCTGGAAGCTTCTGATGGGCTAGGTCTACACTTGCACCATCTGTCTGGATTCTTAGGGTCCATGCCTTTATGTTTCATTTTGTTTTGTTTGTATCTGCTGAGGGTTTGCCTTGTTAAACCCTGTAAACCCTTTACAGTCTCTCTCCCTCAATTCCCACTAACACTTCAGGAAGCACAGGTTATTCCTAGGCCCGTTTTACAGATTGATGGACTGAGGCTCTTCTTGCTGTCTTTGCAGATCTTTTTTGGGCCAGGGCCCCTTGCTTTGGCTACTGCCTGTCTTTGCTGTTCCCCCCTTGATGAAACAGTCTTTCCTCTCTTTTCCTTCTAGGCCTTCTAGACTAACTTCACAGAACTGAAATTCGTGCATTTTCAAGCTTCATTCTTCACACACTGCTGAGATCCCAGGAGCTACCTTGGATAAGCTTCGTGGAGTTGAAAGCACCAGCTGTTGGTCCTAGGAGACCATTTCCAGAAAGGAGGGGTTGGGAACCAAGTAAAAGAAACTGAGGAGTCTGGCTGGGGCCAGACGTCTCAAACCTCACCTCCTGAGCGGCTGACAGGCAGTGCCTGACACCCAGGGGCCTGGTGTTTATCCAGGGCTGTCTGCGGCAGGTAGGCACACTGGAGACTTTCTTCTGTGGGGCTTTTACTGTCAAGAGGCACCCAGAGAACAGAGAGGTAACGAGCCCATCACCCAGAGCCAGCTCACAGAGAAAGCGCTGAATAGAGCTCTTTCTGGAAGCCTGGGCCAGGATTACTGTAATTGCAGGCCGGCTGCCGGCTCTCTGGCGGCGGGGCCTGGTGGAGCTGCCAGCTGGCCCCGCTAATTACCTGTCGCCCAGGATGGGCGGGGAGCTTGGGAGAGCACTGAAGAGGCCCAGACAGAAGGCACTGGAGCATGGCAGGCTGGCATCTCTGGGATCCAGCCGCCCAGCCGGCCCCATGGCAATAGCTCTGTTCTTGCAGAGAATGGGTTGGCGTGTTTCTGCCTTGTTCCTCCCAGCGGCTCCCTGGCGAAGGCCAGCCTGTCTCCCGCTCAGAGCAGTGAACCTCTCTAGTTTACAGTTTTCCCCAGGACACTGGAGGAATTGCTGAGGGTGAATTTTTGGGCAGAGCACAGGAGAGGGCTGGAGAACAAGGCTCTTTCTAGATGTACTCTGTCCAACAGGAATGTAATGTAAGTCGCAAATGTAATTTAAAATTTTCTACCACCACCTATATTAGAAAGAAAATAATAAATATCATTTTAGTAATTATACGTAAACTATAATATCTGACAAGTATCATTACAATGTGTCATCAATAGTTAGAAAGTATTGAGATATTTTATTCTTTTTTGAAACCAAGTATCCAGCAGCTGCATGTGTCCCACATACACAGCATGTTGCCAGCAGCTCAAGCTGCAACGGGTGCCAACCACCACACAGGTGAGTGGTTGCCACGTTGGACAGTGCAGCTTCAGATGGGCAACTGACAATACATGAGGTGATCAAAATATACTGCGAATGTTTACATTTTTATAAATTTCTTACAATAAAAGACAAATTGACATTAATTCCCATCAAAATACTCCCCCGTGGTTTGAGCACATTTATCCTGTCATTCTTTCCACTTTCTGAAGCAGTTCTGGAAGTCCTCTTTTGTGAGTTCTTTACAAAGTGTGATAAAAAATACAGTGGCTGGGCTGGGGATGTAGCTCAGTGGCTTCACTGCCTACTGCGCAAGCACAAGGACCCAAGTTCGATCACCGGTACCAAAAAAAAAAAAAAAAAATACAGTGGATGCTGCTGTGAAGTGCCATGCAATGGAGAGGCACCTCAGGTTTGTGTCATCCTTCTTATTCACCAGGTCTGGCACAGTGTGGCATCTAGCTCATCCCCAAAGTTAAAATGACCACAGAGGGTAAACATTTCGAATCATCTCAGTACATTGAGACAGCCATGACGGCACAATTAAAGACACTCATGAAAGAGGATTTCCAGAACTGCTTCGGAAAGTGGCAAGAAGGCTGAGAAAATGGGATGTTCGGGGGGTTAATGGCAATGTGTCTTTCACTGCAATAACTTTATAACATTTAAACATTTACCATATTTTTCAACCTCAACTCATATAACTTGGCCTTTTTCACCACATTTGGCTATTATACCCATACTTCCAGTCTTTCTTTCCTTCTGGACCTGACATATGGTCTTCAAGCGTTAGACCCAGGCTACTCCAAGTAGCCTGACAGCACAGACCTCAGCTGGGAGCTTGATCAACATGCAGAGTCTGAAACTCTGGTCGGACCCCGTGTATCAAGACTTGCACTCCTCTCTGTCCCTCCCAGCCACATCTGAGCTGGAGACCTGGCCACTCCTGGCAGTCTTGAGATCCCTTATTACTCCATTTCCCTTGTCCACTGACTGGACCTGTGGTTATTGCCAAATTCAGAGGACATCTGCACTTTTTGCCACTGTCCCCAGACTGCAGAAAAGTCAAAAGTGTGGAAATGTCTGTGTGTGTGTGTGTGAGTGTGTGTGTTACTGGAGATTGAACCTAGGACCTTCACACTTTGCTACATCTCCAACCCTTGAAAATTTTTTAAACATTTTATTATTTATTTATTTTTAAAGGAGAAAAGGTTTATTTCAGCTTACAGACCTGAAATATTTTGATACAGGGTCTCACTAGGTGACAAAATTATCTAGAATGGGCTTGAACTTGCAATTCTCCTGCTTTAGCCTCCCAGAGGGCTGGGATTATAGCCATGGGTAGAAATTTAACAACAGGCATAAATGAAAATGACCACTTGGTTACCACAGATTGATGCTTACTACTAGGCAGGCCTGGGCTCAGCACTTGTCAGACAGAGCTGCACAGAATTTTCACCATCTGTTAGGATCTTATGCCTGCTTGCTTGGCTCGCTCTTTCTTTTCTTTCTTTCTTTCTTTCTTTCTTTCTTTCTTTCTTTCTTTCTTTCTTTCTTTCTTTCTTTCTTTCTTTCTTTGTTTTTCTTTCATCCTTTTTTAATGCTGGGAATTGAACTCAGGCCCTTGCATCAAGCTATATTCTCATCTTTCCTTTTTCTTTTCTTTTCTTTTCTTTCTTTTTCTCTCTCGCTTTCTTTCTTTCTATATTTTGAGATAATATCCTGTTAAGTTTTCATCCTCCTGCCTCAGCCTCCTGAGTGGCTAGGATTACAGGCATGCACCACCACATCCAGCTAATTACACCCGTTTTAAAGATGAGGTTCAGAGACTAATGTCCACACACAACTGATTTCTGAGAGAGTGAGAATTAAAACCTGAGTCTGTCTGATTAAGAAGCCCATACCCTTTGGCTAGGTTCAAATTTAAATTGTTTGACCGAGGGAGAAGAGGCACTTGCTCTTGCTCAGAAATCCTTCCACTCAATTTGTTCATTCTCCAAGTTCTCCTCACACTTTTTTGGTGGGAAACATTTTGTCACTGCCTCCAACAACCCACCCTCTGAGAATACTCTTCCCCCTGAGGGAGGTTGATACGACTTTACACAGATGTTCACTGTTTCCCTCCTTTCTGTATCAAAACCTCTGCATATCTCCATGGTGCCTTGATTTGGTTCTGTTTCAGGGCTTCCCAAGCAACCTTCTGATTTCTGGACTCCAGCAGCCTTCACTCAGACTTTTCTTGAGAAGAAACACTGCTGATCCATGTTAGTAGCCAGAACCTGGCAATGGCACACACTCACTTACTCTAAGTTCCCAGCCTGGCATTCTGGTTTGCATCTCAGACTCAAGACTTGGATTATGAGTTGATTGTGGCAAGAATGATGGGGTAAGTATATTTCAAATGAGAGAGAGTATTTTAGGGGACTAATGACAATGTGTCTTTTATTGTAATATAATTTTTAAAAATTTAAACATTTACTATATACTTTTATCACTTATTTTATTCTCTCTCACCCTCTCCCTCCCTCTCCCTCCCTACTTCCCTCTTTTCCTCCTTCCCTCCTTCCCTCTTTCCTTTTATAAAGCTGACCCTCAACATCCACAGGAGATTGATTTCAGGACATTCCCCAATACCAAACTGCAGATGCTCAGGTCCCTTATAAAAAATGGCATAGTTTTTGAATATATAACTTATGCAGTCCTCGCATATACTTTAAACCATCTCTACATTAACATTAATACCTAAGGCAATGGGTTACATAAACAGCTGCTGTATTATATTATTAAGAAATCATGACAAGAAAACAGTTGGAATATGTTCAGAATAGATATGTTGGGTTTTTTTTTTTTACAAAAAAAATATTGTTGTTCGGTTATTGAATCTATGGCTACAGAGGCCCCGCTATATTGTCACTGGTTGAGCAAACTGGGTGTAAAGTCCCCAGAATATGGGCCATGTTTCCTGGGTCTTGTTCACGCCACCTTTGGAACAGGAAGTATTGCAGGTATCCTTGTGAATAAGGGACCAGCTGTCTAGATGAAGCCTCCTCAGAAGTGCTCTCTGAAGCCAGGAGTATAGAAGCTAGGAGCTTCTTTGGAAAGGAAGGAGCCCTAGTGGATAGGTAAGGTGAGAGAGATGGGAATGATGGAAGTCAATGCAGTGGGTTTTTTCAAGCCAGTGACCCTGGCGGGTGATTGGAGCTTCGACCCACTGAAGTAACTCTAGGAACCAGTGTGGAAATATGCCTAAGTCATCATGTCTAGCACAGGAAGCTGAGACATTTGTACACAAACTCTCACCAGGGATAGTTGGAAGGCTGCTCCAAGCAGCAAAGGAAAGCTCCCAGGCAAAGAAACCAAGGCTGTGAGCAGTTGTGGTGGTAGGAAGAAGGGTGCAGGTAGCAGCATCTGTGACAGTAGCCTGAATTCATCACCTCTTGGCCTTAACTGAGCCAGGGGGAGGAACATCACCTCTTACTCCTTAACACCTAGCTCTGGAATTCCTTTCAAAGTCATTTCTGCTTCTAAGTGTTAGCCAAGTATCACTCAAATTAAAAAGTTGGAATGAGCTGAGGCACTTGGCCCAGATGGTGACTTGTAACACCAGACCTTGACCCGTTGGTGACTTTGGATGGAGTCCTGGAAATGTATGATACCAAATCTCTCTGTGTTGGTATCTAGCTCACAGGCACAGCAGTAAAATTGGGCTCTATGAGAATGTTGGAATCTTGTCCCTCCCAGCTCGTGTTTTGCAGCTTAACAGGCCAAGCACAGTAGGTGACATACACCAGCTCAAAACTGCCAGCACTGATCAGTTTCTTGAGATCTGTTTTGAAAGCAGAGCTGACTGCAGGAGAAAAGAACCTATCATTAGAGAAGGACAGGAGAAAGAGTTTGTCACCTCTATCTGTCTACCTATCTATAGGTATCTTTATGTGCATATTCTATTTGTTTAGTTTTGGAAGGAACATTAAAATGAGCAAGGTCAGGATAGGACATATATGTGTCTTGGTGGAGGTAAAAAATATTCAGCAGGAGGGAAAGGCTGATAGTTTGGAAGATTAAGAACTCTTTTCATTAAAATCAACTTAGACAGGTCTGGGTTTGAGTCAGCTTCTTTTCTAGAATATTTATATCACTGTATCACCCTCTGGGTACACTCTATACCTGGGACATTTTAATCTTTTCAGGGTGTGATGTATTCAGAGACAGGGAGAGAGGAGGAAGAAAAGGAGGAGAAAGAAGGGGCTAGGAAGGAAAGAAAAGGTACAGTTGAATTTAGGATCACAAGCGAACTTAGTGTGTCCCAATAAGGAGAAGAAGGCAGCAGAGTCCTTGGTTTCTCACAGTGCCTTTGAGCTCCAGGCCTATGCCAGCCCATAGAGCTCCAAGGAAAAGATTCTTCCCCCAGAGTGAATTCTTCCTTGCTGGCTGGATCTGAAATTCCAAGCCAAGTTAATGTGACTGCTGAAGAATGGAGCGTCCAGTGCAAACCAAGGATGCTCAGGGGATCATTGAGCCAATAGCCAATTACATCAATTTAGCTAGGCAGAGGAGGACCTTTCTTTTATCCCTCTGAATTAAGGGCTTAAAGGGAATTCATCCACCCACCTCTTCACTCTTCATCTGTTCATTCAATCAGCATTTATTCATTTTACTATGGATTTAGTGGTGAGTAAAAAAGCCAAGGTTATGGCTTTTGTGAACTTTATATTTCACTTGATGGCGAGACACAAGGAATAAGGGAGTTAAATAATAACTCTGACCATTTCAGATTGCAGCAAATGCCATGAAAGGAATAAAACAATGATGCAACACATGTTAATCAGTTGGGATGGAGGATTGTATGAGGTGGTACCCTCCTTATTTATCACTATGGAGCAGGCCACCTCCAAACTGAGTGGTCAGGACAAACATCTCTGTTCCATGGAATCCTTCAGTTGGGAAGGCCCAGCTGGGATGGGAGGGTCATCTTCTAAAATGGCTTATTCACTGGCTGGTAAGTTGATGCCAGTTGTCAGCTGAGAGCAGCCCAGCCCATCTGTCACCTATAGGTTTCAGCTCCTCTCCATGTGGCTGCTCGTGTGCCCTCTAGCACGGTGGCTGGATGCTAGGAGTTGGCTTCCCGGTAGACAGAGAATGCAGACTGCAAAACTTCTCACACACTAGGGATGGACGTCCCTGAACCTTACTTTTATTACCTGTTACTCTTCAAACAAGTCCCAGGGGCCAGCCTAGATTTATGAGAGGGGAACAGATGCCACAGGAGGCCAAGAAAGTCTCTCTGAGGGGGTGGTTTTAAAGCTAGAAATTGAAAAATGAGTAGATACCTGCTAGGAGGACAGAGCAGAGTGTTACCTCAGAACAGGGACAAGGCTGATGTGACCAGCACCATGTGTCCCAGAGAATCTGAGCATGAGATGCAGGTGGAAAAGCGGCCAGTAGCCAGGTTTCATGGGCCTTATCAAAGCGTCTGGATTTTATTATAAATGCAGTGAGAAGCCCTGAAGGATTTTAAGGTGGAGCGATATGATTTGTATTTTCAAAAGTTCATGTTGACTGCTCTATTAGTATGTGAGGGCTGCTATAATGAAATACCACATTACTGCAGGGCAGTGCTAGTGCTGACAGAGACCGATGGGTGGTCTTCTGCCTAGTTAACAGTCCGAGTGGAAGTGGCATATCTGCTGTGGCCTGGAAATGGTGAGTAGAGGAAGAGAGGAAACAGGGACAGCTCTGAGATGAGCAGCTTGAGTGCCTGGACAGCAAGGACTTCCTGCAGCTGGTCCCCTTCCATCCCCTACTGCACCTGGTTATACTCAACACTACAGCAGCCTAAGGAAAGCCCAAGCCCGGGAGCCGATCTCTAACACCTGAGCATGGATTCCTACTGGGTGTGCCTCCTTGCTCCCAACAGCTAACTGGTTCTAAATATACAGGTGGTACAGGTTGAATTATGTCCTCCTGAAAAGACGTATTTAAGACATAACCCATCAGTACTTCAGAAATGTGACCTCATTTAGAAATCAGTTCTTTACAGAAGTAATAAAATAAGGCCATTAGGATGGGCAAGTGTGATTGGTGTCCTCATAAAAAGTGAACATTTGGACAAAGCCATATAAAAAGGGAAGATATGGGAACATGGGGAGAAGGCCTTGTGCAGACTGAGGACCGGAGTAATGTATGTTGGGCCTAGTAACAGCTAGGAGAGGTCTGGAGCGGCTCCTTTCCCAACACCTTCAGAAGGGCTACAGTTCTGTAGCACTTTGAGACCAGACTTCTGGCCCCCAAAACCAGGAGACAATGAATTTCTGTTGTTTCAAGCCCATCATGGTGACACATGACTGTAATCCCAGAACTCAGGAGGCTGAGGCAGGAGGATAGCTACAAGTTTGAGGCCAGCCTGGGCTACAGAGTGAGTTCAAGTCCAGCCTGAATTATGTAGCGAACATATAACTATATGTCTAAAAAACAAACAAATAAAAAATAAATAAAATAATAAATTTCTATTGTTTCAAGCCCTCAAATTTATGGTACTTTGTTATGGCAACACTGGCACATTAATACTCAGAGTGAGCTAGAAGGGCTGGGGGACTAAACAGGAGAGCTTTCCATTAAAGTCTGATGGGAGTTGGAAGATAAACGACCCAGCTGCCCAGCTGCTTGCAGCCGGGAGCATTTGGGGGTGTGTTCTGCACCATTTCCTAGCATGCCTGAGTGGGACAAAGAACCAGCCACCCAGAGGAGATGGCAAACACTCCTTTCCTTTGCCTCCTTTCCCTTCCCTGCTTCATATATCCACTTCCTTGCCAGAGGTTACTGTGCCTCCCAGATGGTACACATGGTCCTTGGCCGGCTTCTCCTGGGGGATTCAGCCCAAAGGAGAAGCTACCCATGGCCAGCTACTTCCCGGTGCTCCTGCCCACGCTCACTCTGACTGGATTATTGGCTGCTGCAGGAGAAGGTCATCTTCCAGCCAACCTGGCTTGTCCTGATTTCTGCCCCATTTTTCATGGGATGCAATAATGGATAAAATCTAAGGAGCTAAAGAAAAAAACTCTTCTTTTGCCATCTTCTTTGCTCTTTCCCTAGCCCCAGTCAATGTACTCCCCAAGGGTTGAGAAAAGGGAGATTTGCCTAGTAATTCCAAGGGAAGTCAAGTAAAACTCGAAAGCAGCAAAACAGCAATGTTTGTGATGTCTTGGCTTTCTTTTTTTTTTTTTAATTCTTTCATTGGTACATTGTAGGTATACAACACAATTACATTTCTCATTGGGAATTTGTATCTTTACATGATGCATCTTGGTTCTTATTTTTTCCCCATTCCTAGCCCTCTCTTCACCCCCTCCACCCTTCCCTATTTACAAAGACTTTATTTCCATTTTT
>NW_004624773.1:6609966-6653934 GCF_000247695.1 Heterocephalus glaber
TTTCTGATTTCATTTTTTCCAGACCCCCTTTTGTTGCCAGTTCAGTGGGTCCAGGTGGTTGAGTATCAGAGTGTTCCATCTCATTTCCCTTTGGGATTGCTGTAGGTGATCTAGAAGTCTGGTTTTGAGACTTATTTATGTGTTTTCTCATTTTGACTGGTGGGGGCGCTGTTGGTGCCTGCACAGATTACCTCTTCTGAGCTGGGAGAGGTGGGACAGGGGCCAGGAGCAGCAGTAGGGATGGTGGCCCCAAAGCCCTTTCCCGTGGGTTGGGAGCAGCAGGAGGAATGGCGGCCAGGAAGCCCCTTCCTCTGGTCCAGGAGCAGTGGGATGGCGGCTCAGAAGCCCCTACCTCTGGGCTGGGAGCGGTGGGAGGGATGGTGGCCAGCAGCCCCTTCCTCTGGGCCAGGAGTGGCGGAACAGATGGTGGCCCCAAAGCCCTTTCCTCTGGGCTAGGAATGGCGGGAGGGATGGTGACCGGGCAGCCACTTCCTCTGGACCAGGAGCAGTGGGACAGCAGCTCAGAAGCCCCTACCTCTGGGCAGGAATTCTTTAAATGCTGAGAACTTGATTAGCTCCAGTACAGTGGTCTGGTGGTCCGGTGTCCTCTGAGTCTTTGTAGTGTGGAACCAGGTGGCTGTACAGAGAAGAGGCCAAAGGAGCGAGGAGGGGTCCAGTGGAATGCTGCTGGGGAGTGGGCTGATTTGGTGTTTTCAGCATGACTCATGGCCTCGGGACCACGTCCGCAGACCTGCCTGTCTGCATCTGGCTGATTCAGTGTTTTCAGTGCGACTCTGTCTTGGCTTTCTTAAGCCGGGTCACATTGTGTTAGAGTAAGTAATGAGAGAAACTTTTCTGTTGTTGGAATAAAATATCTGACATATGCAAGTTATAGGAGAAAAGATCTACTTTGGCTTATGGTCTCAGAGACTGCAGTCCATGGTAGGCTGGGTATAAGGCAGAATCATCATGGTAGAAGGGTGTGTCAGAGAAAAGCTGTTCATATCATGGCAGACAGGATTGGAAAGAGCCAAAGAGAGAAAAAGAGAAGGAGGGGTGGCAAGGGACAAGAATACATCCTTCAGGTCTTGCCCCAGTGACCCACCTCCTGCAACCAACCCTCACCTCCTAACAACACATTCAGCTATAAACTAGTCAATGGATTGGTCCACTGAGTTTAGCACCCTTGTGATCTGATTTCTTTCCTAAAGATCCACCTCTGAATACAGGAGACTGTTGGGGACATTTTATATGGAAATTATAACAGAAGCATAGCTACTCATAAGTAATAAACCATATACTATTTAAGTACAACTGGAAGTGAGGTTGGAGAGATGTAGCTGGGAAAATAACATCACCAAGATCTTAAAGAGTGACACTTCTCTAGCACATGCACAAACACAGTCTGGTAATTCAAACACCATTCCTCCTGGGGAAAGCTAAGTGCTGTGTTGTGAGGGTGTATTGGCTATGGAGAGGCTACCTGGTGAGGAACTGAGGCCTCCTCCCAATAGCCATGGGATTCCCCTAGCCCCAGCCATGCCTTCAGATGATCTTGTCAGCAATACAAGATAAACCACAGCCAGACCCACTCAGCAAGCTGCTCCCAAATTCCTGACCCACAGAATCTAAGAGAAAGGAAATGCTTGTTGTTTTAAGCCACTAAATTTTGGGGGAATATTTGTTACACAGCAACAAATAACGAATAAAACTATATACCATTTGATTTTAGTGGAAACAAGTAGGTAGAACAGGAAGAATTTATCTTCAAGATTTTAGAGTGAAATTCTTTTAGCAAATTACAACAGGGATCAGAATTTCCTGTCTATAATGCCTACCAAATCAAGGCACAGCTATGGGGACCATTTACAATATACAGAATTCTCATAGAACCAGAGTTTTGGGAATGCATGATAGCCCAGAGAGTATAAAATTCTCATTTATTTATAGATGAGGAAAATCTCAGTCAAGAGAGAAACAATTATATTCCCAAAGTTTCCATAACCACTGTGGAGGGATCCTACTTGACTTGGAGGCAACAGAAATTCCAAGTAGTCTTGCATGCCAGGAATCCCCAGTGTGTCCGGGTGTGCTAGATATGGATATGGATATGGATTTGGATATGGAATGGCTCCCAAAAGTCTCTGCATTGAAGTCTTGTTCTCCAGCTTATGGTGCCACTGGGAGATGGTAGAACCTTTAAGAAGTGGGAGCTAATGGGAGGAAGTTAGGCCATTGAGGGTGTGGCATTGAAGGAGATGTTGGGATCCTGACCCCTTCCTATCTCTCTCTTTGCTTCCCAGCAGACATAAGGCAAGCATGTGTCCTCTACCACTCACTCTCCCCATGAAATACTATGTTGCCACAGGCCCAAACCAGAGGAGCCAAAAGACCATGAACTGAAATGTTAGAAGTCATGAGCTAAAATGATCATTTATCCTTATCAAGTGGATTACCCCTGGTATTTTGACACAAAGCTGACTAACATAAAGTGATCATCTTTCTGCCTGTCATTAGCACTGAGAGTTCACAGACGTATCTGCAATGCCCAGGAGACAAAGCTGCCCATGGAATTATAATTCAGGATCAATACATAGAACAGATTTGTGTTTTATGTAAGGAAATTTGTTAGAATCTTCCCTTAAATGAGCATAAGTCAAACATAGAGAGTATTGGCTCATGTTCCACTACTTTCTGCAAACAGTTGGCTTGTCAACTGATAATTCTAGCCTTCAAAAGGAAGTTTCCTGAATGCAAAGTTTAGTTGAGGAAAACCTCAAGATGCTTCTTGGAGGCTCCTTACCTACTGAGCTTTCTCTGTAGCTCTCAAAAAGATTCTTATTCAGAAACAGTAATGAATGTTAGTCTGAATTTATGGAGTCCAATATCATTTCATTTTAGTGAAGTCTGCGTCTTAAATGACCAACAGCACCTTTTTTTTAGTACCAATCTGATACCCAGAGATACTTCAGGTAGGATTCTTTCCAAAGCCTGTTTTCTTTCCTCTACCCAGCAACATTCTTTTACAAATGGTAATAGCCTTGGAGTGCTATGAACTTGACTTTGATCACCTTCTGCCTTCTTCTCCCATCTCCCATCTCCCATCTCCCAGGTCCATATGCCCCTTGACAACTCCATCCTAACCATGCTGACCCTCATCTTTTCCTAAAACAAGGTAAGTTCTTTCCTACCTCAGGGACTGTACACCTGTTTTTCTTTCCATCTGGAATATTTTTATCTCCTGGCTCTTAGAACGTTGGTTTAATGTTCAGTGTTTCAGTGTTCAAGTCTCAGTTCAAATGTTCCCACTTCAGAGCAGGCTTCCCTGAAGACTGTGAAGATCCCTCCCCTTCCCATCTGTCTTTGTCAGTTTTGTGTGTCAGTATGGCCAGGCTATAGACCCCAGTTATCTAATAAAGCACTGGCCTAGTATTGCTGAGAAGGTACTTTGTAGATGTGATGAAAATCTGAAATCCATCTCTTTTGCTAACTCACTCTATAATCTGGGTGAGCCTAAAAGGCCTTAAAAACAGAACTAAAGCTTCCCTGAAGAAGACAAGATTCTACCTATTGTCTGTACTTGGGAGTTCCAGCCCTCCTGGCCTCGTGGCCACCCTAGTCCCCTGTCATTGTTCACACTTACTGCTTGCAGTGAATCTCTTACTCTGGAGACTACTGGTGCTTCCATGGTGGAACTGACATGGTCAGAGGCCACTATAGGAACAAAGGACAAATAAACTACTGGGCCTTTAATGTGTTACTCATTAAAAGCATGATTTACACTGTCTTCTTCAGCAGTCAGAGACTTAAGGGCATTTTTTGCTAAAAACCATGATTCTTCACTCAGGCTTACAGATGCCAAACAGGTAACTAAAAGCAGAACAAAGCTGGACCTTCATTTTATATCTTTAAACTTTTGAACATAAATATGTTACATATTTAGAAAGTCAACAGAACAAAGTTGACTGCATCTAAATTTACCTAGCTTATTTCATCCTCCTTCAAAGCAGGATGCCAGAGTCACTGAAGTGATTGTCCAGATTCACCGGGACATCCAGTTACCAGCCTTTATAACCTCTAGTTCCAGGCCCTTCCCCTCACAGTGATGCCTAGAAGTTTCCAGCCATTGTCTTGAACCAGTAGTCACTTGGGTGCCAGGAAAAGCAGAACCTCACATGACTGCAACCAGAGACAATCATTTCATGGGAATAGAACCATTCCTGGAACCCCAAGGAACCCTTGGAGTTGCAAACCAGGACTGAGCTAATGATTGACTGGACCCAAGCCCACCACAGTACCCTATTAATCTGGCCTCCACTCTTCTGTGGGTGAGCCAGTCTGATCTTCTTCACAAGAATGTGTCCCCTTTAGCTACTATCCAAGCTGGAGTCCTTTCCCTATCTTCTCTCTCACTTTCTAATTAAAGCTTTCCCCTGGCAAACTCATGCTTTAGTTTAATATCAGTTTCTACTAAAGCAAGGACCCATGCTAGTTGGCAACAGCTTCCTAAATGATACACCATTTCAGTTACTCTGTTTATTTTCCTAGGACTAAAGTTGCTGATTTAGTAAATAAGAATATAGAATACAATATTTAAGATGAACATATACTCAAAAAATATTTGTTTAGCCAGGTGTGGTGGTATATACCTGCAATCTTAGCACTTGGGAGGCTGAGGCAGGAGGATCACCATGAAATCGAGGCCAGCCTGGGCTACATAGTGAGTTCAACGCCAGCCTGAACTGCATAGAAAGATTCTGTCTCAAACACCCTCCCACCAAAAAATTCATCTAAAAATCACATTTAGCTGGGTTTCCTGTATTTGATCTTTCCTCAGTTTGAACACACTTTATTTCTTTATTTGGTTACGTATTGTTCATTTCCCAGTCCAGTCTAAATTCTGTGAGTTCAGGGGTCTGGTGTCAAGATCATCACTGTCTCCCTAGTTCCTGGAGAAGTACCTAGAAAACAAGAGGTATTTAGTAGGTATTTGTGCAGTGAGTGAACAATGGACAGCAGTTCTATTGTCTGCATAGTCCTGCTCTCTGCCTTAAAATCCCTGAATCCTGCTGCCCATGCAGAGAGCCGGTTTCTGTTTTCAGAAGCTGAAAGGATAGATTAAACTTGAAACCAAGGGATCAAAGTACTGTATGTGGTGTGCAAACCAGGGTTCCTTTTTTTCCTCATTGTTAGGACTGTCTGCTCCAGAGAGCGGTCCTGCGATTATTTGTCTATTTTAAGAGCTCTTTGCTCTTATTATTGTGTAAAAATGAGCAGAAAATGGCAAAACAAAAGCGCTGATAGCAGTGATAAGAGACTTGTCTCATAAACTTAGAATAACCAGGCCAAGGATGGAAATTGCAAGGCGAGTCAAATACAGCGACTCTCAGCCCCAATCAGGATGCAGGGCTGCTCAGTCATGAAAGGAGAAAAAAGAGCACTAATAAGAGCCCGCCTGGATTCCTAACACTCTGTCACTGAGGCCTGCTCAGAGTTGAATTAGGGAGTTTTTGTCTTTGAGCATCTGGAGGAGAAGTGGCTTTTACCAAGTGAATTTATTGTTTGATTTGGGGCCCTGGCCTTTTGTTCTCCCCGCAATTTAAGCTCAGCTGAGTGTCACCTCCTCTCAGAAGGCTTTTGTGTCCCTTCCCCTAAACCCACCCACAAGACTCTTTTCCTCTTTCTCTTGGCACTCCCAGGAGGTTGCTGTCTGTAATCTTTTTAAGTCTTCTTCTCCCTTGGATTTTTATACCTGCTGTGATTCCAGCTCTTCCTCTGAATAGTGAACTCCCTGAAATCAGGAGTGTGATACACACACACACACACACACACACTTATGCACAATATTTAGAAAGAGACTATTTATAGAGGGCTGGGTTTGAAGTTCAGCTTCGTCCTTTATAAATTTGTGTGCTCTTTGAAAGTCAACTCATTCCACTCTGGGGCTCACTTTCCTTGTCTGACAAATGGGGACAAAATTATAGTACTGAGGTATGTGGCATCCTCTGGGGGAATGCTCAGTTCAGTTGACGGCCTTAATGATGTAGGTCTAAGCAGAAACAGTGAGCAAACTATTGTTTGTTTGAATGAATGTCTATTTTAGCTTGAAATCTTCCCCAAGAGTTGAAAAAGTATACAAAGAATTTTCCATACAAGAATACAGAGTTCATATATTGGCAAGAATATCTGGGTTCTGATGAAATAGGTCTATCCTCTAGACTTCCATCAAAGCAGGACTGAAAATAACTACACCTGAGCAAATTTGACCCCAGTCTGCCGCAGTGCCCGAAAACTTCATCATCATTGTGCCTCCTGGGGGCTAACACAGCCTTGTCCATTGTCCCTGAGCTGAAATGAGGGTGCCTCCAGAGAGGCTTCGTGGGCAAGGTGAGGTAGGGGTATATGGGGAACCAATGCATTGGGGTGTGGGGCAGAGACTTCTGCTCCAGCTGTGCCCCATGCCACCTACCTGGGCCCCCCCCCCCCATCACGACACTGTCACTTGGCTATTAGCTTCAGTTTTCTTGTTTACAAGCTATGTGTGAAAAGCACACTTCCTTCACAGGACTGCTTAAGCAGTTTCTCAACTTCAGCACTCTTGGCATTCTGGCCTGGTAATTCTTACTCTGTGTGTCTGGGTGTGCAGTGCATTCAAGATGGTTAGCAGCGGCCCCAGCCTCTGCTGTGAGATGTCAGTAGCACCTTCTGATGGTTGAACAACCCCAAACAGCTCCAAATAATGCCGGGGTGGGGGATGGAGGGGTGGGGTTGTGCCTGCAGTCAGGAATCACTGTGGTAGAGTCAGACTCAATAATTCCTGTCTGGGCTTTCATAAATTTGAAAACCCAATACAAGTGTTAGTTTAAATGACTTTGCTCTAATTCCAAAGAAAATTAAATTTAACCTTTCTGTGATTCCTTGGCACTTAAAAAATAATAACTGCTAGCAATAATTGAATACTTGTCCTGTGATCTGCTCTGGCACTGGCTTGTTCTGTACAAAAGGAAACTCAAGTTTTGAGTATACACATGGCACACCCAAAGTCACAGGGGAAGAAGTAGAGGCAAGCTTTGAACTCACGATGCATGTCAGAGGACTCTAAACCCACACTCTCCACATATAGCCTGTAACTATTGCAGTGTGACACATTGCCACTTGTCAGAAGCTGACAGCAGTGCACAGTTGTCATCTCACAATCCTGCAGGTAAGGAGTTTGAGCACAGCTTAAGAGTCCTTGCATGACTACAATCAAAGTCTTGGCCAGGACTGGGGTCTCATCTGATTGCTTGAATGAGGATAGGTCTTCTTTCAAGTTCACATAGCTATTAGCTGGTTGATGTCACATTTTGTTGGCTGTCAGACAGAGAAGAGAGCCTCAGTTCCTTGCTTGCCGTCACCAGGAGGGCACTTTCCATTCTTGCCAGGTGAATCTCACTGGAGAACAGCTTACAACATGGCGATCAGCTTCATCACAGCCAGCAGACAGAGTCTGTTAGCAAGATGGATGTGAGGTAATTGTGGAGAGGACATCTCATCATCTTTGCTGCATGCTATTGATTAGAAGCAAGTTGCTGGGCCAACGGGATCATACAGGGGTACACATGAAGCAGGTGAGGGTCGCTAAGGCTGAGAGTCACCTTGCCATGCTGCTGTCCTACCTCCTGCATCACAGATGTACAGGCTGGTTGTAGCTGCTAGCTCACGTGCTACTTTCTGGTTTTGTTTTAGCTTTATAGATTGTCACAATCTGCTTGGCTGCTATAATAAAGTATCATAGACTGGGTCATTTAAACGACAATTATTTCTCACAGTAGTGAAGGTTGAGAATCCAAGATTAAGGTGCTCACTGATTCATTTACCCATGAGGGACTCTTCCTGGCTTGCAGACAGCTGCCTTCTTGCTGTAGCTTCACATGGTGGAGGTGGGAGGTTGGGGGAGAAAGAGAGAGACAGAGAGAGAAACAGAGATAGAGAGGGCTCCCACTTTTCTTATAAGGCCACTAAGCCATGCCTGTAATCCAAGCATTCTAGGAAATTAAGGCAGGAGGATCACAAGTTTGAGCTCAGCCTGGGCTACTTAGGGACTCAGCAGGACCCTGTCTCAAAATTTAAAATAAAAATCAAAAGGGCTGGAGATGTGTGATAGTTAATTGTGGTGTTAACTTGAATAAGCAACATCTAGCAGATTGGTTTAGCACAGTTCTGGGTGTGTCTGGATTATGGATTTACTGAAGAGGGAAGACCCACCCGGATGTGGGAGGCACCAACCAATAGGCTTATAGCCTGGATTGGAATAAAAAGGGAAAGAAGAAAAGAGTCTCAAATTTGCTTTTTTGAAGGAGCTCCAGTCTTTGCCAACACCTTGGACATCTATCTACAGGTTTCCAGCACCGACCCTTCAGCTTCCAAATACAGACTCAAACAGGACACTACTGCGAGCTCCAGGTCTTTAATTTTTGCCTGGATCCTCCAGCTTTCCAGCTCACCAATGGCCCTTTTCATGCTCTTCTACATGGACTCTGCAGGCAACCACTGTAAACCTACCTTGTAAATCCTTTATATAGCATCTGACCAGACTCAATACTGACTCAATACAAAGGCCCTGGTTTCAACCCCCAGTACTTAAAAAAAAAAGCCACTAATACTAATATGAGAACTCTACCCTCTAATTCTAATTATCTCCCAAAGTCCTCATCTTCAAATAGCATCATACTGGGAGTTAGGGCTTCAACATACAGAATTTTGGGGAGTGTATAATTTAATCCACAGTATAGATGAAACTATGTACTTTGTCAAAGAAGCTGGCTGAGGTTTTTTCCAAGAAAGAGATGTTGGTTCTTCCAGAATTGGTATCTTTTTCATATAACCATCCTAGAATCTGGAATCTGAAGCAAGGATTGTCATTTGGTAGGTCTCAGAGTCTGTGTAGTCTACGTGAATGAAAAATATATCCAAAGGTGCTGAAATAAAGTTCCAAGAGATTGGGACCAAGGAGAGGTAAACATTAACAGGAGTTGGGGAGGGATTCTATAATGAGCAATGTGGAAGTCAGCCTAATAAGGCAACATTACATGGAAACGTGGGCTTTGGAACTCCATAAATTAGGCAGTTGAGTCACAGCATTTTCTCAGGTGCATATGAAGTTTATTCATTCCTGCCTCCCAGAGCAGCTTTAGGACTGAAGAAGGCCACACACGAAAGCCCCTAACATCACTTATGACTACAGCATTTGTTGCCAATGACTTAATTAGTCTCCTTTGCTGCCATAAAAAATTACCACAAACTTAGTGGGATTAAAATAATACAAATTTATCAATCATACTGTAACTGGGGTCAAAACATTGTGCTTACATGAAGGTATTGGCAGGAATGCCTTTGTTCCAGAGACTCTAGGGAAAAGCTGTTTCCTTGTTTTTCCCAACTCCTAGAAGCCACTGGATCCCTTGGCTTGTGGTCCCTTCCTCCATCTTCAAAGCCAGACATGCAAGATCTTTTTTCTCTCTGATCTCCACTTCCCCCCTCCAGTCCTCTCTATCTGATTCCCCTGCTCCTGTCTCCTTCCTAGCAGGACCCTTGTGATTACATTAGGTACCCAGGGCCATCTCTGATCTCAGTATCCTCCATGTCATCACATGTGCAAAGTCACTTTTGCCACGTATGGCTTTACCCTCACAGGTTCCAGGGATTAGGACATGGACATCTTAGGGGAAGGCATTATTTACTGGTAGTAATCCATCCTTTCCTCGAAGTTTCATGTCAGTCTCACATGCATTGACCTCATTCCTCTGAATTCCCAAGCCATTACGACATCGATTCAAATCTGATGTCATCTTGGTCTCATCAAATTAGAAGCCTCCAACATCAACATCTAAACCATCCAGTGTAGGCTTGGATCAGCTCAGAGTAGAATCTGGCTTGGGTTACAGTTCCTCTCCATCCCTGGAAGGATGAAAACAGCAAGCAAGTCACGTGTTTCCAGAATACAAGGTGAAACCAATTCCATTAGGATAACGATTACAGCATGACCCTTTCCCACAGGGAGGAAATTTAAAGGAAAAGAGAGGGGCTCGTTCCCAGTAATTTCTCAATCCAACAAACTCCATTTGGGTTCAAAGTCTGGCCTCCACACTGTCCTGCGTTCACAGCTTTGTTCTCAAAGTCACCTTTTCTTGTCTATAGAAATTTCGGTCTCTGACAGCCCTGGTTTGTTTTGTTTTGTTTTGTTTTGTTGGTCTCTGTCTTCTTTAGTTCAAGCTGGCTGTGGTTTTACCAGCACACCATTATACATGGACCCATTAGCTGAATTATGCTGTTTTAGAAAGAAAGTTTTACTGGAACATGGGCCCACCTGTCTGTTGATGTGTTGTGGATAGCTACTTCCATGACACAATAGTGGAAGAAGTTGCCACAGAAGCACTACGGCTCCTAAGTTCACACTATGTGGTGTCCAGCCCTTTGCAGAGCATGTTTGTTGATGCCTGGCCCAGAATAGAAACTCAATTCTAGTCTGGGCTTGGGCAGGTTGTAAAATAGGGGTGATGTGGCCCTATCAGAGGTGCTTGTGGAGGTATAAAGAAGAGGCAAAGAACAAAGGTAAGAGAGGTGACAGACTTTTGAAAGGAAGTTTGAGCTTCTTGGCAGGTTGCCTTAGGAGACTGAGGACAGTATAATTAAGCAGCAAAATTAGGATGAAGGCCAATAGTCAATCAAAAGAAAACAAGGGAAGAAATTTAAATTCTGCTCCACTGAGGCAGAAGAACCACACCTAGAGCAGAACCTGAGGCCTTCAGTACACAAGAACTGTATTGATTCCTTTTCATCTACCCTTCAAAAAAGAACCCTACTGGCCAGAGAGGTGGCTCATGCCTGTAACCCAGCACTCTGGGGGGCTGAGGCAGGAGATTTGCAAGTTTGAACCCAGCCCAAGCAATTTAATAATTTAGTGAGACCTTGTCTCAAAATTAAAAAAAAATTAAAAATGGCTGGAGATGTAGCTCAGTATGAAGGCTCTGGGTTCAATCCCCAGCCCTAAAGGGGAAGTAAAAGGAACCTCATTGCACAGACATATCAGACAGCATTTGCTAATTCTGTGCAGCCAGGCCCCTAATAAGCCATGGTTCCCACCCCTTGGCTTTTCCTCAGTGGAATTGAGCACACCCAAAGTGTGAGGTTGTGAGTGGATCTGGGCACTTTCACAAGAAGACAGCTTGGTTAGCCTTATTTTAATGGGATTACTCCTGGAATCCCTGTGCATACTTCAAATCAAGTGATTGTGCCTGTCACAGGCCACCTACTCACTTGGTTACCAGATCAAAGTGTTCTGTGGCCCAAATGAAACAGGATAAATAAACACAGGCTCACTTAGGATCCTAGACTTTAACAGAAACTGATTTCCCCTTAGAAAACAGCTCTCTTTGGGAGTTGTAAATAGGAAGAAATAAACCTACCAAGAGAGCTTTGGAGACAAATACTAGAATGGATCAGCATGGGGTTTGGGGGGAGGTAGCATGTCAAATTTGTGGTTATTGCCTAAACACAACACAAGCTGTCTCAATAGCAGATTTGAATAGGCTGTGCTCCACCTGCACCCGGCAGTTTCTCCCTGCCAGCAGCTAAGCCAGGAGCACCAGGGCAGCTTGCTCTCTGTGTCCATAGACTGGAGTTTCTGCAGCAGACGCTGTATTCTATTTCAGGAAATGAGACCAAATAAAAATCATTCCAATTAAAAAGCACCACCAGGCAAGTAGAACAGCAAGTGCCTGACTCACACAAAACAGACTGGCCACCAAGTGCAGCTTTTCATATATGCTGTTGATGGCAGAGTCGCTGCCATACAGCCGAGAGTTTATTCAATGGATAAAAGTTGCCTGGTAAATTGGACTGAGAGGAATTTTTCCCACAAAGCTGTCACAAGGCATCTCGATGTGCTTATCATTTACAACATCCCAGAGGAGGAGAGCACTGTATTTTGATTTCAATACTACAGAACCAAGTTACTAGATGGCTTGTTAATTCTGAGCCTCAAGTAACAAGCAGATAAGTTTTGAGAAACACACATGCAAACATACACAGATACACACACACGTGTGCATGCTTCAGTAACAGCTTACAATGAGGTTTGATGGTAGTGTTTCATCTCATTTAGGGGGCTGGGTTCTAAGTGTGTAAACAGATGAAAACTGTGTACAGTTAAAAGTGCACTTAGAAAATCCCTTGAAATGCACATAAGCACAGTGAGATATTCATCCTGGAAGAGACAAGGACTAAGCCAGCAGCCTTAGGTGCTCAGGAACCTGAGGGAAGAAAGTGGGGTGATATTACGATTTAGGTCTAAAATATCCCCCAAAAGTCTCATGTGTTTGGAAAGTGATTGGATCATAGGGTTGCTATATTCATCAGTGGATTAACCTATTAATGAGTTCATAGCTGAATGTGCTGTTCAGAGGTGGGGGCACTGTCTGGACATGGGTCCCTAGGAATGTGACTGAAAGTATATTCTCATCCTCAGCTCTCTCTCTCTCTCTCTCTCTCTCTCTTTCTCTCTCTGCCTCACTGGTTGCTATGACATGAGCAACTGTCCTCTGCCAGGCCCTTCCACCGTGCCATCCTGCCTTGGAGCCAACCAACCATGGACTGAATCCTCTGAAAACTGTGAGACCAATAAATATTTCCTCTTTTAAATTGCAGGTGTTGGGTATTTGGTCCCAGTAACAGAAGAGTGAGTAATAAGCAGAAAAAACAGCCTGTCACTCCTCTTACTCTTCTTGCCAAGGGCAAGAAGAAGGTGAATTCACTCTAGACAAATTTCCTTGAGAAAGCTCTTGCACCCTTGAGGTCTATCTGGTACTTTTCAGGCAGCCAAAGTCCTCAGTCTTCTCTTCTGGCTACAGGTGGGCATGATTGAGGAATGACAGTCCTAGTGTCCCACCCCTCCAGTAGCAGTGAATGATGCTACTAGAATCCTCCTGTGGGATCACCTGCAGGTGTCTGAGGAAAGAAATCTCATTTTGTTATGAAAGTGCTAAAGTGGAGTGAAGAGTGAAGGAAGCATGAGGTTGCCGAGCCCTGTACATGGATGAAGTGTACATGGATCACTCAGCCCAGCACTGTGAGTCCTCTCTGCAAAAACAGAAGGTTCCAGTGCCCCTTTGTAGGGAAAGTTCCTATGAGAACGAGACTTCATCCATCTACAGAAGAGAAGACTGAGGACTTTTGCTGCCTGAAAAGTACCAGACAGACCTCAAGGGTGCAAGCAATTTCTCAAGGAAAAATGAGGGAAAACTGTAGGTACACATGAAGAAGGAATGCTGTGGGGAAGAAAGGAATGTTCACCCCATGGTCCTAAAAAAACCCCCAAAACAAGATGCAAAACAGACTGTCTCTCCCCTAACATACTACACTCAACCAAACAGCTCAATGAACCTGCAGGAACCAGAATTGTTTATGACTATCTTGCAACTAGTATTAGTCATTCCAGAAACTGGCTCGACACATCTGAGAGAGAGAAATCTCTCAGAAGATTGGAAAAGACAATCTTGGAGAAGATTCCTGGAGAAGACAGGAAAGGAAAGTGATGTTTCTCCCATTCCAAAATCTACTCATTTTCTGAGAGAGTTGTTTTCAAGTTTTCTAAGAGCTTTACCCTTAAAAACAAAACCAACTGGTATCAGTTAAAGTTCATTAGATTAAGATATATATACGATTACAAGGTAGGCTTACAATGGCTATTTACAGTCAGGTGTGGAATGGTGCCAAAGGGCCATCTGTGCCCTGGAGAGCTGGACAATCCATTCAAAGGTGGAAGACCTGGAGCCCACTGCAGAAGACCTGTTGGAGTCTGCATCAGGAAACTAGAGGGTCTGTGTTAGAAAGCTGAAGAGTCTGAATTGGAAGGCCAAAGGTCTGTGCTAGAACACTGGAGACAATAACAAATGTTTAAACCTTTAAACCTTCTTTGGAGGTCCTCCAAAGAAGCAAAAAACAAGACTTCTTTTTCTTTCCCTTTTCATTCCACCCAGGCTATAAGCCTACTGGTTGATGCCACCCACATCCAGGTGGATCTTCACTCTGCAGTAAGTCAGTCATCTGTACATAGAACTATGCTAACCCAATGACTTAGGTGTTACAAGTTGACACCACAGTTAACTATCACAATCTATCCCGTCAACTTGACAACCAGACATGTGTTTTTAAACCTTAGTCTCCAGATATAATAGCAAGTTCATAATTTGTAGTAGCATGTACTTTGTCCATCACCCCAGAGCGTGGAAGGAGCATTTGCACAGCAAGCATCTGCTATCCGTCTAGGCCACAGGTCACACTAGTCTGTCTATCTCTCCATCCCCACCTCTCATCTGCTTTGCTTGTCCAGCAGCAGCTGCATCTCCTGGGAACTTATTTGAAATGCACATTCTTAGAGATCATCCCAAAGCAACTAAATCTGAAAGAGACAGCCTTTCAGGGGTAGCCTTTCAGGTGATGTTAATATGCTGGGCCTTGTGCCCTGCCCACACTGCCCAGGTCTCCAGACACCAGATGCCCTCCTTCCTGGTGTCTTGTTACTGTGCTCTGCCCCCGATCCCCAGGCTCCCCCGTGTGTGTGAATGCTCAGCATCCCAGGATTCTCATCCATCCTCACCTACTTCCCCAACCAGAAGGACTCTCATTCCCTCCTTTGCTACATCAACTTTCTCTAACGCTCTTTTGTTAACATGACCTCGGAACTATGTGTGCCTAAGCCTCCTCTTTTTGTTTCCTGTTCACAAACTCCGAATTGCCTAGATAATGAATTATACACCCAGCTTAGCTGTCCAGTACTTAGCTATCCCATCTTCCGAACTTGTTACCTATTAATGTGTTCATTGTTACAAGTCTTAAATATTTAATGAACCAAGTGCTATGTGTGTTCCTAATGGACGTTGTGTGTGAATCTTCTTAGGCTGCCATAACAAAATCTCAGATGTGTCTGAAATAAGATCCATTCATTTTCTGTAGTTCCAGAGGCAGAAAGTCCAAGATCAGGTGCTACCAGGTTTGGGTTCTTCTGGAGAGGGCCTCTTCCTGTCTTGCAGATGGTGGCGACACAGAGAGCTTACACACACTCTCTTCCTTTTCTTATAGTGCCACTAGTCCTATCGTAGGTGCCCTCCCTGATGACCTCATCCAACACAGTTACCTCCCCAGGGACCTATCCAAGTTTGTCACCCTAGGGTCAGATCTTCAGCATATGAACTTTGCTGGGTTTCCAGTTCAGATCTTAGCATGCTGATTCATGTTTACCTCCCAACAAGCTGTATTACCAGGCCCACTGATTGCTGGGGAAACTGAGGAATGGGTGGCAGGGAGGCTGTATAAGACCAGGTAGAAGTGGGGGCAGTTTCTGTTCTGCCTCAGCTTTCCTTGCCCTACATAGAATCTCCTCCCATGCACTACCCTGTGCCCTGCCCAATGCCCTCCTTCCTGGAGTCGTCACTCACTCTGCCCCCCAGGCTCCCCAGTGTGTGAATGCTCAGTGTCCCAGGACTCTCATCTGTCCTCACCCACTTCCCCAACCAGAAGGATTGTCTTTCCCTCCTTTGCTCACGGTGGCTTCTCCACCCCTTCCCTCTTCTGTTGTTCTCTGAGCCCTGCGCTCCCTTCATGCCCTCACCTCACCCTGCAGAGCCCACCTCCCCAGCGTCCTTCACTGACTTCTCTGCCAATAGCTAACCCTGTGGGGCCACTGTAGATGACAAAGATTGTCAGTGCTTCTCACCGCATTCTACTGTTACTTTCTTAGATACCCACAGTCTTGCCTGGAAGGAATCAAAGTCAGAAAACTAAAATTTAAGGGAAGGAAGTTCTATTTGGCCAATAGTTTTCAAGTCCTTTCTCTATCCCATACCCCCCACTCTGCTTTGAGTTCTAGAGATAACAATGGAATGAAGCAATCGTAGGAAAGGAAAGGACCCCAGGAATAATATTCTCCTGGTGGTTTGTTTTTCTGTCAGTATGACTATGGAGTATTATATAAGGCAGGGATTGGTAGCTCCATGTAAGCAGCATGCATCCCAACCCCCTGGGGGCTTGTTGAGACATTGTGTTGCTGTCCCTACACCTCCCTTCTGATACAGGAGGACCAAGAAGGGACCCAAGAATTTGCACCTCTGATAATTTCCCATTTAACTCTGATGCTGCTGTTTCAGGGGCCACACGGTGAGAACCACTGATCTAGACAGCTTTCTTACCACTGTTGCAATTTAGTAGTAGATGAGAACATATCATTGAGTTGTTCTGACTGCAAGTAAATCCATCCAAATACAATTTAGACAATAGGGCATCACAAGAGATCTAGAGGAGGAACTTTCACGGATAGATCAGCAAATAAATGACCCCAACAAGGCTTAGCCTCTTTTTGCCTCTCTGGCCTGCCATCCTCATGGTGTTGGCCTTATTCTTGGGGTTGCCTCTTCATTATTCCAGAATGGCTACCACAGTTCCAGCCATCACATATACTGTCCAAATAATGTCTGTCTGAAGAAGAGTTTTCTACCGTGTGCTTCTTTGTATGTGGGAGGAAGGTTTGTGCTAGAGGCCCCAGCCATATCCCATTAAACTACATTGGTTATGGATGTCATATGCCAACAGTCACTGACAAGGAATGACCACATTCAGATGAGGCCATGCAACAGCCCTCCTGGGGCTGGGAGGACAGTGAACTTTTGAATTTGACCAGGGCTGTGCCAGTCCCAAGGCAAGTGAAAAAAAGTCCTTAGAGGAGGGAACTGCCAGAGTCAGCCACACTCAGCCACTACCCACCCACTCCCCCTTCCCTGCTGCATGTGCCTTTGGGGAAATGGGCCCAAGGATGGAAGTACAGGGCAGGGCTCCTGGTACCCCGCACAGAGACATTTGCAGGGGACTTCTGTTCTTTGTCTCCCTAGCATCCACCCTTCCCTTCTCTTTGGGGCACCTAGGTTTCCCTGGAGGACCACTCTGCCCCTGTGGGGCTGTCTTGGTGGGTAGGTCAGGTGAGGTGTGCAGGCCTGCCTCATCTTCCCCGTCACCCTACCCTGGCCAGGCTGAGGCTCTCTGTTAGCCTCACCTTTGAACCAAGTCCTATGGGGAGAAGGCATCCCCCTCTCTGCACGGGAGAATAAGGATTCCTTCCCTCTCCCCTGCCTTGTCCTCCTCTCCTCATCTGTTAGCTACCAGATCCCAGTGTGGATCAACTAGTCCTGTCAGTCATAGGGATGGGCACCATCACTCCCATTTTACAAGTGAAAAACTGAAGCTCTGTGTGTAAGGTAACAGAGTAGGACACTCTATAATGTTTTTATGAGCCTGCCTTTCTGTCAGATGGCACTCAGCAGCAGCATTCGCCATATTTCTGATCACACCTCGAAAAGACACTCATGGAAGAGGACTTCTAGAACTGCGTCAGAGTGGCAGGAAGATGAGATACATGTGTTTGCAGTGTGTGTTTGTGTGTGTGTGTGTGTGTGTGTGTGTGTGTGTGTGCGCGTGTGAAAGGGTATTTTGAGGGGGTTTAATGGCAATATGTCTTTTACTGTAATAAACTTTTAATCATTCACTGTATATTTTGATCACACCTCATATATCTGTGCTTTATACATATAAAAAGTAAGGTTCAAAAGACACATTTTTGTCTGCCTGGGATGCTTCTGTCCCATGGAGAACTGATGGTCTTGACTCATGGAGATGGCCCTGTGTGCCCCCAACATGCTGGTATTCACACTCTCACGTGTAATCAGGTGGACCTGAGTGGACAGCACAATAAGACAGAAGAGTAACACAGCAGAAGTTGTGTGACTTTTCAAGCTTTGTCATGAAGGCCTAGCTACCTCTGCCTCTCTGCCAGTATCTCTCTGTCTGGAGGAGCCAGGCTCCACACTATCGGCCTCCGAGGGGCCCCTGAGGAGGACCAAGGCCTCCTGCCAACAGCCTTACTACTAGCCATGGGTGGGAGTACCTGGTATGTGGGTCCCTAGCCCAGTGGGCCTTCTGATGACCACAGCCCTAGATGACATCATGGTGGCCTCCCAGCCAAGGCCCTGCACACAGACCATTCTAAGTGATAGCTATTGTTTTAAGCCCCTGAGCCTTTGGATAGGCTTGGCAGAGCTGGATAACTAACATATTAGAGTGAGCCCTCCCTCTCCTCCCTGATGGAATGTCAAAGCGGGGGCACCATATGCAGAACAGTGTTAGGGTGTGGAATAACGAACAACCAAACCTTAGAAAACTGAGGTTCTACCAACATTGTGCAAGGTACATTGCAATAAACATTAAATAGTTAAAAAGGAAAAAGCAAACACATGAATACTCTCGTGAGAGAAATAAGCCAGCATTGTGTGACTTCGACAAGCCTTTGCCATTCTTCACCCTGTAAGGCATTGTGTGAGATACGTAATTCGCCGGGGCTGCCGTGACAAAGTACCACAGACTGGGTGGCTTAAGAGAACAGGAATTTATTCTCTTGCTGCTCTGGAGGCCAGAGATCTGAAATCAAGGTGTCAGCAGGGCCTGCTTTCCCAGAAGGCTCTTGGGAGAATCTGCCCATGACTTTCTCCTGGCTTCCGGTATTGCCAGAAATCCTTAGTGTCCCTTGGCTTGTACCTGTGTCACTCCAGGCTCTGCCTCCCCATTGGCTTCCTGTGGCAAGTGTCAATCTCTGAGTCTCTTCTTCTCTGGGACTAGGGCCCATCCGAATGACCTCATTTTAACATCTACAGAGGCCTTGTTTCCAAATAAGTCCCAACTCACAGGTACTGAGGGTTAGGATCTGAACAGTTTTTGCTGGGTGGACACAGTCACCCACATGCTTGGCAACAGCTACAGTGAGTCAAGATCATTCTTGACCTTTCAGAACACAAACTGATGGGAGTGAGATTGCAGATCCGTGTTAACCCACGCGGCAAAAGCAGCCAGGATTGGGGGATGTCTCCAGCACAGAGTAGCAGTGACAGCAGCCTTCAAAGGAGTGCAGGTAAGCTGTGTGCCAGGTTGAGGTGAGAAGGCTCTATGGGCATAACCAGGAAAGCAACAGGAGCACAGTAGGAAAACTGAGAAAACCCTCAGGGTGAAAGGGGGTGTGGGTGAGAGGCCACAGCAGGTCAGGGAGGTACTTCCGGTCTGACTCTGTATCAGATTCTGGAACAGACCCCACTGGTGCCTGGGGGTACCTGGTAGGCATCTCCAGGTGAGCTGGCTTCCTGTGCCCAAGGGCCAGCCCTCAGGGAAGGGCGCAGGTGTGAGCCTCAGGCTGCCACAATGCAGGCAAGGCGACAGCTGACAGATGGGAAAACAAAGCCCAGGGGATCAGGGTGGCCTCAGGAGGGAAAATCCGGGTGCTTGGTCCTGGCAACAGAAGGAACAAAATTGATGGAAATCTGGAGCCAAGTCTGAGCTGAAGATGCAGGCTTGGGATTCATCCAAATATAGGGAGTGTGAACACCTGGGAGCAGGTGAGATGACTAAAAACAGGGCAGGGAGAGAACAGAAGGTACAGCTTGGGAGGGGCCTGAACGGAGGCAATCAGTGTGCCAGGGTGGATTTAATTGGATGTCTTTAATCACTAGGTAATTGCCACCCAGGGTGAAAGCTAAGGCCCTGGGGACAGTCAATAAAACTGGTCCCCAAATCTCTGACATGCTTGGAAGACTAAAAAAATCTCCCACATGGCTGAAGTTCAGTTTAACAGGGAAACTTTCAGGCAGGCAAAGTCTTTGCTCAACATCTGCTCAGGGTTCAGACTCAGGGTTGGACGCTTAGATGTGGATTTCAACTCCACCCCTACTTAAATGGGAGACGCTGACACCATAGCTTTGTGTTTTGAATCTCAGTTTCCTCATCCGTAAAATGCAAAGCATAACAATACCTGCTCAAAAGAGTTGTTGAGAAGATATCATGAGATGCTAGGCTTAAGTCCTCAGGACAAGGCTGTGCTCTTATTACAAGCTCTGGGAGAGACAGTCACATTTAGTGAGGTACTGGCGCTGCAGCATGGGGGTGAGAGTTGGATCTGTGGTCAAGTGAGAGCTTGAGGAGTCTATCAAGTCACCTCCCAACGCTGAAGAGCAGAAGAGCTCTGGAGCTGAAGTGCCTGAGTTCAGATCCTGCTTATACCAATTACTGGGGGCCTGGGCCTTTTTTCTTCTGTAAAATGGGGTTGTAAATTGTATCTATGAATCCTGTGGGGTCACTATGCAGATTAAATGAACACTGAGCAAATAGGCTTAGTGTGGTGCCCGGCGGGTAATGCATGCTGTTGTAATCATTGGCTTCGCTTAGCTCCCTGCTCTAAGCTTAAACACAGCAAGGGCCAACCCCCAAATACACACATCTTCCTTCCTGCAGCCAGTTAGGGTCCCAAATGCAGTGGTCATGGAAGATGCCAGGCTGGACAAATCAGTGAGTGCAGAACAACATGATTTGTTATTGTTTGCTGTGCCGCTGGAGCTCACATATCCATGTGCAGGACACCAGGCCCCCGTCAGAGGCTCTGCAGAGCTCTCAGTGAGGACTCAAGCCTTGACTTACCGTATTTGAGAGCTCATATAAACTCCGGTCTGTGCAATCAGCCTCTGAGCAGGAGGGTGTCAAAAACAACACAGAAGTTGGGCACGATGACCCATGTCTACCTGTAATCCCAGCACACTGAGAGGCTGTGGCAGGAGAACCACAAGTTCAAGCCCAGCCAGTACACCATTGCAATTTAGCAAGACCCAGTCTCAAAATAAAAATTAAAAAGGGCTGTAGATATAGCTCAGTGCAAATGACCTGGGTTCAACCCCGAGTATCGCAAAAATTAAAAAGAAGAAAAAAAAAAGCACAAAGATTGAGTCAAAACAAATCTCCCAACTTCACTGAGGTGGCCTCCTGGCATAGCCCTGGTAGCCTCTCTGTACCTCTCCCTGTCTGGCAGCCACACTGGAGCCGCTGGCCCTCTGCTCTGTTCGAGTCTTCCCTCTCTACTCTCTGCTCCAAGTCTTGCTGACACTATCCCACGAGAGCCTATCTTTGAAGCCCTGTTCCCCTTCCTTCCATTCCCGTGCCTGTCTCTCTCCATAGTCTTGATGCTCCAGTACACTGTCTCGGAATGGGGTTGACAGAACTGACTGTTGCTAGGGGGCATGAGGAGGAAGACCAGGTGGAGGAGACTTCCCCTGGGCAATAGGAGGGATCTACTCCTACATGTCTTCCCTCACAGTACTCTCCCCACCTCTTGCCTCTCGTAGACACCTTCATCACATGCTTTAGAGCTCATGGCCTTTGCTCACAAAACTCCTGCTCCCTGGAATGCTCCTCTCTCACCTAACCTAGAACAGTTACTTCTTATCCTTTATGTCCCAGTGTGAATGTTCCCTCTTCCAAGAACCCTTTGTAAATCAATGTGGGCCCAGCCCTCTCCCAGTTCTGCCACCTGAGTCCCTTAGTTTGTTGTTTCTTTGCTGTTCATAGTGTTTATTGTAACTTGCGGTCACTTGTTAGTTAATTGTCTCTCCGCCCGGGTCGGCCCATTTAGATTCTGAGCTCTGTGAATGCAGAGATGACACAAATGCATCCCCAGTGATGGGTGCCTAGTAAGATTCTCAATGAATACTTATGAATAGATAAATAGTGGAACAATTGTTCCACCTCTTGAACTTACTGCAGGCTGGGTACTCCTTCACTTAGGAATAGAAGTGTTTCAGATTTCCAATGTTTTCAGATTCTTGATATTTGCATTTACATAATGGAGCATCTTATGGGTGACACCAACATTTATACACACAGCCTGGAGGTAATTTTATCTGCTATTTTTAGTGCACCTGCATTTTGATAGCTAGTCATCCAACGAGGTCGAGGGTGGGATAATGTCAGCACTCAAAACTTTCTGATTTTGAAGCATTTTGGTTTTTTGGATTAGGGGTGCTCAGCCTGTAGCAGGTGTGTGACCCCGGAAGAACCACTTAACCTCTCTGGCTTTGTTCCCCTCTAGAGGGGGTGGTGAGATTTGCTCTCATTTTTCCTGAGGTAGTCGTGAGAACCAGCCACTTCAGGCCACTGCAAAATGCCTCGACATGCAGAGCATTGCTATTGACAAATACGAGCTGAGCCTTAAGGGTTAAAAGTTTGTGGAGACTTTAACAGCTCCCAAGGACACACACTGCTAGGTATGAAGGTCCATTTTGTGGATGCCTTCTCTCCTGCTGATGCTTCACCCTTTTAGCCCACGCCTGATCTGTGGTAATTTGGGAGGAGCTCGTCCAAAGCATGGAGGGATTCAGCCAATTCTGCTGCCAGAAGTGGATGTCTTTATGGGGAGCAGCTTTCTCTGTGGACGTAGGCATCACTTTGCACTGTAGGTTGCCTTTATTGTTAGCGTTTTGCTCAGCTCTGGTTGCATATACAGTCTCCTGTCAGCAGAAAAATGGACAAGCGAGACCTCGCTGGCCATCCCTCCGAAGTGGAAAGGTTTTACAAAACCTGAGTTCCTTCTTGCCAACCACCCCGCCCCCACAGAAGAGAGTCAGCCTGTGCTGTTTCGCTCCAGCCACGTCTCACTCCAGTCTTGATACTATTTATTTTGCTGACAAAATGCCTGCTTTTCATATTTACACCTGGAGTCACCAATCAGTCACATCTGGCTCACGAGCACTTTCCTGATTGTGATGAGTGTGGAGCGGATCCCAGCCGCATGGCTGAGAGGACGCGGGAGAGGAGGCCAAGGAACACCGACCATCTCACATTCTGCTCCAGCTCTTGCAACTGATCTTGCTTCTCACATTTCTCTCCCCGTCTTGCTTTCCTATTTGTGTACCCGCTCCCCCGCCCCACACACACTGTGCTTTCCCAAGGCCTTGAGAAGATGGCATTGTGTTATTCATTTTAAATGAACAAGAATGCATCAATAATTTAGTTATGTCCCCTTGCTCACCTGGAATACATCTCACTTTCTTCCCATCCAAAAGGGTGGCATTGCCTGTCTACCTGCATGCTTGCAGTACCCAAAAGAAAACAAGTGCAGTGACCAGAATGTTCTATGACTGTGTTAATGTGGTGGCCATTAGCTTCTCACAGCCGCTGGGCACTTGAACAGCCACTGAACAGCTATATTTTATTAATTAATTAATTATTTGTTTATTGTGGTAGTAGGAATTGAATACAGGACCTTGGCATTGAGTTACATCCTCAGCCCATTTTTTATTTTTTAGTTTGAGACAAAGTCTCACTGAGTTGCTAAGTTCCCCTGGCTGAGCTTGAACTTGCTCCTGCCTCAGTCTCCCAGAGTGCTGGGATTAAACACCCTGATGTAGTTAGTGACTACCACCTCAGAGTGCTGCTTTCCATCCTTAAATGTTGACAGGAACCACCTCATTAAAACACACATTCTGGCTGAGTTGGTCTGGGGAGCCCAAGGCTCTGTGTCTCTGCCCAGCTCCCCAGGGGTGCTGATATGTTGACCCCCGGTCAGCCCTTCCCATAGTGAGTTGCTGGGAGGTCTCAGGCTTCATTGTACACTGGGCTCCCCATGGAGCTCTAAACCTTACTGATGCCTGGGTCCCACTGGACAGTTGAGTATAGCCAAGACACTGAGATTTTAAACTGTCCCAGGTGACCTTATCCCACAGCCTTGGCCACCCACACGGCACTGCAAATGACCTAGTTAAGCCTTTTAAAATAACCCATCATCCCAGAGAGCAGAGCACTGGCCTTAAAATGATCTCTGAAAGGAGGTTATTGTCTCAGGGCCAAAGCTTTAGGGAGTGTAGACTGATTCTGCCCACCTTAATAGGAAAGGGGAAATAAGCTTTGACAGCCCACCAGTCAGAGCATGTGTGGCTCTGGAGATGAGGAGGGGTCCCGAGTGCAGAGTGTGGAGGTCTGTGAGAAGCACCAGGATTTATGTGGCCTCAATCTGCCTGCTCCAGCCCGGCCCCCAACCAGGACTCTGTCACTACAGGGCACTGCATGTGGTGGCCCTCCTGCTCCTGCTACTGGGTCTAGAGTCAGAGCACCTGGGCTTGAATTCTAATCCAGTTACTCATTGGATTTGTCTTATGCACATTTGATTTCCTCATCAGTAATGTAGGATAAGTACTTTTCTCCCTGACCTGTATACACACTGGACTAGTTTCCACTACTCGTGGACAGTACTAAGTGTCAGCTGTTACTCTTACTTTCTCACCATGTCTCCATCCTCCTCTCTGTTTGAATCCCACTGAACCCCTCCTAGTTCCTTAAGTGCACTGTGCTCCAGTTCACCCCAGGGCCTCTGCACATGCAAGTGCATGGAATCTTTTCCTTCTCTTCCGGCTCTAGTTATTGTCCTTTTAACTACTTTATATCCATTCAAATGTCCCTGTCCCCAAAAGCCTTTTATCTTTGATCCTTCTCAGTCCATGCAAATCAGCATTTGGTGTTGTTAAGTGTTTATTTATTCAAAAGACATTGTGCATATACTATATGTCATGCATGATCCTTTGCCCTGGGAATTCTTCAGATCACCAAAAAAAAAAAAAAAACCTTAAAAAAAAAAAAGAAAAATTCACGAAGCTTATCTTCTGGGATAGACTGACCATAAATGGGAAAATATGATAGAGATAAAAAGAGAGCAGGAATGCTGATGGAATGGGTGGGCTAGGAGGCCATCAGTGACATCTGTGAAAAGCCGTAGAGGAAACACATGGAGCCCTGGGAGAGCAGCATCACAGGGAGAAGGCACAGAGGGTGGAAAGGCACCCTGCAGCTTCATGTCCTGTGTAATCCCTGGCTGACCTGCTAATACACCAACAGCAATTACTGGGGCAGGAGGAGAAACAGCACTTTGCTCTCAGCACCCATCTAGCTGGCATGCAGCAGACACTCTGCTAGTATGCACTGAATGTGTGCACTCACTGGGTCGGCTGGAGTCTCAGTGCCTGCTGGGGAATGGCAAAGACCCACGGAAGGATCCGTCACTGTCAATACCTCCCACCTGTTGGCAATAGCTGTGCCAGGAGAAAAATCTCCTGCAGCAAAATGCTCTTCTTTGCTTTTTCACATTTCCTTTCAATGGTCTCTCTTCTCCCCAGCCAGAGGATCCATCACACTGGAGAGGATTAAGATTGTGTGGAAGGAATGCGGAGAGCAAGAAAAGAGCCAATGTTCAGATTTTAACTCCTGAAACAGGTGCTTGAAGCACATTTCTGAGAATTCAATAGTCAAGAAAGGCAACGCTTCTGATGTACAAAGCTGGTGTTTGTGAAAGGAAAACATTTAATAGCTTTATAGAAAAAAGTTTCCTTCCTCCAAATCAAAAAGCAAAGCTGTGAAGGAGGAGGGCATAGATTTATCTGCAAGAGATAGGCTCAAAGCAAGCAGAGGCTCAGAGTGGAGGAGCTGGGATCCTTCCCCACTGGGTCTACAGAGAAGAGGTGCCCTGGGCATTGACTGAAGTGCTCCAGCTGAGGCGTTACCAGGCCAAAGAAACCAGCACAGGAAACTGAGGCACACAGATACCAGTGACCACGGGAAGCCCCCAAACCCTGGCCTGAAGGGACAAGATGGGGAGCCAGGGACTGAGGTGGAGAAGGAGCAGGGATGAAATCACGCGTCCTCCACTTCTCCCACTGCCCACGCTGGCTGCTGCCTCCTTGCGGCCAAAGCACCTGCTGTGTACTTTGGAGCATCCCACACTCTGCCCCAGAGGTCAGTATCCATGCAGGCAGTTCCTTAGAAGCTCTGACTCAGGACAAAACGTCCACCTCTAATGCACCCCAGTTCTGCTCTGCCCAGAAACGCAGGGCAAGTAAAGCCCCCAGGCAGTGCTGGCACAGTGCCTCCCAGTGACAGTACCTAGGGCCACCTTGTACCCTTCCCAGAAGGCCTAGCAGGAGCTCCCACTTAGAGGACACACTCCCGTGGACAATCACGCCTTGCTTGTCCCCACTCCTTGTTCACCTACTGGGAGACTGGAGACCAGCTCTGCTGCAGGTTGGGTTCTCTGCCAGCAGATTCTGAAATGGATTGTGAGGGGCAAAATGTTTACTAAAAAAATCAGAACCTGTGGAGAGAGAAGAAGTGGCTTTTGGCAGAGGGAGAAGCTGAGACGGGAAGCAGAAGCAGAAAGCCTTGGGCAGCCCTCGGGGAGCTTTGCGCTGTGTACCCTATGGGGCGGAGTGGCCAGGCCTCTCGACCCACCTCCTGTATCTCAAGGTTTGTCCTCAGGCAACACAGCTGCTCTGCCATTGAGGCAGAGCCTGGAGGAGCCGGCTGCTTGGGGCATTAGTTCTTCCTCAAAGAGAGGACAGACAGTACAGGGTTTGCTGCATTTGCTACAACCTCCCCAAGAGGAAGGCAGGCTGAGGCTGTCCTTTGAGGCCCAAATAAAGACATAGCTGAGGCCCTGCAGGGGCAGCCTCCTGGGATGCTGGGCACATCAAGAGGGCAGGGGTGGGAGTGGGGGGCCAGCACATTCACCCCACAAGTGTAGCTCAGAGCAGGCACTGGGGGCCATGGAGGGACCCATGCAGTGCACATCGGACTGTCTGCCTCCATTCCCCCTGGAGCAGGGCACACCTGTATGGACCACGCCCCTTCCCCACTTCCTGGACTCTCAGAGGACACTGCCTATGGTGGTGGGGTGTCTTCCTGCTTTTACTTAGGAGGAACAGATCCTGTTTCATACAAGCTTTCAGCTGCCACTGAACTAGGAGGAAGTGACTTCTACCCTCATTTGGGGGCTGTTTCCTTTAGATCTTTTACAGCAGTACACAGAAAGAAAAACATCACATAGTGGATCTTGCTATGACTTCTGGCACCATCCTTTGCATTTGGCATGAGAAAAATGTGATTCTGAGAGGTAAGTGACTTACTCAGTCACACCACCAAAAACTGACAGAACCAAGATTCAGAGACTTTCTGACTTCAAATTCCACAGTCCTAGATGATACCATGAAGCAATAGCTCAGGAAGTTCTCACTCTTAGATTCCCCTTTTTACACCAGCTCCTGCAAGGCGGAGCAGTGCCCGGGTTGGGTTCCCCAAATCAGGCGGAGACGAAGCTGGATTTCCAGCGGCTTCTGAAGCGCTGTCTTCAATCACTGTAACAACCCCTGCCTTGCCCATCACCGCCTCTCCTTCTCTTGCCTCCTCTAATTTCCGTCTACATCCTTTATGATGAACCACTGCACAGAGGGTGATTTATAGTCCCCACTCTCATCTGCCTGGCGTTTAAAAAAAGGAGAAGAATTAAATTGGACCGTGCACTCCAGGAACCTGTCTCTGACTTGGGCCTCTCGTTTACCCAGTGATGCATCATGCTGCGTTCTAATGGCTTCCTAATGGGCAACTTAATCTGCCATTAAACTGGCTCACTACGTGGCCCTGGCAGGACTCCTCTGCCCCTGGTCCGCTGGCTCTATGCCCTCTGTGTGGGGGCCCCATCCGCTGATTGGGGCGGATCCTAGGACGAAGGGCAGCAACTTCCATGTTTGGGGCCAGAAAGGTGGAAGGTGACAAAGGCTGATGGATGGGGACTCCAGCCACCTCTGTGAGGGAAACAGGCCCTGCTCAGCTCCTTGGAGGTCTGATTTGGGGAGGATATGGGCCTGGAATCACCCTGATTTTTGACACCAGCTGAAATGTAGAATCACATGTATCATCCTCCCCTTTGAAAATGTCAACATCTATTTTAAAACGTTTTTTCGACACCAGGCAGACCAAATAAAACATGTCAGCTGGCAGCACTGGTCTCCACTGCCAGCTCTTTCTAGAGAGCCCTGAGACTCCCTGCTATGCTGCTCCAAGCCCCAGGGAGCTCCTCCAGCTCTGCTCAGCATGGAGAGGAAAATAATAAAGCGGCCACTTTGCCATCCAATTAGCAGCTGCTGCACATTCCTTCCTGCTCCCCTTGGAGGAAAAAAAACAAACAGGAAAATGTGGCCTTGTTTTCATTTGGATCAAACCAGCCATGTCACCACCTATTTGTGGCACTCTAGGGTTTGAGTGGGGACAAGTGTATGCCCTGGCTCAGACTGGGCTCCTCTCACCTGTGAGTCCCGAGCGCCACACCACAGGATCACAAGCCCTTAATGCTCCCCCAGCAGGCCCTGTGGGAAGGGCAGCCTGGTGCAGGGGCAAAGCTAGGAAGCTGGGGAGCATGGGCGGGGGAAGGGTGTTGTCATAGTAATGGCCAACTTCCAGAGTCACTGTCCTTTGGAGACCTCTTGTACGGGGTTCACAGGCTTACCTGTCCCCTGGGTCAGGTTAACATCACAGCAAAATATTCCCTTAAGGTCCTGCAAGGTGCCACTCTCAAAAAGTGGCAGAGAGCGGGACCCTGCTGCCAAGCTGCCTGAGTTTCCATGACACTAAGTATCTGTCTGATCTGGGCAAGACACTTACCCGCTCCACCTTCAGTTTCCTTATGAGTAAGGTGGAGATGAAGTTGCCGTGACCCTACAACTTAGGACCAAATGAGTTAACATGCGTAGCACATCTCCCATAGCCTCTGGTATATTGCAAGTGCTGTCTGTGTAAGGTTAGTTATTATAATTGTATTGATTAGCTTTCTGTCGTCAAGGCACAATACCTGGCACCCACAATTTAAAGGAAGAGAGGGTTAATTTGGCTCACAGTTTCTAGAAGTTTCAGTCCATAGTCCTCCGGCTCCAAGGCAAGGTGGCATGGCAGAGGGGCATGGTGGAGCAAAGATGCTCAGTTCATGGTGGCTGGGGAGGAAGGGGCCAGGGGCCAGATAAAGACCCTAAGGCCACACTTCCGGGATGCACCCAGACACACCAGGAAGTTTGCTATATCAATCAATCCCCTGAGGAGATCCCAAGCCAACCAAGTTGCCAGTCTAGCTTAACTGTCACAATAATCATTACCATAATTGTTGGGGGGAGGTGGAGAACTTGCTGTTGGAGAGCTTGGAGAGATGGAGGGTCATCAGTCCAGTGGCTTTCTCACTAAAACATGGATCAACTCGTTCCAGGATGCCAGACTTCTTGCTCTTTTTATTACTTTGTCACCTCCATTTAGCATATCCTCTCCCTTCCATCTCCTCCATTGAAATTCTATGCACAGCTTCTGAGCCCAACTCAAATACCACTTCCTCCTTCACACCAGACACAATTATTTCCACCCTCTCCTGAACAAGCCCTATACTTTATTGGCACACATTCTACAGCACTTATCACAATCTGCCTTAGACCCTAGCTATGTGTGAATATGTCTTATCTCACTGGAGACAGTGACCTCATCTTATTCTTTAGATCTACCATAGCAATGTGTCTTTGACATAATAGGTGTTAAGTGAATATTTACTAAAGACACATTAAGTGAATAAATGAATTAGAGTCCCCAAAATAACCAGAGAGATTCTGCCAGAGGATGTATAAAGTTTGAGAGCTCTTAGCTCTCAGAGTGCATTTGGACTTAGTAATAAACAATTGCACTTATTGAGTGCTTGCTGGATGCTGGTCTAAACTACTATTGATTATAAGAGATGATCAAAATATACAGTGAACATTTAAATTTAAAAAAATACTTATAGTGGTAAAAGACACGTGGCCAAGAACAACAGGATGTGTTGGAAGCCAGGGGAAGTATTTTGAGGGGGGTTAATGGCAGTGTGTCTTTTACTGTAATAATTTTTTAAAAATTAAATATTCACCATATATTTGGATCATACCTCATATTTCTGGAATCTTCACAACTGTCTTATGAAATCAGTTCTGATTTATCATCTCACAATGCCAGCTGAGAAGGCTGAGATTCATATGGCTGGAGTAATGTGCTCAAATGCCTATGGCTAGTCACTGGCAGGGGAGGGACCTGACCCCACTAACTTGGGTCCCATGGAAGCAGATGCAGGAAGATGGTTTGAGTGCAAGTAGTTCATTTGAGAGGTGGTCCCGGGGAGCATTGGGAGGGGAATGGAGTAGTGAAACAGAGAAGGAAGCAATGAAGAGTGTATTAGTGAGCAAGTTACCTCTGTGGGTGATACAGGATCAGCCTGCTAGGACTATGCAGAGACCATGGAGCATGCCACAGAGCCAGCCCCAGAGGAAAGGAAGCTCGGAATGTATCCACCAATTTCCTGCTCCAAGGCCACAGGCACTTCCAGCCTGGTCAGTGCCAGGCTGTGCATGCTCCTGAGCCCAGGGAGAGCCCCAGACAGAGTGGCAGGTGTGTCCGGAGAAGCTGGCGTTTCCCTTCCCACCAGTCCACTGTCCAGCTCTGCTCACAAGAATGCACATGCCTTTGGATGCTCTTGTCTGGGCTGGGACCTCTACTCCATGGGCATGTTAGCCTGTGTTAATCATTCATATTGGTATCTCTGTGACTTTGGTGTCACTCTATACTTCTTGAAACACAGACACATATCACAAACTAAATGCACTGGAAGATAGATTTCCATGTGGGAGGAAGTGAGCAGAGCTTGGAAGAAGTGAATGGGTAATATCAGGGTCTCCTGGTTGGCTGATGACAGCTCAATAGCCAGATGCAGTTCTGGGCATCCACAGATTCAGGAGTGTGTTTTGTTTTATTTTTATTTATTGGTTTGTAGAAGGAAAATATTGGCCCCTTAGCCAGCCTGATGAGTGTCAGAAATGAGCTGTGGTTGGTGTAATGAGGGGCATTCAGGATACATGGACTGGCTTAAGCCTTTTAAAGAAGTGCCACAGAGACGTGCAAGGAGGTTCCTTCCCTTGTAGTCTTTCGGCACATGGTAATGTGGGACATGGAGTACCCAGCCAGGAAGCATGGGCCCCTGTGTGAAGGGCCCCTTCACACCTTCCCAGTCAGCCCCAGTAGGCACAATGGACTAAAAGTGAAGAACTCAGGCTTGGTGGACAAACAGGCCTGGGACCTAGTGCCCCCTGGGTCAACAGTGAGGACCTCCAGATGAGGTAGTGAATCACTCTGATTTTAGGTCTTTTCATTAGCAGGATGGATATAAACAGCAGCATCTACCTCATAGGGGTTAAGTCATGATGGGATCCAGAATATCCCCCCAAATTCTCATGCTCTCAGAGACAAGGCTTATGGAAGATCATGGGTGTGCTACACTCCACAACTGAGTGTGCTGTTGGAGGTCGGGTCTGGTTGGAAGAGGTGGGTCACTGGGAGCATGACCTGGAAGTGTATAGCTCCTTTCCTGGATTCTCCCTTCCCTGTTTCCTGGCTGCCATGATGTGAGCAGCTTTCCTCCACACAGACCCTTCTGCCATGCTGTTTCTGCCTTGGAGCCAGCCAACTGTGGATGGTAACTGTGAGTCAAATAAATCTCTCCTCCTTTAACTTGTGGGTGTGAGGTATTGTGTCTCAATGACAAGGAAAGTGACTAAGACATGAGCATGTGCCAGCTGGCACAGTGCCCAGTTGCAAACCAACCAAGACAATCTGGTTTAGGGGTAATGCTTGGTTTTTTGGGGAGACATATAGAGGAGGCACTGAAGGAGGTCGGGGGACTGAGCATTGACCACTCTATATGATCTTGTTTCTGAGTTTCAAAGAAAGTTCTCTACCACAGATAGGAAGGAAGCACATACAACTGTTCATATGACCTATCTTGTTGCAAACTTCCCTTGGCATGAAAATGTTCATTCATGAGAGAATGAAGTGATTTTGTCGCCTGCTGATTTTCTTAAGAAATAATCTACAAATATTCCTGGATTCTCACATCCTGTTCCTGAAAAAATGTGGTACATCTCTCCCAGGTTCAAGCCAGTCCATGTACTGTGAACACCTTTAATTTCACCAGTGAGTGTCTACTACTGATATTCCTCAATCTGGTCTGCAAGCCAGGTGTCTTAGTTACTTTTTGTGTTGCTAAGACAAAATATCTGACACCCAAAGTTAAAGGAGAACAGGTTTACTGTAGCTCAGAATTTGTGGAGGTTTCAGTCTATAGTTGGCTGGCTCCAAGGCAGGGTGGCATGGTGGAGGGGCATCAGAGGAGAAACAGTTCATGGCAGGCAGAAGGCAGTGAAGCAGCAAAGTAGGAAGTAGTGAAGAAGCAGCAGCAGACTTGCCTTCTTCCAGTTCCTTTATATTGCCCCAGGCTACCTGCCTTTTGGGAGGTTCTGTTCACATTGAGGATGGGGCTTACCATTATCCACACCCAGAACAATACTAAACCAATCAGTGGACTAACTTAGTATTTACACACCCTTAATCCCAGTGTCACACACCCTAGACCCAGCCACCTCCTAAAACTCCCACCTATGAGGACATGAGGCTTTGGAGAGACATCTAGACACAAACCATAACACCAGTGTGTTCTTTCTCCCTCTGACATCAGGGTGGCTAATTACCAAAGCTAGTTGTTACTCAAGATGTGGCAAATGAACAGACTTGGCAACAGCCAGCTCTAGAACATGTTGTCTGGCTTCCCTTGGGCTGCTGATCATTACCAGGTTACAGATATCACACTAGCCATGCTGAAGGACCTGACAAAAAACTAAAGACATCATATATAGTAGCCTACAGTCACTGAGCCTCCTGTTAGCCCTGGGAAAGACCATCCCACATCACCTTCATGACTTGACCCCTTGTCTGACCCTCACTGTCCACTGTGACCTATTTTTCAAGTCAAATATTAATGTGGTGAAAGCTAAGTGATTACATAACCTCCAGCCAACTGCACTTGCAAACTGTATGATGAAAAGAAGTCTGTATTTCCTAAGCATGAGTAGGCATGAAAGAGCGGTGGTGGGAGCTGTGAGGAGCTATCAAGATGCCTCTTAAGAAGTGAAGTCCGTCCACCCTAGCTGCCGGCAGAGCTGGGTAGTGACAGCTCTGACTGTCTGTCTCCTAAAGGCCTTGCCTAGGCTTGAGAGAGCTGCCCCCTGGCCAAAGCCATGGCGCCTTTCATGTGGGCCCCATCTGGTGACAGATTTACAGCCCACCCCTCAACCCAAGCATGGATGATGGTGGGGATAGTTCTAGCAAAAGAGTCCCTGCAAGGGGCTGAGCCTTCCTGTGACAGCACCGTAGCTTAACTTTCCCTCTGCCCAATTTGGCTTCCTTCTCTTCCCTTCCCCAGATGCTGATCCCAAGAGAACTCTAAAAACCTGCTGCTTGCCAATCTCCATCTTGGAGTCAGTTTCCTGGGGAACCCAACCTGCAAAGGAAGGAGAGAAAAGCTGAGGTTGTTGGGAGGACAAACTTTCTTTGACTGCTTACAGTTCTGGCTCAGTCTGAGGAGTACATTGACAAAGACAGGTTAACAGGAGAAATACATGCAGGTTTATGTAATAAGAGTTTTACTTTACATAGGTGCTGTTATAAGGAAATGGAGATCACAAGAAAAGGTTAGAGCTGAATGTGTTTTTATTTTTTATTTTTAAATTTTTATTTATTTATTTAGGGGTTTTGAGACAAAGTCTCACTATGTAGTGCAGGCTGGCCTTGAACTCACTATGTGGCCCAGGCTGGCCTCAAACTCGTAGCAATCCTCTTGCTTCAGCCTCCTGAGTGCTGGGATTACAGGTGTGTGCCTTGACACCTGACAAGACCTGAATGCTTTTATTCCAGGTTTGATGAAGAGTAGAAAATCATGGGACAATGTGGGGAAAAAAAAGGGGGTTATGAGCTACAAATAATACATTGGGGGAAACCCAGCAAGGTATCTCCATTTGGAGTCCTCCCGGGGTCCCATTTTTAGAAGCAGGAATGTTCCTTTCCTCTGGGTACAGGGAGGGCACCTCTCATTTGAGGGTCTTAGGATCTGGTGCAAGGGAAGGTCAAAGTTCTTCCTGCACTCACTGTCTCTCAAATTTCTTTGGCTTAAAATATTCAACAAGCCACAATGCCATCCTTTGGGGTGGTGTGTTCTGCACCTCCCGTCATGCTCAGCATAATTTATATTATTCAGAATTGAGAGCTGGGGCTCTTGGAGGGCCTGGGATTCTGACTATCTTACTGGCTTCCCCTTTGCTCCACAGATGGAATTGTTCTAGAGCCTTCCTGGCTTCATCGTGGTTTCAAAGCCCGTCAAGTGATTCTAATGCCCAGGAAGGACTGTGAGCTACTGGGAGAGAGCAGAGAAACTGTATTACCCTTAGGAAAAGAACTCTGGGGCCTTACTGACCTATGCAAACTCCAGGCTCTCCCTAAACCCAATGCTCAGGCATCTCCACAGAGGGGCAGGGCGGTGTTCAAGTGCCTCTCATGATCCTCACCGGTGACAAGCTCAATTTTTAGTATGCACAGGAAACACTTTCTTGTTACGAGACTATGAGCCCCCTAACTGAGCCCTCAGCTCAGATTTCTTGCCTGCTTCCCAGAAACACTGGTGCCACTGGTCCAGGGTTCATACTCTGAGAAGCCTGCATCCAGGCCAGAGAAACAAGGAGCTGGTGGGGTGACTAAAACTTGGGTGAAGTGGTCTCCAATAGTCCTGTCCAAAAAGAAGCTGGAGAAAAGGCAATGTGCCCTGCTCCTGGGGCTGCTAGGATTCCCTTCATCCTGATGAAACCATAGGTTGGAGGTCATTCTCAGAGTGGCAGATGAAAGCAGCAGCCATTGTGTAGATTAGGACCACAGTGCAGGGCAAGCCTTCACTAGACTGGTACTCAGGTCACTGAGGAGTTTGTTTGGTCAGCCCATGGGCCGGCAATGTGTTTTCTGTTCCCAGCTCTGTCACTGGCTGCTTGTGAGACCCTAGATGAGGCCCATCTGCTCTCTCAGCCTCGAGCTCCTCAGTGGTGAGACTGGCACAATGCCTAGGGGTCAACCTCATGGCTATGAAGGAGTTAAGGCAAAATATGCTGGATTGGTGCATTGATTATTTCAAGTTAAAAATTACCTGAGGAAGTGTAACTTCAGAAAGGGCCCCTTGGCCTGTCTTTCTTTAAACACTGCAAGCTATGAGGATTCTTTGTGAGGGATGCCTTTTCCATACCAAGGCTGCAAAGCAACCATGACCACCAGAGATGGTAACTGTGGCCACAGTGAGGCTAAATGCACACACCCTAAGTAGCTCATATCTTCCCCAAGTTCTACACCCCTCCTCCATCGATCTCCTAGTGACATCCCTAGAATTTACTACCTTAGTCGAGATAGCCATTTACCCTGTCATTCCTTCACAAATGTATTGTTCTTTGCCTAAAACATGTAAAAGCTTCATGTTTTGATCATTTCTTCAAACTTTGCTCTCTTGTGAAGATGCCCAGGAACAGATAAGATTAATACAATTTTCATGTTTTTCTCTTGTTAACCAGCTCTTTCATGAGAGGTTCCTAGATCCAGCCAAAGAGCCCACCTAAGAACTAAGAGCGTAGAGAGGTCTCTCTTTCCTCAGTGTAGCTTCCGGATGCCTCAACATGGAGGCCCTTTTCATAACAAAATTCCGTCCCAAATATTGTTCTGGTTATTTTTGCAGCTTCTAACCCATCTCCCAATTTGCCTACATTTTCCAGGTGAACCAAGATGGGGCATGTGTATCTCAGCCCCAAGAGGCCCCCACTCCATCAGTTCTCCTTCAGTTCCTGAGCTCTCCAAGAATGGGTCAGCTGGGCACCCTAGAGGCACAGACAGGGAAAAGGTGGAAAGGATGAATAGCAAGTGAATGGTGCAGGAATTGACATCTTTAAAAGAGCTTTCTAGAATGTAGAAATTAAGGGTGCTTCCCCAGGAGTGGTGGAGGGAGAGCAAACTAAAGAGTATAAGCACATGAACAGGTTTCCTTCTTTCCTTATTTCAAGGATTGAACCCAGGAATGCACTCTACTGCTAAGTTGCCTCCCCAGCCCATTGTATTTTTTAGTTTGACATAGAACCTTGCTAAACGGCCTGGGCTGGCTTTGAACTTGCGATCCTCCTGCCTTAGCCTCCCAAGTAGCTCAATTATTTAAGGGTCAGCAAGGGTCCAGGTTGGTAGGACATGATGCTGAGACAAATCATTATAGGGTGTTTTAGAACAACAAGGCCCCTAAACTAATCCATTTTTGTAGGGAAACTGAAGCTCCCAGTGAGGAAGTGTATCAATTAGGCACGGAAGCATCTTTCAGTCACAGGTATCGGAGATGATGTGTCAAGGAGACAAGCTCACTGAACCCTAGCTGGCAGTTGAAGTGACAAGTGGCTAGCCCACCTGTAGGCAGAATAGTCCCAGCAAACCTCCCTCACCGGAGCTGTCATAAATTAATCTTTAATTTCCACCACTGGGTCTGCAGCACAGCTAATCACGGCCACTAATTGCTACGACAAGCTTCTCCCTTCTCTTTTTATGTTTCCGTATTAGCCTGTTTAGTATGCTTTGTGTCTGTTTATTTTATAGCCGGAAATACTTTTAATAGCCTAGTAAATTGAAAATGGACTTTACTACCATCTGACTTTACCAGAGTTTTACAACCATTCAATTAATGGTATCAGTAATCTTCTTTCATAATTAGGCAGTTAGTAGCTTTGTCAGGCACTGCTGTTAACTAAATTAGGACTCAGCATCCACTTAATCGTATTTTGGGGGGCTCCAAATGGGAAACTAGCCAGCTTGGGGGCTGCCAGGATGGAGTGCCACGATTAGCTGGCTGTAAATACTGCCTGCAAATATATGGTTTATTATGGTGATAACGGGCGTTTGTAGCTGACATAAATCTGAGCATTCCTGCTGACAGAGGAGAAACGGTTTCCTTCGGTTGCTAGGAAATAGAGTGAGTTCCTGGGTCTCACATGCTTCACTGCCTTCTCTCAGCAGCTGATGGATTCTCCGCATGAGGGAAGAGAAGCCGCTAGCCCCAGAGTGCAGGGAGTGAGTCTCCCATCCAGTTACCTGCAGCACAGTCCCAGGTGAGCCTGCCGGGTGAGATGTCATCGGCCAGCGCTGGGGGTTGAGGGCCGAACCGCGCTGGAGCAAGTCAGGAGAGGCGGTAATGCACTGAGGGCAGATTTTTAATGTCGGAAAACAGTCACAGTCTCTCATATGCCCAAGATTTTCTGCCAACTGTCAGACTTTGAAAGGAGACAGATTGTTTAAGTGTATGAGAAATTGGCAACTGGTAACATATAACCCAAGTGGTCCTATTTCCATGTATTTACACCAATTAAATCCCCCAAATATATTTCAGTATTGAAAAAATTAAGTTCCTTTAAAAAAAAAACCCCAGATAAACGTTCCTTGTTAGAAATAGTTCAACAACCCAAATATTTTCCATCCTGGAATAGCAAAAGGACAGTAATTGTATAAAGCAGGCACATTTGAGTGAAACTTGAGAAAAGCATCCAGTTAGATTTCTGACACTTTCCTGAATGTCCAGATAGGGGATTCCAAACACAGACCAATACTGTGATGCTCTGTTCAAGTCTGTATGTCTGCCAGCTTTCCAAAACATCTGAAGTCTGGTGAAAACTGAACATTGAGCTGTAATGTCCGCAGACACCAAGAGGTGCTGAGGAGAGACTGGGAAAAAGTGTCTTGTGAGGACAGGGAAAGGCATACAGACCTATTTGGGCTGAAGCAGAGATGGTTTTGCTAACTTTCATCAAGACATCAGCATTAGAGAAGGAAAACCAGACCTGAGTTAAGATACTGTGGCTGCCCCTTACTAGCTGTGTGACCCCAGGCCATTTGCTTAACCTCTCTGGGGCTGCTCCCTCCCTTGTGACATGAGAATGCTTTTCCTTCATAGCATTACAGGGATGAGAGGAAAGAACGCATTGTAAAAATACTTGGCACAGTGAGAAATTGTTATAGATGTGCAGCAAATGTCAGCTTCATTTCTTCCTTCTTTCCTCATTCCTAAAATACCCTAAGAAGACTCTATACCCTTCTATCCAGTTCAGCAAATGCCAAATTCCGTAGAAGACCCCAGATAAGGTTCTCTTCTCAAGATACTTTCAGTCTACTGGATGTTTTGTTTCTCAAAAAATGTCATTGTCAGGGGAAGCAAGGTCTTTCCTTCAATCTGTACAAAGCATCTGTGAATTTTCCATCATGTGGCTCTCCCTAAAATGTCCTCTGACAGGTGACCATATCATGCCACCCAAGCAAACACAAAGCAGAAATCAGCTCCACAGTTGAGGGGACACAAAGTGGTGGAACTTGTGAGTAGTTGGCTGACGTCTATCCAGTCCCAGAATAGTAAGAATCATATCGGTGGACACTAAATTTTTCACCACCAGAGGACTGATCACTCATAGCTCCACCCCACCCCTTCCCCATCTTCAGGGCAGAGTGGATGAGAGCGCCAACACCATGTCCTGCTCCTCTGTAAGAAACCAAGGGAGATCAGGAAGGTGCAACGAGGGGAGAGGCGGCTGGGAGGCGATTAGAAGTGATGGGAATCCAAGTGGAAAGGGCTCTGTAGGTCACCTTAGGGGCCAGACTTTATCCTAAGGGCAACAGGCAGCATGAAAGCATGCTCAGTGAATGATGAGTAAGGTCAGATAATAGGAGACAGAATGGGAGGCCAGGGCGACATGGGCAGAGGTCAAGAGCTACAATGGGAGAGAACGCGCCATCACCTGGTATGAGCAACCTGCGGCATGGGATAGACATGGGGGTGGCACTGAAGGCACCAGGCAAGATCAGACGGTTCCAGACTTGAGTGAACAGCCTGTAAAACTCTGAGGCACACTTGGCTGTTTGGGGCTGAACAGAGGAATGAGGCTGCATACGTGTGATTTATGTATGTGTTTGAACTCTGGGCTTGCAAATAAATTTAATTCCTGGCCACCAGCCTGAGCACATGTGCTGGGCTGGAGGGCTGCCACAGAGGACAACCAAAATGGAAATTGAGAGCAGATGACATCCTGTGCAATTGCTTTTTGGAGAAAAGCTGCCACCCACCACTGCCACCCTCATCTCCTACTCACCTACTCCTCCCAGCCTTGGGGAGACCACATCAGGCAAATTAAGGGCTACAGCTTAGTTTCCCTGCCCCAGTTGCTCTGTCTTTCTTCCAAGGTCAAATTTGCACACTGTGTGAACTAGGGCAAAATAATCTCTCTGCAGCCTCAGTTTCCTGACTATAAAATGGCAATGACACAATTACCTACATTAGCAGGGTCGTTGCCAGCATTAATGCAGTAAACAGCAGTGTACTGCTTAATGGTGGGAAAACAGAGAAATGTATGATTAGGTGGCTGTCACATAGACACCACCCAGTGTACCTGCGCAGACCTAAAATGGTGCAGCCTATTACTCAGGCCATGTAGGACAAGTATATCATGTAATCTATTGTTCCCAGGACCATGACGAGTAGAACAACAAGAGATCAAGTCAAGCACAAGAAAAAAGGATGCGCTCAAGAGACTTAAAATACAAGGCATGTAAGGCTGCTGCTAACCTAACAGCATACTTTTCTTATGTAGGAGTACATGCTAAGAGCATAAAATTATAGTGCAGATAATCCATAAAGTAGTACCATAGTCATTTATTGTTATTCTCAAGTCTTCTGCACTCTTCATCATTGTATGTGGTACACTTTTATACAACTGGCAGCATAGTGGGTCTACACCAGCATCACCACAGATTTCTAAGTAGCCATTGTGCTGTGGCGTTGCAACAGGTATTATGTCTCTTAGGCTCCAGGAACATCAAAGATCTGCTATAACCTGATGGGACCACCATTATGCATGTGGTCCACTGCTGCCTGAAATGTCACTATGCAAACCCAGCCTGACATGTAGCACTTATTCAAGACTCAATACTGTCACTCTTCCTGTCACACGGACTCAGCACAGCCACTGGACACTGTTCATTCAACAGTCATTAAGTGCCACCTTCCGTGGGCTGGATACCAAAGACACAAAGATCAATAGCCCACTATCTCTGTTCTCTAGGATGTCCCAGCATTTTCATTTTAAACTGGAGCATTAAATAATCTAACCCCAAAATGGAGAAGAAATGTGTAAATTTTCTGCATCTTGGTAAAGCCAAGGAATGTATTGTATAAAGATTCTTTTAGACAGAGGATCCTTATTTTTTCACACTCCTGAATCCAAGGAATCCCTGCCCCAACTACCCAAAGAGATAGGCATTATTATTGCTATTCCTGTTTTATAGACTGAGAGAAAATATTGTATTTAGTTACTGTACTAATAGTTACACAACTAACAAGGTGGGATTGGAAACTATTATCCAAATCCAGGACTCAGGCTCCAAACTGCTGCAGGTTATATTGTCTCTTAGGGTAATAAATGTAGGTGCCTTGCAAGTAGAAGCTGGCATAAATTGCAGGAAGACTAATTAAGGAAGGTCATTTTGAAAGCAGGGACTAAGACAAATGGGAAAGGGTCAGCCAGGGAGAATGGTGGTACTCTCCGTATGTTTAATGTATTTTGTCTGGAGGCAAGAATTCAATTAAATAATTTCTCAAAGTACAATACTGGCAAAAACCCATTGGATACATGCCATTCTGCCTCTTCAAGGCCTGGAGTCCAGACATGTCACTTGCTAACTTTGACAACCCTGGAAATCTTATAATACCAGGTCACCTTTTCACCAGATTCCAAGAGAATGAAATACCTCCAACTTCCTGGACAGTTCTGACCACTGACCACTGGACACACTTCAAAATTCTGAAGTAGGGGACAAGGGATTTAGCTTAGTGGCACAGCACCTACCTGGCAAGCCTGAGGTCCTGAGTTCGACCCCCAGTACCAAAAAAAAAAATTCTGAAATAGAGTGGTTAAATCTCAGATCCTGGGGATTCCAGTTGGTTTCAACTAAAAGCGGTACCACCCTTCCCCAGGGGTGCTGGGAAATGTCCACAGCCATTTCTGGTTGTTCCAAGACCTGGGAAGTTCATTGCCTTTGTGGCCAGGCCAAGGCTGTCAAACATCCTGTAATACACATGGCAGGCTCACCCCAAATACTCCTAGCAATACTCTTGACAATCCACTGAAGACATTTGTAGGCCCCCAAACCCTCCCCATAGTCACTACCTGGCCACGGAGTCACATGCATACCAGCTGGAGGCAGCTCTAATTGTAGAGCTGGGGATAGGGACACAGAACCACCTTCCAGTTGCCCTTAGAGTTAGTTTCCAGTTAGAGTAAGATCAACTTTCTCTTTAGCCTCTGTATGAGTCAGCTAATACCACAGACTAAGTGGCTTAAACAACAGACATTTATTTTCTCACAGTTCTGGAGGTCAGGAAGTCCAACATCAAGGTTCCACTCCTGATGAGGGCTCTCTTCCTGGCTTAGAGTTGACCACCATCCCACTGTCTACTCATATGACTTAATTCTATATGTTTAAGACTGAGGGGGGAAAAAAGAGAACAAAAAGAAAGATGGAAAGAGATGGAAGGGGAAGAGGATCCAGTAGGAAAGTTGAGGGAGAGAGGGAGAGAATTTGTGAGAGGAGGGGAAGACAGGACAGGGAAAGAACAAGCTCTCTGGTGTCTCTTCATATGACAGCACTAATCCTGTCATGAAGGCCACACTGTCAGGACCCCGTTAACCCTATTACCTCCCAAAGGCCCTGGCTCCAAATGCTATCACACTGGGGGCTGGACTCCAACATAGGAGTTATAGCAACCTCAGTGAAAATCTGCTTAAAGGGCATCTGAACTCTGCAGAAAGGGCAAATTACATAGTGCCTTCTGCATGCAAAATCAACAGCTCAGACTAAAAAGCATGTAACGACAGGCCTCAGCCACGAAAGCAAATCTAGATCTTTTAAGAGAGAAGCACTCAGAAAAAAACTCCAGCTCAAAGAGTTGTTCGGCAACCAAAGGAGGAAAATATCACTTGTGAACATTCAGATTGTTTTCAGCACAGTCTTGGCCTGGCTCCTTAGAAGTCTCTGTTTGAGGGGCTCACTTACTTCACAGTTATTGACAAACTTCAAATGTTAGATTTAAGAACAGCAATGAGGGAAGGAAGCATGTCTGTCTTCTTAGTTACTGTAGTATCCTGTGAATGAGTCTTGTCAATGAAAACCGAGATTCCACACTAAGAAGCTCTTTTTTAAACTCAACTAGGAGCGTGTCTGTGTCCAGTGCTTTTAAAAATAAAGCATGGACCAAGAGCCAGTGGAACTGAGGCCCCAAGGAACAGTTCGGTCTGCAGCATTACCGCCCCTGGTCTGTGGATAACAGGAAGGCAGTGGGTGAGCAGGCCCTGTGAGATTCTATGGCCCTCTTGCCTTTCACAAGAGGAAATGAAGCTTATTCTAGGTTCAGCAAAAATCCCAGAATATTTTTTTTAACCAGCACTGATGTACGTATGAAATTAATCTGACTAGATTAATCTTTAAACCACGATAGACTGTCATCTTCAAGAAAGTGTTCCAGAAATCCCTAATTCCTCTCTATACATTTTCTTAGAGACTGAGTTGTCATTGTTTGCTAAAGCTGAGTGGGATGTGTAGGAAAAGAGCTATGCGGAGCCCCTCTTCCCGTTAGGATGTTTGTGCTCCTGAGCCCATTCCTAAACCTTTCATTCCTATACCTGCCAGTTTGGCCTCTATAACTTCTGAGGGTCTAGATCAGGGTCCACAAAGTCTAACATGTTTATTGCCTGATCTTTCAAGAAAAAATAAGTCTATCTTATATCCAAAGGGCAACAGGAGGGAGGAAAAAGACTTTAAGATTGAATTGGGGAAAAAAAGAATATAGACTCAAAAGATTACTTTACTCCCATGGAATATATTGAAACTGACATGAAATGTGGGGAATCCGGGTAGAAAGAGATGAAATGACTTATTCTAGATCACACAGCCAGTAAATATACTGAAGCTGGGATTGGAACTCATTTTATGCCTCTGTCACTACAAAAGTCCAGCTATTCCATTCACGGGGTGGCTGCAATGTGATTTCTCATCCCAGTTAGAATGATTAAGTTTGCACACCAACATGACTGGGCCATTAGATACCCAGCTTTCTAACTGATGAGTCTGTGAGGGGGCTCTGGAAGAGAGTAACAGATAAGTCAGGAGACTGAGGAAAGGGCATGGCCCCATATGTCTGGGTGGGTGATGTTCAATCTGTTGAGTATCTGAATAGAACAACAGGTAGAGGAAGCTTGGGTTCAGTTTGCTGGACTGCTGAGCTGGGACACTGACCTCCTGTCCCCAGCATTCCTAGGTCTCAGTCCTTGGACCACACCATTGCCTTTCCTGGCTTGCAGGTGGCAGATGATAGGATTGCACAGCCTCCATTCATGTGAGCCAGTGTCTTCTAATAAATCTCCTGATCACATATATTTACCATACATAAGATCCATAATCTATATACCTTACAAGTGAAGTATGATAAAAAATACAATGAATTGTTAAGTTTTTAAAAATGTATTACAGTAAAAGGCACACCCCCTTCAAAATAGTCCCCCTTGCTTCCAACACACTTACTCCATTCTTCTTGCCACTTTTGGAAGCAGCTCTGGAAATCCTTTTGTGAATATCTTTGGTTGTGCTGCCTCAAAGTCCTAAATTGATGCAAATCATTTACCTTTTATAACCATTTTGCCCTTGGGAAAGAGCCAGAAGTTGCACAGTGTCAGGTCCAGGGAAAAAAGTGGATGACGTGGCACCATAATGTTGTTGTGGGCCTGCCGTTTCCATAGATGGCACTTAGCAGCATTTTTTAAAGCATACCTTGTAAAGATAGGAAAGAGGGCTTCCAGAATTGCTTCAGAAAGTGGAAAGGACAATGGGATAAGTGTGTGGGAAGTGAAGGGCAGTATTCTGAGAGGGATTAATGGCAATGTGGCTTTTACTGTAATATATTTTAAAAATATAAATATTCACCATCATTTGATCAAAATTCATAGCTACAGATATTTTTCTTACTGGTTCTGTTTCTTTGGAGAATCCTAATGCACTAGACAAATAAAAAATATTCTTTAACATGGGAATTTTTTGAGTATTATACAAGGTTTGAATGATACCACCTTTAACTCCAGGACAAGCCATGTATAAACAAGGCTTGGAGAAAAGTCTGTCAGCTCTGCCATCCAATAAAGCCAGCATTGCAGAGTGTCTAGATATTCATTTGAAACAAGAAGAGACCCAGAATAGCAAAAGCAATTCTAGGTAACAGAG
>NW_004624773.1:6661794-6682444 GCF_000247695.1 Heterocephalus glaber
GAAAATGAAAAAATGGAAACAAAGTCTTTGTAAATAGGGAGGACTGGAGGGGTTGAAGGGAGGGCAGGGGAAGGGGGAAAAATAAGAACCAAGAGAGATTATGTAAAGATGCATATTTCCAATGATGAATGTCTTTATATTGTATACCTACAATGTACCAATAAAATAAAATTTTTTTAAAAAGACCACCTCAACTGCAACTGGGGCAATGTCTAGAAAACATCCTGATGTGAATAAAGTCTGCCTTATAAACCCAGGTCTCTCCTTTTGATAGTTTCCACAAATTACTTAGCATTCCTGAGGTTTCTGTTTCCTTGTCTGTAAAGTGGGAATAATTAGAGCATCTTATGTACAGGGGTAGCCTGAGGTTTAAAGGAAATAATCTACAAAAATTCCTGCTAAGTGCCTGGGACATATTAGGTACTCAGTAAATGCTACTGCCCTAAGTCTGGAGCTGCCCCAGGTTGTACCCCCCCTCCTCCAGGGGGCTTGCTTTGTACTATAAAGTCCCCATAGTTAATATTAATGTTCCTTTTCTGAAGCAAACCCATCTTTCCTGCCTGAGCTCTATTCCTTAGAGCTGAGATCTGACTCCCCCAAGTTGTTCCCAGGGCAGTGTACTGTAATGCCTGAAGACATTCTACCCTCCTGGGGAGGTGCCTGAAAGCACCACTGGTCTTCAAAGCTGAAATGTGCATGATGATTTATGCTCTTTCCCTAGTGATACCAGAACTGGTGTCCCCTGCACTTGTCCACCAGCTCAGCCCCTCCTCAGAGCACCTCTCTTCTGTCCGCACCCTGTCCTTCATTTCCTGGATCTGCCCCACTCCTGTCTTAGGATTTTAATGGAATCCTATGTGGAGACTCTCTTTTCTAACCAGTCTCCTGCCTCTATTTCCTCTACACTCCAATTTATCTGACCCAGAGCTGCTGATCCAACTCTGGGCAGGCTACTTCCATGCAAAAACCTCCCATGACTTGTCAGAGCCAACATTCCAACATGCCAGCTTGGCACCCAAGGGATTCCTGGTTAGCCTGCAGGCTGAGACCCTTCCTATGGTTCCAGGACCAACCACAAGGCTGGATGGCAATCAGCAGCACTAGGCCTTAAGCCTGTAGGGTTTGGCTCAGGGGAGGGTCCGACGGTGACAGCTGTGGTGCGTCTGCTGAACATCAGCCCTTCTTGGGGCCAAGCAGAGGCATCTGCTCTTCCCTGACTTTCCCTCTACATTTCTAAGCCTGGCCCTCTCTTCTTATCATCTTAACTTCCACAGTCCCTACATGGTGCCAAGTGGAAGTTACTGTTCCCCACTATTCTGAATGCCCGTGGTGTTGTCTTTTGTGCCTCTGTTAGGACACAGAACTTGCACATCACTTTGTAGGTAGCAGCATACAGGTGCCATAACCCCTCCTGAGGTCATCACTGAAAACCTCAAACTGACAGCCCACACACTTGGCTTGTGGGTATTTGCTAAGCCTGAAAATTTTTCTTGTTTTTTTTTCCTAGTAAGAAATTTCAGATTTCAAAACTGATTTTCTGGCTTCCTTTGGAGCACTGCCAAACCTGGTCATGCTAGGTCTATTTACTCCAGGAGCTGGAATGGGCTGGATGTGACAACCTGCTCCTTCCCTACCCTTTGAAAATGATCAAGCTCTCCATTTTCCCACAATTCCAACCCAGCCCATTTTGCTCCTTAATGCTTCCTGCCTGTCCCTGTTGCCATGGGAATTTACAGTCCTCTCTAACAGTGTGATGCCGACAGCATCCCTTGCTAAGTTTTGTATGGTGTGATGCTTAGAAGCATGGACATTGAGCCCAAATAGTTTGGTGTTCTGCTTAGCACTGATGCTCCCTACCTAGCTGTGTGAGCACCAGCAAGTTACATGCCTCATTCCTGCTTCGGCTTCCTTTTCTAAAGTGCAATAACACTGTAGCACCTACCTTATAGGAGTCTTGGGATAATTAAATGAGGAAACATATACAAAGTACTTAAATCAGAGGAAGCAATCCTACACCAGGCCTATATACTAGGAATAGTTAGAGGAGAAGTGGTAAATTCCTTGCAGAGCTTAGTATATCTCGTAGGTATACAAACATGATTAGTGAATGAATAAAGAAATTAAATAATGTTCACAAGGGCCTCCCAGAAACTTTGGGCCAATCCAGATGAAGGCCTCATGAGATGGAATTCCACTGAGGTGGGTGTCCTGAATGAAGCAATTCAGGAACTACAGGACATTGGTCTGTGAAAATATATTTATAAATGTACACATAGAAAAAAATCCACTGAGTTGAATGATGAAGATTGTATGATAGTTACTCAAGCATACAAACCTCAAAGTTTCAGTAAGATTATCTGAATTCCAGTCTGTGATTCCTCCAAAATTTCTTTCCAGAGATGCTGAGGAACAATGTCATGGAAGGGAAGAGATGGCTTAGAAGAGCATCTGCCAAGAAGCTCGTTATTTTTACTTAGATTATATGTTCTTTAGAATGTATGGAGGACAGTTAGTGATGGCAATTATGGGGGAATTAAAATTTTCCCTCTTGTACCAAATCTCTTCCAAGTACAACTTTTGGTGTTGAAGGAGCCAAATAGTGATGAAAATCATAACCACATTAAAATGCAGAGAAAATAGGCATGCAGCTTCTGGAAACATCCAGTCTTTGCAATGTCTTTTGAAAGGAAGATATGATGGCATATACGCGACTCTTCTTGGCCCCTCTCCCTGAACCTATGTCATGGGATTCTAATTAAAAAGTGATTTGTATCCCTATGGTGGATACTTTATGGATGAGGTTTAGCTAAGCTCAAACCAGAAGGAAGGTACTTAGTCTGGGAAACTATGACCCTCACAAAAGTCCAACAGCTGGAAGAGATTTTATACCCTTTCTAATTAAGGTAGATGCTATTCTTTTATTTTCTTCTGGATTTCCTTCAGGAATGACCTCAGAGAGAATGATGTCAGTCCATTATCATCCCAGGACCCAAAGTTCTTTCTAACAGCAAAACCCCGAACCTCATCTAGAACTGATCATCCAAGACCCAGGCACCTTCGTCCACCCGTCACAGTTCAGCACTGAGCTACAGAAAGGGCAAGCTTTGATAGTTTTGAAAGCCAAGGTCTAATATGGTCTTAAATTCATGTGATAACAAGCTCCCAGCCCTGAATTTGGAAGATCTCCAAGAAAAGTTCTTTCCAGAGCATCAAAGGAAGCCAAGGGAGATTACAACATCTGGGACCATTGCTGAACATGTGAAGGTGATGATTGTTTAAGCAAGTGATTTACTGGTGACCTTCAGGGAAAGCAAAGTCAAGTGGAGAGGAAGACTGACATGGCTGGGACAGTGAGCCAGTAAAGGCTGCTTGTGTGAGTCATAACTGGCCCTGAGCCAAAACCAAGTATGGGACAGTGAAGAAAAAGAAAATCAGTAGAGAGGCGAGGAGACCTGAACACAGGTCCCAGCCTAGCCACTTTCTATGTGATGATATTAAGTGGGTTATGCTGGACCTAGCTGTCCCATAGCATGGGAGGGAGAAACTAAGTCAGCAGGCAAATCTCAAACACCTTCCAGGACCAGACTGGATGGGTCAGTATCTGAAGATGAGTGAGCAAGACAATACAGAATCAGGAAAGGTGGTGGCTGTGGCTCATTGTTGATGAAGCGCTACTCTAATACCACCTCCAATCTGACCTGCCCTTGGACTGGCATCTTTAGACCCAGAGGCTAGATGACCTCAGGGTGTCTGTGATTCTAAGTAGTATCAAACAAAGGCATGTATCTCCTACTCAATACAAAAGAAAAGGGTTGTAGGCTATTTGCTTTAAGACCATGGGCTTTGCCATGATCAGAGGGTGCTTTGTCACTAACTTTGTCACTATAATTTGTCACTAACAAGGTATCCATGTTCCATTATTTAGACTTCTAAAATTTCACAATCTTAAAACCCAAAAAGATTTTGGTAGATTTACAAAAACCTCACTTATTGACCAAACTGTCCTATACTATTTAGAGACACCATTTATAACAGAGTTTGGCAATTTTATTTTCCCCAGAAGATCAGATAGATTTTAAACTTTGAGGTCATACAGACGATCACCACAACTCAACTCTACCACTTAGCAGGAAAACAGACGTAGTGAGCAGGCATGGCTAGGCTCCGGTGAAACCTGCTTTGTAGCAACACAGGGGATGCGGCCCCAGGGCATAGCTTGCTGACTCCTGAGGCATACGATTTGGATGAATCATTCATACACTTGCTACAGAAATATTAATGATTCATGAATCTGATACCTCTGGGGTATCACATAAGGATGCACAAAGACATCCATGTCTTAATCCCTGGAACCCATGGATATGTGACTAAGGCAAAAGAGGCTTCCCAGATGTGATTAAGTTTAGGACCCCGAGATGCAAAGAGAATGCAACATCACTGGGTGGGCCCTTTTAGGAGGGGCACTGAGATCAGAGGTATAGAAAGGGCAGACACAGGAAGTGTGAAGATAGGAGTGCAAGTAAGAAAGAGGTCTGAAGGTGTGACGCTGTTGACCTTGAAGACAGAGATGAGGCCTGAGCAGAGGAACACAGGAGGCCATTAGAAGCTGAAAAGTCTTGGAAACAGGTTCTCCCTTGGAGCCTCCAGAAGGAACCAGCCCTGTTGACCTTGATTTTAGGCCTTCTAACCTACAGAGCTGTAAGATAATACATTTGTATTGTGTTAAACCATTAAGTTTGTGATAAGATGTTACAATCACAATAAAAATGAATACAGCAGCAAGGTAAACAGTATATACAATCAATTTCCTTTCTAAAATCTCAAACTTATGAATTTGAAAACCCTTGTCCTATTGGTTTATAGATTTCTAGCTGCATAATTTTTTACAAGATCTTTTAACTCCTTAAATCTCAAATATCCCATCTATAAGGTGGGCACAAAATTGCCTCTTCCTCCCTTAGGTCATTGTGGAGACACAGCACTGTTTCTCCCATATCCCATTTCAGGGACAGCCTCAGTGGCCACACCCTGGAGGAGCTCTAGGCAGTCAGCCTACAGGGCCATCAAGCTCAGTGACAGAAAGGCCTGGAGTGGGAGAGAGAGCATCTGAAAATGCTAAGGGTCAGCATCTCCAGTTATCAGCAAATATTTCACACTAAACACTTACCATTGGAGAGTCATGTGGGTGTTTTGAAATAGTTTCCTAAAGTCATAAGAAATACTCCGTCTTCCAGTATTTGGGTGGAGTTAAGATTACAGTAAATTTTTTAATGATGTGTAGCTTATTAATTATATAAATTCAAAATATAAGTGTTTTATTATAAATAAACCAATGTTTTTCAGAAGGGGTTACTTTAAATAACACAGGAATCCAGTCAAATGATATACATCTTTATCATATCTTTTTATGTAAGGTGGGTGACACCCTCCTTACATTCTTTGCCAGACAGTCCTGTCAACAGCTCTCTCCAGCTCCAGGTTCCAGTGGCTTCTCTCTCCCTCATTCTCTCTCACCTAGGGGTGGTTACAACCAAGGTAAGTACACTGTCCCTTTTGATGGTTCTGTACCTTGCTCACAAGATGTAATAAACAGCCCCTTCAATAAGCTCTCCTAAGCTACCCAACTGGAGTCTGCCATTTGCTTCCTGCTGGGACTGTCAGTGACATAAATAACAATGAAGTTTATTAAACACATGTTGTATAACCACTGAGTCATTTAATCCTCTCAAGAATTCCATGAAGTGGGTACTATTAGTCCAACTCACAGATGATGAATGTAAAAGCCTAGAGAAATTACAATCATACAGCTGGCAAATAATAAATACCCCAGGAGTTGAACCTAGACTGTTTGAGAGAAAACTCCAATTTTAACCTCTGTGCATGATAGCCAGATGAGAGGACTGTCAAACCCCACCATTTCCACAAAATTCAGTACATTGTTGATAAGTTTTCAGAGATTCCCCCACATCCAGCATCCAGTCCAGTGATCCAAACAGTGTAATATCTTGTCTGCACCTGAGAAGAACAAGCAGCATCCTTGCTGACAATTTTCAGAGGCACTCACTCCAAGCAGTCTTTGTTCATCTTTTTTTGAGGAGCTAAAATTTTGAATCTGTGAGGTCTGTAAGTGGTGGCATGGAAGGGAGTGAAGGAGGGAGGGAGAGAGTGAAAGGAAGAGAGGCAGAGGAATGAAAAAGGTCTAGACAAGCAGGTCATGCTTAAAAATCAAATCCCTCCTAGCCATGCTTTGGTCTTCAGTAAGTAAGAGGATGTCAGACACACACATTGTGAGGACTGACCTTTGAAATCAAGAGCCAGTGTTTATAGACAAGATCCAAGCCCTGTCCAACAGCGAGAGGCTGATGTGCTCTAGAGAATGAAATTTTTGTTCACCAAATTAGAGCAGCCAAAGATGCTTTATCTTCCTGGTGGTTCTGTAAACCCCAGTCTCCACCTAGTGCTGCCATAGGGCTTTGTGGTCTCAAATATCTTTTTGAAAACCTTGTGGAGTATTTTGCTCATACAGAAAACCTTTGGACACCATTTAGCAAATTCTTAAATCTACCCCATCCCACTGGGCTCTGGGATGGAGCAGTGCAAACTTCATTATCAATTGCTGGCAGACCCATTGCCTCCACCTAACTCTGGTTAACTTAAGCAAAAGAGAACTAGTAGAACCATGCTGAGGGGTTGGAGAATGCATGGGAGACTTGCAGAATGGGATTATAGGAAGAGAGCTCTTGCCTGGAGCCTGGAAGAATCTGAGGACTTCTATCCAGTCCCTGCTCTAGGACTGCCCAAGATTCCAAGTGGACAGAGAAGGTTCTGAGTGACTCAACTGAGGTCTGATTCTCTCTCTCTCCCACCTCTCTGCATTCCCCCTCACCAACTGGAGTGGAGTGGACCTTCCTAGTGAGAAGTGGTCACCTAGAATTGCCTCTGCAGAGGACACTGTGAGTGCCCACCTACCTCCCCTGAATCTGCCATGAAAACTGCTTCTTGGTTTACCTGGCTACAGGTGGCTCATCTCATTGGCTGAAGGTAGCTCACTTCAACCAATGGGAGTCAAAACATAGAAATCAATAGCTCAGTTTCTTTTCCCCTCAGGAAGAAATTCTGAATGTGTCCCACAATCTCTCAGAAGGTCCTCAGTGCAAGTGGGTCATGAACCACAGGAGTCATGAATTCATGCTGAAGAGGCACACTGGCTTCCTCTTCTTGGTACATGGTATGGCTTGTGTCTAGATGCCTTTCCCACCCATAAGCCTCAAGTAGTCATAGATTGAGCTTTTCAGAGGTGGCTGGATCTAGAGTATGTGATGCTGGAATAAGCATGTGATTCTGGGATAATAAAGGGTGTATAATTACTAAATTAGTCCACTGATTGGTTTGGCATAGTTCTGGGAGTGAATAATGGGAAGACCTTCCACGGATGTGAGTACTACCTGCCCTAAGGGTGGGTACCCTGGATAAAATATAAGAGACAAAAAAGAGGGTTACTGCTGGTCACTTATCACTTGCTACTTTACTGCTTTGCTGCCCTCTTCCCTCCATGAACTGTTTCTCCTCTGCAACGGGCCTCTGCCCCGTGCCGCTCTGCCTTGGAGCCAGTTGATTATGGACTGAAACCTCTACAAACTGTGAACTGGGATAAACCTTTCCCTCTGTAACTTTGGGTGTTGGGAATTTTGTATCACCATTGAAAAAAGTAACTAAGACAGTGCATGTCTCACTGCTTCCTGCACATTTCTCCTAAATCACCCACTGGTACCCCAAACCCCTCATGAGGACCTACTGCAGGGGACCCATACTCAGACTTCTTCACCAGGCTCCATGTGCAATGGGGAGCCAGGCTCTGAATGGGAAACTGGATGATAATAAAAACAAAGGGGACTGATGAAGAACAACCATTGATGACAAGCAATCATCCCGTCCATTAACAATGGGAGTCAGAATTTTAAAAGAGGAAAAAATTATTGATGTTACTTACTAAAAGCTTTTATTTTTGCCACTTTATTTCAAGATGATTTTGTGGTACTGGAAACTGAAGGCAGGGACTTTGCACTGAGGTACATTCTTCAGCCTTATTTTTTATTTTGAGACAGGGTCTTATTAAGTCAGTAAGTGGCTTAGGCTGTACTCAAATTTGCTACTGCCTCAGGCTCCCACAGTGCTAGGATTATAGGTGAATGCCACCATGCCTGGCTCTGTATATCTTTTAGATGTAAACCTCTATTAGTTATCTATTATGGTATAAAATACTGCCCCAAAACACAGTGGCTTACAATGGTAAACATTTACTCTCTCGCAGATTCTGTGAATCAAGAGTCTGGAAGCAACTTTCTGGAGGGGCTCTGGCCAGAGGTCCCTCTTGAGACTGCAGAGCTGAAGATCTGTCTCCATGCTGAGCCCTCACCCTCCATGCTTGCCTGGAGTTCTGCTGAGTGTCCTTTGGGCAGGGGAGCTGGCCACCCCAGCGTGGCATGAGGACAGATTCTACCATGTCTTCTGTGCCCTGGCCTCTGAAGCCACCTGCTCACTGACAAAGGCTACCTGGTTTCACAGGTAACTCTACTGTGAGTGGACCAGGACTACATAACAGTATGAGGATTGGGGTAGGGGAAAATACTGGGGATCCCTTAGATGCTAGCCCAGTAGTTATTCCTTTTAAGTCAGTCCCTTGTTTTGGAAGTCTTTATGAAACAGAGTGATCAATGCATGGTTCTATATCAAGGATCCCCCATTCCACATCCATTTGGTCCCCACCTTACAACTAGATACCTACAGTAACCATTTAGGGTGTGGCCAGCTCGTTTTGTGAAAATGAGAACATCAATTGATTCCTTTCACTGGTACTTGAGATCCAGCTTAGAGTCAGAGGATGATCAAGTTGGCAGATTTGGAAGCAAACCACGACTTGTGCTGGGGAGACATGTGTCTGCACAGGCAACCACTCCTGGCCAGATCTCCCCTTCCTCTGCCAGAGTGATCTGCTCTGTCACTTTAGCATGAAGTAAACACAAGAGGGGAAGCCTCCTGTAAGCCCACCAGAACCTAATGCAAATAGAACCTCTGCATGTGCTGCAGAGCCCAACCTGGACACTCTAGCTTACCATAAAAAACAGAAAATACCACCTTCAACATGCTGAGGTTTTACAAGGAAGATGAGCAATTGTACCAACCCAAATAAGAGGGAAGGCACATAGATGAAAGTGCCAGGCACATCTGAGAACTGCCCTTCTGCCACCAGATTGCAAATGTGGGCAAGGAAGGCCATGTACTCTCAGATTGAGCCTTCTATGCTCCAGAAGCCCAGGGCTGGCTCTGTGCATGTTGTAGATTGCACTAACCCAGAGCTCAAAGGGAAAATAATACTGTTACCTGGAAAACGAGGCTCTAAAAAGAGACTCTAATGAGGGCATTTCTCTTTGTGACAAATGAAAATTACAGAGGTATTTGGAAAAGCATTGGAATTTATACAACAGCAGTATCATATGCATTGATTTAAAGAGCAGGTCATTTCACCGCACATTTGTGACATAAATATTCTGATTCAGATGACAAAATGCTGGGCATAACCAGCATTTCACAGTCCTTTCAAAGAGACACTAATTGCATGTGCTCTCTGATGCCCTAACATGGCAATTGGCACTGATAACCAAGCAGGTGCTCAGGCCAAAAAACTGAAAGCCTTCCTCACACTACTTAGCCATGCACTCAGCTCCCATGTCTAGGATGGGAAGGGTGGGTGGTGGTCCTGGAATCAAACTCAGGCCTCACCTGTGGTAGGTAGGTGTCTACCACTGACCACACCCCCACTCCCTCATGCCCCTTTCCTAATTTGCTGTCTAGGCTTCTACATTCTGTATCTTGTTTGGTTTTTCCCATTTCTCCATATCCACCCCGCACTCGGGCCTCTTGCAATGGGGCTGTGTCACTTCCACAGTTTTCCCTGCTTCCTCACCTCCACAGTAGATACCATGAGTTTCTGCTGTGAGTAGCTAACCCACTCAAAGGTGATAAGAAGTGGGCCGGGGATTTAGCTCAGTGGTTCTGCTGCCTGCCTCGCAAGCACAAGGTTCCAAGTTAGATCCTTGGTACAAAAAAAGTGATGAGTAAAGTAGTTAGCAATCTAAGTCTGACATGGAATTCCTCAAAACCACTGACAACCCAGTCCTTATTCTGTGTATTTGTGTAGCTTCTGTGCCAAGGTCACTTCATGGTTCAGAATAGTTGCTAGAGATCCAGACATTACATCTGCATTAAAACTAGCAGTATTGAGGAAAAGTGTTGAAGAAGATCGAGCCCCCTCCTTTAAGACACACTTCCCAGAATTATACACAAAAACTTTTATAATGCATCTACCTTGACTTAGTAACATGACCATACCTGATAGCAAAGGAGCCTGGGAAATTTGGTCTTTATTGCAGTCAAGCACTTGATAAAAATAAAGGTTGTTAATACTAAGGAAAAAGAACATATTCAGGTACTATCTGTAGTTTCTGCTCCTCCCCTTGCACATGACTCAGCCAGGACATGATCATCATGTGGCCTATGAGGACATGGGGTTTTTTATTAAATGAAAAGGAAAAGATAACATTACCAAAATTTACCAGATACAATTTAAGCTGTGCTTAGACAGAAATGTAAAGCTTCCAGGCACACAGAGATTGACTATTGCTAATCCAAATGGTTGAAATCCACAATGATAAGGAGTTCAGTTCTATGGTTGGGAGGGAATCTTCTACAGAGCCTAATCATGATAGGGACACAATCCAACTTGTGGCTTTAAAAGTGCACCTCAGTTACTCCGTAGAACAGAATATTGTCAACAAAAGAGAACAAAACAGGCAACAAAAAGGCAACAAAAGAGAACCAGACTCTGGAGGAGACTCTGGAGGAGGCCTCTTCAGTGCTTGAAGGAAGAGGTGGGGGGCTAGATGGAGGTAGGAGTGACTCGGGACAGCAGAGATGTGGCTGACCTTTAGCTGAGATGTGAGTGTGATAAAATGAGGCTTGGCCAGGAAGGCCTGAGGATTTTGGGTGAGGACGCCATGCTATTCATGGAGAGGGCCTCTCTGAGGGAGAAACAAACCAATAGAGGGAGGAAATCAGGGCCTTTGCTGGCTGAGTAGCCAGCAGCCCCTCAGAAAGGTCAGAGAGAGAAGATGGATGAACCCCAAGCAAGGGAGAGGTCAGGCTGGAGGTGTGTGTTTCTGGATTCGTGAGCACGTGGAGGATGCTGAAACACGGGAAGCTGGATAAGATCACCTATGGAGGGTGCAGATGAGAAGAGAACAGGAAGAGAGGGGAGGGGTTGACTGGGGAGATGAAAGGAGGAGAGAGGCTAAGGGTAAACTCTTGATGTATTCCAGGCTATAGCAGTCCTGGGTCCAAGGCCATGGATCCCTGGAAACCTTAGTTCCCTCATCTGTGAAATGGGGTCATGCCTGGGAAAGCAGACAGAGCCTCACGCCAGGCTTTGTACCCATTCCAAGTTTTTGGGGGTTTTTTTGGTACCAGGGATCGAACTCGGGTCCTTGCGCTTGTGCAGCAGGTGGCGAAACCACTATAGGGCTGAGGATTTAGCTCAGTGGTTCCAGTGGCTGCCTTGCCAGACTTTGTTAATGGAAGTCAGTCCTTGTTTCAGCATCAAAAGATAAGCAGTGCTTCAAAACAACCGACTACCTTTCTGCAGCCCACTGGAATGTTTTACAGCCAGTTGTTATAAAAATAAGTTGTGGTTTGGTTGTGTTTCTTATCACTGTTTGTCCTTGCTTTGTTTTTCACATCAGCTTATGTGTTTAGGCACAGCCCATGAAACATCATATAAATGTAAAAATTGTTAGTAAAAGTGCTCATAAAACCTCCTTCATAGTTCTCTTGTTTTACGTAACAAATAACATTCCAAAACTCTAGGGAAAAGGATCTGGAAGATTAACAACTAAAAGTTGAGAAAAGATATCTTTTTATTTTTTTTACATTGAGTGCTAGCCACCAAATTTTAAATTATACTCATGCATATCATAACGAAAACAATGAAAAGGAAAATGACTAAGATTTCTTTAGCACTTTCCCCATGTGAGTCTGTAATTATTATTGCACACATCTCATTTGACTTTCCTACTCTCCTAAGAAGGGCATATTACTATTCTCTGGTTACAGTGGGAGAAACTGAGGCCAAGAGAGCCTGAGCAGTGTGCCCAGTGGGGGTGTCAAAGCTGACCTGTACCCCTGCTGAGCTCCTGCTGCCCAGCACTCATGTTCCACTCTGCTGTCTCTATCTCCATGCACCGCACGCTGCTTCTCCACTCAGTTTCCTGCTGCTGCCTGTGGTGACCACTGATGATTCCATGTTGCCATGGCCTCCATTCAGATAACACTGGACTGTCCCGCCATGGGAACAGGGTGCATCACCTTTGACAGTGCCCAGTTCAGCACTGTCCTCTCCCCAGCTCCTCCATGTGGCTGATCTGTCTCCTCCTGATGACCACCTTCCTGTGGGACAGCAGGATACAGGCTGTCTACTCAGTTCCATGAACCCATGTCCTGCATGGCCCACAGTGTGACTGCCTCTGTTAAGCTCTCCCCCGCATTAAAACACCCATGGGAAATGTGTTTGGATAGTATCCTGGGCTTAATGAAGTCCCCCTCCCCTTGCCCCCCACGTCTGCTTCCTGCAGTCCCTGACCTTTGTGTGTGGCCTCCAGGCAAATGATATACCCTGGGTCTGTAAGTACTAAACCTCTTCTAGTTTCACATTGTGGTTGTGTCCTTGAAGTTGAACCCCAAATCCAACCTCCAGCAGCAAGGCTGCCCCAAAGGGCCGGCTGGAGGTGGATCCTTTTCTTGTGCCTTTCTGTTCCACCTCTGGTGGCTGCTAGGGACAGAAGTTTCCAGCTAAGTTGAAAGGAAAATCAAAGAGTTCCATACAAAACACTTCGTGACCTGTTACCACAGATTAGTGACTTAAAACAATACTAACATGTTTTCTCCTTCTGTTAACTCTGCCCTTTCCTATATCACTGCTGTTGCACACATACAGCCCCTTTAAACATTCCTGGAGTTCTCTGCTGGGTGAGAACTGATTTATCTTTAAAGATGGCCCACAAGTGGCACCCTTCAGAAGACAAAGGTTGATTCCCCTTGGCAGGATTAGTAGGGCTGTCCTATGGGTGCCCAGGAAATTTGTTCATACCCATTTTTGACAGGAATTCTTCAACTATCAGTGACCAAACCCAACAGGACTCACTGACCAAGGTACCTGATATTCAAGAGTGAATCTAGCTTCAAGCATGGCTGGATCAAGGATCCCAAACAACACTATCAGCTTCATCCATTTCCTCTCTCCTCTCTACATCTACTCTTACAGTTCTGTCCTCTTCTGTATGCTCTTTTCTGTGCAGGTGGAGACAATGGTTATAACAACACAATTCCAATTCAGCAAACTCAGTGGAAAACAGGACCTTGTCTCTTAAAACACTGATGCCAGTCTTAGGGTGAAATCATTTCCCTGACCATTGCAAAAGCTATCACTTGGGTCAAGTTCTATGTCACTGGGCACCCTGAGTCATGGATCAAAACTTGTATTGAAGAGACAGAGCACTTCAATTCAGCTTCGGTGGGACTCATGGCATGGGAGAGGGGATCCCTCAAAAAAAACCACTCAGAAAAGACCAAAATCACAGTTGTCACAGTCCCCCACAGACTGGGTAGCACTTGGCATTTTGCATTTCCCTTTATTGTTTATACAATTGACTGTCAGTAATGATCACCTCAATTCTATTACTTGAGCACATGCATTTCATTCACTTGACAAATACCCACCCAATACCTATTGCCTTCCAGACACAATGCCAGGCACTTCATTAGCCTGTGTCTTTCTTCTCACTTCAGTACTACAGGCTGTCTGTTTTCATCACCTCCATACCAAAGATGAAAGAAGAGAGGCTCAGGGAGATTTATGTGACAAGCTGAGACCATACAGCTGGGTATAAAAGAAAAGGTAGAATTTAAACCCAGGGCCATTCTCAGCTGAAGACTGGAATCTTCTACTTTAGCATCTAGCCCATTGTCAGGCATGTTGGTCACATGTTTGAGTGAACAAAGGAATGCCACTCCTTGGGAAGATGTAATACACGATTTGTCTCTGCCTGAGATACTCAGAAAGCACATACAGTGAATTGAGTCACAGTGGTATACATCACAGCTTCAGAAGGAACCGACCCTGCTGACAACTGGATTTTGGACTTCAGCCTTCAGAACAGTGAAAGAGCATAATTTTGTTGTTTAAGTCACCTAGTCTATGGTACTTTGTTATGACATCCAGGACAAACTAATCTACACAGACTTACTATGTGTTTGCCCACACACATGATTTTTTTTCCCCCATGTTTAAAAAAGCTCCTAATGATACAATAAGAACACCCAGAAAATAAATCAACCAAATTTCATTTACAGTCAGTATCTTCACCCCCACCACTAGATAAAAGGGCCTTATTGAAAGAAAATAAAACCCTAAAACTTTCTTGTCTCCCATCTTCTACACGAAAAGTTCCCTCAGTGGAAACCAGCACAGGAAATCCAATCCTGTCTGATTTTACTTGGAACCAGGCTTGCTGGAATGCTGAACCCATTTGCTTGTTCGTGCTCAGGCAGCAGTCTTTTGGGGAGGCAGGGCCCCCTTGAGAGCAGCCTAACATCTCAGTTGTTGGGACCAGAAGTACCCAGTATCTGGAACTTTCAGTATAGGCCTGGGGCAGTCTGAGCTAAACTGAAAGGTCGCTTTCCTGCCAGTCATTGCGGCACACACTGCAGAGTTGGACAGACTCCAAGGACAGATTAGAGAATTGGACACCTTGAACAGGACCCCAAACTCTTACTTCATAGTTAAGCAAACTATCTCTGAGCCTCAGTTTCCCTGAGTTTGAAGATGAGCTCATTAGAATATGATTTACCTCCCATAGGTATGGGGAGGTGTAGTGGTACCATAAGCATCAGAGTTTTGTCAAGGGCTCAGATGCATCTGCATGGTCCACTCCCTGTGTTACAAAAAGGCTCCCAGACTCAAATTGTCAGCATTGGAAAAATGAACTCAGACAAGAGGACTGGACAAGGCAAAAGTTTACTTCTGCAAAAGGGCACAGAACAAAGGAGAGTTGGCTCTTTTATCTCTAAGGCAAGAGAGGTAGCTGACCTCTTCCCCATTGGCTGGGTAGAAGGTTTGCAATCTGTCCTGATTGGCTGACTCAGGTGATGCAGGAGGAATCAGAAGGGTTACAGAATAAAGGAGGAATGTAGAGAACAGAAAGTCCTTGGCTTTCGATAAGCTATCTTTGGTTTATAGCTGTGTTCCCAGGGTTCGAACTGAGCAGGCAACTTTGTGAGTAGTGTGCTCAGGAAGGGCGATTCAGGGTAAGCTAGAGCCAGAGATAGAGGCAATCCCATTTGATAGAAAAAACAGAGCTTACTGTTTTCCACACCCACAAGCCCAGCCGAGCATCTCCCTGCATTATGCTCCAGGGCTTTCTGTGCAGTTGCAGTTTGTGTGGCCAGAACAGCAGATGTGACAAACACCAGAGTGCAACCTTCTCCTAATTAGGAAGGAACTGGTGGACCACTGCTCCAATCTCCTTGACCTCCAAGGACATTTCTTAGAGACATTCTGTGTGCTTCTCAGAGACACCACTTGCAACTGTCCCTGGTGCCTAAAATGGCAAATGTGAAAAGCACCCTTGAGGGGCCTATCACTTTCCCACTTCATCTCTTTACTCCTGCTTCCTAGAATCACCACTCAAATAAATCCCCTGCACCAAGCCCTTCTCTCGGGCTCTGCTTTCAGAGCAGCCCAAGTTTAGATGGTAGGATTAAAAATCACACTCAAGGGTAGCAAATGTCAAGCAGGCAACGTTCTTTGTTATTATATATCTGGAATCTCAAGTTCACAGGTACTGGAAACCTTGCCTTTGAAGGTGGGCCATCTCAGGGACCAGGCTGCTCCTAAGGGGCACATGCACTTTTAGTAATAGCCCTGAAAATGGATTGAGTCCACCTGTATGTCACTAAGCTGAAATTTGTTCAAAATGAAAAATGCCTGAAGTGCTGGCAATGTTTCATCAGATTGGATGAGAGTTTCACCCTCCCCACTGGGTAGAATTGTGGGTGTCTAAAATTATAACTCCCTTCTTCCCCTGTTGGTTTTTATGTCCTCAGAACAGTGGGGAAAACAGGAGAAAAACAAGTCTACAAAACAACACAGTGGTGTGATACTGCTGGTGCACAGAAAGGTTATTGTACCTTTCTGATGCTCATTTAGCTTTTATCCAAATAGCTATAGGCAAATGACCTTGTAACAGAAATGTTTCTGAGATTTGCCACAGACAAAGCTTCTGACTTTGACTAAAGACTGAATTGTAAGTGGCTCCAGGGTGTTAGAAAACCTTCCCAAGGCTGTTCTGGGATCAGACTGGATTCAAGAGGAATGACAATAGTGTGCCACACACATCATTTGATTATTAATCATTTACCAAAAGTATTTTCACCTAACAGTTCTCCAGATAACCTGCTCAAGGGTGCTTTAAATCCCAGGACTGGAGTGTGACTTGGCTCTTGTTGCCTGAGGTGAGCTACACCCAGGTCCCCTACAGCACCAATGGAGAGGCAGCTCCACAGGGCTTGCCAGGCACTGAGGGACAAGAAGTTTAGGAGGATTAACCATGGGAACCATCTGGTTTGAGACGTCTTGAAAGAGACAGCTGAAGAGAAATAAAGAGTCAAGGAATAGGATCCCCTATCTACCCCCCTCAAACTTTCACACACTTTGAAGTCCTCTGTGGATTTTGCTACAATGTTGATTCTGATCCAGTGGGTGTGGGATGGAACCTGAGATTCTGCATTCATAACAGGCTCCCGGGTGTGCTGAGTGTTCACAGATGGACTTGGAGCAGGAAAGTTTTGCCAGGAGGACTATAAAGTGGACATCTGAGCAGAAGTTTGGTCTCCCTGGGGAGGGCTGTCCAAGCTCTGGTCAAGTCACTGCTAGGGACATGAGGGGACAGAGGATAGGAAGGCTGAGAAGATTTGGGGGTTAAGGGAGTTTGAGGGATTCCCCAGGAAAATCATATGTTACCACTTCTACTTCAGTGAAATCAGAGAACAGAGCTAATTTCTCCAGATAGCGTTATGATTTCTGTGCTGAAAGATGCTTTAATTAATTAAACGCATTTAGAGACCACTTCCTAAGTAAGCTGTCAGCACCCAGCCCCTGTTACCAATACAATCAGAGAGTGTCAGTCCTGCAAGGCTCTGGAGATCAATTTATCCAATTCCTCCAATTTTCCTGAAAAGCAGGGCTTGAAAAGCAAACTTCAGAGGGATTGGACTTCTGATGAAGCCCTCTCAAATGAAGCCATTTGGGGGAGCCTCAAACTATCCATATCAGGGTATCTAAGTGTTTTTATTTTTGTAATAACTACTAGCAAGAGAGCTCTGGAGACACCCTGGCCTCCCCACCCTGTTTCCCCAGGTGATCTTTCACCTCATTCTGAAACTCTGTCACTTCTTATTTTCTTTCATTGTTTGTGTGTGTGTGTGTGTGTGTGTGTGTGGCATTGGGGATTAAACCCAAGACCTTCATGGTGAGCTCCAGCTCCAGCCCTTTTAATTATTTATCTTATTTTTTGAGACAGGGTCTCACTGAGTCACTAAGTTGCTCAGGCTGGCCTTGAACTTGTGATTCTCCTGCCTCAGCCTCCCAGAGAGTTAGGATTATAAGCATGCACACCTTGCCCAGCCTTTCTGTCACATCTGAATATGAAAACAGTCTCACATGAATAAAGGAACAGCTTTACTTATTTTAGAGTTTGAATCTCCTATTTGACTTAAAGATTTGCCAACCCTTCCCCAAAAGGCCCTGCAAGTGGCCGCAGAAGGGGGTACCCCAGCCCCAGGGGATAAGAAGGAGAAACACCGGCTCCTTGTCTCTGCAGCCAAGGTAGAATCTGCAGTCTCCTTTTTTTTTTATCACTGACTCTGGGCTCTCTGTAGAGCAGTTCTCAAAGACCCATCCTTGCTGAGGCATTAAAGGATGCTCAGATTCATAAAGGTTTAAAATAGGTTTGTAGATTCTCTGGTTTCTCTCCTCTTGAGTGTAAACAGCCTTAATGATTCATTTCTAGCAAACAGAGTGTGGCAGCAGTCACGCTGGGTGACTTCTGAGCCATGTCAGCAAACGTGATCCAAATTTACCCAGCTCTGTCTCTTGGGACACTGGCTCTGGGAACTGGCCACCGTGCTGTGAAGAAGCCAAGCATAGAAAGGCATGTGCAGGCATGTCGAGCAATGGCCCAAGCCAAGGTCCCAGCCACAGAGTAGTCAGTTGTGGGGGACCCCTAAGCCACACCTAGCCCTCACCCTGGTATCTCTAGCTGTGATGCGTCATCAGAGAGGAGCTGTCAGTGAGAACAGCCCAAAGTGCAGTCATGAACAACAGGGTGAGTTGTTTTGTCAAGCCACCAAGTTCTGGTGTGGCTTGCTGCCCAGCACTAGACAACCACAAACAATCATCATTGGTTCTTTGGAAACCCCAGTGGGAATCTCCATGCCCTCCAGACCCCTGCACAGGCAATCTGGCTCAGGTTCCTCTTTCCCCACCCCGAGGTCTGTTCTGGGCCACCTGCTTCACAGCTTCTTGATGCTAAGGTCTCTGTGCCCAGAGGCTGCCTGGGAGAGCAGCCTCCTACCTTCAAGGTGTCCAATGACGCATGAAGACAGCTATATCCTCTCTCTGCCTCTAGGGTGATGAGAAGGCTACCCTACTCCTCCTCACATCTCATCCCATCTCCTGCATCCTCCTCATGCCGCTTTCTCCATGCCCAGGAGCTGCTGGGCTGGAGCTTGATAACACCTGGCCAAAGAGATCATAACCAGGCAAAGAAAAGGAGGGCATTGCCCTTCACTCCACAGTCCCCCCCTGTCTTCTGAGCTTCTGTCTGTCCATGACAAGAGAAGAGAGATGGTGTTAATGACAGTGGAGATTCTGCCTAACTGGTAACACCCAGAAGCCCTGTGGGGAAGTGTTAGGTCCCAGCAACCAGTGGATCTTGGCACTCAGGCAGAGGGAACACTCCCTATCATGGCTGCCATGAGTCCCAGGTCCAGCAAGCACTGCATGACTCTTGGGTGGGCCCTGCAACCCTTCACTGTGCTCAGCCCCACAGTAAGCACAAAGTCTGTCCCAACTGCGCAGCTCTGCTAGAGGAGCAGGAATGCAGCTGTGTGGTGCATATGAGGTGTGATCACAAAATACAGTGAATGTTTAAATTTTTTTAAAAATTATTACAATAAAAGACACATTGCGATTATTCCCCTCAAAATATTCTCCCTCATTTTGAACACACTTATCCCATCATACTTGCCACTTTCTGAAGCAGTTCTGGAAGTCCTCTTTTCTGTATGTCTTTTGTTGTGGCTATCTCAATGTCCTGAATTGATGTAAACATTTGCCTTTCATGGTCACTTCAACTTTGGGAAAGAACCAGAAGTTACATGGTGCCAGATCCAGTGAATAAGGTGGATTAAGAAATACCATAATGTTTTTATGAGTCTGACTTTCCACTGGATGGCACTTGGCAGCAGGATTCATCAGACTTTTGTTTACACCTTATAAACATACAAAAGACAACTTCTAGAACTGCTTTAGAAAGTGGCAAGTATGACGGGATGAGTGAGATCAAAATGAGGGGTGTATTTTCAGGGGGTTAATGGCAATGTGTCTTTAACTGCAATAATTTTTTATTTAAACATACACTATTATGTATTGATTAGCCCTTGTACATGAAAGGGTATAGCTATGTTCCAATAAAACTTTAACCATTAAAAGTGACAATGAGGGGACACCCGATCAAGGTCCCGAGTCACGTGGAACACTCCAAATCAGCCCGCTGCAGACAGGCAGGTCTGCAGACACCCTACCGAAGTCCCGAGTCATGTGGAACACGCCAAATCAGCCCGCGCCCCAGCAACAATCAACTGGACCCCCCCGCCCCCACCGGCTCCTCTGTACAGCCACCTAGTTCCACACTACAAAGACGCAGAGGACACGGGACCACCAGACCATGGCACTGAGTCCTGCTGCTCCCGGCCCAGAGGTAGGGGCTTCTGAGCCACCGTCCCACTGCTCCTGGTCCAGAAGAAGGGGCTTCCCGGTCACCATCCCTGCCGCTGCTCCCAACCCACAGGAAAGGGCTTTTGGGCCATCTTCTGTCCCACCACTCCTGGCCCAGAGGAAGGGGCTGCTGGCCACCATCCCTCCCACCTCTCCCAGCCCAGAGGTAGGGGCCTCTGAGCCTCCATCCCACTGCTTCTGGACCAGAGGAAGGGCCTTCCTGGCCGCCATTCCTTCCGCTGCTCCCAACCCACAGGAAAGGGCTTTGGGGCCACCATCCCTACTGCTGCTCCTGGCCCCTGTCCCACCTCTCCCAGCTCAGAAGAGGTAATCTGTGCAGGGACCAACAGCCCCCCCACCAGTCGAAATGAGAAAACACATAAATAAGTCTCAAAACCAGACTTCTAGATCACCTACAGCAACCCCAAAGGGAAATGAGATGGAACACTCTGATACTCAACATCCTGGACCCACTGAACTGGCAAC
>NW_004624773.1:6687579-6699263 GCF_000247695.1 Heterocephalus glaber
AAAAAAAAAAGTGACAATGAGGAGGTTTGGTCCAAGGACTTCAGTTTTCCACCCTTCACCCAAGTTGACTCCATTCACAAAGCTCCACACTCAGCCCTAAGGCTCTGCTCAGCAATATCAGTTCTTCAGGTCTCGATTTTGGGCAGTAGAAAAGATCTCAGTGAATGTCAAATAGCAGCCCAGAAGAATGTGTTCAAAGAGGCAGCAGAATCCTCAGCGATGACTCTGGAATATCTCCTTTCCTTTAGGTAAAATTTTTGGGTCTTCTATTTTCATTCATGAAACAGAAATATTTGAACATTAACTATGTGTCAAACACTGTGCCCAGTGCTGGGAATATAAAAAAGATCAAGGCAAGACAGCATTCTGATTTTGGACAGCAGTTACAGATTTGAAGATTTGAACAAGCAATTACAAATGGGATGAGTCTCAAATCAGGAAGCTCAGAGATATGGGAGCTCTCCTGGAGGAGCTAAGGCCACCTGAGGGGTTAGGGGGAGGCTGAATCTAGAGGAGGAGGCTGGGGACATGCACTGTAGGTGGAGGGACAGCAGGCACACAGACAAAGAGAACTTCACAGCATCCTGATGGAGGGTGAACCTGCAGACCACACATCACTCGGCCTTTGACCCAGCCTGCCTTTGACCTTTCACAGTTCCTCAAGGCCAAAACCCCTGCCATTTCCCAGCAAGCCTGGATTTCTGGATTGGTTGGTTGCACAGAGTTTAAAACCTTTTGAACTATTTGCCAAAATTAGGAAGTCAACAGCTTTCAAATAAAATCTGTGTCTCTGGCTTCTCTTTCTAAAAATCCTGCCACCTGGGTCTAATTCCTACCCAGGAACAGTTGGCTTGGAGCTGCTGGCAGCTGCCCTCTTACATGGGTACATGATCCTATTTTTGTCCCAGCCTCCACCACTCCCAAAAGCCTCATCCCAGGTCTGATTTGCTCATTTTACATTATCCACCTGGCAGGTGTAGGCAATTCAGTTTGTGATTTTCTGTGCTGGGCAAGACTCACCCCACAAAGAAAAAACTGGGTTCAAGACTATGGGAAAGGAGTAGTTTATGGTAACCATGGCCTCCAAAGCAAATGTGCACCATGCTAAAGATTAACAATGTTTCCCAGAAAATCCAGTCACCTGAGCTCAATCAGCAGAATCCTTCAGGTTTTGCTTCTAAACTCAGTGAATGCTGGACAGGGAGAGAGGAGAAGGATGCTTTCTTCTCATTTAATCAAGGATCTTCTTTGCCACAAAAGCAATTCTGTGGCACAGGGCTCTTCTCCAAGGTGAGGTTTTTGAAAGTGTGTCCCAGAGAATCCCAGATCCAAATGATACTAAAATGTGTTTTAAGAACAGTCTGAATGTTGGATATATCAGATGTTAGAGGCTGGCTCTGATCCAGGAACCCTTGAGGGAAGGACTAACATCAGCCAAGTCCCATGGAAGACAGCTCTAGGCTGGTTTCCACTGTAAATGATCCCTCAGAGTTGTCCCAGCTAGGATGACATATTGGTCACGGGACAAGGGCTGCCCCCAGGGGAAGCAAATTTCCGAGCACTTTCTGCTCTACTTGAGATACATTACTGGAAGGGAGCTTGAAAGCTTGATGAAACCAGAAGTAGGAGAAAAACAGGAACAAGGGATCCCAGGCAATCTGTGGCACCCTATGACAGTTGGCTAAATGACTTACGAAGGGGAAAATGTTTCTTGTCCTCAGGACTTTTTAATGTGAGCCATTACAATCCATGGGAAGGGAGAGAATATACAGCAACTCCCAGACTGACTATGAAACTTTTTTTCTTCTGGAATGCCTACAGGTCACAGGTAGGAAACCCTTGCTCCTCAGACCTTGAATGGTGGGAAGAGGAGAGCAGGAAAGAATTTCTCTTGACTTCAGCCAAATATGGTCTGCCCTGAAGTTCTCTGAGAGCCAAAGGCAGAATTGGGAGGGCATGCTTTGTATGAGGAAGGCCCTGGGTTCAATTTCCAGCCCCATTTAAAACAACAAAAACAAAAACAAAACCTAGCTAGACTGGGTTCCGGATGTTTCAGAGCATCCTTGGCAGAGTGTTCCTGCTGCCTCTTGGCTTCACTGTGGATGCTCAGTGTGTAGCAAACACCGAACTGAGCCAACAGCATGAGAGTCGAGTGCCTCTGCAGCCCCTGAGGGCTTCCTGAGGATAACCCTTTCAGACTTTCATTCTTAGACACTCCAGCTCCTTCCCTGACTTTCAGAGCTGGTCATTCTGACTGACCTTCCCAACCAAATCAGGAAACTTTCAGTAACATCGAACTTTAGCATGGGAGACTCCATTTTGATTCTTGGTCTGATCTGTTGAGATCCAGAGCAGGAGCTTAGTTTAAAACAATGCACCCCTGTAATGTTTATTTGCTCTTTGTTTTTTATTTGTTTCTTGTAGAGGTGAGGATCAAATCCAGGTCTTCCTGCATGCTGGGCAAGCTGTGCCACTGAGCCACATTCCCATGTCCTGCCTTTATCCTTAATATAATGTATTTAACTGAAAGTTTCTACTATTTAATATTTAATGTTTGTGTTTAGCACCCAGCTCACAAAATTCCTGAAAAATTAACAATCAGCTCTTGAAAGTTGGTAGAGGCAACTTCAGCACACCATGACAGAGACTTAGTTGAAGATCCTACCTTGGATAAGCACATTAGCAAAATGCACATATTTGAAAATTTATGTCCAAATTCTTGGACACTTCAAAGACATTCCAAACTCCTTTATGGGTTTTAGAGAGACCCTGATTCCTTCCTGCCCTGTAAGAGCATTTTGAGGGCTGGTGTTAAGGAGGGAGGGAGAAATTACCTTTGTCCTGGGAAAGGGAGTTTGCAGGTCTTTCCTGTGATCTGTCTCCCTTCCTCCATACCTCAACTGGTGCAGGATGCCACCATGCAGGGCTTCAGGAAGCACTGTGTCCCTGTCAACTCCAAGCTCTTAATGTCTCTCTGCAGCTATTGGGGCCCACCTGGCTGGTACTATCTTATCAGAAGCTGCTGACAGCCACAAAGAGTCAAGAGAGGAAGCAGAGGCCCATTATCTCCCTTCCTTGCCTCCAGCTGAAAGGCAAGCTCTTGGCTGTCTGTGAGGGGCAGAATACTGTGTCTCTACACTTGGTCAGGAACAAGAGAGGACAAGGTCGATGCCATGAGCAGAATCCAAGCCTTAGTGAGGAGGGGGCCAGCAGGGCAGAGAGAAGAAGGCTTTCATGCTTCAGATCATTCGCACATATCATTCCTGTGAGGGAGATACAGCTATTATCTGAAAGCAGCTCAGGAATTTACCTTGGCCAAGGTCACACAGTGATAGAGCAGGAGTCAAACACAGGTCTATCAGATTGAATGCTCAACCTCTTAACTCTTCTGCTATTGTCCATATATTTAATCCTCTCAAAAGCCACTTTCCTCATTTTACAGATGAGACTGGGCTGACCATCTAGACTCTGTGCCACATGACAAAGATCCAGGATTCTGCTGGTTTCCACTGGAACAATGTGAGTGCCCAACAAAGCACTGTGTCCTTCTGGAGCTGTGTCCTTTGTTTCTGTGCAGGCAGAGGAAGAGGAGGAGGAGGAAAGGAGGAGCCAGGGAAGGTTGAGGGTTGAAATAATCGTCATGAAAGAACAGCAAGGGTATGAGCTATAGCATCCACACCTGGCTGCAGGTGGGTGGTGATGCTCCGAGTGGGAAAATGGGAGGGAAGGGGTGCGAGGAGAGCCCTGGTCCTCCCAAGCACTGCAGCCCTGCTCCCTGAATTTCTAGAGATGAGCTCATGGATAGCTGATCCCCTTTGTTCTCATGGCAACTGGGCCCAGCCCCTTCTGCTAGAAATTGGGGCTGGGTGGGTGGGCGGTGGGAAGTAATGTCAGAGGCGGTGACAGTAGTTGCAGTCACCATCACTGTCCTCCATTATCCACACGGTACCAATGGTAACCATGGCAACAGGCCAGTGGGAGTCATCAGTGAAGATGTTTATCCTACCCAGTGGGTGGGGCTCAGAGACAGTTGTGCACACCAGAGACCACTCCCTAGGAAATGACTCCATTTCCATGGCTTGGCTTATGTATCTTACTACAGCTTCCATGGGTCAAACCCCGGTTCCAACAGGTGGGCCAAACTTGGACAAGTCACCTAACTCCTCTGAGCCAGTCTCCACCCCTGTTCACTACAACATTTGAGGCTGATGTTATTATTCAAAGAGTGGCTGTATCTCTCTCATTACTGAATGGTAGCCAGATCCAGCTGTGAACCAGTATAACTAAGCCAGGCAACTCTCCGCCTAGGGCCCCAGCTTCCCCACCTGAGAAGGTGAAACCTGCAAGCAGTTGGCATGGGTTCATGGTTTCTCCATGACTACTGAGCATGGGCTGTGTTTTCCTGAAAGCAGAGATGAACATAGGATTTGAATGCAGGTAATTTATAGGGGAGGGGATCCCAAAACATAAGCAGGAGACTGAGGAAGTGACAAGGGGAGTAAAAGGGGAAGACAATCATGAACAAGTTGCCTCACGGATCCCAGGAGCTCATGTCCAGTGAGCCCTTGGAGAACCAGGCAGAACATGCCTGTGACATGTCCCACCTGGGGATAGGGAAGTGGGGGAATCATCTAACAACTGCCGGCTCATGGGAGAGAAAGCCCCCAAAAGAAAGATGTTAGTGCAGGAGGTGGGAGACAGTTACTGCTTCAGAGGGTAGGCAGGGTGACAGGGCTAGGGCTCTGGAGTGGAGCAATTACTCCAGGAGAAAATGCCCAGCCTGAGCTGGTACATAGTAGCCCAAGGAATTCATATCCTTTCCTAAAATGATGTTTTATTCTTACTGTGGCTTTTGTTGCTCATACACAAATATTTATGCTCCCTAGAAGCCATAGTCTACATGAAACTAGCCCAGCAGATAGAGCCTCAGTAGCCTCTTTGGCATGAATCAGCCCTGAGGGTGAGCGTGGTCCAGCTCTGCCATTTCTCACTAGCATGATGCCCTAAACAACTGCTGAGATGCCTTCCAGACTCTGTTTCCTCATCTGTAAAATGGAACAATAATAATTCTTACCTTGCAGGGCTGTGACATGAATTAAACATGAAAATGAGCAAATGAGTTGTCCCCAGAATTTTTCTGAGAAGGGCTGGATAGTAAATATTTTAGGCTTTGTGAATAGTCTCTGTTGCAACTATCCAGTTCTGCCATTGTACCATGAAAGTAGCCATGACAATGGATGCAAATAAATGGATATGGCTAGGTTCCAAAGAAATTTTATTTACTAGAACAGTAAGAGGCCAAAGTTGGCCCATTAGTCATAATGTGCTAACCTGTGGTGTGCAGTACAGTAGCTGGTTCACAGTAGCTGTAATTATGATGGCCACAGCTGAGAAGGAACTCCATTCCAAGCCCTTTGCAGTGGAGCTAAGCTTAGCTTCTTCCTCATGCGTGTTACCTGCCAGGCATTCAAAGCAGCCCTTAGCACCTTTAGTCCTTGCTACTCACAGCATGGTCCACCTACCACTAACATCATCACCCCTTGCAATTTTGTAGAAAGGAAGAATCTGAGGACTCATCTCAGACCTGCTACGTCAGAATCTGGATCGGGACAGGGTTCCCAGGTGACATCTGTGCTCCTGGTGGCTGCGCAGCCCCATTCTCCCCCCCCCTTCCCTACCCAGTCAACCACCACCTCCCTGGAGAACCTCAGAGCAGGCCCCCTGGGGCTCACACCACCCCTCTGCCCTCACCTTCGCACCCTCCACCCCAGGCATCCTCTCCAGCTGCAGGCCCCGTATGCCTGGGGTTGGGCCATGGCTCACATGGGGTCCCCTTGGCTGCACCCACAGAGATGTCCCCAGCCTTCGGTCAGGTGAGCCTACACCCTGCTTCTGAAAACTACCTGTCCTCTCCAATAGCACCAAGTGGCCATGCCCACCAGGCCGCCCGGCCCATTTCTTTGGCTCCTTCTCCTCCTCCTCCCCCAGCACTCTCTGCCTCAGGCGCTCTCCGGGAGCCAATTTTCCAACTCTAATACCTGCTGGAGGATGGCTCAGGGCTGTTCTGCCCAGGGCAGTAGCCTTTTATCCCTGTGCCTGCTGAGCCCTTGCTATACTCTTGCAAACAGAGATGTGCTCATGATAGTGTAAAATACAGCACACACTAGATTTTTACTAGAAAAAAGGAGAACATAAAAGTTCCCATTAACAATTTGAAACTCCAACTTCATGTTGAAATGATATTTCAGAGATATTAGGTAAAGGTAATTTGAAAATTAATTCCATCTGTTTCTTTTTCTTCTTCTTTTTAATGTGGCTACTAGAGATCTTTTTAAAGTGACATGTAAGGCTTGCAGTATAGTTCTGTTGGACAGACCTGGTCTGGCGGGGAAAGTTTCAGGATTAAAAATGCAGGTGCCAACTGCCTGTGTTCTAGGAAAGAGCAAATCATCCCAACACTCATGTAGTGGGAAGGAAGACCTTATTCAAGATGATGGCAACAGAGGTATTGAAAGAGGGGAGAGGGGGTCAGGGCTCGGTTCCAAATACATCAAAGACAAAGGGAGGTTTCATAGCCAATCAGCAAACAAGGTTGGCAGAAGGCAAGAAACTGCTATGAGGAGATAATGCAAGGCAGGAGAATTCTTGCTAAAATAACCTCATAGGACTCTTGCTAAAGACCAGCCAAGGACTTACATATACCACAAAAGTGGGGGTGAAGAATGTGATCAGATATCAAGACAGATTAGAAATCAATGGTGGGGGCTTCTCACCAAACTGACTTAGAAGAATTTGGGCCAGGTAGAATGTGGGCCAAGGTCAAGGTCTGGTCAAAGGGAGGGCTCAGAGATCCAGGCATGTTGGCATACTCTTATAATCTCAACATTCTGGGAAGTTGAGGCAGGAGGACTACAAGTTTGAGCCTAACCCAAGGAACCTAGTTACTTAATTAGACCTTGTCTCAAAAATTGAAAAAAATATTTAAATGCTCCAGGACATATCTCAGTGCAAAGGCCCTGAGTTCAATCCCCAGCAGCAAAAAACAAGATGAGGGGTGGGGTGGCTCAGAGGATCCTGACTGAAATTTGGTCTAGGAGAAAGTGTTTGTCAGTTCAGATCCTGGCTCTACCACTGTCTGGCTGTGGGATGCTGTTGACACTGGACATCCTCTCTGTGCCTTTGTCCCCTCATCCAGCAAATGTGATCATAACAGTGTATACTTCCAAGACTGCTTCGAGGGTTCCATGAGATGACAGTGCTGAGTTCCTGCCACTTTGCCTGGCCCATCTTCAGCACTTGGCAACTATGTGCTTTTGTTACTATCCTGGCCTCTGTGACCCAACATGCAATATGCCACACATATTTGGGAGAACTCATTTTTGAAACTTCCAGGAACCCTGCATTTGGAGCACTGGAGATGAGGGCACAGAATCCTGGTTTCCTCCTTATTCACACACCTTTCCAAGCACCTGTAGCAACTCCAGCACACTGTAAGGGTTACTGCTGTATCCCCTGAAGATCTCCCCAACCACTCAGCCATTTCACCAATAAACGAAGACTCCACCATGTCACAAGTTCCACAAAGCTAGTCCTGCCTCTTCCCAGCTGGGAGACCTACTCCCCTTCAATGGCCCAGAGAAACACAGCTTCCAACCATGGATGGATCACAGACTTTTGGATCCTTCACAAATGCCCAGAACTGCACTTAATTTGTGTATGCTTGTCCAGTCGATTGAAAATAGCTCTCTCACACACACTCACTCACTTAATTTGAAACCCTTAGTGACTCCAGAGCAAGTAAATTACAAGGAAACATTTGTTGTGGGCAGATGTGACAGTCCAGGACCATTGGCCTAAGTGAGACCATTAAATATGTGTCATGTTGGAAAGGGAACAGGCAGTCCAGGTCTCCAATGAGGAGATTTAGGATTCTCCAGAGAGAAAAGAAAGGTATTTTGTGGCCAGCAATCCTAGCTCATCCTATGAGACAGGCCTTAGAAACACATCAAAATGAGGGCAGTTGACTAAGATCCCAGCCCCACATGGGGAAGTCAGCTCTGTTTATTGGACCCAGATGCACATTCTAGTGAATAGTCATCTTGGAGAAAAGGTTTTTCTGAGTGACTCTGCACCCAGGAGAGACCTTGTGTAAACCAAAGATGGCAGTTTTGTTCCCTCATCCCACCTCTCCCAGTGTCCACCTTTGCTCAAGTAGCCAGAACTTTGATAGATGCAGTACCCTGACTATAATGCATGAGACTCACCTAGAATGCCTGTTCAAAATGCAGGCTCCAAGGTCTGACTTTCAGGTTTAGAGAGCTGAAATAGCACCCAGGGATATACAATTTCATTTTTAAAACAAACAAACAAAAATGCAGGAGAGGTAGTAATTGCAGCAAACTGTCCTCCTTGGCACCTACAAGGCCATAGAAGCCCAGTTGCATGAGGCTTCATGTCTGCTAGCACCCCACCCACTCTGTGCACCCCAAGGGAGGCAGCTCTAAAGTCTGTAGAGGAAGTTTCTGTCCTTCCTTGGCTGTGACAAATCCTGCCCAAGTCAGCAAGGAAAGGAGTTTGAGTGTACTGTTCCAGTGTAAGAAGCTTGTTTTGATTACACTTCAGAAAACTGCCTTATGCTACTGTCGTCTATGGTGGTGATCTGAATGAATCAGCCCCAGTCCCTGGTTATATCTCACCCCTTAATCCCTCCCAAGATTTACCCTCAGGCAGGCCTGGCCCCACACCAGGCTGCACCACAGGGAAGGCACCTGGAGAGCTCTTGTTTTAATGCCAGTGCTCATGTACTTTACCCCACAGCATGAAGTCAGAGTCCCAAAGGGTCTGGCCCAGAGTCCGCCAGCCACAGAGTATTCTAACCAGTCCCTGGGCGATTCCAAAAGTAGTCGGGTTAATAACATTTCTACAAGGTTTCCACCCTGGCTGCACATTGGATTCCCCAAAGGAGCTTTAAAAACCATGATGATGCCCAGGGCCTACCTGGAGAGAGACTAAATTAATTAGTTTAACATTCTTGCCAGGCATTGGGGTGTTTTAAAATCTTGCTCAGTGGAGAACCACTATCTAAGTAAGCCTTGGCTTTCTGCAAAAGAAGTCCTGGTGCAAACTCCTGGAGTTGTCATTAACAAACATCTTTAGGCTTCTCTGGGGGGTCTAAGGAGGAGTGAAAGTTTGGTTCCCAAACTCCATGATCTCCAAAAACAGAGCATTCCATACATGTTTGTTGACAAGAGGAACTTTGGTGAGTCTGAAAGCCAACCTGGAAATTCAGTAGTTTGCGAACTTCTAGTGCTCCTCAAAGTATGGTCCCTGGATGGGAAACCTCAGTATCAGAGAAACTTGTTAGACATGCACGCCTTTGGGTGCCACCCAAGCTACTCGATGAGGGATGGGTGGCTGGGTGGGGTCTGGCATTCCTTATTGGGTAAGATCACAGAGGCACTCTGAAGCACACATCCTCCAGTTTGAGAAGCATTCCTTTGGCATTCATAGGGATCTCCTCAGAAACACAAGATACCTGCTCTCATTGCAGGAAATCTGGTCCTGGAGTTTTAGACTATTAGTACCCCAGGATAAAAATGGATCCAGGATTCTACTTTGAAAAGGCCGGTGGAAGATGACTTCCCCTGCAGGTCTATACTCTGCCTGAGCAACATCCTGCCCTCTGCTCGGACTCCTGTCTTCCCTCCAAAGCTCACATCCTTGCTCAGAAGCTTCTGGAGTATTAAGCTCTCCCTCCTTCCCTGGCCTTCCATAGAAAATGGGTGGATCAATACCACAGGTGGTGGTGAAGGACAGAACCTGGGCCCCAGCCCCTGAGGCTTCCACTGCCAGTTGAGGACTGGAAGATCCAGGATGAAATATCCAGTGACTCCCAGGCCTTGTGAGACTGGACATGTTTGTTTAATCTTTCCAGGTGTATGGTCCCAGAGAGGATGATTTGTTTCCTTTCATCTTCCTCCATGATACACTTTACAATTGCAGTGGGTCCTGCCTGCCATGGGTCTGTGCTTGCTGAGGACAGCGGACTCTGCCAGGCTGGACCCAAGCCAGCCCAGCCTCTTCCTGAGCACCCTGTGCAGGCTGGTGGTAGACAAAGCCCAGCCCCTCTGCCAGCTCACACTTCCAGGACACTTGGCCCCTCATGCTCCATTTCTGTTATCTTTGAGGGAGCTTGCCTTTTAATTTGTCTAGGCAGCAGCCATGCTAATAAATGGGACCCAGCCAAAGAGTTGTATCTGAAACAATAGCTGCTCAGTTCCACCCACCAATTTGTCCCAGGCACCGTTTGTTATGAATCTTCTGAGCCCATTAACCCGTGAACCTGGAGATGGTATCTCCCTGGGGATGAATTACCTTTATTTCCAGACATGTGTTTGCTTATTTAGCACCCTATTCCTAAAAGGAGCCCTATTTGGCACTGCTTTCCAGAAATGGAGGGGAAGAGCTGACCTGCCTCCCAGAGGGGAAACAGCTCTGGAAGAGCAGCCATGCCTCAAGTAACAGCTGACACTCATGGCACAGTTCTCATGGGCCAGGTACTATACTAAGTGCCTTCTATGCATTGCTGTTCAAATCACACCACCACCCTGAGTCCCAGGTAGGATTCAGAGTCTCATTTTGTGAGAGGGGCGCATCTAGAGCACAGAGAGGTTCAATGACTTGCCAAAGAGAGCTCAGCCCAGAAATGTGAGAGTGGGATTGGAACGCAGCCACTTGCTTCTTGGAAGCTAGCTCTCTCACTACACAGCTGAGCTCCTACCTGTAACCTCTCCTGTCTTGGGTTGGGTACCGGGTAGGGCACTTGAGTCACAGGAAGGAAGAGTTCACTGGCCTCTATCAGTGTTTACTAAGGCACTGCACTTTGAGAAAAGATGGTTGACTAGAGTACCACATCTGACTATTTTGAATTTCAGTGCTTATTTTAATTGTCCACACTGTTTTATTCATGTGGGTAAAGGGTCCAGAAATAGGGCAACCCAGAGAGTAAGAGGCTTCTTGGTCAATGTGCCACCGCTCCCAGAGCAGAGGAGAAGGCTTCTGGGTTGATCTGCCACTGCTCCCAGCGTGGAGGACAAGGCTCCAGGTTGACATGCCATGACTCCCAGAGCAGAGAAGGAGGCTTCCGGGCCAACATACCACAGCTCCCAGCACAGAAGAAGAGGCTTCTGGATTGATGTGCCACCACTCCCTGCAAAAAGAAGGAGGCTTCCAGGCCAATGTACCACCACTCCCAGCAGAAAGGAGGTGAGCCACTCCAGAGCCAGCAGCACTGTCCCCCCCACCACACCCCCACCCCCATTGAAATGAGAAGACACGTAAAGAAGCCTCAAAACCAGACTTCCAGATCACCTACAGCAATCCCAAAGGGAAATGAGATGGAACACTCTGATACTCAACCACCTGGACTCCCTGAACTGTCAACAAAAGAGGATCTGGAAAAAATGAAATCAGAAATAATTTCTCAGATAATAGGAGAAATTGTGCCCCTAGTGCAAGACATGATTAATAAATCTAGAGAAGAACTGAAGAACATGATGGAATTCCAATGTAGGAAACAAGTGGAATCCATAAAACAGATGCAAACAGATTTTCAGGAGATGAAAAACTCCATTGAAAGTCTACACAGCAGAACGAAACAATGTGAGGACAGAATTTCAGATATA
>NW_004624773.1:6704249-6726033 GCF_000247695.1 Heterocephalus glaber
TTTTTTTGGTACCGGGGATTGAACTCAGGACTTTATGCTTTTGAGGCAGGCGCCGGAAACACTGAGCTAAATCCTTGGCCCTCAGGAGCTATTCCTATTCCCCAATAAATTTTCCCACTCTAAAAAAAGAAAGGGTCCGGAAAATCTACCTAATATTGCACCACTCTGTCACCATTTGTTTGAATGGAGATCCACCCACATGCACTGGTAAATACAAGAAGATGTACCTAGGGCTCCCACCTTTGAGGGGGTCCTTGGTCTGAAAAATCTTAGACCAGAAGTGATTTATCTCCCCAATTTACATTGCTGATTGTTAGGAACTGGATTAGCCTGCACATAACAAAACCAAAATTCTATTGTTTGAAACATATTTCATTCCCTTACACTAAGGTTTGTTCTGTAACACAGTGTTCTCAATCATAACACATGGGAATCGTCAGGAAAACTTAAAAAAAATTATCATGCCAAGGTGCATCCCAAAATACCAGTTATATCACAATGTCTAGGAGTAATAACTAAGGAACAGGATTCTCACAGCTCCCCAAGTTATTTCCTGTGTAGCAGGGTTGCTTGAGAACCAAAGCTTTACCATCAACCCAACCCCAGCAACTTGTAATGATATGGCGACATCCCAAGCCAACCCATTTTCCTTCCATCTTTCTCTGCTTCAACCCACAGCATCTGGCACTCATTCCCAAGGTCACCATATGGTCCAGTACAGCTGCTGATGCCCCAGCTGTCACATCTGGACTCCAAGCGAGAAACCAGAAGGAAGGGAAGTACCAAATGACATACGGACTACCTCCTGTGGAGTGAATTTTTAGTGTCCTTCACTAAGTTAATATGTTGAAGTCCTAATCTCCAACATGGCTGTATTTGAAGACAAGGATTATAGAAGTAATTAAGATGAAATGAGGTCATAAGAGGCTCCTCTGATAGGGTTAGTGGCCTTACCAGAAAACATCTCTCCCCTCTTCCTCCTAAGTGAGGACACAGTGAAAAACACACCAGGCAGAGGGTCTGGCCCATGTTGGCCCATGCTGGTTCCTGGATCTCAGGCACCCTAGCCTGCAGGACCTTGAAGAAATAGATACCCAAGCTCAGCTGCTCACTGTGTGCCATTCTGTGACAGCCTGAGCAGGTAAGACAGTGGCTGAGTCACACCTTTCCTCTCCTCCCAGAAGCCACATACACACTTCTATTTCTCCTCTTGGGCCAGAACACAAAACATGGCCATGTCCACCTCCAGCTGCAGAAGGGGTTGGTAATTGCCACCTTTCTGCTGGGTTCACTACCACTTCAAATAGAAGCAGGGTTCTGTGACAAAGGGAAATCCTATTGGGTGCCAACTAGCAGCCTCTTGCTTGAGATTATAATGAACAGGGAGATGGTGCCAGGGCTGGGAGGGAGAGAGGAAAAGGAAAAAATGAAAGGAGTGAGTAACTAGGAAATAATGCTCCAGAAACAAGAATTCTGCCCAACTCTCACTAAGTCAGGGAGGGAGCCTAGAGGAAGGCAGATTCCTCAGGCAAGGCCTGAGTCGTATCTGGCAAGGAAGAGAGCCCTTTTCCTGCCTGGGCCTTGGCGAGACAGGCTGGAAGAGAAGTCCCTGGACAAGTGCAGGGATTCTTTCAGGCTGGACATGCTCAGGTCCTGCAGCCTATATGGGGCTTGGTCAGACCCAGAAAATCAAGACACACAGACACCCATAACCACCCCAAAATATCAGCAAGAGCCTCTTGGCCCTGTAAGCACATGCTTGAGAATTAATGCACAGATCTTGGCTCCCCACAGACAGACAGGTCCCCACCCTCATAGACCTGACCTTCCAGATGTGAAGACAAGAAATGTCTTGATCAGTAAGGTGTTTTCAAATGGGGTAAGCGGGGGGAGGGCAGGCTTAGCCAGGAGTCACTTAGCCAGGGCTTCTCTTGGGGAGTCCAGAGCTGAAGGCTGTAAAGGACCCCCTGGGGAGACCAGGGGAGAATTTCTGGTACATGTGAGAGGGGTGGGGCTGTGTATATAACAGTAAAATGGAAACCAATGAATTTAGAGCCCTGGGGACAGGAAGAACCAGAGGTGAGGTCAGAGAAGAGGAAGGGCTGGGCCTGGGCTGGGAGCAGATACTAATAACCAGAAGACTTTGAGTTTCATTTCCAGGCAATGAGGACAACTTTGCAGGACAATTTTAAACCAGAGAGTGACACCTTCTGATGTCTTTTTAAAAATCCCTTTGGCTACACTATTGATGGTATTGGTGGGGTGGCGAGAGGGACGTGGAGAGATGGGTGTGGAGGCTTTGCATTGGCTGGGACAAGACACAGTAAAGGCTTGGGTCTGGACAGGGGCTGGCAAACTCTGTCCTATGAGCCACTTTCTTGTAAATGCAGTAGTGCTGGACCAGGGTACCTGTGTTTATGTGCTCTCTGTGCCTTCTTTTGCAGTAAAAACAATTTGAATCATTGTAGCACACAAAGCTGAAAATACTGTGGCCCTTACAGGAAGGGCTTGTCACACCCTGGACTGGAGGGGGGCTGATGGGGATGCGTGTCAGATAGGGAGAGACTTGGGAATACTTTGAAGCTTTGGTCCACAGGACCCACTGGTACACTGGATGCGCAGGAAGGGCAGGGTGGGAGCCAAGTGCTATGTGTTAGCTTGTAGATCTTGGTGGACGGTGGTTCCATTTACTGCAATGAAAGGGAACATGTGAGTTGAAAAACCATAGTCTTTTTCTCAGCATGCAGAGCAGAAAGCAAATTCCTAGGTTTTTAGGCCACTTGAATACTTCATTGGTTATTAGAGGTACTCATATAGAAGAGTGAGTCACAGCAAAAGGCAAGAACCAAGAGACAGATGTCAAGATGTACTGATATCTGAGCCCCATCCAGCTCAGAGAGAACAAGGGAGCAGGAGAACAAGCGTGAGCTGTGAATGTGGCCAGAAGGGCCATCCAATGATGGGGTGGCACTAATAGCCCTTTAATGTTTCACAGAGCCGTGCTAACATTATATTTATGTGTTTCATTAAATGGTGTGAATTGAGACTTTGGGCTTCCCTTTCACACTCAGAGTGGTCTCCCTGCCTGAGCTGGATGCCTTTGTCTCAGACCCCACATAGTCATGCATTGCTCTGAATAACACCATGTGATGTAAGACACACACAGTGTCATTCACCCTTCTGGATATCAGCTTAGAAGTCTCTCAATTATATTCATTCATATCCTCTCCTTCTTTTCCCTCCCCTCCCTTCAGTCCTCTTCTCTTCTCCCTCTCCTCTTTGAAATGTCCTCCTAAATCATCAGCCTTCTTGCCTGGGCCAAAACAATAGCCAGCTAAGTGATCCCTGCTCCGGTACAGTTGATCCTCATGTGACCTCCAGGGTGACTGTCCCAGCACGTGTGCCTCATTATAAGGAACAGTGGTGGTCTTGTCTGCCTAGGACAGCAGCTCCCTTCTACTGGGGCACTGCTCAGTGCATTTCTCCTCAGCATGTGGCTTTTGATGGGGCTGTTGGTCCTCTCCTCTGACCCTGGCCATAGGTGGCAGATGACCTAGTATGGGCCAGAGGCTTCCTACCCTCCCAGCCCCAGAGATGTGGCCAGCACCTGCAACCAAGAGGTTAGCGCTGCCTTTCCTGACATGTTCAGCATTCTGCTGATTGCACTGGAGCTGCCAGATCCACAGGACGTCACCAGGCACAGCAAGGGAGGACCAGTGCCATGGCAAAGGACATGGCTCTTGCCAAGGCCTAGTGGTGGGATGGGGCAGAAAGTACAGCTGTCACAGAGAGGAGATCTTGCACCTGGCATGGGAATGAAGCACAGACAAGGGTACAAGGTTCACAGCTTCTGCTGGCTGAGACAGTGGCAAAGTCACAGCAAGCACTGGTATCTTGGCCCAGGCCAGGCACTGTCTCCCCACTTTACTTGTGTTCACCACTTTACATTGCATTACAGTGATGCAATGTTAGCCGCCCACTTTGACTTACAGGGTAGTAAGAGTGCACTTGGTGTGAGCAAAACATGGTGCATGTTTAAATTTTTTAAATCATTACAGTAAAAGACATCACCATGAATCCTCCTCAAAATGCCTCCTCCCACTTCCAACACACTTATCCCATCGTTCTTGCCACTTTCTGAAGCAGTTCTAGAAGGCCTCTTTCAGGGGTGTCTTTAGTTGCATTGTCAGGGCTGCCTTGATGACCTGAATCAATTCAAAACATTTACCTTTCCTAATCATTTTGACTTTGAGCAAGAGCTGGAAGTCACGTAGCGCCAGATCTGGTGAGTAAAGTGGACGAGGACGCACTAATATTTTTATGAACCTGCCTTTCCACTGGATGGCACTATACAGTGGCATTCACTGTATGTTTTAATCACACCTCATAAAGACATTCAGGAAAGACTTCCAGAACTGCCTCAGAAAGTGGGAAGAATGATGGGATAAATGCTTTTGAGGGAAATTATTGGCAGTGTGTTTTGCACTGTAATCATTTTTTTAAGTTAAACATTCACTGTACTTCTTGATCATACCTCGTAAGCAATTTCTCTGAGGTCCCGTGCCCATGTGTGAAATGGGAAAGACAGAGACAGGAAGGAGAAAGAAACTGAGCAGTGAGCAGTGATGGACAGACTGGACACTATGCTACCTAATACTGGCCAGTGTGGCTGGCTGTGGGTTAAAAGCTGGTTTGGCCAAAAGAGTCCACGCCTGGGCCGGGGATTTAGCTCAGTGGTTCCACTGCCTGCCCCATAAGTGCAAGGACCTGAGTTTGATCCTGAGTACCACAAAAGAGTTCATGCCTGACACCTTTTCCCATCAAGGCCCTCCTAATGTTTGATAGCCAATGCTTCCTAAGATGGTTCTGCTTGAGGTGGGCCCCAGGGATTCTTTGTGCCTCTTTTGAAGAACCAAGTAGGCGCTGCCATGGGTTCAGAAGCAGTGCAGCACCCAGGGGCAGCCTCACCCACGGTCCTGGGAAGGGCTGGTGTCAGGGACCACGGGCTGATCACCAGTAGCACTGTGACTGAGCGCAGATCCGAGGCCCACTGTGCTGCCCACAAGCAGTTCCTGGATCTGCTTGCTGTCTCTCCTGCTGCATTTCCACATGGCTGGATTTATTTTCAAAACAATTTATAGTTACATTAAATATTAAAGGCACTTTGCAGGTGGTGTTTACTGTTCGCAAAGTTAACAAATGTATGTTGTGCCGTATAAAACGACAGAACCCAATTTGGAGTGCTCGATGGCTTGGGCTGGGCCATAGCAACATGACAGCTATTTCCATATTTTAATGAGGCAGATTCTTCAGAGCAGCCTGACTCTGCGATTGGACAAGAGGATCACAGAGGTGCCTTGGAGCGCTGGGGCCCTGCACCGAAAGCATCATGCATAGAATTGTTTGCCAAGGCCAAGCTCTGTGAGCAAATACAGCTCAAGGCAACATCGTGGCCTATTTTATGATAATGATGTTATAATGCCATTTTTATTACAGGCCCTTCACTGTGTGTCCATCACTGTGACAAGTACTCTGTGTTACTGATAGGATGCTCTCATTCATTCCTTCTACAAATATTTATAGAGTGCCCACACTGTACCAGGCACAGTGCAGAGAAAAACCCAGTTCCGGCCCTCTGAGAGCTTGTATGGCACAATCTGAAGGTAGAGAAGATGTAAACTCAAAAATGTGATAATTGTAGACTGATTTGCACCTGAAAAGAATAAACAATGTACAGTGACATAGAGTCGTAGGAGATGAGCCAGCAACTGGTGAGGGATGGCCTTGCTGAGGAGTTGCCATTTAAACTGGACCTGAAACGTAGCAGGGGTCAGCCTTGGAGAGAACCAAGGGACAGGTGTTTCAGGCAGATAGAACAGTATGTGCAAAGGACCTAGGGCAGAAAAGTGCTTGGTGCAGTCTAGAAACTGGCAGAAGGCCAAAGCCATTGTACAGGCATGAGAGCAGAGGAGAAGGTAAATCATATTATAATCCCATTCTATAGGTAAGAAATCCACAGCTTCTAGAGGATCATTTTTTTCAACAGAGGTCACACAGCCAGTCAATGAAGAGTTTCTGATTTTAGAGGTCAAGGTTGGTTTATGCCTAAAGAACTTCCAAGCCATGCTGATGCTGCAGCTCTCTGGCACCTCTGCTTGATGCTGAGGCTGATGGAGACTGTATACTGTTGTTACACAAATGGTAGGGAAGATATATATTCAATATTCAGAGAAACTTTTTCAGATAGGTATTAATATTAGCTGCATATCTCTTTTTCTACAGATGGAGAAACTGAGGCATAGAGAGATTAAATTATTTTGCTTAAGTTTCTTTGGCTACTTCATGGCCAAGAAGGGATTTAAACCCAGGCACCAGGCCTGCCATCCTGCCTCTCCAAGAAAAGCTTTTCTGGTTTCCAAGTCTCTGGTGCACCTCAGGCCAGTGATTAATGAAATGTCCTACCTGATCTTGCAGTCCACCGGCACCCCCAGACTCCAGGCACTGGGTTTGGGAACCCACTCTACGCTCAGCTTCCTTCCCATTCCTGCTCCCCTTCCTGGATGAGTTCCAGAAAATGCTGCACAGGGTATGTGTCCCTGGTTCCCTCTGACAGGTGAGGTTGTCACAGGCTTCCAGGGAGAGCACATCTGCAACTCACTCCCAAAGATAATGAACATGCCCAGATGAATCGTCAGGCCCTGCTGCTGTGTTTACCCATCACGCACCCCTGCAGCTGACGCAGATGAAGCACCTGCAGAGGGCAGGCATGGGGACATTTCAGACCCTTCCACCCATGCTTCCCAAGGGGCAGTCCAGTCCCATGCTAAAAACAGAGAAACTGAGGTTCAGAGAGGCCAAGAGAATGGCTCTGGGTCTCACAGCTGAGAGGAAGTGACACCAGGGCTTGGCCTCTCAGAAGGTCAGGACTCTGAGTTTTATCTCCTTCCTCAGCTCCCGGCCTTCTTGGGGTTATCTAGGAGAGGCTCAGAGGGTCCTGTTCTGGCCCAGACCCAGCCAGCTGGGATTCAAAGGCCACATCCAACACACCCGGACAATGCGCAGACTCCTTCAAGGTCGTGTACAGAGGGCACAAATCACTTCACCCTCCCAAGCCCAATCTTTTTTTTTTTTTTTTTTTGTGTTGGGGATCAAACTCGAGTCCTTGTGCTTGGCCAGCAGGCAGCAAAACCACTGAGCTAAATCCCCAGCCCCAAGCCCAATTTTTTGACAGATGGGAAAAACTCAGAGGAGATGATTAACTCATGAGAGAGAGAGGGACTGGAGGTTAAACCCAGGGCCCTTGCACCGAGCTACATCCCCAGCCCTTTTATAATTTTTTTTTTTTTGAGACAGGATCTTCCTAAGCCTGTAAGTAGCCCAGGCTAGGCTGAAACTTGCCATCCTGCCTCAGCCTCCTAAGAGTCCTGGAATTACAGGTGTGTGCCACCATGCTTGGGCTTAGTTCCTTTTCTTTGTAATACATCACTCCAGCTTTTCATGACCTTGGTACTATTGCCCCTTGGGGCTGGTAGTTCTCTGTTGTCGCCTGTCCTGTGTAGTGTGGGATATTTAGCAGCAGCATCCTTGGCCACTGCCCACCAGACACCATAACGCTCTCGGTCTTGGGTTGTAACAACTAGCCACGTTTTCAAACATGACCGATGTCCCCTGGGGCTGGAGGCTGGTTGCAATCTCCTGCTGTCAGTTGATGACAAGACTTGCTTGCTGAAAATTTTCCCATTTCTCATAGCTTTCTGGATAAAATCCAAACTTCTTTGCCGAATCTATAAAACCTTCAGTGATGTGACCCAGCTAATTTAATTTCCTAACCTTGATTTTAGCCAGCACCTCCAGCCCCACTGTCCGTAGAATAAAAAATAATAGCTGATAAATACTGAGCATTTCTAAGGTTCCTGCATTGCCCTTAGAACTGGGGGTTACCATCCCTGTCACGGCTTAAGAAATTGAGGTCCCTAGAGTTTAAGAAACACATATAGGGCCACACACAGCTCTTCTACACACACACACACACACACACACACACACACACGAAGTCTCCACTTTGAACCCTGGTATTCTGACTCTGCCCCAGAGCCCTCTGGGTATGTTTCGGCCAGGACCTAAGAACACAGCAGGAACACACTGCTTCTCTCCTGGGTGCTCCTGTCACCATGCTCTTCAGACTCCCCTGTCCTCCTTGCTCTCACAACAGAGTATGTATCTTTCTCTCATCGAATCCTAGTCCCTGGCATGGATCCGGGCTCAGCTCCTGTTTATACGTTACCCAGAGCTTCCACCCAAACCCAGCTCTCCTGTCAGGATTGTGTAAATCAGGGAGGCTCTGCTTGGTGCAAGAAGACTGGCTGGAGCTAACTTCAACAAAGGCAAACAACACAGAGAAGTTAGATTTTCTTGTGGGCCTGAAGAGCAAGGATTTATTCAAGGTCCTCTTGATACAAACTAGAAAGTCCTCAATGGGGCTGGTGCTGGAACCAGGAAAGCTGGCAGGAACCAAATCAGCTTTTTCCACTTTCTCTTTGGGTCTCTGGAGACCACTGTTTTCTCAGCCTTGGTCTCCTGCTGCCTGAACATCTGCACACACAGCCCTTCATGCCTGGCCCACCCAGCCACCCCAATCACCAGGGGGAGAGAAATCTGATTGACCCTGCTTGGTCAGGTGTCCATGGCTGTGGCCTAGGGGGGGATGTGGGGACAGGAATGATCCACAGACCACAGACCACAGACCACACGGCAGGGCTGACAACAAGCCTTGTCACAAGAGGTAGGCTGAAGAGGAGGGAGGAAATAAGTGGTGACAGAATTGAAAGGTAGGGAAAATTGTGGCAGAGGAAATATCAGGACAAAAGAAAGGTGTCTCCTGTTTTGTCCTACATGTCCTCTGGGTTGAAGACACACTGCTTTCCTCTCCAAAGAGAGGTCTTGTCATTCCACTCTTGTGATGGGGTGGGAAGCCAATGTCAAGGCCAAGGGAGATCTTCCCTAGCAGGCCCCCAGGACCTATATTGCCCTTACCTTGCAGTCCCCAGTTCATGGTACCTAACCAGACCAGTGGTTCCACTGCCTGACCATCTCAAGGAAGAGCAGGAGGCACACAGGGCCCCTGGGGTCAGTCTGCGATGGCTTCCTGGTTATCTTCCAGTCCATTCCCTATTGCACAGATTTCCTATTAGCAACGGCTGCAGGCAGTGGGGTGGAGCAGACCAGACAGGAGTTCCAGGGAGTCAAGCAAGGCCAAGCCAGAGCTGAACACTGTCACAAAGATGTGGAGGGTTCCTGGCCCCAGATTCTTGGTTGTGTCTATAAGGTACAACCAACGTGGGCCTCTTCCCTCAAAGGAAGGCCCTGCTGCCCACTGTCACACCATGTGTGGGGCATGGAGAGCTGCCTGGAGGCACTCATGGCTCTTCTTCCTCCCTGGGTCCTGGTAAGACCAGAAGGCTAATCAGATTTAGCAGGTTGCAGTATAGGGCTTGTGATTAGGCAGTAAAGCCTGTGATTCGCCTCCATGTGCGGCTTCCCTAGCATGTGCATCATAGTCCCCTGCAGAGCTTATAATAATGCAGATTCCTGGGCCCCAAACTTGACCTACAGGACAAGAATTGCTAGTCCAGGAGTCCTGAGCTTCTCCCCAGCCCCACCACAACTGCCCATCACCATAGTGATTCTGTTGTACTCAAAACTTTAAGAATCAAAGATCATTGGCCCAGTGAATGAAGCTTGGCTCTGTTCTTAGCTGGCTCTGTCACTAATAGTTCCTACTCTTCACCTCCATTCCTTCACCTATAAAATGGGCATAAATACTGCAGCATTACCATACAGTTCACTGGAAGCATGTGCTGTGCCAGCTGTGAATGGTTACCACTCCCTAATGGCAATGGCCGTGCTGTTCTTGGTAGAGGACTGAGTGCCAGGAGACAACACTGTTAAGGCTGAATAGGACCCAGCCCAGACTTGGGGTCATGTAGAGTGGATGGAGTGCCAGGGAGCAACAGTCTCTGTTCAGAGCACAGCAAAGATGAGACCCCACCGGAGGGAACTCAAGGGGCAGACAATGTCACATCCCTAATCTGAGTGACCATGGGGCACAGAGGGACAGCATGGAAGGGCAAGGCTGGAGACAGACAGGATCAAGGTTAATATAGAGGGGAGGAAGGAGCCAGGCTGAGAGAGGCCTGGTGGATTAAGGAATGGGGGCTTGATTCTGTGGATGGGAGAGAGCTATGGAGAGGCCCCATGCAGAGCCACAGAGGTGTGTGGCAGATATTCAGACTCTTCCACCTTTAGACATGGCCATCCTTGCTTTGAGTGAGCTTTCCAAGGTCCCAGCCTGGATCTTCCCTGGCCCCTGTTCACAGGTGGAGGGGTCTGCAGTAAGAAAAGACATACTAGCCAGGCATGGTGGTGCACATCTGTAATCACAGCACTTGGGAGACTGAGGCAGAAGGATTGCTGCAAGTTCAAGGCCAGTCTGGGCTACATAGTGAGTTCAAGGTCAGCCTAAACTACATAGCGAGATCCCTGTCTCAAAACAAACAAAAAAAATACCACCTGCAACCTGAACCCCTTACAGACCATGCACTGTATGCACAGAACTCTGAATTTCTCCCTCCAAAGACCTTGAGCCCATCTCTAGGGTCTGTGCAGCTCTCTCTCTCTCTCTCTCTCTCCCTCCCTCCCTCCTTCTCTCCTTCCCTCCCCCCCACCTCCACTCTGCTTCTTCTCCAGGGAGACAGCTGTAGGTTTTATCCTCAGTTGGAAAACAGAGGGTGGAGCTGAGAGGCAGCTGGGCATGTAGGGGATGGGCAACACTTGGAATTGCATGCAGAGTAGGGGGACCACACCTGTGTGAGGCTGGAGGTAGGAACGTCACAGGTGTGGGCTTTCTTCAGCAACTTCTCAGGCTCCAGCCAACATGAGGGGCAGGGCTCTTGAATGAGGGGAATTAATTGGAAGAATTTCTGGACTCACAGCCTACAGACCACTTAACAGACTGTCACCAAAATCCCAGCAAAAGAAAATGGTAGCGTCCAGCTAAGTGGCAGCAACACAGAGGAAGAAGAGAGGATTGATTTAGGGCTATGTGGTAGGTGGACTCAGACTTCTCCCTGTTTTATCTGTGACTTCTCATAGGAATAAACTCACTATTTCATAGGAAGGAGAATGTAATTTGAAGCTAGAAGAGCTCAAATGCAGAATCAATGGCCTTTATCCAGTATATAATGGTAAAAGAAAAAAATCAATGACTCACAAAAATAAATACAGCTCACCTGACATGCAAAAGGCCTCTGCTGGATCCTAGTGATGGCATTAACCTCTAGTGCATGGTAAAGGCAATGAGGAAAGGAGAAGTCCTAGGATGGAAGCTTTGAGCTGATGTGGGACTAAGGCTGAGTGGAAATGTCAGGTCCACTTCTCACTCCAGATCTTATCTTTCCAGAAAGGGCCAACTGGTCTGCACCAGGATCTAGTAATCTGGGGTGTGCTTGAAGCACGAAAGGCAGTCTATACTTCTGCTCAACTCCTCAAGACCCTCAAAGCCCAGTGGAAATACCTTCATATTTAGCCACAAGGGACTCTTGCTCAATTGCTATAATTCATTTCTAGAGAACTTTCCATTAGCTTGATACCAACAAGGAGGTACTTGGTGAAGCTTTTGACATGTTGGAAACTTCCTAGCAGTTGGATTGATCACCATCCTAAAGGCCAACAACAGGAAACATTAGCTCTATCAGACACCTTTCAAATATTAACACAGTTAATCTTTACAAAAACCCTATAGGCTTAGCCAATAATATTCTTATTTTGTCAAGGAAGAACGTTAAGTGTTAACTTCCCGAAGTCACACAGCTGGGAAAGGCTGGAACTGAGACTATATATCCAGGAAGACTGCCCTCAGAGGAGAGAAAGGGACCTGCAGAATGTTGGACTTTCATCACTTCCACTCTTGGAAACTATGCTTTCATGACTCCCACAAAAAAAAAAAAAAAAGGAGAAAATGTCTATTATCAGACAGATAACAAGAACTGAGATCAGGGTGGAAGTCATTTTTTCTAAACTTTAAATATCATTTTTAGATTATGTACTAGGGAGTACATTACCAAGTCATTGGAGTTTGCAGTGGCCTGGCACAGTGGTTCCTATTTATTTAAGTCCTCTCAACTTTCATGTCCCTTCTGGTCCAGGATTTGTTACTTTTTCTACAATGATGTGGTTCTGATCTGGAATTTATTGATATCTGACTGTGGAGTGAGGAGTCCCTAGATGGTTTTTAGAGGTGTTCCTGAGCCTCCTGAAGTGGAATGAAAAATCTGTGTTTATGATACTTTTCTGGGAAGAGTGTCAATACCTTACTTTGGTTGTTGCTCCAAAGTTAGCTTGATATTGTTGTTGAGCATTCTCTTGTGGAATCATGTATAATTTGACTTTGAATCTCAGCATCTGGTTCATGGTAGAGCCCCTGCAAATGTTTGAAGCTTGAATAGGTAAATGTTTCTTACTTTATGGTTGTATTTTCTCTACAGCTTTCTGGGATTCCCATGCCACAACCACCCATGGGACTCCCTCCTCTGCAGCCTCCTCCACCACCCCCATCACCTCCACCAGGCCTTGGCCTGGGCTTTCCTATGGCTCACCCACCAAATTTGGGGCCCCTGCCTCCTCTTCATGTGGGTGAGCCTGTGGCACTGTCCGAAGAGGAGCTGCTGGAGCTGGTGTGACAGCAGGCAGCACTGCTGATGTAGCAAGAGGAATGTGCCAAGCAGCAGGTAGATCATTCATTGAAGGAACATGAGCTCTTGGAGCAGCAGAAGCAGGCTGCTGTATTACTGGAGCAGGAACAGCAGCAGGAGCTTGCCAAGATGGGCAACCCAGTCCCTTGGCCCTCACAAGACATGGGTCAGATTGGTGTTCTTACCCCTCTGGGGCCTCGAGTAGCAGCTCCTGTAGGTCCAGTGGCCCCCACTCCCACTGTTTTGTCCATGGGGGCTCCTGTTCCCCAGCCTTGTGGTCCCCCACCACCCCCCAGAGATGAGAACAGAGAGATGGATGATCCCTCTGTGGGCCCCAAGATCCCCCGGGCTTTAGAGAAGATCTTGGAGCTGAAGGAGAGCCTCTAGGAAGAGATGAACTTAGCAGGAAATGGAAACAGACACTCGCTCATCCCTGGGCCAGTCAGCATCAGAGACTGAGGAGGACACAGTGTCCATATCCAAAAAGAAGAAAAATCGGAAGCGTTGTAACTGAAAGAAGAAAAAAAAGACCCAGCGGGTTCGGATGGCTTCCTCGGAGAGCTCTGGAGACTGAGAAAAAGATTCGGTCCAGTCCCGAGGCTCTGAGTCCCCTGCTGCTGATGTGGAGATTGAATATGTGACTGAAGAACCTGAAATCTATGAGCCCAACTTCATCTTCTTCAAGAGGATTTTTGAGGCTTTCAAGCTCACAGATGTGAAGAAAGAGAAAGAGAAGGAGCCAGAGAAACTTGACAAAACAGAGAACTCTGCAGCCCCCAAGAAGAAGGACTTTGAAGAGGAACACAAGGACAGTGATAACGACAGCAGTGATGGTGAGCAGGAAAAGAAGCCAGAAGCTCCCAAGCTGTCCAAGAAGAAGTTGCACCAAATGAATCGCTTCACTGTGGCTGAACTCAAGCAGCTGGTGGCTTGGCCTGATGTTGTGGAGATGCATGATGTGACAGCGCAGGACCCTAAGCTCTTGGTTCATCTCAAGGCCACCTGGAACTCTGTTCCTATGCCACGACACTGATGTTTTAAGTGCAAGTACCTGCAAGGCAAATGGGGCATTGAGAAGACCCCCTTTGAGCTACCAGATTTCATCAAACACACAGGCATTCAGGAGATATGTGAAGCCCTCCAGGAAAAGGAAGAACAGAAGACCATGAAGTCTAAAATGAGGGAGAAAGTTCAGCCTAAGATGGGAAAGATTGATGTTGATCACCAAAACTTCATGATGCCTTCAAGTGGCAGACCAAGCCAAAGCTGACCATTCATGGGGACCTGTACTATGAGGGGAAAGAGTTTGAGATGAGACTGAAGGAGAAGAAGCCAGCAGGAAACCTGTCTGATGAGTTGAGGATTTCCTTGGGGATGCCAGTGGGACCAAATGCCCACAAGGTCCACCCCCCCCCACTGTGGCTGATTGCCATGCAGCAATATGGACCACCCTGTCACACCCCAACCTGAAAATTCCTGGGATCAACTCACCTATCCTTGAGAGCTGTTCCTTTGGCTACCATGCTGGTGGCTGGGCAAACCCCCAGTAGATGAGACTGGAAAACTGCTTTATGGGTATGTCTTTGGAACCAATGCTGCTGAATTTCAGACCAAGACTGAAGAAAAAGAGATAGATCGGAGCCCTTGGGGGGAACTAAAGTCATCTGATAAAGAATCCTCCAAAGAGGAGGAAGAGGAAGAAAATGATGAAGATAAACCAGATGAGACAGGCTTTATTACACCAGCAGACAGTGGCCTCATCACTCCTGGAGAGTTCTTGTCAGTGCTGGCTGGAATGGAGACCCCTGAACTCATTGAGTTGAGGAAGACGAAGATAGAGGAGGTGATGGATGGAAGTGAGACACCTCAGTTGTTCACTGTGTTGCCGGAGAAGAGAACAGCCACCATTGGGGGAGCCATGATGGGATCGACCCACATTTATAACATGTCCACAGTTATGAGTCAGAAGGGTCCAGCCCCAGAGCTGCAAGGTGTAAAAGTGGCCCTGCCTCCCAAGGAGTTGGAGCTAGATCCAATGGCCATGACCCAGAAGTATGAGGAGCATGTGTGAGAGCAGCAGGCACAAGTGGAGAAGGAAGACTTCAGCGACATGGTGGCTGAGCATGCTGACAAACAGAAGCAAAAGAAACAGAAAGCTCAGCCCCAGGACAGCTGAGGGGGCAGCAAGAAATACAAGGAGTTCAAGTTTTAGGTCCCTCACACACAGCCTGCCTTCTTTTAAGCCCTTAATCTGGATGCCTGGGCTTCATACATGATTCCCCAAGAGTGAGCTCTTCTGCAGCTCTCAAGGGCTTGTGATTTCATGTTCTTATTTTAGACTTCTTTTGTAAATAAAGCTGCTTCCCAGAAGAAAAAAAATATCTTTTTTATTCCGGACAGAATATGATCAATATGAAAATGACTACATACAGCAGTGCACATCATTTCCCTCAAAATAAGTACTTTAATACTTGGCATCCATGCTTTTAGGCTAGCATTTCTTAAAGTGTGTTTTGAAGACTTTGAAGGTGCTGAGACCTGTTCACAGACATCTTAGGTCAAAGCTATTTTCATTAGAGGACAAAGGACATTTTATGCTTTTTCTGTGTTGATATTTGCATTGGTGATGCAAAAGCAATAAATGTGAAAAAATGGTGCTTTACATCACTCAAGACAGTAGTATCAAACTGTATCAGCAATTATATTCTTTACCAATACACTCTTGCAGTTAAGTACATTTTTAGAAGGTTGTCCTTGAAAGGGCAGTACAAATTATTAATTTTGTTAAATCTCTAGCCTTGACACTCATTTTCATATTCTTTGTGTTGAGATGAAAGTATTCATAAAGAACTTCCCCTATATATTAATGTATGATGGCTGTATGTATGCCCAATTATGTGATTTTGGTTGCCAGCTAAACTAGCCACATCTTTTCATAGTTTACTATTTTTAGCTGAAAGTATGACTGTCATGCAACTTTGGTTACTTGTGGGGAATTTGACAGACAATTTCTTAAAAATTAACAAAGTAGACCTGTTATTTCAAAATAAGCAACTGATGATATTTGTTGCCAATGAAAAACTCTGAGCCTTCAAGCAAAAATTAGAATTTTGCAAAACTTGAATCCTGGACTATGTGCCTGACAGCTTCTCTGAGTTTAAGACATCCAATGAGATTAGTGTTGAGATTGACATGTGTGACCTTTAGATATTGCACAATTAAATACGTCAACATTTGAAGGATCTGAGCAACCCTATGAGCCAATATTTTCCAAATGATTATACAGAATATTATAAAATTATGTCTGATAAAATATTCACTTAAAACACATCAAAGAGCTTTATTTTAATTTGATAGAAGTCCACCAATATAATTTCAGATTTCATATTGCAACTAACAATTTAAAAAAACTACCACTTTAGTTTTGGTGTAATATCAAAAGAGAATATGCACAATTATCTGAAGAAACTATTAAAATTCTCTCTCTCCTTTTCTATGTGAAGTTGCTGTTTTTCCCATATACTTCAACCAAAAAGCGTATCACAATAGACTGAATAAACAATAAATATAAGACTCTGGCTGTCTTCATGAAAATCATTGAAAAGATTGATAAAAATGTAAAATAATACAAATTAATTTTACTAATTTTTTTAAAAAAAAGTATTTTCATACATGTATTAACATATAATGAGCTTATATTGTTATTATAATGAATTAGTAAGAATTTTAAACCCATATTTTAAGCCATATTTTGCCTCCAGTCTCATGAAGAATTCTGAGATCAAAGTTTGAGAACATCTACTCAAACTATTTTGTACATAAGTATATTTTTTCACTTAAAAATGTATCAAAGACATCCATTCATGTTGAATATAATATCTAATAATATAAATAATACCTACTTCTTAATAAGTGCTAATAATATGCCAGAGAACATGCTGAGAAGTATATAGAATCAATTCATTTCCATGTACTCTTGACATCAAACGTGTGTGAAGTAGGTACTATTTAGGCTAATTAAGTGATAGAGCCAGTTTTTTGTTTGGTTGGTTTTTGCTTTTTTTTTTTTTTTCCGGTACTGGGGATCAAACTCAGGACCTTATGCTTACAAGGTAAGTGCAGTGCCACTATGCTAAATCCCTGGTCCCTTTTATGTTTTTTTAAGACTGGTTCTTGCTATGTAGTTCAGACTGGCCTTGAATCCACTATGTAGTTCACGCTGGGATCAAACTCGAGGTGATCCTCCTGCCTTAGCCTCCCAAGTGCTGAGATTGCAGGTGTGTGCCACCACACTCAGCCCCATTAGCCAGTTTTGAAATCAAGGCTTGTGACTCTGGATCTTGTAGGCTTCATAGTAACCAAAAATACTGTTGTAGCAAGATCTGTGTGAATAAATGTACACTGAATAGTTACTAATGACCACAGTGATGTATGGGGCTTTGGCTAGGAATAATTACAACATAAGTTTATGTAGCTGATTTACAAACCCACAAATCATCAATCACAGAGTGATCTATGGTCTTGGTATACCCGAAAGGCTTTTGCACAGGCCTTCTAGTACCTGAAAAAACTCAGAGACCTGAGAGCACAAGCTGTTTGGCTGCACACTCTTGTGACTGTGCAGAGCAGGGGTGCTGTCCCTAACCCCGTATCCCAACAACCCACCTTCTGTCCTCCTACACAGGCTCCCAGGACCCTGATGCATGTGTCCCAGTGTGTAAAGATCTGCTGGCAGGCCTAACGGTGCAGCCCCACCCCCATATCCCTAGACTATGTGCTCCTTGAGACAGAAACCTCTGCTCTTCCTCACACCCCAAGCCCAGAATGCACCTGGAATGAATGACTGTGGTGCAGTGGCTCCCTGCGCTCTGTCTTGTCTGACTAACCCTTCAGATGCTTTCACCTCTTTCCTGCACCCCAGCTCCTCATATATTCACACACACACACACACACACACACACACACACACACACACCCCCCTGTGCTCCTGTATCAGACCTGTCCTCAGGTGGCTGGAGTCCATTTTGCCTACCTCCATGGACAGAGGTGCCTGATATTGTGTGTCCTACTGGGGGCATCCCTGAACTAATGGTGAATGGTGAGAATGGCAATGTAAATTTGCCATCACATTCCCCTCATCAAGCCCCTCAGGGTGCACCCTCATCCCCTGCAGGACTGAGTCCCAGATCCCTTCTGTGGGACTTGGCTGGATGCACATCCTTGCCTGCTCTGCTGCTTTTCCATCTCCCTCCCCAACACCCTGACAGTGGCACTATGGAACACTCCTGTTATGGTTTGATCTAAAACATCCCCCAAAGCGTCATGTGTTTGAAAGGTGTTGGATCATAGGGGTGCTATGCTCATTGGTGGATTTATACATTGATGAGTCCAGTAGCTGAATGTGCTGTTAGGGGGTGGGGCCTGGTCAGAAAGTTCAGGTCTCTGGAGATGTGAGTGGGAAGGGTGTATTCTTGGCCCTGGATCCTCTATTTTCTCTCTACTTCCGGCCACCATGTGTTAAACAATTTTACCATAGGCAGATCCAACTGACCACTGTCTAATCTACTGTAATCCTATACTCTACACCTCACCCACACAGAGAGCCAGTTCAATACCACACTACTGGGCATAATTTAAAAGCAAAACCTGGACAACAAAAAATATACAGTGTAGTGGTTAAAACTGGATTCTGAAGTCAGAATCCCTAACTAAATCAACAACCGGGGGCAAGACAGTTAATTTCTCTGTGCCTATGTTTTCTCATATATAAAATAAGCATAACACTATTCACCTTCTGACATAATAAATATGAGAAGTGCTTAGCTAGTGCCTGGTTTGTAGAAGCACCCTGATGCATGCCAGCTTTCATTAAGTTAGAAGGATCAAGAAGCACAAGGCCAGTCACTTGGTCTTGTAGACCACTGTCCTGGTGTTCTCATGCCAGTAGATGCCATATCAGTGCTTTTCTATTTTGATGTCAGCCAACCCCTACCAGGCCGCTATAACCATAAGCTGTGGTTCCAGCAAGTGCTAAGGCAGATGAATTACTGGTATCAGCCCAGCACTTATGCCCCAGACACCCAAAACAACAGACATTGACTCATTTTATTCATGCCTTAAAAAGGTTGGAACAGTTGTGGGCATGAGCTCTCTCTAATTCTCTTCAAGAAAAGAGGATTGATTTGAGGCAGATTTGTTAGCAGGTCGCTGTGCCCAGGCAGCCAGAAATCAACACAGCCCCTTACACCAAGACCCATACCCCTAGGGCACTGGAGTGACACGAGTTATCCAATTAGCCTTGGTGCCAATGACACATGTAGTCCTCAGGCAGATGACCTCCTACCACAGCCACTGTGGGCTCTGGTCACCTTTAGCTCTTGCACAGGACACATGTCTCTGTGAGCAGCCTTGACGAGTGATGGACAGGAGTTATGGCTGAACCCTCAGGTAATGCAACTCTGAGACACAGCCCCCAGAGGTTACCACTGAGACAAAGCCGAGCTGCCCACAGAGCAACCTGTGCACCCTGCTGTGACTACCTTCCCATCCTCAGTTCCCACTCCCCTGCCTGTGCTTGCTGGCTTCACCTTTGTGGTAATCCATTTTGTATTACTATAATAAAATAACTGAAGCTGACACTTTATAAAGAGATTTATTTGGCTCACTGTTCTGTTGGCAGAGGGTTCCAAACAGTGTGTTCCTGGCCTCCTGGCAAGAGGCCCCTTAACTGCATCACAACATGGTGGAGAAGTAGAAAAGAAACTGGCTGTGTGCTGAAGATGCAGAGTGGGTAGGGCAGCTTCACTGTAAAACAACCTGCTCCTGTGAAAACTGACTCCCTCCTGAAGACCAGCATCAATCCCTCCTGTGACTCCTATTCCCACAACCCAATCACCTCCTGCAAGGTTCCTCCTCTCAAAGGTCCCATGATCTCAACATTGCCACACTGGGAACCAGGCTCTTGCTACAGGAAGCTTTGAGGGACACAAACCATATTCACACCAGAGAACCTCCCAAATAAAGCACTGGCATTCGCAGCTTTGTTTTGGAATTTGCATCAAAGATGATGGATAGCAATTATTCAGCACCTACTGTGTGCCTTTTCCTGGGGATTGGGGTCAGGCAGGGGAGGGGACAGAGCCAGTGCAGGGAATGAGTACAAAGCAAGCTGGGGTTTCAGGTGAGGAATTATTTATCTTCAGTTCTCCCTTCACCCTTCCTGGGCTCTGAGTGCAACACACATGTCATACTTACAAACATTTACTGTAAGTGTTTTACCAAGACCAAGTTACAGGCTTGCTGGAGAAGCCCTGGAGAAAACGGCATTTACTATGGCATTCACAGACTGGCTTTTCCCCTTAGTAATCATAAAAGACACCATTTATTGTCAGTTACTGGGACACCAGGGTTGATCTCCTTCAGCCACCACAGCAATGCTATGTAGTAGGTACTATGGCATTTCATTTTAGAGTTAAAGCCACTGAGTCTCCGAGACGTTAAGTCACTGTATAAAGGTACCAGCACAGGAAAGTACTGCTCCAGGAATCTGACCGAGAGCTCACACTCCAGAGCCCTGGCCACCACTGCACTGGCCTAAAGCACAAACAAATGTCAGTAGGTCAAACCCTCTTCACTCATTCGACCCCGGGATCCAGGGAATGGCGTGTTTCTCTGATTTGCTCTGTTCTCAGCAGGGTGCTGTCAGTCATAGTGGAATATTACAAGGCCCCTCCTTCTTCCTTCCTGCCTCTGACTCTGACTGCATGCCAGAAACACCAGGTGACAGGGAGCAAGAGCCACTGTGACAAATGGCACCAGGCAAGCCCCTAGCGCCAGCTACCCAGGATTGAGAACAAGCCATTGCTCCTTAGTTTTCTGTGGAAAAAACTAAAGGTGGTGAGTGTCAGTCTGAGAGCTGGCTGTGAAATTCATACTGTGGCCAAATGACTCAGTCAAGGCAGAAACTGTAATTGTTCACAGTGGCCTGGGCCAATACTTCCCACAGGAATCACTCCCCAGGGGCCACAGAATCTGACAGTTTCACTCTGCCCCTTCAGGTGATGCTCCACCTGGCCAAGTTCCTCTGGTCTCTGCCGCTGCCCTGAACACTGTTGTGCATCTTTCCACAGGGGGCAGTGGCCAGAAATCCACCCAGGTGCTGCGCTACAACAGGCACAACCTGGTCCCCAATCTGTGACACACTGAGAAGCCAGCTGTGCGGCCTGCAGCATGGAGACTCCCAGAGGAGGCTGGGAGGAAGCTCTTGGCAGTGGACGAGGGTCTGGGAGGCAGGGGTCACTGTGGCTTGCTTTCAACAAGCCATCTTCTATTAAGTGGCCTCTGCTCTGTGCTCTCAATCCTCCACCCAGAGCCTGGCCAGGTCAGTCTGCCCCGAGGTTGTCACCCCAGAGGACTGTGAAGTAACATGAACAATCAACTGGCCATGGCTGGTTTTGCATGCAAGACAAATCCCCAGGTGCTAGGGCTCTGCTGTCCTGGATCCCATTCTTTCTGCCTGCCAATAGTCACTGTCTCTGAGGGAGCAGTGCTGGTCCTGGTCCTACAGGCTCTGTGTGTTGGGGTGGAGCGGGAGAGAGGGGGAAATGTCCCTTGTATACTTGATTTCTCAGGCCCCAACGTCAGCTGTAGCTGGGATGGGCTAGAGGGAAAGGTCTGGAAAAAAGAAACGAGTATCTTCCCAATTCACTTCTTTCTGTCTGCCTGGAATGATCCAAAATTTAAGGAGACAGTTGGGCATAATGATGCATGCCTGCAAACCCAGTGCTCCAGAAGGCTGAGGCAGGAAGATCACAAATTTTAGCCCAGCCTTGTCAACTTAGGGACTTTGTAAGACCCTGGCTTAAACTAAAAAAAGGTTTGGGGACATAGCTTAGTGTGAAGGTCCTGGGTTCAATCCTCAGTATGAAAGAAGAGAGAGAGAGAGAGAGAGAGAGAGAGAGACAGAGACAGAGACAGAGACAGAGACAGAGAGAAAAGACGAAAAGAAAGGTTAGCATATTCTGGAAAGAGACCTC
>NW_004624773.1:6726133-6890620 GCF_000247695.1 Heterocephalus glaber
AAGAAGAGAGAGAGAGAGAGAGAGAGAGAGAGAGACAGAGACAGAGACAGAGACAGAGACAGAGAGAAAAGACGAAAAGAAAGGTTAGCATATTCTGGAAAGAGACCTCAATTTCCTAGTAGGTGAAGGGGAGGGGACATGGCTGCAGAGTCTGGAGGTGGCAAGGACTCCTGTGTGTTTTTCATCAGCCTCCAGGCAAGTCCCCGCCACAGGAAGCCCCTGTTGATTTCCAGGTTACAGTCAGCTGAGCTCTGTGCGCACCCCAGGGCCACACTATTCTGCCACCTCCTCATGCTGTGGCCGAGAAGGCAAAGAACAGCCAGCCCCAGTTCTGTTATGTGAGTGGCCAGGGTTCAGGGCCATCAAGGCCAGCCTGCCCTCACCTACCCTGGGGCACAATGATGAGTACACTCAGAGGAGGCCCCCACCACCTTCATCTCCACTGGGCTCTGCATGTCCCTCTTTAATTCACTGAGCACCTAGTCTGACAGCATTCCTTAGAGGTCTCTTTCCCAGAGGTCCAGATGGCAGAGTGGTTGATGACCAACCTCTCTTCATGGCTTGGATTGAAATCCAAGGTTTTCTCTATCCAGCCCCAAGTCCTCCAGCCACTCTCAGTGAGCGCATCCCTAAACTGAGGAGGAGCCTTATGTCCCCCTTCATCTGAGGCTGTCCCTACACTGGGGAAATGCTGTCTCTGTTGAACTTGTGGAGAGACATCGGTCCTCTTGGGTAGAGGCAGAGGGTCCTTCCTAATGAACTTTCTAATGCAGTTTTGACCAGTTTGAGCACACCTAATCCCCAAATCCAAAATGCTGCAAAATCCAAAGCTTTCTGAGCACTGACATGACCACAAGTGAAATACTCCAACCCTAACCTCTTGTGACAGGACACAGTCAAAATTCAGCCACACTAAAATCATTGCATGGCAGTGCCTTCAGGCATGTGTGCAAGGCATGCAAGAAGCATAAGTGGACTTCACATTGAGACTTGGGTCCCATCTACAGTATCTCACATATAAATAAAAATAGTCTAAAGTGTAAAGAAGGAGAAAAAATTCAAAACTCCAGACACTTCGTGACCCAAGAATTTCAGCTAAGGAATGTTCAGCCTGTTTTAGAAATTTTTTATTTCAGGTAGAACTTTTGAATCTTTCCTCTAAGCGAATCAACTTGGTGTGGTTTTCCAAGTGTTGTCCCAGGGACAGCAGGTCCAGAACTAGCCAGGATGGAGAGAGCTTCTGAAATGCCATTTCCTGTCCCTGAATGAACCCCCTTCTTTATTTCTTTCAAACCCTATGGGTAGGCAGCTGTACAAATGCCCTCCTGAACAAGGCTCAGAGAGGTTAAGGACATGCCCAAGGGAGCTTAGTTAAGTAACTGCAGTGGCTTCAGTGCCAAAGCCCATGCCCTGCATGGTCCATGCCACAGGTTTACCCGGGGATGAGCCCAAGGTTCAAAGTCAGGTCCTCTGGGGAGGCTAAATCCACCCCCCCACACACACACACTGATCAAGACAGGCAAGAGTTTCATCAGCAATTCTTACAAAACTGCTCTTCAAAGTTAGTCATTTGTTCTGCAAGAAAATCTCATCACAGAAAGAGGGTCCCCAGCCTTATCATTTTCTTCTGTTTCTCAAATCATCATCGTTCTGCTTGCAGGGAACCTTGCTCAATCTCTTCGTGGGTTTGTTGAACAAATATTTACTGAGCACCTTCTATGTACCAAGTGTTATACAGGGGCCAGAATAAACTGCTATGAATAAGACACAGGCTCTAACTTCATGAAGCTTCTGTTCAAAAACTCAAAAGGGAGAAGATAAATGCTAGTAAGTCACATTAGGCAGATGATGGGGTTCAAACAATTCATACCAAAATATGGCATCTTGGCATCTGAGAAAGCTGCAGAAGCAGGAAGGTCTCTTTGACCTTTGCTCTTCTCCTCTGAGGCAGGTCTTCAAAGCACATTCTGAGGTTCCCCTGAAGTAGGTCACATGACCTTCATGTGAGTAGTGTCCTCCCTATGCCCAGAGAAAAGGTGCATCCTTATCTCTGAAGACAGGAGGACTCACAGAAGAATCTGAACAGACCGGCTGTGCTAGGTTTCCCAGTGTATTACCATCAGGACGCACCCCCTCTGCCAATCCAATTAAAAATCAGGTGAACCTTAGGCTCAAATATTAGTCAACTGTTTATTACCAATGCTCCTAACTGCTTGGAGAAGTTTCTTCAATATAAAGTGGAATTAATACAATCCATTTCACTTGTATCACATTCAAAGAACTACCACAAGAACCTGGCACATAGCAAGCCCTCAAAACATTAGCCATAATTTTTTCAGATCATTCTTGCTAATTCTACCTGGCCCCCAGCCACCAGCCAACCACGGGCGACGCCTGAAGCCAGCTTCCCCCCTCTATCCCAAGCCCCTGCCATGTGTCTATCAGGCTCAGCGCAGCACTCTTGTGTTAGTAACTTGCTCGGTATGATAGGCACATCACCTCCTCCCTCTGCTCTTTTATCAGGTTGCTTTTACCTGACCTAATCACAGCTGCTGCATGGTTAATCACAACATGTTGTGGGAAGTTGGAGGAAGCCAGCGAGTCCCTCACATGTGTCGAGTTGCATGGCTGCCAGCCCCCACAGGGTCTCCCTGGAGCCCAGGAGAGTTACCTGTGAAGCATCCTCCACATCTGGAATCCTTTCTCAGAGGACTGCCTTGGTGGAGCTGCTGCCAAACACTTGCAACTGATTTTTCGAGAAAACTCCTTATTTAGGGGCTGGGGCTGGGGAGTAATCTCAAAATTGACTTCTTCCCTTCCGTTTCCTCTCTTTGGTTTAGAGTCCTGCAGTGATTGCTGAAGCAATAGGTCATTTGTTGTGTCTGGACCCACAGTCTGGATTCTGCTGCCCCATCTCTGCTCAACTGAATTCCTGCTTTCCTCTGGGTAATGGCTCCCTCAGTGATATCTTGGTGCAATTCCAGGACTTTTCAGCCACTTCTATTTACTAGAAAAAGCTCATTCTAAGAAATGAGACTTACCGCTTTTTGCTTACATTTCTTATTTTTGTAAATGTACTCAAGTAGAAAAGACATAGAAAAGTATACAGGCACAAGTGGATAATTCAATGAATTTGCCTAAAATAAATGGATCTATGAAAAATCTATAAAGATTAAGAAACAAGATTGAAATCTCAGAAACTTTCCCATAATCATGACCCCTCACAAAATTGCCACTGCTACACTGTCTTCTAACTCCTTGGAAATGTGCTTCTTTTTGGACTTGATGTGAACAAAAACAAAGAATGTGTCTTCTCTTACAAATCTGGCTTCATCCACTCAGTAAGTTACTTATGAGATTCATCCATGTGGCTGTACTGTATATTACTATAGTCTATTTACTCGTTGCTATACACTAGTCCATTGTATGGTTTTTACCAGCTTAGTTTTCTATTTTACTTGCTCTATTGTTTTTAAAATACCAACCTCAAACACAATTCAGGGTTCTTCAATTCTCTACAGTGCAGGCCAGTGCTGTGGCCCTCAGCTACTTAAAGATGGAGGTGGGAAGTGATTTCTTCAAGTAGGACCTTGTCTTTTGTCCCCTTTGGCATAGGCTTCCTCAGCACTAGGGACCTAAGAGAGGAAACTGAGGAAGCAGAAGTCTCTTTGCCTGACTGTCCACATGTCAGTGCCAGCAAAGTGGCCATAGCATACTTGGCTCCCTGTGGCTCCCTGTGATACTGGCTCCGGTTGTCATGGTGAACTCTGCACAGCTGGCTTGTTGAGCTGTTCCCAGTCCCTCTCCAACAAGGCTGATTTCTCAAGGTGGGAAGCTACGTGTCCTTTGGGAATTAACAGAAATGTGGCCCAAAAAACACTTTGCCCTGTGGAGCATCCCGTTGTATGGCCCCGTGGATTGCAGCTCCTTCACAGACTGACCTCTGAGCTGCTTCATGTGGAACAGCAAAACTTCTGGGGTTCTTGTCTGTGTCCTTCTACTGCACTGGAGGGAGGAGTTTGTCCTGGGATACCCCATCTTAGACCTCATAAGAACATGCCATGACTCTTCTAAGACCTGCTTGTCATGGGCCACCTGGAGACCAGAAGCGTATACAAAGCTTAATGTTCAAATTCATCCCTGGGCTTCAGAACTGCTCCAACAACTCTTCTAGCACGTTTCTCTACACTGGTGACATCAGATGCCTGTTATGGCTTGGCATGAAACCATCTGGGGACAAGCGGCTGGCTCTGCTCCATATGGGTCCTGCCAGTCCTCCCAACCAAGGCAGGGCTGTGGTACTCCATGGGCTCACCCTTCTCTGTCTTAGTGCACACAGGCCTGGACCCAAGTTGCCAGCATCTGCATCTCTCTGCCTCTTTGCCCCAGGGCTCTGACTATAGGAGCCACCCTGCCCAAACTTGCAGAAGGCTAAAATCAGCTGGGAAATTAATCCCAAAACCAGTTTGCAGTCAATGAATGGTTCGCCAGAGCTGGAGAGTAAGTACCTACGCCCTGCGTGCTGTACTTCAGAGGGTGTGGTTTCTACTGATTGTCAGGCTTCCCTAGGGGGACAGTGTTCTAGTCACCCAGAGCAGTATCTTGCTCTACAACATACCCTGTTAGAGGCTGCTGTCCCTCGCTGGCTCACTCCCCCCTTCTCCTATGTGTGTCTCCCAGAGTCCCCTCCTAAATACAGGAGTGCAGCTGCAGCCTTGTCTCGGGACCTGCTTCTAAGGGAACTGGACTGAGACACCCATGAAGGTTTCACAAGCTCTTTGCTCGGCTCTAGGAAGGGCCTAGTCCCTTCCTCTCCCCAGTAAAGACAGAAAGGCTTTTAATAAGGAGGAGGACAAGGGTTATAGGAGGGTGTGGAGAGAAGGAGGAGGAAGATAAACAGGAAAAAGAAGGAAAAGGAGAAGGCAGGGAAAGAGACAATGGCAGAGGAGTATTCCCCTGTGAGGCCACAGACTCTCTCCCCTCTCAGTTTGCCCTGATGGGCTGTGGGAGCATGGAGAGGCAGTAATGAGCAGTAGTGGCATTAGGGCCAGTTCTGACACCTCCTTGAGCCAGGGCACAACACTGCCTCGCTCTGTCCCTGCCCCATTGTGTAGCAGATAATGTTGTCCTCCTCCTTGTTTGGGCCACTGTTAGCGGGCCTGGGTCAGGGGGAGAAAGCCCCATTTAGTCTTTTGTTATGTCTCTGAAAGGCTGGTCTTAGCATCAAGTTTTTCGGGCTCTGTCCAGGCACCAAGGATTCATATCTTCATTTTCCCTTGTCTCCCACTGAGGGCCACTCTTGGGGGCTCATATTTTTCTAGCCTGCCCCTTCCCGATCTTGGCTCACTGCCTCCTAAAAACAGAATTCTTGGCACACCTAGCCCAGCAAGGAGCTGCAAATCATTCCACTAATGGCTGCCACTGGGATTTCAGAGACAAACTCCCATTGTAAGAGTTCCGTGTCAGAAACCTCCACCACACTCTCCAGTATTCCTCTCCTTGTTAAGCAGGAGGGACTGAGGCTCCCAAAGACTCAGGTTTCAAATTTGCCTCTGCCTCCATGAGGCACCCTGGGAGTCTCTCTGGTTTGGCAGGCTTTCAATAGGAGCTGATTTGCAGGGGCAGACTTGCAGGAGCAGGGCTGGGGGTCGGGGTGGCTCAGGCAGAACCCTGCTGGAGTCCTTGGAGGCGCTAGGCTTGGGGCTCTGGGGTCCAAGAATCTCCTTAAAACTGTTGGCAAAATTGTGTGTCTATTTTCTCAGCTGCATTGTTCTAAGGAATAGGTTCATTGTCTTGCAAAACTTCCCGAAGTACTTTATAACCCTGCACCTTAAGAACTTCCTGTTATTAAGACTCCTGATTATCTGGAAAATGAGTAAGCCACTCAGGCTCTGGGCATCCCATGTCAGGTTTAGCAAATCAACCAGATAACCCGTTTATGGATACTTAGCCTTGGGGGTGAGGCCTGGGCATTAAACAGACCCTCTCCAGAGGAACTTAATGTGAAATAGAAGCCTCCCGCAAAGGGATGGAGGAGACGCCTAAAACTGAACCCATCTCTGCAATGTGTGCTCCATTTCCCAGTACCCATTGGTCTTCCCATACTCTCAGCTGCAGAGGCAGCGGCTCTTCCCAAATCTCCTCTGTCTGACTCCCAAAGGCTCTCTTTGGGCTCTTTCTCCCACTTCTTCCATCTTGTTTGCAAGAAGCTCTGGACTGTTCCTGATGAAACTGCCTGTGAACCTGGAAAGGGCTGTGGAGCCAAACCCCACCAGCACAGAGCTCTCAGGAAGTAGTGGAAGTGAAAAGGCTCCAAAAGCTACCCCCCCTATGATCTGCTTGTGATCCCCAAAAGCACACCTTCCCTCCCACCATGTGCAGATACAGTGTGGAGTGTTCTCGCCAAAGGAAGCAGCAATCTTAGAAGGCAGCCTCTTAGACGAAGACCAGACACTGCCTTGACCCTAGGTGTCCTGCCTCCAGAACTACCAAGAAATAAATTTCTGCTATTTATAAATTACTTCGTTTCAGGTATTTCCTGAAATACCTGCCAGACAAATGGACTAAGACATTACCCAAATGGTCTTGTTCCTATCACATACAGAGCAAAATGAAATAAAATTGAAGAAAGTGTTACCTTTTATACCCAAACTGTTATTTAAAAAGAAAAGGTAGAAGTAGGGCTATTTGAATTGAGATCTAGGGTATCTAAGCAGGGAGGAGAGGAGGAAGAAGCAAGGACAGGCACAGATGAAAAATGAGCACAAGAGTGAGGCTTCTAAGGCACAAAATGGAAGGAGGCGCTTGCTCTCAGGGTTGTACAAATGGTGGCCCCACACCAGCATGGACCTGAAAGTGGATGCCTCCTTAAAATTTGTACCTTACTCCCGATAATGGTAAAGTCAAATCATTCTGCATATTTGTAGTGTGAGCTCATATTTACACACCACACATATGAATTAAATATAAAGATTTGGAGAGATCTGGTCCCAAATATTCACAGTGGCTCATTCTGGGCAGAGGAGTTGGGAGGAAGCAAAAAAAGCTTCACTCTTCACTTTACCCATTTCTGTCCTGTTTGAAGTTTCAAAATAGTAATCATATATGGCTTTGGTAATATTAGACAAATCAAAAAAGTAAATAGAATAATAAAGCATATTACATGTCAAAGGACCCACTAAGAAATATTAAAACAAAACAGATTGTTGGGGTTTTCTTCTTGTGGGCAGATGCAAATGGTGAAAATTGAGATATGTTGACAATCCTTTTCCTCCAATTTCAAAGCACCTTCCCCATGCAGAGCGGCCACCCACTTCTGATTGTCTCCTTTGAGGTCCACTGGTGCAACAGATGGAAGTCAGTGGTCCGCAGGGACCAGATGCTGGGGCTGGGATGTGATCAAGTTTCTGTTTCTCTCCCTCGAGAGAGGGTCAGGTGAAGACGACAACCTGCCTCTTTCCAGGAAGCAGGGCCTTGTGAGAAAGAGCAGGGCAGCAAGGGGCAGAATGGCCGCACCTCCACCATCCAGTCACAAATGCACCACAAATTAGACGTGTTTTTCTGAACACTGAACTTTCTATGCACCTATTTTATCCGAGTTTTTAGTGTGCTATTTTCAATGACCTCATTCCTGGAAACAGCAGAAGAGTACAGCTTCCCTCCCAGCATTCTTGGCCTTCCCCTTGCTGCTGGCCTCTCCTGCCAGACTCAGGGGTTCCTCAGCTTCTACACCTTTTCTGCCACCCTTGGGATCACATGAGCAGAAGATACACCGACTTTGTCACCCAAGAGCTTATTACTGAGACCCCGGAGAACTGAGCATGCCAGAGTCACCCTAGAGCAGTGGTTCTCTGCTTCTTGCCAGGGGACACTTGGCAACATCTGGAGACAATTTTGACCATCACAGTTTAGGGGGAACTATTGGCTTGGAGTGGTTGGGATACTGCTAAGCATCCTAGGATGCACAGGACAGTCCCCACAAGGCAGAAGAATCAGGCCCACACTACAATCATGCTGAGGTTAAGAAACCCTGCCCTAGAGCCATGCTACTACGGGTCATCCAGCAGCACAGATTTCCCACGGGAGCTAAGAGCCAATGCAACATCTCAGCTTCCACCCAGGACCCAGGCGGAGACAGAGCAGAAGACGAGTAAGGTGAATGTGGGGCCAGTAAACTCTTTCTGTACAGGACCAGAGAGCATTTGAAGTTCTAAGGGCCAGACCACCTCTGTTGCAATTACTCAACTCCAATAACTCAACTCTGCCTTTGTAGTCCGGAGCAGCCACCCATAAGAGGTAATGAATGGGCTTGGCTGTGAGCCAACCACTTGGCTGGCATTCATATACTGTCCCCTGGACCCAGTCATACTGGAGAAACAAACAACCACCACAATAGCAGAGATTATTTCTCATGCACACTCCATGTCCATTACAGACATGTCAACCCCAATCAGGCACCCAAGTCACAGCATCCACTGTCATAACCTTTGCTGCTCATTGAGAGAGAAAAAAACATATACCACAGGCAGTGCTTATGCAGTGCAGAGGTCAAGCATGCAGTGGTTCCTGAGCTCCTACCAGGAAGCACCACCTCTGGCTCACATTTTATTGGTCAAAGCAACTCATATAGCCATGCCTGACTTTCAGGATGGGGTACCCAGAGGGAAGACAATTCTTGACAACTAACCAGATCCCCCTTCCCCAGAAACCCCAGTCCTACCCCTGTGGATAATTCATCCCACTCATAAATTCTGTCAAGTGTGGGAATAGACTCAAGCAGAGCTATAGCCAGGTCAGGCATGGACCATCTAGTAGTGAATTCACTTCTCCCTCATGCCTTCTATAAGGAATATCAGCACAAGCACCTAGTGCTTTATCCACCTAAACTTCCCAGTGTCACAGGAGTCCAAGGAGGTCGGGACGCTCTGCATTTTACAGGCAAGGAAACTGAGGCAAAGAGGAGATATTGCTTGTCCAAGGCCACCAGCTGGTACATGGCAGAGTTAGGAAACAAGTTTCGGTCTGCCTGATCTCAAAGCTTATATATTTAACATCATCATGATCAGATGCTTTTGGAACACTTATGAGGTTCCAGGTACTGCATATATTTCTTCTTCTTTCTTTCATTTTTTTTCTGGTACCAGGGATTGAACTCAGGACCTTCTGCTTGCAAGGCAAGCTGTGGAACCACTGAGCTAAATCCCCTGCTTTTCTTTTGTTTTTAATCCTAATAGTAACCATTGGAAGCCCACATCACTGGCCCTATTGAACTGATAAGTATAAGAGGTGCAGATGTTAAGTAAGGAGTCCAAGATCACAATTCAATAGTAAAACCAAGATTTCAACCCAGATTGTAGACTCCAAAGACTGTCCTTCCAATGGTTTGCAACACTAGGACACTGTTGAATGACTGAGGACACCAATTGAGCTTACCACTTTGGTGGGATTGACCAGCTTCCAATTGTCAGGACTTCTGTCTCTTTCTTGAAGTCACACAAAGAAGGTTATAGCTGTCTGTGCTCAGGGAAAGAAATAAGAGCTGAGAAATCATCACCACAGGACTGGATTCCAACCTCTTCCCCAGCTGTTCACTAAGGATTGATGAAGTGGGTGTGTGAACAGCACAACTCGCTGGCCTCCTGGACCCTTAACTCTGGACATGCACTTTACACTGGTCCCAGGGCCCCAAGTGGGTAAATCTCCACTCTCTCCCACCAACAGCCGGCCCCCTCCTGCCCCTACCACTGGCTGTCATCCCAGCTTGTCAGGTTCAACAAATAAAAATTACAAAAGTCCCCCCAATTAAGTTTCAACTTCAAAGAAAACTGATTTTTTTAGCACAAGTACATTCTAGGTAATATTTGTGGTATATATGAAAAAAGTATTATTTACCTATCTGTTAATATTATAACACACATATATTTCAAATTAAACTGACATCTTGCTTTTTATCTGCCATGCCTACTGCCATCCCTATCTTGGGTCATTCCCTACCTCTATTTCTCATATTCGCTTGTCCTTGAATCCTTGTCTAAACTTGGTGTTAGGCAGACCTCAAACCAAGATGTAAGGTGGCATCATAAGGAGCAAAAGATGTCTGGACGAGGTGAGTTTTTCCTGATACTTTAAAACCATTTGGACCTGATGGGACCCAGCACAACAGGGGCACATGCCGACCTCCACCAGTATGTTTGCCCCAGAGAAGCCTGTCCTCTCAGGTTGCAAGGCATCCACAGTCTGATGCTTTCCCAGGTTCTCTACCTTTTTCCTGAGTATTCTGTGTATAAGCACTACAAGACCCAGATATTTCTAGATAACTTGTATAAGGGATTCCCTCTACCATGTTTAGCATCAGACAAATACTTGGGATAACATAGTTCCTGCATGGACTTTAGCCTGCTGCCACTCAATGGCCTCCTGACCCTCCATGCCCCTCGCCAACACATCCTGATTTGTTCATTATATTCAGAGGAGCTGCATTGCTCAGGTGAAGCCCAAGTTGTCCCTAAATTGTGGGTGTTTCTTAGTCCAAATCAACCATGGTAACTCCATTGCCTCTATAGGATAAGTAGCACAGAAATGGATATGAGATGCAGTGCTAGCCAGAGTGAACACAAAAGCAGATGTGGGGAGACCTCCCTGTTCACAAGGAGAGACATGTGGAGTGGCTGCTTGGTGTACCACTCGTATCCCCTTCGGGACAGAGGCACTTGTTCTGGACCACCAGGATTGCCTTACCCAAGGTTACACTCCCTCCCCAGGCCAGTCCACACCCAGTGACCAGCCAGTGCACAGCCACAGAGGCCTGGCTCTTGTCTCAGTTTGGGAAACTGAGAGATCCCAGCTTCAGGGTGCCCTGCAAGGTCAACTGAGACCTCTACTATAACTGTATCATAGCTCAACTCCTCCCACAGCTGATCCTGCCTCCTGTCTGCTTAATTGCTGCTGTTATGAGAGCTTTCTCCCAAATTCTCCGTACACACAATTTTCCATCTCAAGGAACAGGTATAAAACAACATGAGAGGAACAAGTCCCCTTTTTCGTGACAGACACAGTTTCTGCATACGGGATGCAGCCATCTTGAGACCATAAGGGAACCAGCCTAAGACAAGTCAACCCTTTGAAGTGACAGAGCAACAAAGAAGAAAGAGCCCAGATCTTTAATGGTGTCAGTGAGCCACTACATTAGGAAAAAAAAAGTCTAGAACTTCTCTACTTCTAGTCTTCTGATGACGTCAGATATAGATGCTCCTTGTCACACGTCTTTTACTGGGGTTTTATGTTACTTGCAGCTCAAATTATTTTAATTACATACTAGATAATCCATAGGAGGCAAAGAGAAATACTCCAGGGCAAGGAAGAAAGGCTCTCCAGACAAGTATGTGCTCTAGAAACCCACTACTTAGATGAGTATCCAATTCTAGGCGAAGTCCTCTCTCCTAACCATTGTGACACTCCCTCTTCATTTCATTCCATGGTCACTCAGAAAAGCCAGGGCCTGAGAAATGTGTGAGTCTTCCCACAAGTCTGGGAAATGAGGCATCTTCAGGTAATACTCTGACACCTGGTAATTCGTGGAGCAGCCAGGCCCCTATTTTACTTTCTCCTTCTTTTCTTGTTACTTAGAAAGACAGTAGCAGAGAAACATGGCAGGAAAGGAAAAACTAAATCATCCCCAATGATGTCTACCTCATAAATATTATGAAATACTATAGGATGCTCAAAAAAAAAATCTTTATAGAGTTTTGCCCCTCTGGTGATAAAATAAGTCACTCGGCTGTATAAACAGGCTATGAGGCATTCCCCTGACTCTGTTTCTGTCTCGAGAGCAAGAGGGCCTTTGAATGTCATCTGTGAGCTAAAGATCAGATGATGTGTGCCTTAAGTAGCCAAAGATACAGCTAACATATGTGGCCTGTCTTGCCTGAATCTTTATTTTCATCAGCTATACAGAAGATTGGACATTAGGATCAAGGACCCTGGAATCAAACAGCCTAGGGTTAAGTGCTAGACTGTGGGAAAGTTATGTGATTATTCCACACTTGTTTCAACATCTATAAAATGGGAAAAGTAAAAATACCAGTTAGCTTAGGCTGCAATAATAAACAATTCCAAAACTTCAGACACTGCCAAAAATCGAAGTTTACCACTACTGGAGTCACTTTTCTGTTGTGTGGTGGCTGCAGCTGAGTTTCATGTAATATTCACTCCAGGTTTTAGTCTGACATAACAGCCTACATTGGAGATACTGCCAATCTTGTGGCAGAGGAAAGAGATTCTGGTAGAAGCACATGATAACTGTTAAAGCTGCTGCTTAGAAGTGGCGCAAACCACCTCTGCTCAAACTTCTTAGCGCAAAACTTGTTACACAGCCAAAACCGAAGCCATAGAGCAGAAAGTGCAATCTATGCACATGGAGGTGAGGCCAAGGTTTTGAAAAAACAATGCAATCACCACACGAACACTCAGGATTGTTATGTAAAGACTGAAGGTAAATGGCAGAGTAAGCCTTCAAAAATTTAGCTATCATAAATATTACTTTAAGTTCTAAGCAACTTAGCAGGATAGGGATCCTTTATAAATGGGCCTTTTGATTCACTAGCTGTTTAGATTAAGCCTTTGTTTAGACAGCATGTGGATTGTGCTGTACTGTGAATCAGTAATAAAGCAAACAAAATTTACTCAGCTGTAAAATAGGAATAAAGGTAATATCTACCTTCTGGGGATGCTGTTAAGATTAAATGAGATATCTACAAATTCTTTGTAGCTTTTCCCAGGGAAATTGGAGCCTACTTCCCTTTCCTTTGAACCTGGCCTGGGCTTAGGTACCCACTTGACCAACAGAAGTAATGTATGGGGACTTGTCTTGTTTGGGAGAAATCTTGCCACTTCAACCCAGTTAGAGTACTGGATCTTGGTGCCCTGACCTGCCACATGATGAGAGGGAGATCCAGCAAACCCAGGCTCCCAGCTATCTGTGCCAAAGAGCTAGATATTTTTTTCCTTAAATTTTTTTATTGGTACATTTTAGGTATACAATACGTTTACATTTATCACTGGGTGCTTTTATCTGTACATGATGTATTTTGGTTATTTTTTCCCCATTCCCTGTGCTCCCTTTACCCCCTCCACCCTTTCCTATTTACAAAGACTTAGTTTCCATTTTTTCCTTTTCTCATAATTTTTCCTTTCCCTTCTTTCCTTTCCCCTTCCCCTCATACTTCCCCTACTCCTTTGGACCTTGTCTTCCTATTTCAAATTATCAATTATTCATTTTAATCATTTTAATCCTTATTTACACTTTCAGTTTCTTACACTAGAGAAACTATTTGGTATTTACACATGTGTGTCCTGTTTATTTCACTTAAGAGTATGGCCTCAATGTGCATCCATTTAGCTATAAATGTCTCTAATTTCTCATTATTTATGGCTGAGTAATACTCCATTTTATATAAAAAAAAAAACCCCACATCTTCTTTATCCAGTTGCCAGTTGATGGGCACTTGACCTGTTTCCATGCTTTAGCTATTACAAACTGCTGCTATGAACATGGATGCACATATATCACTGTGGTATGATTCTTTTAATTCTTTGGGGAAGATACCCAGCAGGGGAACAACTGGGTCAAATGGGACCTCTAGTCCTAGTTCTTTGAGGTATCTCCATACTGATTTCCACAGAGGTTGCACCAGTCTGCTCTCCCACCAACAATGGAGAAGGGTTCCTTTCTCCCCATACCCCAGGCAGCATTTGTTATTGGTTGATTTCTTGATAGCAGCCATTGTTTCTGGGGTGAGGTGGAATCTCAGTGTTGTTTTCATCTGCATCTCAAAGAGCTAGATATTTAAGTAAAGTCATCCTGAATCCATCATATGAGCCTGACACCACCACCGCCATGTTGCCTGTGGAGGCCTTGCAGAGAGAGAATCACTCTGTGAGCCCTGCCTAAATCTGTGGCCCACAGAGTCACGATACAACAAATGGTTGTTTGAGCCACTATATTTCATTATACTTTTCTTTTCAGCAATAAGTATATGTAAGCCCTTAGCACTTTATCTGACTCTAAGTTGGTCCAGAAAGCATTGCTGGTCACATCAGTGCTTGGGTTAATGCCCAGCCCAATTCCCTCAGATTCCATGGGATGGTAAAGACCCAATTTCATTTAAATGTTTCAATTTCTTCACTGTACCCTTGAATGCAAGAAAAAGAGAAGGAAACTCCCCAGGGTCCAAGACAAGGAACATGGAAGACAATCAACATGGGAATGCTATATGATATTCCAACTTCTCTTGGATATGCATGTGCCTATATTTCTCAAGAAAGTAACAATTCAACATTTTTAACTCCCTTAAATCTTTAGATAGAATGGTCGTACCTGCATGAAGTCCTGTGTTAACTATGACCTCTCAGCACCCCAGCACGGATCTTTGGATCCACACACTGTGTTTCAGAAAGCAATAACCCAACTCTGGAGCTGGAAAAATTGCCATATTCAAGAATAAATAAGCAACTGTGTCTGGGCTGGTGCTTTCCCTTCTGTTGTTACTGCTGTCAATTTGTTTTCTTGATATAGGAATTGGGCTATTTTAGGTGGAGGCTGAGACAGACCAATGCTATGAATTCACCATGTTCCTTCTCCTTTTCTCCCTGGGAACATGGCAAGACCCTATTTCCCACTGTCCCCTCAGGGAAATGGGACCATGCCACCGAGATCTGGTCACTGCACCATGCACACAGCAGTGATGACACCTCTTCCAGGCCTGGCCCCTGGGACACCTCTGTGTGACCTTTTAGGCTTTATTCTCTCCTCTGAAAAATGTCCAGGGAAGAATGCTGGGGTCCCAAGGCATGGCAGGACCACAATCAGGAAGGATCTGTGGTCCCCAAGGAACTGAGTGAAGCAGACACCTACTTCCTTTGGCCTGGGACCAGAGGGAGAAACAAGCCTTTGTGATGTGAAGCCAGGAGACTGAGGTCATTTGCTGTGGCAGTGGCTTCCTGGAACTCAAAGGTATGGGGTAGGACACACCCCACACCATCCTCACAAAGAAAGCCAGTGCCCCTTGCTGGAGAGCTTACTGAAAACAGTTGGTCCATCTGTCCCAACCACAGAAGAAAGGAGGGAGCAACCGAGAGGCTGTGCCTGCCTGCTCTGGTCTCCTGAGGGTGTGAGCATGAATCTTTTATTCTCCTTTCCTTTCTGCAGGGAAACAGCAGGAAGATATCTAGCACATCATGTTCTTCTGGCTCCAGTGACAAGTAGGGGAAATTCTATCACTCGTCCGACAGGAGACCTCAGAAGTGACTAATTTAATCCCCAAGGCCTCTTTAGGAGCATCCTCTACTTTGCCAGCTCTCCTCCTTCTGCTCAGCCCTGCTTCCACCAAGCAAGACAGTCAGGTGCACTTGAATCAGCTCAGCAGGAGGAGGAGAGGCTTAGAGTGACTCTTCCCCAATTTGACTGCCTGAAGTGAATAGTTATTTACCAAAGTTCTCAAAGGGTGTCTTTTATATAACATGGCCTGGGGACCATGTCCTGGAAATCACTGTTGAGAATGCCACTAAGGAGACAGCTGTATCTGTCCTGAGAGAGGCAGGGGCACCAGTTCCAGGCAGGGGAGGATGAAGAGCTGCAGTGGGAAGAGATCAGCCTCTGCTCTGACTGCCCACCATTCCATAGAGACTAGGATCCTAGAGCTCAGTGCAGTGGTGGTGGCTCAAAAAAGGAGAGAGCTGGGGTCTGGAGGTCACATTGACCTATGGAGACTTGGATTTGGCTCCAGCACATCCCACCCACAGTAGGGACATGACTAATCCTCTAGGGTTCCAGTTTTTAATCTGGACTGTAGGTGTTGATAAAGGCTAATACATAGAGTCCTTTAAAAGGCATAACAGAAAGAATGAGGAAAATACCTGGCAGCATTGTAGTTCTCCTTCCGACGTCCTTTGATATCTTCAGTTACCACTTTCTCTACACCCTTGAAACTGACCTCTGCATCTTGCTCTTCTTCACTGGCAATCATTCCTATAAAATTTGCAGTGGAAAGAAGCTAGAAAAAAACCCTTTATTTCAGAGCAAGAGCCACTGTGGACTAGCACGTGGGAGTTACAAAGCTTAGGAGAGAATGGAAAAGAGCACAGTTATTCAAAACTTAAACAGATTCTTGTAAAATCCCAAATTCCCAAGCCATCTATGTCACCCTCTACCCTGAACCATGGAAAAGAGAAAGAGTGAGAAGCTGTCTGGCAGTCGACACCATACTCTCCTTCATGCCTGCAATGCCCTGTCAGATGACCTCAAAGCCCAAATGCCAAATTGTGCCGTCCACTTCCCAATCCTATACCTGTGTCAGACATCACTAATCAGTCACTTCACTCTTCCCCACCTGGTCCAGATAAAGCAGCAGAAGGCTTTACCACATAATAATCAAGCCAGATAGCACCAATCAGAAATCTCAGGCAAGTCCAGACCAACTTATCAAACCATAGAGATTTGCCCTCTACAGCAGCCTCACCCCAGAGGGTGAGCATGCAGCCAGAGAGAACAGGCATAGACCAAGGTGGAGAGCTGAGCCTCCAAAAGCTTACAAGAACCCAAACAGTGCTAATAAAATCTGTACATCATGATGCAGTTCACCACGGAATTCAGGTGTAAGGGTTATTTCCAGACCATGACTTCTGCACTTTTTGCATATTGCTTTGCTGAGCATTTTCTTTCCTACAGCAAGGAGGTTTGTCCAGAAGGATGAGCAAAGCACACAGAGAGGTGGTCATTTTCACACACTTCTGGGCATTGTTAGCCTATCCACTAACTAAACTGGATGACAGCAAGGCTAGTTAAACCACTGCCTGTCCCACGTCTAGAACTGTTAACAAGACAGTGACATAGAGCACAAGGTATTAAATCCTCCAAGGCAGGAATCCTTGTCTTCTGTGAACAGCCATGAATCACCCAAACAGGCTATACCCGAATGTTTAAGACAGCCATATAATTATTTATGAGTGAATGACCGGTTCAGTATTTCTGCCAGTTACCTTTATGGTTTTTATGAGATTTGGATAACGTTTATTTATTGCCCGTTCAGTTTCCCATTCACAGTGGAGCTTTGTTCGACATTTAGAGACATTTCCAATGTTTTTTGCTGGACTCTCCGGCAGGAATAAGAGGATCTTTTTTCTCTGGGTTTCTGCAAAAAATTCATACAAAGATAATTTGGATGATAAAATGATACCATTTCAAACATGTTCATGCATGGATTATAATATTTAAACCTTTTCATAGGAAGAAATTAATCATGTGGTTTGCATCACCAACCTTGTAATTTTAATAATGAGGCTGGTCAGATAAAGGGACAAAATATATCTTTTATAACAGAATCTGTTACATCCTGAAAGTTCCACCCCTACTGTTGGACTCTGCCTATGTCATTGGCAATCTAAGGGGTAAGTTTGTTTGCTTCAAGAATAAACAATGTATATCCAAGACGAAACTACAGTTGTGTGCCATGTAAAGACATTTTGGCTGATGTTGGACCACATGTGAAACAATGTCTTCATAGGAATATCTTGTTTGTGCACTCTGAGTTGTCCCACAGGATACAATCACCTAATGATATAGTTCTCAGGATGTAAAAATGTCATTAGCAACACAAAACTGTATATCACAGTCCCTAACTTTTTGGCATCAGGGACCAGTTTCATAAGACAATTTTTCCACAGATGGGGGAGTGTGAAGGGGTGGTTTCAGTATGATTCAATCACATTACTTGAATTTATTGCATAATTTATTTCTATTATTACACTTCATTTATAAGGAAAAAATTATACAACTCACCATAATGTAGAACCAGTGACCTGAGCTTGTTTTCCTACAACTAGATGACCCCATCTGATGGGAGACAGTGACACCAGAAGTGTGTTGCTTATATCCAGTCTAATCCATAATCTCATTTTCGCCCATCACTGGATGCAATATAATTGTCACTTGCTGTTCATTGACAGAGTTTTGATATGTCTGCAAGCAAGCAATTTATTATGGTCTCTGTGCAGTCAAACCTCTCTGCTAATGTTAAGCTGCATTTGCAGCTGCTCCCCATGCTAGTATCACTGCCTCAGCTCCACCTCAGATCATCAGGTGTTAGGTTCTCATAAGGAGCACAAGGCCTAGAATAGTAATGATGAACCTTTTAGAACTTTCAGTGATACAAGCAGCCTGCTGCAGCACACATGCCATAGGTTTGCCAACACTGCCCTAGATCCTTCACATATACAGTTCACAGTCAGGTTACTGCCTCTATGAGAATCTAACATTGCCATTGATCTGACAGGAAGAAGTGCTCAGGAATGTGAGTGATGGGGAGCAGCTGTAAATATAGATGAAGCTTTGGTGACTGGCCCGCCACTCACCTTGTGCTGTGTAGCCCAATTCCTAATAGACCATAGAGCAGTGTCACTTCATGGCCCAGGGGTTGGGAACTTTGCTATATACCATTTGTTACTGTTGTTAACCACAATATGAAGAGCTCCCATTTGTTGAAATCTCATTATCGCCCAGTTATAGCCAGAATCACACAACAAGCCAGGGAAGTAGAACTAATGTTCCCTGTTTTCCAAAAACTGAGGCTTAATATTGGCAAATAATACCCCACATGCCCTAGCTGGTCCCTAACAAAGGCAGGTCTCTCAGGCACAGTAGCCCATGGCCAACATTTCCAATAATGCTCTGTTGTCCTGTGGCTCCTGCCTACAAGATGCACCTCCAAATTATTTTATGTGGTCAAATCCAGAGGAGAAAAGAAAGAATCAAACTGGCTGCCAAACGTCATATTGATATAACAGAAACCTAATTGACCAAAATTCTGTTTTCCAGCCTACTCTGTGGTTTCAGGGGAAAATAATCTGAGCCATAGAGACAATGAGCCACTGGCTGGCAGGGGCCCTGGGTCTGTGCTGTGTGCCCCTAGCTGGCAACAGACCACCCTTCTGCCCTGTGTGTTCATCTCCCTTCATGATACCTGTGTCCATCTGGCTCCCCTCCAAGCTGTCAGCAGAGTCCATAGTTGCTATCAGAGTCATTGTCATAATCAACACACACCACACCAGTAGCTATGCCAAGCACTTATTTTATTGCACACCTAGTATATGCCAGTCAGGCAATAGCAGGCTACATAACAGGTGTTCATGTTCTCTTTTTATTGTTCTAGTATCTCCTGTGGGCAGGAAAAGACCCACCTCCCATACTGGGACCCTGAGGTTTAACCTGGATCTGTCCAAAGCCACGGAACATGAACAGGCTGGGGCTGGTGTTCAGGCTGCTGTCTCCAGGGCCAAGTGCTGACCTCTCACTGTTAAAGACCCAGAAAGCTTTTTCTCAAAAGGGCACAGCCACATAGCCCAGGACAAAGACATACATAGTCTTCGAGCTAGGATAAGAATCAGAGCTTTCTCCTCATTCTAGAACTTTCTGCACCTTGCCACCCTGACCCATTCTCTCTTCCCAGGCATGGAACATTGCCCTACTATATCCCTGGAACTGTGCTATATCTTGATGAGAAAGAATAACATCAAAAAGCAAAAATAAATGAGAAATCCATTCTGCTTCCCATATTCAGGAACTTCAGCATCACACTGTCATATGTTAGGTCACTGGCTTTGCTACCAACTACCTTTACCAACTTGCACAGATCACCTCATCTATCTGAGCCTCAGTTTCCCCATCGGCAAAGTGGGATAATATTACTCTTTCGTAAGGTTATTCAGAATTGAAAGAAAGATATTTGGTGCAACTTTAAATGGGTTAAGATATATAAATGTCTGGTGCCTTCTCTGGATGTTTTTGAGCTCTCAAAAAAAAAAAAAAACCCCACTATGGCAGCTTTTCTGTTTCTGCCATTCTATTAAAATGCGCACATAAATACACTCAAAAGTTGGTGTCCAGGTGCCAGTCTGAGTTTACAAAGAGCAAGTCTAAAAGGAGACTATGGAAATATGAGTTGCAATTGCCTGGAATTCTGGGCAGAGGAAATGTGCATGGTTTTGTTCTAGAAAATTAGGTACATAAAATTCAAATGAGTAATCATTAAAGTGATAACAACCATCTTCTTTGTATGAGGTACTTGACAGAGGTATTCTGTTCTTTACAACAACTCTGTGTGTTTTTTATGTATTTAACAGCTAGAAAAAAGTGAAGACCAGAGAGGTAAACTGAGTTGCCCAAGGTTTTACAGCCACAAAGTAGTTGCACTGAATTAATCCATAGGTCTCTGATCCTCCAACTTGTTCTTTTCTTCTCTGTAAAACCTTTTGGGGATAGCCCAGAGCAGGGCTCAATGAGAAAAGCTACTCATGTGTCTGGAGAAGAGTGGAAGGCCATCATCACTACCCTGGCTCATGTCCATAATAGCATCTTCAGCAGGTGCCAATAGCCACAGACAGAACTCAAAAGGTCTTGTAACTTGAGTGAGAATAAAAACCTATATCTTCCTTTTCATTAACATTTTCCTAAAATTTAGCATTAACTCCCATTTGAAATCTAGGCAATAAGCCACAGTAAAATCAGCAGCAAACATGGCTTCTTCACCAATAGATCACTTGTTGTCTTAATCTGTTTTCTGTTGCTATAAAAACATTCCCGTGTCTGGATAATTTATAAAGAAAGGAGGTTTGAGCCATAGCGCCTGGCCATAGTCCACAGTGACAAGTGACATGGTCTGGCTCCAAAGCAGTGTTCTCTCTGCTATACTCAGTTCTATTAGCAAAGCTATCAGTGCATTGCTCGCTTCCTTGCTCATTTGGTCCACTCCCTGTCTAGACCTCTGAAGCCAAAAACCTCCTCTCACTCATCTTTGGAGAGTGAACCTTAGCATTTGCTCCAGAACCTGGTGCAGAGTGGGGGAGAATTAATATCAGTTGTCTTGGCAGGTAGCTTTCTGCAGTGGTCCCTAATCACCTTGATGCCTGGGATTTGTGTTCTCATACAGTATGCATCCTTTAAGTGTAAACCTAGGGACTTGTATTTGACAGAGTGTAGCAAATGTAATGGGTGTCATTTCTCAGATCAGGATATAGCCTGTGACTTCTGGACAGGGCCCTGGCCAGCCACCAAGGATGTACCTGCTGAAGCCAGAAGGTCCAGCTGAGCCATGACCACATCTCTAGCCCATGGAATCTAGAACAGAATAAACAGGCATTGTTTTTAAGTTGCTAAGTTTGTGGAAATAAATAGTCAATATACTGCCTATCAGGAGAAAAGAAGAGAGGAAGCACAAGTGGGTCCCTTCCATCCACAGTCTGAGAGTCACTGCACACTCCTTGACACCACAACTGCACAATCTAGCCTCTCCCGACTCCTCACAGCAGTACCTGCGAGATGAGCTCATCTGGGTCCATGTGTGTCTCACCTCTCTATGGCTGGGTGAATTTCCTGTCATGGGTCATTTTGTGCTCAGAAATTTAGGCCAAAATATTATTGTAACCAATATGCCTTGCTTCATTGTGACAGAGGCCAAATCAGCTAGTGACTACTCAGGTACTGACTGCAAAGCAAGCCTGTGAATTGCACAAAGCCCATTTTGTTATCATATCCTTGTTTCCCAAGAATTTCCAAGACTCCCAGCAGTGGGAACACCTGGTTCACAAATCTCATGGACATGATCAGTTGCTTCTGTCAGCTAGCCTCACTCAGGACCCCCACACCAGCTGGTTTCTTGGCATGAGGATTTGCACCCATCTGCCCTCCAACTATGTCCAGCTACTAATACGATTCCACTTAGAGCCCATGGCCCCTAAAGCCATTGTCAGAGCCCAGTTTCCAATGGGCTGTTGAGTTGGAATGCAAGTGCCATCCAGATGTCCCATCAAATGAACTCTTATGGTTTCCTGCTTCTCTTTCCATTTCCACAACATGCAGCCTGTAGGCTGCAGTGACTTTAGATGTATTGCCTTATTTCCATATTCTAAGGCAATCATGGGGATACATACAGCAAATTTAATAATAGCTTTTCATAGGGAGCAAAAAACTACCATGTTGAATTTATACATTGATCTTTTTACACTTTCAAATTTATTGAGGTGTAGTTTACAAACTAGAAAATATACCCATTCTAATTATACATCTCAATGAGTTTGACTAACTTATACACAGTGTTCTACCATGTAACCACAATTAAGATATGGACTACCTCCAGTACCCTAGAACGCTCTCTTGTGCCTCGTCCCAAATAATTCCACACACCCCTGTCCCTGGACAACTTCTGATCTGCTTCCTGTCATGATAGATGAGACATGTGCTTCCCAAACTATATATATACGAATGACATATGTGTCTGCTTGCATATCTGGCTTCTTTCACTCGGCCTATGGGGTCTGAGATTCATCTGAGGGTTAAATAGAAGCTATATGGAATGACAATGGTTTATTTTCTTGTGTTGTTGAATGGCATCCTTGTCTGTCTTTTATATGCTGCCTATCTTTCCTGTATTTTTAACTTTATTAAAGAATAATTGGCATATCCTAAGCTTTACATAAAGCATATGATTTGATGATAAGTTTTAACATATCCATACAGCTATGACATATGCACAGATAGTTTTACAAATCAGAATTGTACAAAAAAGAAAACAACAATAACAGCAGCAACAAAACAAAATTTCAGCTTAGAATAGTGAAACAGTTCTTTTGTCCAAGTCTTTCCAGAACATTGGTGAATAATGGCCTCACATTTAGCAAACTAAAGAATCTTTGATGGTTTTCCTGCCCAAACATCTGCTCTAAGGACATTTGTGGATTCTGAAGAACTTTTCAGTTCTTTGGCTGAAAACCAAAATGAAATAAAAAACAAAGTTTCATGCGCATCTCCTTCATCAGTATTTCTGATGGGGCTCTGAGCTTCAGTGAAATGAATGCAATTCAAACTATCCCAAGAAAAGTAGGGCAAGGATGGGATTTATGGGCTCATATAAACAAGAAGGCATATCTGTATCCAGGAGCTCACACATCATCTGAACCCAATCTCCCTTCCTCTTTTTCCCATCTCTCAACCCTGTTTTGTTCCTGTTAGTTTCATTCTCTCCACGTGGTGGCCTGTTGTAGTTTTTAGGTTATTTTCCTCTTATATCACTCATGAAAACAGACCACTTTGAGTATTTACATTGGAGGAAGTGTAATGCAAGGGATTGTTTACAGAGGTGATAGAGTTACTAAGAAAACAACCTAGGGAAATTGAACAATCCAGAGATTGGCCACAGTAGAGAGATAGAGAATGAGGGTCCCTGAGCCAGGGATATCTGACAACAGGAGCTAGAGTGGGCAGCCTGGTGGGTTCTGCAATGATGAAAGAACTAGGGCTGCTTCTGGAGGCAACTGCCTGGGGCAAGGAAGGAGGCAGAGAAATGCCCTGGCATCTCTCTTCTTTCATACTCTTAGCTCCCCAGTGTCTTCATATTGACCTAACTTAACTGGGAGGCAGCTGGCAAGGATGACCAGGAAATGCAGTGCACAGGGGCCAACCTTTTGAGATGTAGACAAGAGTAGAGAAAGAGAAACAGGAAGGAAGTGGGGGAGAGGATGTGAGGGGAACAGACCCAGGACAGCACAATCCCCGTGGAAAGTGAATTTTTTTATAGTCCCAACAGGTGTCCTGGAAGGGAGCCTGGTTTGTCTAGCTGTGAGCATCAGGCTGATCCCAGTGATGGAAAGAGAGCAGAGGATGAAGAGGCAGCAATGCAGACTCTGAGAGAGCAGGAGAGCCCCAAAGCAAAGTCACAATGCCTTGCCCGACATGGATGCAGGCCCAGCAAACCCAGGTGTCGCCCCACAGCCTGCTCCAAGTAGGGGCAAGGGGGCTAGAAGCTTCAGGGTGCAAATGCTGTAACCCTGTGATTTCCATGGGGAAGAGCTTTGGGTTTGCTATGATGCCAAGACATAGCCAAGGTCAAGGTCTTATTGAAATGTTCCTAGTCCCTGGGAAGACAAGAAGGGTGAGAAATAGATGCAGAAGCATTGTTTCTGGTCCTTCTCCTGAAGTTTGCTCAGTCCCAAGCCTGGGGAATGGGGCTCAGGGCATAGATGGGAAAAGTGGCTTAGGACCCAGACCTTGGGAAACACAAAAAACAAATGACTAACCAGTCTTCAGTGGCACATTGCCTTCTAAAGGAGACACTTTGCAACCCAAATGCTGAGGCCAAAGGATTTCCTACAAGTCTTTTATGAGCTCCATAAATTTCAAGAGAGAGAATTCGTGAGCAACTGGGCTCTGTCACTGTCAGGTCACTGATTGAACGCGCCTTTAATGGAGTCTCCAGCAGCCATAAAAATGCATGAAAACAGCCTTCTGGACACAGCCAAGCCTGATAGATGGAGCAGTGACACCCAGTAAAAGCGAAATGGGCCAGGCTTGTCCTCAGGCCTGTTCAAGAGAATACATCTTGGTCTGTTAGGACACAGCTTGGGGTTAGAGATTCATTAGGCCTTCTACATGCATTTCTCTCCAAGGGAATGAACACACACAAACACACACACACACACACACACACACACACACTCAGAACTAAGCTTTGCATAAGATGGCTTTTACAACAAGGCAGTATGCCCCAGTAGTTAAAAGCTTGGACCTGCTAGGGGATTTAATATTGTCCCCCCAAAATTTACATCTTCAGAATGCACTTTATTTGGAAATACAAACTCAGCAGATGTTATTTTAGATGTACATCTTGGTTTGCCCTTCTGCAAACTGGGGACTGTAATAATGGCAAATATAGACAAAATGAGCAGAGGAAAAAGAGTGTGTGTCATCACGTAACAAATGCATGGCAGATTCTAATTGTAGCTACTACTCATGAGAAAAAGGAAGGGAGGATGGAAGGAGCAGTGGAGGAACAATCTGGCTAAAACTCATTGTAACTCTGCACTAATACAGCAGAGTCCTGAAGGAGTTCAGGATAGATCTCATATAACGGACAAGTTGCTCTCATCCTCCTCAACCCTCTAATTATAGCGCTACAGAGACCCTTTAACTTAATTCTCCTGAAGGGGCTGGAAATGCCTGAGTACAGATGTTTGTGAGGATCTTTCCCTCCTGCAGGATCAGACCTTGTGGCAGCTTGCTCTAGACTCCCTCTGTCTCCATCAGGTGGTCGCCCAATGGTGCCAATGAGCCAGGAAGTTGAGGACTGCAATTCAACAGTCAGATAAGAAAACACACTGACTCCTTTATCCCCAACCCAGGCATGTGGTACACATCCTTTGCCATGCACTTGAGTACTGGAAGATTTGTTTACTTCAGAATGTGCATGAAATAAGCACGATAAATCATATAGAATTTTCAAAAGAATTCATTTCCTCTGCTGGGGGCAAAACAGGCACCTATGAAGGTATTCGTTCCAAGTGCATTATCTCCAGGGGAAAGTGCATGCTTTTCTAAAGGGAAACATAGCTCCTAACATATTTCCAATTCAAAGAGCATCTGTATATGCATGCCATACATATGTCCATTAAGTGTGAAGTTTAGAAAATCATTAACTATATTTATTAAAGACTTAAAGAATGACAGTTTAAAGAAGTTAGAACTTTGTCACACATAAGTAAGACAAATCCAGAGGCAGAAACTGTAGTGCTAGTACAATGGATCCATAGTGTCATCAGACATGCAGATTCTTATCTTACTGCTTTGTTAAATTCAAAGAATGTGGTTTCCACCCTTAGAGTCACCTTGTGGCCCAAGAGGGATGCTAGAGCTGGAGCTACCATATGTATATTCAGACCAGCCATAGTCGAAGGAGGGAAAACCAAGAGTGTGTCCTCTAATGATACCAATTTTTTTCTTTCCACATAGTCTTCCCAAAAGTCCTATACATTTCCACAGTCACCTATATAGACCTAGTTAAAGGTAAAACTAGAATGTTGTTTTTTGTTGGGTGTATTGGTACTTCAAACAAAATTGCAATTTTGTTGCTCAGAAAAAAAGAGAATGGATAATGAATGACAATCAGTAGCCTCTATCACAACAAAAAAACCCCAAATATAAAACTCACCAAGTCATTTAGTGTGTCAAATAAGGTCTAAAACAGAGTTGGCTGCTGTATGGAGGATAAAATTTATCCAGTTTGTTTGATTGTATGTACTTGCAGTCCAATACAACATATTCAAAAGTTGAAGTGCAACTTTGAAAACAGTCACACATCTACAGAAATGCATGTCTTTGTGGACTTAACCTTGTAACACATTCTCCTCATCTTTGGAATAATGTTCCAATTATACCACTATTTACTGGTATTTACTGGTACGGTGTCTGTGGATGGCAATGGAAACATAGAACATCACAGCTGGTAAAGCCATCTCACCGGGGCCATGCCTGCCCACCAGACAGCCTTCATGAAATAGACATAAAGTGACTGAGTCTGTGACACCCAGACCTGCTGGGCTTTTCTAGAAAGGACTCAGAAATGGGCCTCTCATCTTTCCCTGCTATTGCCTTAAGGCCATGGGCCAGACCGCTACAGTCCAGGGAAAGTAGACATATGCATCCTTCTACATCACAGGCAGTTCACTAATTTACAGGGTTCCAGAGGCAAGCTCATTTGGAATACACTTAGTCAATCCTTATAACAAAGCCTCTTTCTTTCTTTCTTTCTTTCTTTCTTTCTTTCTTTCTTTCTTTCTTTCTTTCTTTTTTCAACTACAGGTCTTCTCAGGGCCTTTAATGTTTGGCTGCATTGTGAATCCCCAAGACTGAGCCATATGAGGTGACATTTTCCGAATGACCTCAAACCTTTCTGAGTGTGCATTTTGGGGGATGGGTGTTCTCCAAAGCCTGCCTTGGGAAGCCAGAGTGCTTCCGGGTTTCTCAACCCAGGCAATACTGCCATTTGAGCTGGACAATTCTTGGGAGTGGGGAGCTGTGTATGAACTGTGGCACATTTAACAGACTCTCTGGCCTCTACCCACCAGAAGCCTGACCCTGTTAGAACAATCAAAAATGTCCCTAGGCATTGCCAAATGTCTCTTGGAGGGAAGGGTCTGGGATCCAGGAAATGCATGATGATTATTCATGAAATTTCTTTCTCTCTTGATATGAGCACTTGGCCACTTTAAGAGTGAAATCCAACAATACTATAAAAATGGTATGGAGTTAAGCACAGGCAGCACATTATGATTTTTAAAATTAACTTTATTGGTGCATTTTAGGTATATAATGTAATGACATTTATCATTGGAGATTTGTGCCTTTACGTAATATATCTTGATTCTTGTTTTTTCCCCATTCCCCTGCCTTCCTTCAATCCCTCCACCCCTCTTTATTTACAAAGACTTTGTTTTCATTTTTTTCCTTTTTCTCATATTAATTCCATACCCTCATTTGTGATTTTTAATCAGAATATAACTGGCCCCTCCAAACTCCACTTTTGTACTGTTTCAAGAAAACATCCATTGTAGAGAGACAAATATAGTGTTTTAGATATTCTTAACAAACTCAGTGAAGATAGTCTTACTAACACAGTTCACGGAAACTCTCCAGATGCAAACAGGAGGTCACTGTTAGACTGAGAAAGGCCTCCCAGGACATGCCAGGCCATGTGTACTCAACGGGCTAAGAAAGGCCCAGGCTTGGAACATCTTCTGACCCAAGTATAGCCAGAGGCCGGTGCGTGTGTGTGTGTGTGTGTGTGTGTGGCATGTGTGCATATATGTGTGTATTTATATTTACCTACATATAAATAGAGGCACAGAGAGCGAGAGAGAGAGGAGAGAGAGAGAACTGCTTTAATAAGATGTTACCATTTGTGAAATCTGGGCAGAGAATATAAGGGAGTTCTTTGTTTTTTCTTGAAACTTTTGGTAAATTGTCCATATTAAAAGTTACAAAAAACAACCCAAAGTTCCAACATCCAGGAAGCCTCCACCACCATGAACTGTCCTTTCTCCTTCACCCTCCCTTCTCTCTCCACACACGGAAGGTCCTAGAAACCTCTGTTCCCGGGGCTCCAGCTGTGTCTGGGTGCCTGATTTCAGAGAGTCCAGCTTCCACCTGACAACCCTGACTTGGGACACCTGAGCCATGGTTTTCCACAGACGCCAAGTCTGACACTCAGTTCAGGCTGGGCAAGTTGGACTGCACTCTGGGCCTGAGAACCTCTTCAGCTCCCCAGGGGGTCCCGGCAAGTAGCGAAGGGTGCCAGCGCCTGTGTATTGCAGGCAAGTGCAGATCTCTAGTTCTGGACAGCACCCATGCCTGTGTTCTGAGCGGCTCCACTGTGATGTTCAGGCTGTGTTGTCCTCACCTGGGAGAGAAGCTGCCCACCGGAGCGTTCTTCCCAACAGGCCGTCACCATGGTGAGTCCTGAAAATGCCAAGAGGGCAGCCGGGCAGCTGCTGCATTGTCTGCTGAGTGTGTAGCACTTGGTGCTCCATAAATAGTTGCTGGACACATGCAGGAATGAGGGAAAGAAAGGACCCTAACACCACGCTAATCTCCACTACTCCCTCCCAGCCACACAATATTTGAAAATGGTCATATTTTGCATTAGAATCGCCCCCATCACATTTCAAGAAATCAATGGCTTTTGAAACTAAACCCCACTTTAGGGTGAGAGAAGTTGGCACAATCTCACCCCTTCAGATTGGCCCGGCGCAGGTGCGAGCCGCTGCGTGCCTTGTGTCAGCTGCTGCCCTTTCGTGCACAGTCCCCAGATCATTTCTGTATTAGCATATCTCTAAGTGCATATAATTTTCACATTAAAGAGTATGATTTCTTTTTGCAGAAGTGGAGTAGAGAATAATTTATCTGCTGAAGTATCTCAGGCAGCAGCCTCGATAGTGCTACAGAAATTACACAAGAAGACAGGCATTTAGAAAAACTGGGTGGCAGAGTTTGTATTCTTTAAGTAGATGTGGAAAAAATTCACCCATTGAAACTAAAAACATAAAATATGTATTTCTGGAGTTTAGAGTAGGTTTCTAATTGAGAGAGGAAAGGGTCACAGGAGCTGAAACCTTACTTGTCAGGGAGAGAAGGTGTGGTTGTGTCCTTGTTTTCAGGAGCAGCAAAAGGAACCATAGGCCTCGAAGCCCTGCCTGCCCTGTGCTCGGCCCCTCAGCACTGCCCTGGGAACCCTCTCTGTGGGAAGAGTTGGGCCAGAGGGGAAGACACAGAAGAAACCACCACATGACTCGGATCCTCAGGGTCAGTGTCCTGTGTGGCCAACCTGGCTCTGAAGTCACAACTTCATTCTAACAAAGGTGCCCCCCCCACCACTGCCCTAAACAATAATACTCTTAGAAGAGAAAGTAGGAGAATACCTTTGGGATTGTGGAGTAAGGGAAAACTTCTTAAACAGGGCTCCTATGGTGATAAAAGTTGCAAGCCACACCATCGTGGTGGTCCTGCTATGACAGCTACCCAAAGACCCATCAGTAGTGGGAAAGAGGGAAGCACCGTGGTGCATTCACGCAAAGGACTGCAATGCAGGGGTGAGAATGACCATCTGAACTGTGCACAAAACAAGCACAAGATGCCATCTCACAAATATAAAGCTGTGTCAAAGAACAAGATACAAAACAAAGTACTGCACGATGCTGTTTATGTGGAGCATAAAATCAAACCAAACTCATTTCCGCCACCATGTTTCGGGGGGTTGCTCTGAGGTCCTGTACACACGGGAGCACAAAGACTTCTAGGTCCCCTTCGTGTCCTGTGCCTCTCTTAAGGGGCTGGGTACTCGAGTTCATTGCGTGGAAATTTACTGATTGGTACACTTGAAATATGTGTGAGTTTCTGTACATCTGTTAGAATTCGATAAAAAGCTTTTTTAACTACTATCCAAGTTTAGTGAAGACTGACATTTGGCACAATGATCACGTTCATTTTAAATAGATGTTTTGTTAGCAGTTTTATTTTTGTTATTCAGTGGAAGAAAGCACATGTATGTGCAGGGTTCAAATCCAGAGATTTGTACTGTGCTCAGGGCACAAGGAGGTAGCAGCTTTCCTCACCTCACAACCACAGTACCGCACAGCTTCCTTTTATATCTTTCCAGAAATCACAAGTGCATGTGTGTGTGTATGTGTGTGCGTGTGTGTGTAAGCTATACAAGTTTTTATACAAATATGAATCCACACAGCCTCTGGCACCTTTCCTTCTCTTAACAATATCTTGGAGATCAGGCCCTATTAACATAAATATCTGCCTCTTTTTAAAAATACCACACAATATTTTGTTGTAGAACTCCTACATTCTAAAGATTGACAAACTATGGGTAGCATGCTAAAACTGCCTGACTGCCTGCAGTTTTGTAAATAAAGTTTTATCGGAACACAGCCATCCCATTTCTATATTGCCTATGCTTGCCCTCTGGATACCCAGAGTTGAGTACAGACCATTGCTGACTTTCGATGGTATGACCTAAGGTTTTTCAACTTTATGATGGTGCGAAAGCAGTATGCATTCAGTAGAAACCACACGTTTCTCACAGAGATCTTCTGTATTTTTCTATTAACTCTGTAATTTTGTCTTTTACATAATAGATCTCAAATTCATTGCAGACTATCTTTATGTGTGATTTAAAAGTTTTTTGTTTTTACTAGTACATGTTTGCAGTACATGACGATAATATACGTCTCGGGAAGCTGGTGCTTTGATATGCAGCACGATTATCCCTGCTGATGCTAGGGTAGCAGCAGGGAGCACAGCCCACAGGCAGCCTCAAGATCGTGAGGGGAAGCAGCATGCGCCCTGCAGTGCACAGTGCTGCTAGGCTAGGGCACTCCACAGGTGATAGGTATTAAATGTAACTATTGCCACTGACAATACTTTCAACTTTACCTGCATCCTAAGTCAGAGAGTATCTGTAGTGCCAACAGAATCTGTGTGTATTGGTTTCCTATGGATGCTGTGGCAAATTATTACAAACTTGGGGGTTTTAAATAGCACAAATACATGATGTCATAATTCTGGAGGTCAGAAATCCAAAATCCAGTCTCGCTGGCTGCAGTGAAGGTGTCAGCAGAGCTGTGTTCTTCTGTGTAGGCCCTGGAGGAGTCTATATCTGCTGCCCCGCCCAGGCTCAAGGCCTCCTTCCCTCTCCAGCCCCACTGGCTGGCTGTGTGTGCCTCCATCTCATCTCTGCACCACTCTTTCCCTTGTGTTTCGGGAATCCTACGCCCAGATAATCCGAGATAAACTCCCTATTTAACGGCAGTTGATCAGCAACTTTAATTTCGTCTGCTACTCCAATTTTCTTTTGACATTAACCTAACCTAATCACAGGTTTGGATGTGGGCATCTTGGAGGAGGGCATTATTCTGCCTCCATACCAGCAGCAAAGCCTGAAGTATTTACTTTACAGAAAAATCTGCAGACCTCTGCTCCAAGATGTTATCTTGGTCTCTTTTCCATGGCTATAACAGAATACCACAAGCTGGGTGATTTATAAAGAAAGGAAATTTATTTCTCACAGTTCTGCAGGCTGAGAAGTGCAAGATCACAGTTCTGGCATCTGGTGAGAGGCTTCCTGCTGCTGCATAAGAAGGCAGAAGGCACCACATGGTGAGAGCAGGCAAGCGAGCTCACTTCTGCAATGAAGCCACTCTTGTGATAACCAGCCCACTCTCGGGGTAATGGCGTTAATCTGCCACAAAGGCAGAGCCCCTTGACCTAACCACCTTTCTAAGGTCCCACTAATCATAGTGGCTGTTACAGGGCAACCTGAGATTTGAAGGGGACGTATGTACCATAGCCAGTTGCTGCTCCCCATGTGGTCCTCTCCATTCCCTCAATCACTGAGGGCTGAGCACCTGGATCCCCCCACTTTGCGTCAATCCCTTTCCACACCAGGAATCCTGCTGGAAGTCTTGATGTCGGCACCCACATACACACAACAGCCTAGCCTCTTGGTTTCCAGACCCTCAAACCTCCAGGGGTCCCAGCGCCCACTCCCCCTCTCCCACTGATTCCCAGGCCTCTCACAATCACCTCTTTTCCTTCTAACTTTCCCCCTCTTGCACCTGACAGTCACAGTTCTGCAGTTCCACTGAGACTGTCAGCTGCACTCCATTCCCCTGCCCTCATCCCTTGTTTTCCCACTTCTCTCCTCTCCCTCAACTCCCTCCCTCTCCTGCCCCCTTATCCTTGCTGGTGAAACCCCTGCCCCAATCTCAGGAAACTGAATCCTCTACTCCCTATTTGCAGCTGAGCTACTGAAGGAAAAGGAAAAGCTAAGAGGCAGATCTTGCTCTAAATCAAGCCCCTGAACCTCAGTGGGCCTACAGGACTGCTGAATAACTCCAGTCGCTACATGTGCTTTCTCTCCATCCCCACAAACCTCCCATTCCCTGCACCCTATGCCACAAAACTTGACGCTTTTTTTCCACTGCAAAAACAGTAGCAAGCAGAAAATGGGAACAGTTGCACATAGGGGTCACCTGGCTCTCCTTGCATTACCCTGTGGGAACTGGGGCTTAGAGAAATGGTGTGAGAAAATGACGAGGCCCTAGAAAATACAAAAGTTCCCACAGAGCCTCCCCCACTGCCACAGCCTCCCCACTATCGACATCTCACACCCAGGGCAGGCGGGTTGTAGTCAATGAACCTGTGTTATTTAGCACAGCATTGCCCTCCAGAGTCCATGCTTCACCATGAGGTCCACCCGGCTGTTGTATACTCCATGGCTGTAATAGCAGCCCTCGCCTTCAAACTGCTCCCTCACATGGCCTCTGCAGCATGGGTGGGCTCTGTGGTGCTCTCTCACACCCTCTACCTCCCTGGCCAGTTCTCCTCAGACTCCCTTAGGAGACCACTCTGTCCTTCTGACTGCAGGAATTGTCCCCACACATCCATTCTTATCTTCACTCGTGCTCTTAGAGCTAGAGGCCTGCAGCTATTTAAATACCAACCATATTTTAATAATTCCCCAATTTATATTTCTAACTCTGACTTTTCTTAAATTTATACATCCACATGGAGATATTTTATCATTACTTGGAGCTGGGAAGAATGAACACAAATGGAAATGAACAACTAACTCCCTTATCATTCCCATCTGTTCCTCTTATAACCTTTCCCCTTTAAGCAAATATCACCTCCCTCTGTCAACATCTGTGAAGGCTCAGGTTGTGCCTCACTTGCAAGCTAACCAATTGTACACAGTTTTGGCAAAATATGAAACTCCTGGGTCAGAGACAAAGGACCTTACTATTCACAGCCACCATGGTTTCTACGATCTCATCATTTTCTTGCACCATTTCCCCAAGCCCCAGTTTCCACAGGGTTATGCAAAGAGAGCCAGATGATCCCTGTATGCACAGTGAGCAGCATCACAGGGCAGAAGCTTGTTCATTTTCTAAGCCATTTTTAATTTGTAGTAAGTGAGAATCTGACTACTTCCTTCGCTCTGAAGGAGACACCATTTATCTTCTATATTAGTCACTTTCCTGTTGCTGGAACAAAATACCTGACATGCACAACTTAAGGAGGAGAGGTTTAATTGGCTCATGTTTCAGGGGATTCGGTCCATGGTCATTTGGCTCCAAGGCGGAAACATCACAGTGGAAGGAAATGGCAAAGGACAGCTGTTCACCCCTTGTCAGCCAGGGAAAAGAGAGAGAAGGGAGGAGCTGGGAAGGGAGTTATGAACCCAAAGGCACATTTCTTCTAACCAGGCCCTATCTCCCAACTGCACATTTAGCTATGAACTCATTAATGGATCAGTCCACTGATAAGTACAGTGTCCCCATGATCCAATCAGCTTCCAAAACCCCACCTCTGAACATTCGAGACTTTTGGAAGACATTCCAGATCTAGACCAAACATCTTCTGAGGCAGTGCACTACCCAAGCTTCTCTTTTTCTACACAAGCTTCTCTTTTTCTACACAAGCTTCTCTCTTTCTACACAAGCTTCTCTCTTTCTACACAAGCTTCTGTGTCTGCCTGTCTGTGTGGCACTAGGAATGACATCTAGTGCACTGTACCACTGAGCTACCCCCACCTCTTTTTTTTCTTTATTTTGAGACAGGGCTTTACTAAGTAGCCCAGATTGGCCTTAAACTTATTATCCTCCTGCCTTCACCCCGAGTAGCTGGGAGTAAAGGTGTGTGGCAGCATGCTCAGCCACACACATCTTTTAAAAGACTACGTGGAGCAAAGGGTCATGGGATACCCAGAAACCTCAGTCTGGTAGACAGTCATCTCCCAATATATTCAGTCTTCCCATCCTTCAGGCCCAAACCTTCAGATCCCCCCACCCTGCCACCCAGCAGTGAATCCTGGCTCACCCCTCCCTGCATCCAATTCTGCTCCAGGCCAAAGTCAGCTTTCTCCTGGTTCCCTGCTCTCTCTCAAAAACCTTCAGCCTGTCCTCAACACAGCTATCATGGCCAGCCTATCACAGGTCCTGTCCCGGGCTGTGTCTCCTCTGCCCAGTTCCATCCACAGTCCCCATGTCACTCAGGATAAAGCCTCAGTCCTCCTCCCAGTGCTGGGAGGGCCCATCTGCAGGCCCTCTCTCCTCTGGTCTCATCCTGCTGTCCCTCTCACTCACTCCATCCCAGCCACACTGGCCTCCTGGCTGCTCCCAAGGCTCCTTCCTACCCCACAGCTTTTGGGTTTGCTGCTCTGTCCCATAACATCCTGTCCCTACACCAAACTCTCCAAGCTTTCTCGCTGTCCCCAGTACCTGTTGATCGCCTTTACCCATCCTGCTCCTTCCTCCCTACCCCCAGTACCCACCTGGCCCCTTCCCTTCCCCCAATACCTGCTTGGCTTTCTTTCCCTGCCTCTGTTACTTACCTGGCTCTCTCCCTGCCCACATTACTCACCTGACTCTCTCTCCCTGCCTGCATTACCCACGGGGCTCTCCCTACTCCCAGTGCCCACCTGATCCCCTCCTTCTTTTCTCATGGTCACCTGTTTGGAGAAGCCCTGCTTTAGCTTCTGGTCTCCCCAAAGTAGGCTTAGAAACAAGGGCTAGGGTCAGGGAGTTCATTCAAGAAGTGGCCTGGGAAACACAAGTCAGGAGGACCATAGAGCAAGGCAGGGGATGGGTAAATGCCAGTAAATGTTATAGGAGAATGTGGGGAACTGGACCTGAGCTCTCTGGGAACTCTCCGGGAAGTGCTGTCAGACATGCTGAAGGCCCTCTGCGTGTGTCTGCAGGGTCCATGCACTCCACTCAAACTGCAAGCATGGAAAATATTCGAAAAAAATTGCACCTGTACTGAACATATACAGACTTTTTCCTTGTCATCATTACCTAAACAACACATTATAACAACTACTTATACAGCACTTATGTTGTGTTAGATATTATGAGCGATCCAGAGATGATTTTAAAAGTACATGGGAGGATGTCTGCAGGTTATATGCAAATGCTACACCTCTATACATAAGGGATTGAACATCCGTGAATTTTGGTATCCTTGGGGAACTTCAACACTAATCCAACATAGACGGGTAGAAGCTGGGGATTTATCCACTGAATTACTCCTTGATTAGTTTTCTAGGACTGCGATAAACAAAACATAGGCTGAGTGGTTTAAACAACAGGAAGCGATTTCTCATAGTTCTGGAACCCAGAAGTCCAAGATCAAGGTATCAGGAGGCAATGCTGGTTTCTCTTCGGGCCTCTGTGCTTGGTTCCCAGTGAGGATCACCTATCCCTGTGTCTTCCTGTGGCCTTTTCTTTGTGTGCCCACTTTGGTGCCTCTTCCTCTCTGTATAAGAACACCAGTTAATGATGAGAGCCCCACTCTAATGACTTCATTTTACCTTAATTACCTCTCTACAGACTGCATCTTCAAATGTGGTTGCACTTCAGATATGAGTTATAGAGGGGCTGGGACTTAAACAGATGAATGTGAGGAGGATACATCACTCATAACCCTCTGCCTTTGCATGGCAGTACTATTGTACCTACTCCTAGAGGTCAATTCCATGAGAGAGAACAAGCACTTGGCCTCAAGTCAGAGCAATGCAGATGCTGGAAAAGGGCCCCAAACTGCACTCATGCTAAACCAGAATGGGACAGAGCAGGAGGCAGGTGTAAGTCAGCAGCACTGTCTCCACCTTCCCTGATCATTTTGTCCCTCGTGGTGCCTCTCCAGCACTCTCAGTCCTACACCTTGCTTTATTTCCCTCCCCTCATTTCACTTTGACATATTCTTTATTTTTTCATTGAGATACAATTTGCATACCATAAAAATCACCCAATTAAGGGATTCAGTTCAGTGGGTTTTAGTATATTCACAAGGTTCTTCAACCGTTCCCACTATCTGATTCCAGAATATTTTCATCATCCCAAAAGGAAGCCTAGGTCTGTTCTCAGTCACTGGCATATTACACTGCACTGTACTTGCTCAGTAACCATAGCCCATGTCACCAACACAAGAGCTTCTTGAGAGCAGAACTTTGATTGACATGTCTCCATCCCCTGCAAAGGATCTGACAGTGAAATAGCTCAAATAAGCATCTGTTCACTTAACATATAAACTAGAGAGCATCTTCATGAAATTAACCTCAGAGTTTGCGATGAAGGAAAAGGCCCAGAGCCACAAGTGGCTCTTGCACTGGTGATGTGACCAGGTCCTCAGAGCTGGCATTCTCAGTCTCCAGCACAGAAGGAATGAGATCCCCAGGAGGTAAGATTTATGGGTGTGCAGTTGGAAAGGGTTTTTTTGCTATGTGTTACATTGGCTATGATTTCATTCCTTCCTTGTGACCTGGTGAATCTCAAAGCCTTAAGCTTTAGAGGGAGTGGAAGAGGTGATGGTTGTGCAGAAGATATCAGCTCCCATCTCATCTTGCCCTTCTGGCTGGGGATAACCTCCATGCAAGTTAAGGAACCTTTCAGCCTCAGTTTCCTTGTCTGTAAAATGGAGTAGAGAAGAAAGATAGTGAACCCTGTCTTGAAAGGTGGTTGTGAGGCTCAAACGGGCAAGAATACATAGTTCACACTTGGTGTGTATTAAGTACATGCTCCCCCATCATGAGCCATGAGCACTGGGTGAGGTGACATTTGTAATGCATATTATATGACACAAGATAAAGTACAAATAAATGATCTGGATGAATCAGTCTCCCCTGAGCTGTACATTCCAAATAATGACTGAATCCTATGAATTTGGCCAAGAAAACTAAATGCTATAATAATACTTCATCTGCCCAAAAGAATACTCAGCTGGTGTGACACGTTAGCTGTGTGTTCTTGGACAGGTCACTTAGCTTCCCTGGACCTCATTTTTCCTGTCTGCTAAATGAGAATAGTCTATAAAATGACTAAGCACAAGGATAGAAGAGACAACACATGTAAAGTGCCCAAGACACAGTGAAGCTTCAATAAATGTTATTAATACCGTCATTATTCCAACTTCTCATCTCCTTCTGTAAAATCCTGTGGCTCAGAAATGTTTGGAAAATCAGAACTTTCCTGATTTTAGAAAGGGAAGGGCACGTTCAGTGTACAGTGTGAGACCTTAGTGGCTCTGAGGCAGCAATCCATAGTCAAGTGCATTTGCACTTCTGCAGCCGGCATGTGAATATTCACAGAAGCGCATAAGCCCATGTGTGGGTCAAAGACCTGCATCACAGCCAGAGAGGTCAGGTTTAGTGGGCAATGGCAGGAGGTCAGGGCAGGTTTTACCACCAAACAAGTAATGAAAACCTTTCAGTTTTCAGAAGTTTTCAGACTGGCAGAGAATGGATGGCTGATTTGTACTTCCATTTTAGAAACCAAAATCTTTTATTTTCTACTCTTCCCCAACAGGAGGCAATGGAAATAAACATCTTTATTTCTCAAAGCATGACATGTTTATATATTCTAAAAGAGAAAAAATGATTATAATACCCCATAAGGATGATACATGCAAAAGGAGATGAAGGGAGAAAAAGGTCCAAACTTGAAACTGATTTTAGTAACCATGATGGAATTTTTTTCAATTCCTTGCTCACAGATTCAAAAACAAACACTGTCACACTGATGCGTCTTCCCAAATTTGGTTGCAACAAACTCTCCTGGTTTTGGAGAGGTCTTCTCTTGAGCCCAGGCCAAGAACACATTCCCATGGCCAAGTTGGAGACTTCAAAACGCAAATGCAAATGCAAACATAGAGAGGCCTTCCAGGAACAGCCTGAACAGCACTCTGATGGCCCAGACACCTTCTGAGCTGCAGAACGAGCTGATCAAAAGAGGCTCCCTCCCCACCGAAGTCAGTGTATGTCAGGCTCAGAAAACATTCCCACTGCCAGAAGTGTGTCAGTGCTACCCATTTCACTGAATTGTCCTGAGTTCCTTTTTGAGATAATTAATGTGCATCAAAAATAGAAACAAACACAGTTTGTCCTCCTCTGGGAATCGAGCCCTTCCAGACTTTGGTTATCTCTATTTACAATAACAAAAACTACCAATTATTGTCAGCTGCTACATGCTAGGCATGTGCTAAGTGCTTCTCAGGGGAAGGGTGCTGAGTTGGGATGTCCACTGATAGACAGGCCACCTCTGTAATCCTGGGCAGATAACAGGTGTCTTGGAAGATGCTTACAACTCCATGCAGCTGAATTCTGCAATATAAATTATTAAGGAATGTGCAGAACATTACACAGTTCATGTACTTAATGATTATAGTTCACAGTCTAGGTCATATATAATTAGATGTTACATTAAAATAGCTTCACAGAGCCATTTATTCTGATTTAATTACTTAAAATGATAGCATAATGAGCAATGCTCTCAAGGAAAAAAGTACTCTTTTAAATGGGCTCATTTTAAGTTAATACGAAGAAAATTAATCATTTAATAAAATGTAGGAGAACAAGTCCATGTCTTAAGTGATGTGGTTTCCATGTCACAAAGGTTATGTTGCAAGTGATAGGGAAACAGAAATATTTTTTCCCAATGGGAATGCAGATTCTCATTTTCACTAGTCCCTCCAAGTCTTACTCTCTTCCACTTGAGCCTAGGCCAAAGCAACAATGACTTTAAACGCCAGCCCTGAGCCCCTTACGTCCAAACAAGGCCACCTCCATGCACAGTAGGGATGCAATCATTAACCATGACAGGTCAACTTGACTGGATTAGGAAAGCCTGGCAGATTAGTAAAGCACACTTCTAGGTATGCCTGTGGGGTATTTCCAGAGATGGTCAGCATGCAGGCCCACCAATTGGTCAGGGAAAGACCCATCCAGGCTGTGGTTGGCACCATCCAATAGGCTTGTAGCCTAGATTAAACAAAAGGAAAAGAAGAAGGAAGTTGGCACATGTTTTTCGGAAGCTTCATTCTGCTTGAGTGAGTGCATGTTTTGCTGCTGCTATGGATGTCAGACTCCAGTTCCTTCTGCCTTCCACTGTAGATTTCACACCAGAGAGTCTCCAGGGAGCTTCCAGGCCCTTGACCTTGGACTGGTGCTACATCCTTGATCCCTCTTCTGCAACTTCTATCTTCTTCGACTGAGCAGCTACTGGCTACCTGGCTATCCAGTGCACAAATAGCCATTGTGGACTTTTCAGATTCTAATCCTGCATACAGCTACAGTGAAGGCTTGTGCCTCTGATCCTGTAAGCCTACCTAATAAATCCCCTTATTCAATTATACATATATTTTCTATTGGTTCTGTTTCTCTAGAAAACCCTAACCAATACAAAGGAGTTCTAGATGGTCTGCACTACTTTGAGAGGGTATTAGAAACTAATCAGATGCAGCATCATGATGCAGAAGTTACACGAATGGACCCCAGATTCTGACCGAGACAGGTCAAATCCAGTGGTGGTACTTACCCTGTGAGACTGTGTGCAAGTTGTTTGGCTTGCCAGGCCTCCATTTCTTCACTTTGGAAGTGGGAATTAGACAAAGTAGCTCCTTGATAAGGTGGCTTTGAAGATCAAATGAGATTCAACATGCAAACCACTGCGCACATGCCCAGTACACTGCACCTGACAGCTGGTCTCTCTTGTTATTATAAATAAATATAACTAATATTTTCCTGGCTCCTATCCCCTGCCATGAGCATACTCCTTAAGGTCTTTAAGCCCCTGACGCATTTTTCCAATGGAAATAATAAAAGTGTTGGAGGGAATGGATGGGCCTGCCCCCAATCCAAGTGCCTTCTTCTGTTTTTAATAACTATAAATGATAAGAGATTCTCAAATGAAGCTTTTAGAGTAGTATCAGTTTGCTAAAAATATCCTACAGGGTCTAAAAACATATGGCAATGTTTATCTGCTATTTTTCTGTCCTGAGTTAGGCTTTATAGTGAAATATTCAATGCTAGTCTCAGGGGAACTGGAAGGAAAATGTTAAATCAAGAACCTTCCTGTGAATACCTTCTTCGGAGAGCTGTAATACTACTCAGGGGAGACTCTATTTATTTGGACCCTGGGACACTTAGCAAAGGTGATGACAGAAAACACTAGCTTATGGATCCAGGGGGCTGTGGCAGCCAAAATAATGTGTCAAACTTGGCCTTGCATGAGCAAACAGCATCCAAGAGAGAACTGACACAATCTCCAAATGTATAAGGTTCCGGGCAAGAAAACCGAGGAACCCACGGGGGTTTAAGAGCATGGGCTGCCCAGGGAAGGGCTTGGGTTCAAACTAAGCTTTGTCCCCTTGGGCAGGGACATGGCATGCTGTGCAGAGCCAAGTAAGAGAGAATATCTTAGGAGGAGTGAAGGAATCTTAGTTTGGGTTACCCCCAAAAGCTGGCCCTGAGGTCAAAATGTATGCACAAGAAGTTTATTCAGGGAGTAGTTAGTTTTATATGTCGATTTGGCAAGGCTCTGGTTCTTAGTCAATTAAATATCCATCTAGGTGATCCTGGAAGGTGTTCTGTAAGTGTGATTAATATCGACAAGCAGTGGACCTAAAGTAAAGGACATTATTGTCCATCATCTTGGTGGGCTTCACTCAGCCAGGTGAAAGACAGTAAAAGTAGAGTTGAGGTTTCCCTCGGGAGGAAGAAATTCCACCTGTGGACTACAGTGCCAGGTCCTATTGGAAAGTTTCCAGCCTACCTCTCCTGACAGTGGGCCCTGCGGATTCCGAACTGGCCTAGTCAGCCCCACCATTGCTTAAGCCAATTCCTTGCAATAAATCTCTTAATAAATATAGGAAGCATTTTCATTTCTTTAACAATTTTTCCACTATACATTTTTGAGTTATTTCCTTAGTGGCTGCTCTAGGGCTCACTATACACATCTTACTAAAACCAGCTTCAGGTTCATATTAACTTAACTCCAGTGAGATATAGAAATGTTACTCATATATACCTCTATTTCCTTTTTGGGGTTATTATTTTTATACATGTTATATGCATAAATGTTACAAACCCAATAGTGTATTGTTATTACTTTTTATAATTTTATATTCTTTTTTTAAAAGCAAGGGAATAAAGGAGGGCAAGTATATATTTATAGCTTTTGTTATATCAGCCTTCCTTTTTATTATTTCTAGTTCCCTTTGTTTGTCCCTGTGGATTCAAGTTACCATGTGGGATTATTTCCTTAGTTCAATACAGCTTTGCTGGTTACCACTTTTGTGCTGTTGTTGGCAAATATCATATATGTGTATGTATGTGTGCATATATATATATATATATATATGCAATTACTTTCTAGCTCAGGTAAGAAAAGAAAGCAGTAGTGTGCATTTATATTTTTTTATAATTGCATGACTACATTTGCTGATGTTTTTTATGTGGATTCAGATTATTATCTGGGGGTAAATTACATGTTTTCCTCTAAAGAACTTCCTTTAGTACTCTTATCAAGTAGGTTTGGTAGCAACAAATTCTCTCAACTTTTGTTTATCTAGGAATATCTTTATTTTGCCTTCGTTTTTGAAGGATAACTTTGATGAATGAAAGATTCTTGATTGACCGATTCTTTTTTAAGTAGTGTACTTCGAATATATTATCCCACCACCTGTGACCACCATTGCTTCTGATGAAAAGTCAGCTGTTAATCTTATGGGGGGTTCCCTTGTAAGTAGAGAGTAATTTTTCTCTTGCTGCTTTCAAGATTTTCTCCTTAGACAGACATGGCATCACATACCTGTAATCTCAGCACTCTACGAGGCTGAGGCAGGAGGATCACAAATTCAAGCACAGACTGAGCACCTTAGAAACTTAGCAAGACCCTATTCCACCCCCCTAAAAAAATTTTGGAAATGTAGCTCATTGCTAATGTCCTGGGTTCAATTCCTAGTACTAAAACTATATGCTTTCTCCTTGTCTATGACTTTCAGTATATTTATTACAATGTGTCTATTTGTATATCTGTTTGTATTTTCCCCATTTGGAGTTTGTTGAGCCTGTTGAAAGTGTAGGTTAAGATTTTCTTTTCTTTGATACCCTTATTATTCATATGTTGCTGTGCTTAATAGTGTTCCACATTTCTCTGAGGGTCTTTTTCTCATTCTTTTTTCTGTATTCTTAGATTAAATAATCTCTATTGATCGATCTCTCAGTTCACTCATTCTCTCAATTCAATTCACTATTGAGCCCTTCTAATGGAAATTTCATTTATTTTATTACACTTTTCAAAATCAGAGTTTTGCTTTTCTCTTTTTTCATAATTTCTACCTTTTATTGATATTTTTTATTTGATGTGACACTGTCATCACAACTTCCTTTATACCTTTAATTATGGTTTCCTTTAATCCTCTGAAAAACATACATAATTTCTAATTTGAAGTTTTTGTTAAAGCTAAGGTTTCTGTTGCCCTTTCTTCTACCCTAATATGGAGGCCATATTTTCAGTTTCTTTACATGTCTTGCAATTTTGTTGTTGTTGGAAAGTGGACATTTTAGATCAGAATCATAGCAGCTCTGAGTACTGGCCCACCATTCCTTGGATTTGTAATTGTTAAGTGGTTGTGTATTTATCTAGTAACTGCCTGGACTATTTTATGGCATCTGTTTTGCTCTGTGCTGTGAAACTGGTGAGGCTGTCTCCCAAAAGTCACAGCCTGGGGAATGTCCACTGTCACTACCCTTGGAATGGCTGGGGTTTACTTTCTTTTACTTTCTTCTTTCTTGTCCATAGCTAGCTGTTCAGCCCTACTAATCACGCAACTATTTTCAACTACGGCTATATATTGCTCCAATCAAATTACGCTTCCTTTGAAGAATAGTTGCTGAGGTCAGTGTTTCAGATGTTTTCGGACCCTTGGAGGGCTCTGCCTAGTTATCTCTCCCTATTTCTTTTGGGAAAACTTGTCTATAGTTTAGCTTCTGTCTTCAATCAATCTATTGTCGAAATCATCCTTCACTGCAACCTCCTCTGCTTTTAGGCTTAGCCTCCTTCACACTTTGTTGCAATTGCAGTCTATGTCTTTTCAGAGATATATGCAGCTCTCTATTCTATGACCTGCTTCTCCCCCCAAGCAAAAATCTCTGAGACAAAACTGGTGTTAGGAACAAGGACAACGGCACACTTTCATCTGAGTTGCTTCTTCACTTTGGCAGCTGGGCACTTGATGGGTGAGGAGATATAGCCCTAAGTTTCTCTCTCTCTCTCTCTCTCTCTCTCTCTCTCTCTCTGTGTGTGTGTGTGTGTGTGTGTGTGTGTGCGCGCGCGCGTCTCAGCAGATCCACCCTTGAGCTGGATCAGGGTGATGGGCCCCAGTACCTTCAGTGGCACTGGATCCAAAAAAGGGGCCCTGAACCATGAGTGGGGCTGGGCAAAAGAAGGAAGTTTTCACTTCTCAGCCTCATTTCCCTAAAACCTAGTCTGAGACAGAGATCTGGGGCAGGTGGGAAACACTTCCTTCCTGGGAAGATGGTCCTCTGAATGGGGGCTGGAGGAGAGAAAACCTGTGTTCCTGGTTATATCCATCTGGAATAAAGTTACTGCTTTGCTAAGCTAAGGGAGGGAGCAGATCTTGGTCATTTTTCTTACTGAATATTAGTAGATTTTCTTCAATAGCAATAAATGTTGTTTCATTTGCTGTGTGCCCTTAGGACCATTTCAAGAGAACTTCAAAAAAAATAGTTCTCATGAGTTTCACTGGGGAACAGGTCAGCAGAGGTTATTGTTATGCCAGAAGTAGAATCCAGCTGAGTGTTTAAATATTAATTTGATTCATAATCCCCCCTGAAAGAATGGCAAAAAATGAATTTATTTTGAAGTTGTATTTAAAAGTATATTGTATATCCTGTTCCCACTCCTTCACTAGCTCTGTGACTTCAGGCAAATTATTTCACTGCCCCTTGGCTTTGTGCCACATTCACAGAATAAGAAGAGTGGTTCCTTCATTGCAGTGCTGTTGTGAAGAACTGAGGTTGCATATTTCAAGTGTTTGACTCCCATTGGGCATCCAGGAAATAATATGGTCTGCATGACTGCTCAGGAGAGCTCAGGTAGCAACGGCCCCAGAGAAGAAATGGGCCTCAGGATCAGAAATACCTGGTAGTATATCCAGAGCACAACTTCTTTTTATCATGGAACTTTTGGGATGTGTTCTGGTTTGGATATGGTTTGAATATGTCTTCCAAGCTTTGTGTGTTGAAATTTAATCTTCACTGGGATGTTTTAAGAGGGTAGAAAGTTAATCCAATTATGGTGTTTAGAAATGGAGCCTTGGGAGGTGATTAGGATTAGATAAAATCATCAGGGTAGGACCCTCATGATTGAGTCCCATTGGTTTATAAGGAAGGAGAGAGACCAGAATATATATACACAAGGCATGATCAAAAAATACAGTGAATGTTGAGATTAAAAATTTTAAATTGTATTGCAGTAAAAGACATACTGCCATAAATCCCCCTCAAAATCCTCCCTGTTGCTTCCAACACATTTTTCCCATTATTCTTGCCATTTTTTGAAGCAGTTCTGGAAGCTCTCTTTCCTGAGTTTCTTTCTGTGGCTATCTCAGTGTCCTGAATTGATTCAAAATGTTTACAGCAATTTTTGTCAAGTAAAAACATTATGGAGCGTCTTCATCCACCTTATTCTCCAGATCTGGTACCATGTGACTTCGGGCTCTCCCTCAAAGTCAAAATGGCCATAAGAGGTAAATGTTTTGAATTTATTCAGGACTTCAAGACAACCCCAATGGCTCAACTAACAACACTCATGAAAGAGGACTTCCAGAACTGCTTTAGAAAGAAGAAAGAGCAATGGGATAAGAGTGTTCAAAGTGAGGGGGAGTACTTTGATGTGGATTCATGGCAATGTATATCTTTATAGTAACAATGTTTTTAATTTAAAAATATTCACCATATGTTTTGGTCACACCTTATATACATGTTTTCCACCCCATCTCTCGTCTCTCTCCATAGGAGACCTTGTACTGCTTTGGGCCTCTGCAATAAGAGGGCCATTGCCTTCCCTCCCAGAGCTGGAAGCCAAAATAAACCTCTTTTCTTTCTAGCTCTCTTGGCCTGAGTTACTGTGTCATTAGCAATAGAAAATGGATGAATATATGATATTCTTCCAGTTCTTATACTGCTTCCCCATACACACACACACACACACACACACACACACGCGCGCGCGCGCACACACACACACAACTCTTCCAAGGGGAAAGAGAAAACAGCTGATTTTCCTCCTATTTTAAAGACTCCAGTTTATCAATTTAACATACCCATGAGATATCCTCCCACACTGGAAGGAAACTGTTGCAAAACAGAGGATGGCAATGCCTCAGTTCCATCCACACCTTACCAGCATAGTGAGGACTGCACAGGAGCCAGGGCTTGAAACCAGTGCCAACCTGAGCAGGCCTTTCAGCAGTGGCTCTGACCCCAAAGCATAGAAAGACCACAAGAATTTTGTTAAAAATACAGTTTCCTTACAGATTCTTATTCTAGAGCTCTGGATAGGAACTGGGGTTGGCCTGATTAGTGGCTTCCAGGGATCCTGAAGCAGGTGAACTGCTGCTCTGAGGACTCACCATTGAAAGCTGACTCATTTGGGCTCTTCCAAAACAGAATTACAAAAAGTTCATCCTCCGAGTCTTGCCCAAGAAGCCTTCAGGGACCCTTGAATCACATTAGCTCTTAATTCAAGGCCCCCCTCAGGAGACTCTGAGGGCCACTCAAGGTTCCTGTGCCCAGACAGAAACCCTTCCCCTTGTGGTGAGAGGCACTGGTGGGCCAGTTCTCAGCTCGCTGAGCTCCCCCTCCCTCCACTGGACTCTGTGTATGGAAAGAGCTCGCTCTGGGGTTGTGTCTCCAAGTCCCTGGGTCATTGGAGGAGTCCCTGTGTCCAACTAGAGGTCCTGGCAGGAGACTGAGGCAGGAGGAAGGGAGACACCAATGAGTCTGTCCCTGGGTACCTTGCCCATTCTGCAGCAAACTTCTTCCACATTCTAGTCCCCATAGACAGCCCAGCATGGTCCCCAGCTTCTGGGCCACCCTGGCCACTGGATTCTGGCAACTTGATTCCTCCTCTGAGCCTGAGAGTGGCTATGGCCCACCCTTTTGGCCCACATTCAGTTCCTCTGTGGAATATGTGAAGAAGTTTGTACTTTCCTGCTTACTCTGATTGAGGTAGCAGGTCTGGAAAATAGGGTAGGGATATTTGTCAGGAAGGAAAAGTATAGGGAAGAAGAGAAAACAACTAGTGGTCTATGCCCCAGCAAACCTTCAGTGGTCAGGCCTCCACCTTCCACCTCCAAGAAATGGGGGAGAGATATGGTAGCAGAGGGTTTAGAACCAAAGGAGAGGACTAAATTTACATAGGTCACCCAAACTTAATTACCAACTTGATAGGATTAAAAGGTGAGGCTTTTAGGAAGTGATTGCGTCAAGAGATCAGAGCCCTTCTGGATGGGATTAGGACCCTTATAAAAGGGCTTGAGGGGACAGTTTCATCCCTTCTTTCCTCCCACCATGTGGAGACACAGCATTGGTCCCCTCCAGAGGAAGCAGCATTCAAGGTGCCATTTTGGAAGCAGAGACCAGGCCTTCATGAACCTCTAACCCTGTCAATGCTTTGATCTGGGACTTCTAAGCCTCTGGAACTATGGAAAATAAATTTCTATTATTTATAAACTCCCTGGGCTCAGGTATTCTGTTATAGCAGAACAAATGGACTAAGACAGAAGGAAGTATTCCAAAGAATCATTACGCTGATGGCTTTGCCCAGTGACCAAGGCTTCTCAGCCTTGTCACTCTTGACATTTTTGTTGTGGGAGATTGACCTGTGCATCATAAGGTGCTGAATGACATTACTGGACTCTACACATTAATGTCAGTAGCATGCCACCCTGAGCTGTGACACCAAAAATGTCTCCAGACATTGCCAAATGTCCCCTGTGGGATGAAACCACTCCCTCCACCAGGTGAGACCCACAGCCCTAGACTCAAACACAGAGTTCATGGCAGCATAGCAGTTCTCCAGCTGCATTAGCCTGGGTGAGGTCAGCTTAGATAAGGAACATCTAATTACTGCCACACACTCCAAGAAAGCCACTAAAATGAGGCTAAGTGCTGAGGAAGTACAGAGCCCCAACAAATCTCCCTGCCACACTCTTTATCCTCTGCCTTGCTTCCCTCATTAATCAGGTGAAATCAGATAAAAACAGCTGCTTTCAGAAGGGAAGGAAAGAGGAGGGAAGAAGGGAGGTCTTTCCTTTGGTCTTACGAAGTATTCTGGCTCCATGAAGCTGCTAGGAGCACTGGCTCTTTACATAAAAGCTTCAGATTTTTGAAATGCAATCCACTGCTTAATGGTACAGAGTTATAGACCTAGATTCAAAACTCAACTATGTCCTTAATATCTGTATAAACTGGACAGGCTACTTCATCTTTCTGACTCAGTTTTCCTATTTGTCAAATGGCAATAACTTCTTACGAATGCTTTCTAGGGAATTAAGAAAATGCTTGCAACATGCAAAAAACAAAACAAACAAACAAACAAACAAAAAAACCTGGCACTCACTAGATTAGAATTTGGCCAACTGTGGGACAGGCTCAAATCTATTCACCTAAGGTTGCCAGATTTAACAAATATAATATTCAATCTGGCAACTCTACCTACTGGCCATCTGCTCTATGAATGAGGTTTAACCGGACACGGGCATGCCTGCTCATTTATATGGCATCCACACAAGGCAGAATGGCATAGATGTGGGGCCCTCAAGCCTCCACTCTTTCCCCTCTTGCCCCTTACAGGAAGAGTTTGCCACCATGGTGCTGGGTGGTGGGTGGTGTCTATAAGGGTGACTGCAGCAGTCATGGGGACCGTGAGGAGGAACAGACCCAGCGATTACTACAGGGATCCTGGACACAGGGTTCCCCAGGTCAAGCCCTGTCTACTGTGGAGAATCAGACCAGCCCTGTAACCTCCTGTAACTCAGTTTCTTCCTCTCTAAAATGCAGACACATTGGCATCGTCACAGGAGGAAGGAACAGTGTGCTCAGGGAGGCTGGTGGTTGGGGTATGCCCAGAAATCCAGAGAATCTTCTCACAGGATCCTTGCAGAAAAAGACGCAACAAGCCATCAGAGCACAGTGCTGGGAAGCTGGGGAGGACTTGGACATCCTGGCTGTCACTCTAGAAGGACCAGAGTTGCCATCTGTGTCATACCATTGCTTCTATTCCTACTGCAACAACCAAGCTAATTTGTCCCCGCATGGCTGTGAGGACTGAGATGTGGGTGGGAGTGCTCTGGGCACAGTAAGTGCTTTTGCTCCCCATGCCCCTACCCCTTCTCCTGCTTGCTGCCCATCTGTCCACGGCAGGGTCCTGTGCATGGCCAGCCCTGGCAGGTCATCCCTCTTGTAATGCAGCCCAGACTCCAGGTGCTACACCACTGGTCCTCCTCTCCCTTGGGGTTTCTCATTTTCTCCCTCCCTGCACAACAGCAGTGCTTCGTTCAGTAACCCTGTCTCCTCTCCTTGCCCCCTATCACATCTCAGCTCCCCAAATCACACACTTTCAAAGCCTGCAGAAATCAGAGGGGGCACAGCTACTCGTTCCTGCATCTTGGCTGCCTTTCTGGGATCTGGCCGAGGATCTTGGGCATCCAAGGTCCTGGCAGAATCCCACAGAAGATTAGTGTGTTAATGGCCCTGTAAAAATGACATTTATGGGGAGGGCTTTATTTCACTTTACCTCAGCTCCCCTCTTTTAATGAGGCTGGCTCCATCATTGGAAGTCTCGGGAGGTGGACAAACTGCGGTTTCAAGTTCCAGGCTCCAGTTGTGAGGGCTTACAAAGGAGTTTTGTTCCCAGCAAGGGTGACTGCAGAGCAAGTGGCAGGAGCCAGGAGGACTGTGGGCTTAGGGCTGGGGGCTCTGTGAGGATTGAATCCTTCACCAAAGTTCCCCATCTCCTCCCTAAAGTCCAAAGTGCTCTTGTAGGGGAAAGGCTTGAAAATCCAGAAGCATTGGTGAGTCTGGCAGGGTCAGGACGGGTCCTCACCACCCACCAGTCCTGTGACCCCCAGGGGTTCATTCCAGCCACAGACCAACATGGTCTCTCTCATTGGCTTTGGCTTCTGGCCCTGGATAAGATGCACTGCCAGCCCAAGCAGGAAATGGAACTAAGGTCTGCCAGCATAAGCTGCCTGACTGTGTTACCCTCCACCCCCTCTTCACCCCTCAGCCCCCTGCTTCCTCTTCTCTCAGCCACATTTCTAGGGTAAATCCCCAGCTTGGACACCAAGGAGGTCTGGGTTCAAATCCTACTTTTACCACCTCCTAGCTGTCCAACGAAAGCTCATCTTCCTTTCTGGGTCTCATTCTGCTTAACTTTAAAATGGGGTTGGTGTGGATAACACTGATGGCACGGGGTGACAGGACTGGGAGGGAACAGCATGGCAAGCATTCAATAAATAGACTGCTTCAGTATGACAAAATGAGATGGCTTCAATGTTGCCTTCACTTCGGGCTTGGAGGCACACTAGGGGTGAAGTCTTGGTAACTAGCAGTGCTGCCTGTGCATGTCCCCCTTTCCCTCCTCTTTGCCTCTTGTTTAGAATTCTTAACAGCCACCAACTGAACACAGACTCTGCACTGGGAACTGGAGAGCACAGACCAAGCCAGGCCCCATGCCTGTCTTCGTGCATCGCTGGCTGGGAATGGAAGTCTTTGCAATGGCAACACACAGCCAGCAAGAAGGGCTGCATTCCCAGCCCACGGGCCCCCCACCCGAAGCAGTGCTGAGGAAGACATGTTCTAAGGTCCAAGCACCAGGAAAGGGTGGGCTGGGACAGGCAAGGCTTCAACCGCTCAAAGCAGAAGACAATGATAAACAGGGCAGGGAGCTGCTGTTCCTAAGCACTGGGCCTGTTCCTGTGAGGCTGGAGCAGGGCCTCACCTCAAGGACCCTGTATCAGAAGCCCTGAGGCTGCCCCGCTGCCTGCTTCCTCTGCACAGGGAGCAAAGCCAGCGTACCCACCCCTCAGCAGTGTCCTGGCAGAGGTCCTGGGGATGGAGCCAGCTTCTCCAGCAGGCAGTAACCCTGCACTGACATCCTTCCCTTCAGTGTCTCTCTTCCCTGCACCCCAGCATGCATTCTGAAACCACTTTCCCATCCACACTTGCACCTGAGCCTTCATTGTGGTCTCACCTGGAGGAAGGGCCGTGTGGGGTTGACATCAGCAGATGTCAGCTCCTTTTGGGTCACCTCACTGGGTGAGGCCTGACCTAAGGTCATGTCTGGCCCAAGGCAGCCTGCATCTGGTCACTAAGGGAGGTGGGGCTACAGAGGCCAGGCCAGGCCAGCCCAGGATGGCTGCAGTGACAGCATGCTCCCTGCAGGCCTGAGGGTTTGTGACTTCACCCTCTGCCCAATCCTGTTCCCTCTCACAGGACCAGCATCCATCTCAGAGTTGGCTTCTGATGCACCCTGCCTGCAACACCCCTCAAAGCCAAGCCTGCGTCTCCTCTCTCCCCCAGATGTGGGGGAGGAAGAGAGAGAGCAGCAGCCATTGAAGCCCCCCACCCGTGAGGCCTTGGACACACACCAGGGGTGAAGCCTGGGGGCAGATGAAAGATTGGCCTGGGTCCTGCACCTCATGGCCACTCCTGTGGGGCAGCACACAGGTTCCACAGCTTTCTGGTCTCAGGGGAGGGAGGAGGAACGAGCGAAAGCTACCAACCTGCCAGGCCTTTTAATGCAAGGTCCCCATACCCTGCAGACTTGTGCTGAGGACAGAGAGCAGGGAAGCCGTGTGGGAACTCTCCCCTCTGAGCTATCGATTCACTTTTCCTCTCTCTGTTCAGGGAACGGGGTTCTTTCAAGCCTTGTGTGTGTGGTTCTGCCAAACCCCATCAGGCGGAGTTCCAAAAACAGAGTTCTACCCTGGCCTCAGTCGAATTCCCTCAAGGGTCCCCAGCAGAGAATCAGCCTCATCAGAATTCGCTTCATCAATGGTCACTGCCTATGAAGAGAATGACAGATTCCATGCCACGGGCTGTGGGAGAGACTGAGATGCTGTCTGCCCTTGGGGGACTCCACAATCTTCTTATGATAGACAAGGATCAGAATAGCTACCAAGCAAAGTGATGAATAATAAGTGAAGGAAAATAGTCTTTGGAAAAGAAATGCCTGTGGGAAACATCTTTAGCTGGAGTGGTCAAGAAGCTTCCAGAAGGAGGAAGTACAGGAGCCAAGGCTTCAGAGACCAAGGCTCTAAGCCGTGCTCTCCAAAAAACACATTATTGGAACTCTAATGAGAGCCACATGTATAACTTTAATTTTTTTAGTAGCCACACTAAAAAGAGTAAAAGGAATAGATAAAATTAGTTTAATAGTATTATTTATTTGGTCCTTAGATGATTTGAAAGAGTATAATGCCACCATAGTAAAAATTAATTAATTTACTATTTTAAAATCTTGTTTTCAAATCAGGTTTTAAAAGCTAGTGTGTATTTTACACTTACAAGGGATAATCAAAAAATGCATTGCCAAGAATGATTGGATAACTGTGTTCAGAGGTAGGGGAGTATTTTGAGGATTTAGAGGGGAATTAATGGGAATGCATCTTTTACTGTAATAAATGTTTAAAATTTAAGCACCCTCCATAGTTCTTGTTTTTTGTTTTTTGTTTTTTGTTTTTGGTACCGGGAATTGAACTCAGGACCTTGCACTTTCGAGGCAGGCGGCAGAACCACTGAGCCAAATCCCTGGCCCACCTCCGTATTTTTGGTAAAACTTATTGATCAAACATTTATGGTAATTTTGGGGGAGTGGACAGGGAATCAAACTCACAACTTTGCGCTTGCGAGGCAGGTGCGGTGCCACTGAGCTAAATCCCCAGCACCCTCATTTATGGTAATTTCTGTCAAATAAAAACATCACAGTGTGTCCTCACCCACTTTATTCACCAGATTTGGCACTGTGTGACTTCTGGCTCCTCCTCAAAATCAAAGTGACCATGAAAGGTAAACATTTTGAATCAACTCAGGACAGTCATGACAAGGCAGTCACAACACGTAACTGAAGACACTTAGGAAAAGGAATTTCCAGAACTGCTTCAGAAAGTGGCAAAAACAATGGGATAAGTGAGTTCAGAGTGAGTTGGAGTGTTTTGAAGGGGATTAATGGTAATTGAGTCTTATTGTGTAATAAATTTTTTAAACTTTAAAGCCACCATATTTTTTCAAACCATGTACAGCACATCCCAGTTTGGGCTAGCCACATGTCAAATACTTGATAGTCATCTCTTGTTAGTGACCACCGTACTGGACAGAAAGGCTCTAAGTTCTGACTACTCAGTATATACTTCCCACCCAGTAAGAGCCTCCTTTGGGACTTCGTAGAAACACAGACTCTCCAGGCAGCTGAACCACAGGTTCAGGTCTGCTGAACCGCACTGTACATATTAGCAGAAACCAGTCTTAGTTTGTTGGGGCTACTGTAACAAAATGCCTCACACTGGATAATTTATAAACAGCAGAAATGGATTGCTCTTGGTCTTGGAGGCTGGCAAGTTCAAGATCAGGGAACCAGCAAACTTAGGGCCTGGGGAGTCTCCTACTCTGCTTCGCAGGTGGCGTCATATTGTGTCCCCACATAGTGGAAGAGGCTGGGCCCCAAGAAGCCCTGTCATGAAGCTCTCCTAACAATCACATCCCAAAGGCCCCATCTCTTAATACCTCATTCTGGGTACTGGGTTTCAATACACGAATTTTAGAGGGACACCAAGATTCAGACCATGGGTTTTGCCAAGTGATTTCCTGTTCAAATTTGGGCAGTGTAGCTCTAAGTTTTTGTCTCCTCTCCCCTTGCTCCACACATCCAACCTACCACTTAATCCTGTTGAACTCAACTTTCCAGTATACCTTGGATCCATTCCATTCATTCCCCCACTACCCTGCTGCAAGAAACTACTCCTGGACCTCGTTACAGGTCAAAATGTGTCCCTAAAAGATGCTGAAGTCCTAACGCCCAGTACCTGTGACTATGACCCTGTTTGGGTGCAGGGTTTCTGCAGGTGATCAAGTTAAGATGAGGCCAATTAGGTGGGCTCTAATCCAACATGCCTAGGGTCTTACAAAAAGTGGACATTTGGACACAGAGACACACAGAGATACCATACGAAGGTGAAGGCAAGAGATCAGGGTGATGGAGCAGAAGCCAACGAACATCAAAGATAGCCAACAAACCACCAGGCGCTGATAAGAGCTGCGGCACACATCCTCCCTCACAGTCCTCAGAGGGATCCAGCCCTACTCACACCTTGATCTCGGGCCTCAGCCTCCAGTCCTGTAAGACAATGAATTTATGTTATGGCAGGCTGCCCAGCTTGGGGTATTTAGTTATAGCACCATAGCAGACCAATACCCAACCAAGTCACTGCAATAGCTCTCAACACCCTTTCCATTCATGCCAACCTCTCCCTGAAATAAGATCCAGTTACAGCCAGATGAATGTTCTTAAAGCTAAATCAGGAGCAGATCATCCACCCTCCCAAGACACCCATGTGCCCCTTCCATCATTCTGCACTCCCTTTCTGTCCAGCCACATCACATACACACACTCTCTGACGATGTCACCATCCCTCAGCAAGCCATGCTACTTCTCTCCTTTGGTCTTTGCCATATGCTGATCCTTTCCCAAGAGCTCTGGCTTCTCTACTTCCCCTGCTTGGTGCCTCTACTCATCTTTCAAGGTCTCATTGTTTCAAAAGGCCTTTGCTGGTGACCAGCTAAGGTAAGGCTTCTAATAATTCTCTCTCTACCACCCTGTATGTCCTTCAGAGGGTGGCATGCAAAGTGTGGACCAGTGATGGGTCACAAGGTTGCCTCACCTCCATATCAGTGTACAGAGTCAAGGTGCTCAGAAACCTGCCCCTGTGAGGGCCACCCAAGCAACAGATCGGTGAGCTCACTCCACGAGCAGGGCTTAGAGCAGCTCATGTATTGCCGAATTCGCATGGTACCAACAGCACACCCATCGTGCCAGCAGGACTGTGCCTCTGTGATGAGTGAGAGGTAGAAAATCACAGGTCCTCATCCTTCCCAGGAACCAACACCGATGGCCCCTTTGAAATCAGTGAGAGCATGTGTGTGCATGGCCTGCCTCCCCCAGAAGCAGTGTGAGTCTCACAATGGTGGCCCTGTTCCTACCGTTCCCCACCAAGCCCCAGGACGCAGTGCTGCATCTGACCTGGAGAAGAATTGTGATAAATCCTGGAGAAATGCACTCGTGGGTTGGACAAGGCTGTTCAGGGGTTGGGGTGTGAGGAGATTTCTCAGAGCCTGCAAGCGAAGGTGAGAACATCCCCACAGAGACTGCCTGTAAGATTTCCAAAGGCTGATGACTTCACATGAAGGAATTCCTTCAATCTTAACGTGGGGCCCAGTAGGACAGATGGAGAATTCCAGAGCAATGGATAGCTTCTTTCCATCTTTGGCTGCGTTCTGTTTTCACAATTGTTTCTGGCAGAATTCTAAAGAAAAATGCAAACCAGATGTAGAGAGAAATGTTTTCTTTGTCAGGAGAAAGAGAGCTCCTTGCGTATCCTGCCGCTCCTCACACACGTTCTTGCCTTTACTGGGGACCACGTGAAGAGGCTCCTCAACTCTCCCCAGCCTCCCTCTCCTGGGTAAGCAGCCCAGAGTGGCAGTGGCCACAGTCCTGGGCCCCAGGGCTCTCCACGCTGAGAGGCAGATGGAAATGTGATTTCTGCTTCCCCCTTGGAAGACAGAGCCCTGTGGCTGCATAATGAGCCCAGAGCTTAATTGAAATAAATAAGAAAGCCTGTGCAAGCAGTTTAGGCAGGCTGCAGAGAATTAGTCATCTTTCCCTGGGAGTCTCTGGAAAAGACTGTCTCCTGCTACGGTCCTGCTGCTTGTCCTCTGGGTCTTTGGCATCAGCTGCTGGTGACCCTGACCCAGAAAACCCAGCTTAAACCAAAACAACAAAGCAAGCCCGGTTTGTCTTTACCAAGCCTGAAACACCTTCTCCCCAAGCTCTCCAATCCCCCTGGCTGATTTGACTCCACCAGTAGAGCCACAACTCCTTTCCCAGACCCTTCATGATGCATCCACCATGTAGGCCATTCCCAGGTCATGGGCGAACCTCACCTCAGCCACAAGCATGTGAGAAGGGTAGTAATGGGAAGGACCTGCTTCTTCAGTGTGGTCTGTGGACCAGCAGCATAGCATGAGCAACCCCGGGAGGCTGTAAGGATGGCAGGTTCTCAGGACTAACTCTCCTCCTTCCTGGATCGTAACCCTGGAGGGTGCACACTCCCACTGTTCGAACAAGCCCTCTGGGTGACTCTGATGCCTGCTGTGGTTTAAGGACCACTGTGCTATTTATTATGGTCCCTAGATTCCCCCACCCAAACCCCTAAAGGCCAGGGAGGTGCTCTAAGGAAGAAACTGGAGTGTACCTGTCCATCTTGAAAGGACCTGCCAGCCAACTCCAACTGATGGAAGCCAGGCATACAGTGGGCCCAGCTTGGCCAGATCTTTCCATTTGTCATGAGTGGCTGCAAATATGGACTTTTTTAAAAAGTGGGCTTGTCTCATTTTCAAACATCGGCTTGGTATTTCCTAGATACTGCACAAACCTCTCTCCATCTACAACAACTCCATGCTTGAAGTCACTGAAAGTTATTCTCAACACTTCTCCTCTCACTCCCCAAGTCCCATCTGTGGGGACATCTTGCAGTGTCACCTTCACGTGTGTCCAGCGACTGCTCCCCTCCCCCACTCATCTTCAGCCCTGGGCAACACCACCCTCCTCTCTTCCTGAGCACGTGGCAAGGCACCCTCTCCCAAGCTTCCCAGCACTCATCTTGGGCCCTTGCATTTGAATCTCAACAAAGCAGCTAGAGCAATGATTTAAAATGCAAATCAGAGTCTCACTTGCCTACAATCCCAGCACTCTGGGAGGCTGAGGGAAGAGGATTGCAAGCTCAAGCCCACCCTGGGTAATTTAGCAACTTAGTCAGCCCCCGCCTCAAAATTTGAAGAAATTTTAAAACAGCTGGGGGATGTAGCTCAGTGTCAAAGCCTTTGGTTCAGTCCCCAGTATTAGAGGGGAAAAAAGCAAGTTGGATCATACCCCACCTCCACTCAAATGCTATGGTGGTTCATTCCACTCTGAATGAAAACCCCAAACCTGAGAGGTTCTCCACCTCCTGGACCTCAGTCTCCTCTCTGGGCTCCACAGGTCATCCTGGCACTGCTGCACTGAAGTCCCTGCAGTGACTCCACCAGGCTGGCAGATTCACTCATTTTCCCACTGCTTGGAACATTCCTCCTCGGCTGGCTTCCAGCTATCTCTCACCCCTCTCAAGGGTCTGGTCCAGTCTTTCCCCAAGGATCCCACCCGGAAATCCTATTCAGCTTCCCCTCCCTACACTCTGCCTCCCCCAGTGTGTACTGTTTATTTTAGCACTTACATAACACACTATCCCCAAGTCTATTTACTTGTCTTCATCCATCTGCTAGAATTCCAGCTCCCCTGAGCCAGGAATGTCTGTCTCACTGGCTGATGGCTCCCTCGCACCCAGATCAGTACCCGGCACACAATATATTCAGTCAGTGGGTGTTGAATGAATAAGTGAATGAATGCAGTCTGCTTGTTGCCACCGCACAGCCCTGTATTAATCCTTCAGCAAGAATGTCTGGAAGCTGTTGCTCCAAGCCCAGATCTCACTTCTACTCATGGAAATTTCAGTCCTGTCACCAGCGGATCATAGGGAGATTTAAGGACAGGAAATCTTTTTGGAGTTTTTGAATCAAGAGCCACCTCCATTTCCTGCAGGTGAGCCTGATCCTGTATGTAGCATGATCAACTCTCAGGCCGTTTTGGAGCTCATTCCTCTTGGAAGGTGGCCATGGCTTCCCTGAGCTGGCACAGAGTGGCTCTCAGCCGTAGTCCCCAGTGTGCCTCCTTCACCACGCTGGTCCCATGAGGTGCTCCAAGGAAACAGGTCTGCAAACACTCATCCATCCTCCTTCTCAGGACTCACCACACACGCTGCCACTGTGAAGGCTTCAGGAGGTCTGGTAGCCAGTGTATTATCTCTGTCTATCTGCCCCTGTGTTTCTCAGATCTGCGAGCCCACACAACCCCTGTCCCAGCAATGCTTGCCCCAGAGACACTCCAGGACACTCACGTCTTAGGCAAATGACTTCATATTTTTCAACCTTTTGAGACAGGGAAGGGAGAGCTCTAAAACAGTACATCCCATCAGTTCCGGCTGGATGCATGTCTTAGGCTTGCTGAGGTGGCGACACTTCTTCATGCCCACATTGTCAAGCTAAGCATGTGCTTCCCTCTCAACTACTCTTCCCAACCTGTAATATGCTGCCACTTCTACCTTATCTATATCAAGTAAGTGCTTCTTACCATTACAAGTGACAGCAAAAGCAACTCAAGTAGCCTTAAGCAGACAAAAAGGGAATGTACAGGTTCACATAGCTGAAAGTTCTAAGTTTGGTTCAGCTTCAGGCATGGCTGGATCAAGGATCAAACCATGATATTGGGGTTCAGTTTCTATCCATCTTCCAGTTTAGCCTTCCACTAAGTAGCAGTGACTATGTAACTACCTCAGCACCACCCTCACCCCTCTCAAGTTTAAATTCAGTTAGATAGACTCAAAATCCTTTCTAAATGCCTGTTTAAAAGTCTAAGCTTCACTCTGATTGGGCCTACTTTGGAACTGTGACTATCCTTGAAACAGTCACCGTGGCCAGACAGACAGGGCTCCTGGTCTGGCTCATGCCATATATGCCACTCCTGGAGCTGAACTTAGAGCACTAGTGAGAGAACAAGAAATGCAAATGTGTGAAGAGAGAATTTCCCCACCCAACAATCAGGCCGTATTGCTGGAAGCAGGAGGATGGATGCTAAGAAAGCAAACTTCAAATGCGTCCTACATGGCCTTTGCACACACATTCAAACAGAGCAGTTCCTCCAAGGCAGGGTCCCAGATTGCTCCAGCCAGAGTTAAGGAACTCAAATATGCACACAGAGCTCAAAACAGAGTGGAAAACTCCCAGGTCCAAGAGGAACGAGAAAGTAGGAGAAAATGCAGAAGCTTGAGCATCAGTTGTCACACTGCGGTTCATAGTTCTGAATAGATGACCTTGAACAAGCTACTTAACCTCTTTGAGTTTCAGTTTCCTTATCTATAAGATTTTTCCTGCTCATGGTAGAAAATGTTGGTAATAATGAAAAGAATAGTCACTGAGCCAGCCCTTATTCCAGCTCTGTGTCTACATCTTTCCCACCCTCTGCACAACAGGGTCATTCTCCCCCAAGCTTCTCCAGGGACAACTGTTCCTGGGCAGGGCAGGGAAACATCTCTCTGTCTTACTATTCCACCAGTGAGGATGTGCTTCTTGCAATCTGACCTGCAGTCCTAGCAAGTATAATCCAAGTCAGCTCCTGGGTTCTCAGCCAGAAGGAAAAAGACAACCAGAAACAGAACTTCCAGCAGCTGCCAGGATTCAGGAGAACCACAAAAGTAAACACAAACATTCAGCATCATCCCACACAAAGCCCTACTGACTTGCGATTCCAGGCACCAAGCACACAACTCTGTTTCTCATGTGAGGTGACCCATCCAGCTGGGAAGAGGGGAGGATGCAAAACCCATGCTTCTGGGCCACTGAACAATGGAGACAAAGCGGGGAGAGGGTAAGTGAAGGGACACAGGGACCCGTATTGTCAGCCATGGGTTTTCTGTGTTACAGGAGGCACTTAGACACCGTGCTCTAGGACTCGATGATGAACCCTGAACTGGCATCTCAGACCAGTGAGAAAAATCAACAAATTCCAGAAATCTCCTCCTGGGGAACTAGATACACAATGACTACATCATTCATTCATTCATTCCCTGACCCACAATTGAGTGGTAAGGCCATGACATGTGGGTGTTCCGGACAGCAGTGGACCCACAAAGTCCTGGTCCTGCCATAGCTGAGTCCAATTCAGGGCACAGACAGGTGCACACAAACCCTTCAGATAAAGATGGAGCCACAGGCTGTGAGAAACCCCGAGGAGGAAGCCAACCTGGAGTCATAAGAGAGGCACTGGAGAGCCGTTCTCAGAAAGGTTGGGGAAGGGCTCTCTGAGAAAGCGCCTCTGAACCCAGATCTAGAGAATAAAGAAGCCCCTGAGAGTGTTAAGGCAGGAAGGACCCATGCTCAAGACCACGAAGAAGCCAGAGGGGCTGGAGCTTCATGTGGGATGGCAAAAAAGAACAAGCTGGGGACAGAGAATGAGAGGATCAAGATCACACAGCATGCTGGGTCCTGACTGAGTTTAGATCTTAGCCAGAAGGCAAAACCTCTTTTCTAAGCTACCCCTGGAGTCTTGTCTGGGCACCTGCACATGTCTAAAATATACTATTTGCATGAGGTCTCATTTGCTTGGGTAACAGACAGTGCTCATGGGGTACAGGGGTCCTTATAGTAGCTCCCCAGCTCTCTCAAGGGTCTGTGGCCCACAAACTAGCAACCCCTGATTTGGAACAGGTAAAGAGGCACCCAAGGGACCTCAGATGATCTATGCAGGGGGCAGGGTTGGGGGAAGACAGGGAGACAGAACAGAAGAGGGGAAAGGGCCAGCCTTCACAGAAGCCACTGAGCAGCCTTCTCCCCACCAGATCTTCCCCCAAGTCCCCAGGGGCTGGACCCTGCCCTGAGGCAGCCTCAGGTTCTGCCACTCAGAGTGGGGTTTGGGGCCAAGAGTATCAGCCCTGGCTGAATGGTTGCGGAAGTGTAGCCTGTATTTGTTTCCTACAGCTGCTGTAACAAATCACCACACACATGCATCCTGTTACAGTCCTGAAGTCTAAGACAAATCTGACATGGCTTAGATCAGGGTGTCAGCAGGGTGCCACCCATTCCAGAGTCTCCAAGGGAGATTCCACGCCCTCCTTTGCTCTGGGGTCCAGAGGCCACCTGCATTCTCCTTCCTCCACGGTCAAGGCCTGCAGGAACAGGTCAGGTCCTCCTCACATCTTCTGGAATCCTCTTCTGCCTCCCTCTTCCTTGTTCAAGGATGCCTTTGGTTCCATTGGCCCCACCTAGATAATCTCCCCATCTCAAGGTCAGCTCGTGAGCTGCCTCAGTTTCCCCTTGCCATGTGAGCTAACACATGCATGGCTTCCAGAGACCTTGGAGGGGCTGTTATTCTGCCAGCCACCTGGACTCTACAACCCTTGCCTCACTGACTGAATCACAGTCCAGAAGGTCAGGAGGTCCTCACACACCGGGGGTGTACGTTCTAGTGACAGATGCAGCCAGCCGGGGAAAGCTCTCAGCCACACCCGAGAGGGACAGGAGAGTGCATTTAATAAGGCACAAGGACCACCCATGAGCCTGACTGTCTCACCTGCTTCCCCATTTCTTCCTGGAGAAAGCAGTCTTCTGTCCAGAAATCTGGATTTGGGGCAGTCTATTAAAAGTAATTTGCAAAGACTGAAATGTTCCCTAAGGGTGAGAAAATGAGATTCACATAGAAGGGCAAAGCTCGAGAACATCAGAACTGAAGAACAGAGTCTGCTTGTCCCTACTGCTGGTCCCAGGATGGCCAGCCCTTGGGACAGCTATGATTCCCTATGGATAATAGGAACCACAGGCACCGAGGTCTGGCAGGGAGGGGACATGAAGGTTTCACAGAAGAGGAAACTGAGGCTCAGGGTAGTTGGGACCTATTCCAGGTCACACAGGATAGGATTGGAGAAGGCAGGTCTATGCACATGCTCTGCTATTTTTTTAGGGAGGTCTCTTTTGACTGGGGGCCATCCCCTCATGGGAAGGACAGCAGGGATTAAGGCTGCCCCTGGCCCCATGTGTTCTGAGGGAAAGATGATCTAACAACCGCCTGCTCTCGGCCTGATCTGGCCAGCACCCCGGGAAGTCAGCCAAACCTGGAATTTTCCTAGCAGCCGGTTCAGCCTCGGGAGCCCTGCAAGCATCATTACCTGGGCTGAGCTGCCAGGTCTCTGAGGGTGGATGAAGCACACGCACCCCTGAGGGCTGCTACCCAGGGCACCTTCTCCCTGGAGCAGACCTGGCACAGCCCAGCATGTGCTTGTTTCCCAGCAGCCAGTGCAGAGCATGCTGTCCGAGCCCCAGACAGGGCTAGAAGGAGACTTCCTGGGGGTGTCCCCTATAGTCATGGCCCATCCCAGAGCCCCCCCAAGGAGATGACATTTGGAAGCTTCCCCCCCACACTCCAGTGATGCTCAGCTTCCCTTTGCTGCTGAAAAACATCTGGCTAGCTTGGCACCTAAGCTGGGTAAAAATAGCATGCCATCTTGTGAGCGGGCACCACGCCACCACGGCAGATGGAGACCAGCACTGGCAGGCAAGAAACTGCCGAATGGTACCAAACACATGTGCAAAGGGCAGGATTCGCAGCTGGGGGGTCACGGGGCTGAGAGGCAGGACTCTAGGGAGAAGACCAGGAGGTAGCACAAGAGGGCCAGAGAGGGCAGGACTCTGCTGCCCTCACAGGTGGGACAGACAGGGCAAGAGAGAAGCACACTTAGCCCCTAGGTGTCGAAGTACAGGGTGCAATAGTGAAGCCCCGAGGACCCTGAAGAGTCACGTCACAAGGAGGACTCTGACCCTATGTTCCCACGCAGGGGAGAACCAGAGGCAAAAGGATATCAAAGATGAAAGCTCTCCCGGGCGTGGTGGTACATGGCTAGAATCCCAGCACTCCGGGAGGCCGAGGCAGGAGGGCCACAAGTTCAAGTTCCACCTTAGCAACTTAGTGAGACCCTGTCTTAAAAATAAGGGGGTGGGGAGCGCTAGGAAAGTAATGCAGTGCAAAGGCCCTGAGTTCTACCCCCAGGACTACAAGAACAAAAAAAGACAAAAGCAAAGAAAGCTCCTACAAACCTCTGAAGCCCTAGGTGAGGCCTCAGAAGTCCTGCATGCTGTAGAATTCCAGCTGCACAGCTCAAGACCCTCCTCTACTTCAAGCTTGGACACCTGACAGGACCCAAACCAGGCTCAGGTGTGAGCTTCCTGGCCCTTCCCAGTGGCCTTGCTCGAGCACAGCACAAGCCCCTTTGTTGTCCCCACTGCCGGCATCGGCCACACCATGGAGAGCCTCGGCCTGGAGGTGTGACCAGCTAGTAGGGCAGGCAGGGTGCCAGTGTCCCCCTCTGAGCACAGGCTGCAGATATGGGACCTTGTGGCAAGGGGAAAGGCTCAAAGGAAGAGGCACACGGAGAGTGACGGGAAGCTCCAGTGAGGCACAGCCATCAAACATGAGGTGCGCTGGGCTGCCACAGTCATGGGGGCCTTTTTCTCCTGGTGACAGCCCCGCCAGCAGCATGCAAACTGCGGTCCTAACATTAGGCAAGTGTATGCCTGACGGGCGGAGGGGAGTGGAGTGGGGCTCTGTCGAGGACACCTCTCTCCCCAGCCCCAGCCTCTTGGCCCACAGACGCTGCAGAATTCACAGGTACCCACACCTCTCCCTGTCCACCCAATTTCCCAGCTGCCAACTCCCATGGGAGTCCCCTAGCCTCCTCAAGCCCGGAAGAACCAGTGAGCCAACACACCCGGGCAACCCCGGACCGAAGCAGGCAGTAGCCAGTGTCTGATGCCCCCTCTCCCTGCTGGACAGTGCCGGGGCCCTTGTATGTGGCTCCTCCCAGGGTCCACAGCTAAGTAGCACACCCTGCATTGCTTTCCTCCCTCCCTGCCCCATTCCATGAGGCCAGTCCTCAAAATAGACCTCCTACACCTCTGCCTGTGTTATTAGCTCTGCCTTTTTTTGGGAAACCAAGGCAGATACTCCCTCCCTACCAGCTGTTGGGAGAAGTGTAGGTGACGGAGGTCAGGAGAGGCGAGCACTGTTGCTCTCGCTCCCTGCTGGAGCTAGACAGCCCAGTGGGACACTTCCTGGCTGCCATGTACACAGCCCTCAGCCCAAAAGTCACCATGGGACTCTGCAGAGGCGACCCTGGGCACAGAGACCACATTTGTTCTTCAGGGCTGTCAGCCATCCACTCCTTCTACCTAGAGAACTGGCCAGCCCCCTGGAAAATGCCTCAACCTCTATGAGTTCTTGGTTGGAAGGACTTTCACTGTCCACTTTAGGAGTCCATGTCTTCCTTTCCTTTCCCAGAAGCAAGCTCAGCATGTTGAACACCTTCCTCCTGGACTCAACCTTGAACAAAAAACTGAAAGCTGAGGTAGGAGAAGGAAGGCTGTCTTTATGATGGCTTGTTGCTCACCTGGCCAGGGTCATCTTCTTCAACCCCTAGCCTGGTCCTCCAGCATCTCATTGAATTCTTGAATAATTACCCTTAACCCTAAGATCTTTTGAATGACTGCCCTTTCTCTTTGGCTAGGAGAGTCCATTTCTATAAGCTTGTAATCAGTTTTGTTCACAGATGCTCATGGAATCTAAATATTTAAGATACATAGAAGTGGAGATTGCCCTGGTACCATAAGGAAGGCTGGCCAGGAGCTCTGCCTCCATTACAGCTCCTACCACTGGCTTCCTTGTTATCTCCAAAGTGCCACACTTGTAGGAAAGAGCCTAGTTTGAAAGCTTTGATCTTTCTACATCCCCTCTGTGAAAATGAGGAAAGGAACCGAGAGTTCATTGATCCGCCAAGACCACAGGCTTAGTGATGTTAGAAACTTACTTGGCTTCCCACTCCCATGCCAGGAACGTTTCCACCTTCCCCAATGACTAGCTCTCTAGAATCTGGGAGGCAAATAGGCTCCAAAATTAAATTAAAGGCCCACATAGCAATCAAGGGCATCAGCTGGTCTCCTTACTCTTCCTAGGCCGCACTAACCAGCAACAGCAGGAGTCGGAGGATGACACCAGGCTCATTCCTTACTGTGGCTCTTCCTGCCCACAGATGCCAGCTGGTCACACCAGTGCCATGACACCTTCAAGTCATTAGAACAGACACACACTAAAATATACTCTGCCTGCCTCAAGGTGCAGCTCTCAGAATCACAGACCTGCAAGACATTCTACAAAACAATGAGCCAGTGATTGAATCCCCCATTTTGCAGATCCTAAGATGCGTTCTCACATTTTTCCACGTTAGTAGTCAGTGAGAGGTTGTGTAAGGAAATGGTTAAAAGAATGTTGCCTGAAGTCTGGCTCCCTGGGCTGGATTATCAGATCTGTCTCTGACTAGCTGTGTGACAGTAGGCAAGTTTACATTTCTGCTCTCAGCTTTCCCATCCATACTCTGGGAATAAAGGGAAAGAGTCAACTGTGTTAGCTCAGGTTCTGCAGGAAGCAGATACCCAGATAAGATTGGACGTGGAAAAGATTTACTGGGACAAATATCTGTTGGTATTGGTAGGAGCTGGAGGAAGCTAGAAGGTTGTGGAATCATGATCCAGACCTAATTCCCATGAAAAAGAAAGGGAAGGAAGAAAGGCTGGGTAGAAAAAGCTTTACACTGCAGTGCAGTCACAAACAAGTTTTGACAAAATTTTGAGGAGTCCTTGAGTAAAAGTCAACCATCAGAGGACTCCTGTATGGCTGAGGAAGTGACTTGCCTCAGCATCCTGGCAAGTTGTATCACTGGCTGGGCCAGCCTTGGGAGGCCAGGCCTTTGTTCAAGGAGAAGGTGGACTCAGAATGCAGCAACAGGGGCCTATGGTGAAGGGTGCTCCCTCACCAGATCTGGGAAGTGCATTCCTAGGCCTCTGGGACCCACATCCACCTCAAAATGTAGGAATGAGTGAATCAATGTACATAAATGGCCTTAAATAGTGCCTGGTACACAGTGAATACTCTGTACATGTTGCTTTCAACCAAACCAGACTATAAGATCAGGATGCTTCTTAAAATCAATTTGCACACTCAATTGGGGTCATTTTCTTTTTCAGTGTGAGTGCTGAAAAGCTGTTATTAAAGTGCAGGTACTTCTTACAATCAGCACAAGAAATTGAAGTAATGAATCTGAAAATATATACCTTTCTTCTTATACTAGCACAATTCTAAGAAGTCTTCAAGAGACAGACTTATAAGAAACTTTGCTCAACTGTGCTCCCCAAATTTCTTTGCTCACAGATGGGTCTGGTTGGCAGAACACTTCCAGTTGATTCCTTTTCTTCTTAGCTAGAGAAGCTGGTTTCTGTTACTTGCACCCAAATCCCAAGCAGTACCCATGCAAGCTCAATGTACAAAAGTGGTCTAAGTGGAGCTGCTTTGGCTGACAATGGGGTGTGGGCTAAAACCCCATGGAGTGAATTGTGGGTGACCCCATGCTTTGCAAAGTCTTGGGACCACTGTGCTGGACAATCCTCGGGTACTAGGTTCAGAGAAATTGGTCATCAGTAATGTTAGGAGGGTGGGACAGGAAGAAGAAATGTTCCTACCACACCCAGGTCATGCCACCCCACCCTGCAACTTTGTCCACATGGTCCCCTGGAGGACACCACAGGCAAATCCCTGGCCACTCAAGGAGCTAAAAGCACCTTCTCTGTCCAGTCTCCAGAGAAGCATCGAGGAATAAGAAAAAGCAGAAGATAAACATCTAGCAGCCATGACCAGAGACTGAGGCCCAGAAACAAGTTCAACAGGAAATTTTTCCTGCATTCCACATTGACCACATGGTTTAGCATCTGTCCTGTACCAGGCACAGCACTCAGAGCTGGGGATTCAGAGATGACAGAGTCGGATGCCATACACCATCATATACCATCTTGCATTCTCAAAGGCCACCCTTTGTCCTTTCTGGGGCCATGGGTGCCCACGGCTGCTTCACTTCAGTATCTCCCGCTTTCTCCAGGGCATCTCTGCTGTGGAACAGGAGCCTCAGCCCTGCTTGGTCATTCAGTGCCTGGAACCTTTGCAAACAAGTGCCCAGAGCAGCCTTACCAGTGTGAGAGCGAACTGCCCTCTTCCTCACCTTGAGCAGACCGGGCCAAGGTGCCCCTGGCCTGTTCCCCAGAGAGCCCAGCTCACCACACCAACTCTCGTTAATGGACTCTTGACTGGCTTATCCATCCTCTCTGCTGCTTTCTTGCCCTTCTCTCATATCCTTCCTGAGAACTGCTTCTTCTGAATAAATGATCTGCACACCAACCCTTGCTTCCTTCATTCCCTGCTTTTCAGGAGAACTCAAGCCAAGGCTCTGCTTTTCAAATATCAATTTCCTTGCCTTTGTAGCAATAAAGATGACACGTACTTCTATTCATTCATTTGAGTATCAGAGCAGCTAGGAATGATAAGCCCAACACAGACCTTATTTTAGAGAAGAGCTCAGAGAGGTCAGTTAGTTTGCCAAATGTCACACAGCCCAAGAGAAAGTGAGAACCAGGGCTTCTGCATCTCAGCCAGAGCTGCTGTCCCTGAGGTGTCAGTTTAGGGCCTGGGAGTCTTGGCCCAGGCTCAAAGGGAAAGGCTCTGATTCTCATCATTTGGGTTTTGATGGGCAGCTATAAGTTAGCTAGATGAAGAATGGGATAGAAGGAAGGAAGGGACAAGGTTGCTGGCAAGGCAATAGCAGAGACAGAAGCACTAATGTGGAAACTGCATGGCAGGACTGTGTCTGGAAGCCAGAGACATGGTCTGATGGAAACAGGGCCAAGCAGGCTTGGGGGCATTGGTGAGAAACGAAGCAGGAAACCACATGCAGCCCTGTGGGTGAAGCCATTTGAGCGTGGACTTGTGAACACCAGGAAGTCGAGCAGTGGCACTGCTGAGGAAGAGGGGCTGAGGCACGCAGGAGACGACCTGAATTGTGTGGCTTTTAACCTTAGGCAGCAGCCCACATTCAGAGCTCACCGCCTGGCAGCTAGGCACACTGGCTTCCTCCAGGGCGAGGGCTCATTCCTTAGCTGAGCTGCCCACTCCGCTGCCCTGGGTTATCTTTTTAAAATAAATTCCTTTTCCTCTTGGGATGAGATGCATCCTGAATCACTAATGAGTTTCTAATTAAGGCCCAGGAGGAGCAGGAAAAAAAGCAAAGCATTGCACTAAGATATACTCGGCATCCATCGGTGGGGTGGGAGCCAGCAGCACTCAGCTGTCCTCCAGCGCTGCCCATTGCACCAAGGAAGCCTAAGGCAACTCTGCCCTCACAGTCATAACCAAGGACCACAGGCACATACACCCCAGGCAAAAAGAAATGGTATTTAACAAGTGGCCTCGCACACCCTCGCAGACGCCAGCCTCTAATAAGCAGGCTCCTCCATCCCTGCTGGTGAGGGCAAAACTGGCCTGAGCTCTCCGACTGAACACAGAAGCAGGGGTCAAGGCCTTTGCTCATTCCAGCCTCATTCATACCAGGAGGAAATTAAAGACAAGCCCAGTGTCCACCAGTGGGGACCAGAGTAAGTGACAGCACATCCATTCAGTGGAAGACAATGTGACTGTTAAACAAATCCAAAGCGTGTGATTGACTGATTGCAGAAATAGCCACATTTATTCTCCTGCTTCTACCCATGCCCTTTGGAATGTGACTTTGCAGCAATTCCATCCGGAAGTGAGGTCTGTGTGGCACACCCAGGTCATGTGATGCTCTAGGGCAGATAGAACACAGAGAAAGTGACAGTGTGCCTGGCTGAGCCTAGACTTCAAGGGCCTTGTGCAGCCTGCTTGCTGGCTCTTTCTACCTCGGCCTCTCAGAGCCTGGCCTCTCTCACATGCATAAGCCCAGGCCAGCCCACTGGAAGCTGAGAGCACATGCAGAGCCCCGCTGCCTCAGTGGAGGCCGCTCAGGCCAGCCTCTGCCCGCTGACCCCGCATGGAAGTATAGCCTCTGCTGTGGCTGACTGTATACACCTCCAAGAGCCCTCTTTGACCTAGGGAGCCATCCGGCTAACCAGAGGACTCATAAGCAACGGTCAGCACTCTTTTGTTTCTGTGAAAAGATCTGTAAGCGTGGTCTGGGGACCACTGGGGGTCCCTAGGATTCTATTCTAACCTCTGCAATGTCAAAACTCTTTGTAATACTACTAAGGTGCTACTGTTCTAGAGTGAACAGTGACGTTTCCCAGAAGCTATGATGTATGGTGATATCATCACTGTCTTAGTTTTCTTGATGCTGAGACAAAATACCTGACACCCACAAGTTAAAGGAGGGAAATTTATTTTAGCTCACAGTTTGTAGAGGTTTCAATCCATAGTTGGCTGATTACAAGGCAGGGTAGCATCCAGAGGGTCATGGCAGAGGCGAAACAGCTCCTGGCAAGGCAGGCAGGAAGCAGAAAAAGACCAAAGGACGTGGGTGGGGCGAGATACACCACAGCCCCAGTGACCCACTCCCTCAGCCAGGCTTTACCTCCCAATGTCACATGTAGCTATAAACTCATCAGTGGACTAATTCATCAATGATTATCACTCTTGAGATCCAAACACCTCCCCAAAGCCCCACCTATGAGCACATGAGGCTGGGGCGGGGGGGGGGGGAGAATCTAGATATAAAACATGACAGTGACTGGGGATTTAGCTCAGTGGTTCTGCCACCTCACAAGTGCAAGGTCCTGAGTTTGATCCCCGGTACCAAAAAAAACATGATAGCGTTGAAGCAGCTGCTCTCTGTGGCCCTTCTCATCTCATCCAGAGGAACTCAGCAGAGGGACACTAGGTTTCTACCTTCTCAGTTTCTAGAGGCCATTCTGTCTCTCACAGTCCTCTTTCGCACTAAGCCCTAAGAACTCAGTCACAGCTCAGAGCAGCCCCAAACCAGAAGTGAGCAACAGCCATTTTCTACTCCTGCATGTTCAGAACCTCTAGAAGGTGACAGCATTCTGGCAGTGGTTGCCTAGGGAACACCAGTGACGTAAAAGAGACATGAGGACATGCTAAACAACTTTAGGGACTATTTGCATGTGGCAGATGTTGCCAGGGGCAGGGCTTTGCCTGGCTCCCTGTGGAAAAGTCACAAGGGCCCAGAAGGGATAGGAGGAAGCTGAAGCAATAACTGGACAGGAAGCCAGGAAGCCAGAAAGTGGGGTTCTCAGCTCTTTTATCACCCTCCCCTAAAGCCCAGTGGGGCCAGGGATCAGTAACAATGTGTTCCAGAGGGGTCCCCAGGGCTTTGCAGAAACCTCAGAGAATGGGCAGCTTTTTTCTAAACCTGGCTCCTCTTGGCCCCTGCACAGCCCCTTCACCCCATATCTGCATCCCACCTGTGCCTCCACCTGGAAGGCAGGTGACAGGATGGGCTGCGAGGCCTTCGGGCTCTGCCTGGCTCAGGCAGCTCATTAGGAGCCTTTCTACTTGCCCGGTGAAGAGTCTGAGCAGCAAGGGGAAGGCAGCTCTCTGTCATCACTCCCTCTCTCATCTGTCTGCCCTCATTAGGACTCAGCCAGTCCAATGGAGCCCCAAGAGGAGAGGTGGCAAATGAGCTGAGCCATCCCTGAATGACCTGCAAATTGGGGCTTCTGCGACTGAGTTCTGCAGGGCTCCTGAGGTGACCCCAAGAGCCAGGCTTCCTGCTCTCTGGGTGTCACAGAGACACAGGCCCACAGTAGGAACAGCAGGGCCCAGACCCAGCCTGGTTCATCTCACTGCCCGCTTCAGAAGGTTCTGGTCAGATCTGATTATACCAGAAGCGATTAGTTCCTTTAGTGCCCCTTGGCTGTCAGCTCCCACTTTCTTCCAGTTTGACCACATCTGTAGGCTGTCTTGGAACAGAGCCAACATAAACAAAAACAAACCCAAACCCAGCAACTGGTGCGGGAAGAAAGATGCCACCATCTGCTGGGCTGTGTGGAAGGAGAGACTGCATATGTCCTGCTGGTCAAAGGCATGCAGTGAAATATTTCATCCCAGGCCTCAGTGAGTGGAAAGTACCATGTAACCATGCAGGCAACTGGAAGGAAGAGAGAACCCTCCTGGTGGGGCATTACAACATTTGCAGCTTGTACAGCCCTCTTCAGCAGGGTGGCAGTGGGCTGGCACTGTCCCACAAAGTGGTGCGGTCATTTGTCTCCCAGACAACATGGGTTCTGGGCTCCTGAGCTTCTCTGTCTATATATACAAAGAGACTTTTTCATAGCATACGGGGCTTTATCTTTTAACACCTAGCAAAAGCAGAATCAAAACAGGCACTGTGGTAGATTGCCAGTAAGGATGATGGCTGGCCGGCAGTTGTGGATGCCAGTTAAGGTCCCAAACTGCTTGCATGTGTCCATGAATGAGACCACAATGCTAGGAAGTCTGGAATTTACAGCTCTTTAAACAAAAAATATACTCTCATTGTTCGTGGAACTGAAACTCCAGAGCCACAAGTCTCTGCTGGCACCAGTTCCTCGTGGCTAAAAGTCCCATATCACCTGGAAGAAATGCGTGGTATGCTGTTATTCTTGCTCAGGAAGGTCACACAGCAAAGTTGCCTGGTCTCCCAAAGCATCAGAGTTTAGAGACATCTCCCCTTCAGGTGTCAACTATGATTCCTTTCTTCCAAAAAACATTCATCCCTCTGTGAGCTAGTGCAATGCTGAAATTAATTATATGATGCCCAGAACTCCTTCTCCCCTGGCTGTTCATGCTCTGTGAGACATCTGGTTTACCATGCAACTCTCCATGACAGTCCCTAATATGGGGCCACCATCTGAACTATCTAAATTCATTAGTCTCATCAATATATGCCAGAATGAAAAGGTGGCCAGGTCAGGAGACTTAGAGAATGCAGAGACTACAAACATAAAACCATACAAAGGATTCTCATCTAATTCTGTACATCTGGTCATCCCAGTTCTGGTGCCTACACAGCCAAAACACCATTCCATCAGCCTGGAAAATGACTAGATTATGCAGACAAATATATTAGCAATTCATGCCTTTGGGTTGTAGGATTAAACTGATTTTCTGCCCTTTGCATCTTTCTTTGCACTCTGAAGTTCTTTTTGTTCTTCAAGTGATTTTGAATCTATTGTTTTGTGAGTGTGGTAGACTGTTTGCAAAAAAGGCCAGATCCATTCTGTACTCTGCATCCACACGCTCTTGCAGTGTGACTGTACAGAATCTCTTCTATCAAATGCTGCAGGCTCTTTCTCCACCCATTGACTCCAGGTTGGCCTTGTGACATGCTTTGACCAGCAGCAGTGACAATGTGACACCTATATGACTAGACTTCAAAAGGCCTTGCACACTTCACTTTTGGACTTGGGAGCCCACCTGAGCTAGCCTTTTGAGAATAATAGACCACATGGCACAGAGACAAACTCTGTCAGCAGGGCCAGTGTAGACCAGCTGGCCCAGGGGCAGTGACCACAGACGTATGAGTGAGCTTCACCGAGATGGCGAAACCATCCAGCTGAACCCAGTCCAAACTGCTGGTTCTCAGAATCATAAGCTAAATAAATGGTGGTTATTACAAACCATTGAATTTAGGGATTCTTTTCATGCAACAAAAGCTGATACCATGAGCACCCAAACCAAGTATGGCAGGTATAATTTTATTCCACTTAGGAGCCAAAAAAGGCTGGCCCAGAAGGATGGGTGTGTCATCCAAAGCCTCGGAGACAGGTAATAACTGATTCAGAACTTGGACTGAAGTGGTCCCCAGGGCAGGGTCTACATTTGCATTTCTCCTGGCACATCAGGTTCTTGGAAACTTCTGGACAGCAGCCCTGAGAAATCCACCCAAGAGAAGGTGATGCATTTTCTTGATGATTCAGCCAATGTCACCAGCTGCCACCCACAGCTTCATCTTGCCCTGCCTCAAATGCTCAAAGGACAGCAAATCCACACCTATCAGCCCCCTAACAACTGGCACTGCCAGCTCTTCCCATTCTTGGAACTCCTGTGGCTCCATACAGGCAACACCCATTCTGTACCCACAGGAGCAGAGCAATAACATGAAAGCACTTCTTGGCAACCACGCTGAAGGGAGCAAGGGGTGAGCCTGCCCTCATGCTTAGCTCCAGTTGGAGATGAAAGAAAATGAGAGGGGATGGACCCAAAAGGAGGGAAGAGTAGAGGTAGAGCCTCCTGAACACACTCCAAACCCAGCCAGGAGCTCCTGGGGGTTGATATGGGAACAATCCTTCCTGAAGAGCCAGCTCTCCCCAGATGAAAAGGTGACCAGGAAATAGGAAGGTAGGGCAGGATGGGCAGAGGAAGTTGCAGAAGTCACAGGAAGGGAGGAAGACAAGTGCAGGAAGTGGCTCCACCCATCACTCCCAAGGGGCTTTTCTCTGTCTTGGGCCTGCAGGGACAGCAGGAGAGCAGGAGGCTCTGGGGGTGGCAGCTGCAGCCCAGCCCTGGCTGCACACAGAAGCACTGGGTGCCAGCTGGCTGGAAAACAGGCTGTCCTGGCTATAGAAGGGAGAAGGTTGGTGCCTGTGCTTTTCTCTCAAGAGTTGCAGAAAACAGAGTCTGGCCCATGAACCTGGCCGGCCCCTACTTCCCCCCACAAGGCACATTCTTTCCGGTGCTTGGGAAACATACCTGGCTGCAATTCCCTTACCATGGGCCAGGAGCACAGTGCATTCTGCCCAGCCACAGTCCCTAGGGGAAATAAAAGACTTGGCTAAAGTAAAACACTTTGATGTTAAAAATTGTCAGAGGGAAGACAAATAAAAAGCCCTTAAATGACAGCTCAATTTGCTCTGAGTCGATAGTAGTCACAGAAATGGTAATGGCAATCACAATAGTGATAATAATGGACACCATTTAGTGAGCACTTACTAAGTGCTGGGTGCTATTTCCTGGACTGATAATCCTACCAGGCAGATATCTGAGACCTGGCAGGGTTCCCTCTCCCCCTCACCCACTGCACTCTGGCCTAGCATTGGCTGCCACACCTGCAGGCCTTTGCTGGGCACTGTCTCTGCACTGCAGCTGGCTTCCCCTTCACCCGGCAGGCCAGAAGTGCCAGGGGAAGAAGGCCACACCAGAGGAGCCACTGAGTCAGGGAAGTCAGTGGATTAAACCCCAGCTCCTCTGCTGTCTGAGTGGGACAACTCAGAATGTGGCCCCTGCCGGCCCCTGGTACCCTGAAGTGGGATCAAGCTCCAGTAACCCATGGCCTATCAAGGTAATGAGCCTGATAAGGCAGTGCTGAGTGCCTCTTCTTCCTACTCCCCTCCCCACTCCTCTGCTGGCATTGCCTGGGGTTACCTTGCCCAAAGCTGGTGGGCCTGGAATCCTGGTCCCAGGATTTACTCGTGGGAGAACCCAACCTAAGAGCAGTAAACCTCTTTTCCCCCGAGAAAATCAAGCCTCAAAGCATTTAAAGGACTCACCCTGCTCTGCCGGCCTCACGGTGCTCTTCATGACTTCCCCACTGCAATGGCTATGCTTTCTGCTGCATCCTTGGGTGCAAAGTCAACTTTGGTTCAGGCCAGAGCAGGCCCACAGGCTTTGCCCCCAAAGGCAGCTTCCCACAAGCTCCCGTGGGCCCTCCAGGTGAGACTGGATCTGATCACACTGGCTGAGAAGACAAGCTGGGACGGAGGGGAGCCGACTGGTCTTCTTCCAGAGACGGCACTCAGAGTCTGCAGCCTCTACAGCCGAGTCTCCTCCTCAGGCAGATGTGCAGCAGCTGCCTGGCAAGGTGAAAATTCAAAGGCATGAACGCAAGGAAATGCTGTGATATTTTTTTTTTCTTTGTCTTTTTCCTTTTTTTCCTCCCAGTACTGGGGATTGAACCCAGGGCTTTCACACTGAGCTTCATCTCCAGACCTTTTTGGTTTTTATTTGGAGACATGGTCTTCCTAAGTCACTAAGTTGCCCAAACTGGGCTTGAATTTGCAATCCTCCTGCCTCAGCACCCTAGAAACCTGGGATTATGGGTGTGTGCCACCAAACCTGGCTATGAGGGCTAATTTTAAGTGTCAGTGTGATGGAGCCAAGGATGATTTGGAGAGTGTCTGTGAGACTGTTTCCAGAGGTCACTGGCACATGAGTCCGAGTGGGCTAAGGGGGGAAGATCTACCCTAAGTTTGGTCAGGCACCATCCAGTCAGCTGGCAGCCCAAAAAGAAGAAACTTGAAAGAAAGATGAATGTGTCTCCGTCTCCTGGAGTTGGGGCACACTCTTCATCTCCCACCCTCAGACATCGGAAATCAGAGCTCCCTACTATTGGACTCCACAACATACAACAGCACCCCAGTTTCTCAGCCCTTTGTCCTTGGACCAAGGGTTACAGAATGGGCATCTCTGGTCCTGAGGCTTTCACACATGGACCAAGTCACTCTGCCAGCATCCCAGGGTCTCCAGCTTGCAGATGGCCTGCCCTGAGCCACTATAATCACATTACCCAGTTTCCCCCAAAAGCCTCCTCTTCCCCCACTCCTTCCCTCCGTCTATCTATCTATCTCCCTGTTTTCTAACAGTTTTGTCTCTCTGGCTAATACAGTGATAACCAACCTCAGACCTTTGGTTTGCCACTTTCTGGCTTTTCGCTTGGGACAAGTCACTTTGTCTCTGGGTGAAGAGGGGAAGAAGGAATTGTCATGGATGAAATGAGACGCAGCGAGTGGAGGTGGGGTGCTTGGCAGGTCTCAGGAGTTGTCCTTTCTGGTCTTCAGATGTTAAGGGTTTCTGTATGGGTTGATCTAAGCCCCTAGGGATATCTAAATAGAGTCAGATTTTCTAAACCAGTTTGATTCCAGAGCTCCACACAGCTGCCTGGTGCCTCATTAACATTCTGAATCGTGCCAGCAGCCTGGTGGACAGTTCCATAAAGGGCTTCTCAAGCCCCCGAGGCCAGCCAAGGCTGGAGGCACAGCCACGGGCACTGCCTAGAAACCTGGTGGCCAGTCCTTGGAGAGAAAAAGACACAGAGCAAGGAGCATGCCAAGTGGAAAGGGAAGCTTTGGACCAGGGCCTGTTCTCAGCTGAGGAGCCCAGCTCCCTGGAATGCCTCGGACTGTTCACAGGCCCCAGGGAGCTGCAGTCCTCCAGCCAGCCTCTGCCATCCTCCCCACACCCCTCTTCATCCTAGGAGGCCACCCTCTACAGGCTCCTTTGCCCATCAGACTCTAGCTGGTACAGGGAAACAGCCCAAGGGCAGGGTAATTATGCCTGGCTGGCTCTAGGTGACACCTCATCAAAAGGCTTTCTCCACTTGGCTGCTTTTGGTGGCTTTAGATAACCACTGCCACTCTGGCCCCTGGAGCCTGGGTTAATCACAGGGCCTAGCTGGTAGCCCCAGGGCACTGACCAATCTCTTAAGGATTCCCCAACCATGTCCACACCTTCATAAATGGTCCCTTTATTAAACCCTCTTCAATTAGCCATTTGTGTATATCATCAGTTCCTGATGAAACCCAGATAGTCACTAAACTTGGAACAAAACATGAAGTGTATTTTTGCCACAACTAAGTTTCTCTGCTCCTGCCATGAAGGGCATCTGTCTCAATGCCAAGCTGAACAGGTCAGGTCAGGCAGTATATCTGCTAAGATGCCATTTGGCTGCAAATGACAGAAATCTTGATTCTTGATGGCTTAAGTAGAGAGGTGACTATTTTCTTACATAACATTAGCTTGGAGCTCAGTAACTGCTGACTTTTATTTTAATTATTTCAGGGCTGAAGATTGTTATAATTTCTTGCAAACACAAGATGGCTGCTTCTGCTCCAGGCATCTCATCCATGCTCAAGTGAGGAATAAATTGGCCAAAAGAAACGTAGGATCAATCACTGTTTGAAGGGAAGGGAAAGACTCTGATATGCACTCAGGCGCTCACTTCCAAGCTACACTTGTGCCCCCCAGCCACCCTACCTATAAAGGAAACAGAGTCAGCAATTATATAGCAGTCTACCTTCTACACAGCCAGGTATCAAGGGCAATGGGTCCGGACACTGTTTGAGGGTACAGCTTACAATGGCTACAAGATAAACAGCACAGCTCAGGGTGGAGCCAGCCTTCACCACCTCCCATTCTCACCGTGTGTATTGGAAAAGTGGGAGTTTTGCTAATTAGTACATGACCCTGTTCATCCGTCAGCTCTGTCCATCCAATTATGCCACCCAAATTGAAATTATGCCACCCAGAATTGCAAGTCTAGCAGGCCCACAGAGAGGTAGGGCAATTCATCTTTTCCTGGTGCATATGGCCAAGCTCAGGTTCACCCCAGGGTTGCAGGCCACAGAATTTAGGAGTGAAGGGCAGAATGTTCCCAATAACAAATTCAAGAGGCTGCAAAGAGGACCGAAATCAGAGCAAGACACTACCCACCCTCCCAGCTCCTCCTCCCCACCCCAAGACTGCTGTCAGGGTGCTACCTCCCATCCACCTTGCAATGCAAGCAAGACCATTCATATGTTCCAACCCCCCCAATTCTGCCTTCCCCCAACTTGGGTCAAATATCTAAGTACATAATGACCATTTGTTTAGCTGTCCCTTCACTGTAAAATGACACCAGACTCGTTGTTATTTTCTTCTTTTTGCTCATCTGTCTCTTCTCATTTTCTTGACAAAGAACATGTATGATGTGTAATCAATTTTTTTGTTTAGTTTTTTAAAAAATGACACCAGGCATCCGTCAGAAGAGAAATGAAAATACTGCTCTAGCAGACTATACTTTTGCCTCTATTTTGCCCCTCCAAGCAGGCCTGAAAAAACATACCCAACATGGGTATGAGCAGCTGCCAATCATGTGTTGTCAGACTCAAGATCCTGACAGACTCCTTCAGTCTGGTGGGCTTCACCCCACCCCTCTGAGCCTCCTGCATAGTCTGGGGAGGAAAAGTTTAATGTCACACTGCATTTGAGTTTATCAAACCTATCAAACTTTCCTTGATGAGTTTTGGAAATGCCCAAGCAATAAGGTGACCCTGCAAAGCACCTTACCACTTAACGTTGGACCCTATGTGTATTTTGATGGAAATATAATCCATATGTTTGCTTCCTTTATATATCCTCCTCCACACAGTTCTAAGAGTTAGCTGATTGATGTCCAAAGGCCCTTAGAGGCTTTTTTAAACAGTTTTTTTCATCAAAAAAGAAAAAGGAAGCTGCCTTCATTGGGAGCAGTAGGAGTTTGCCTCTCAAACATCTAGAGCGAGCCAAGATCCAGGAGCCAAAGGCCCAGGGAAGCAAATGAAGGACCAGAGGTTACCCTGCTCCGGGAAGAAGGGGTGTAGCTCTTTTCTATACCCAGTACTTATGAAGCACCCACTATTTACAGACTGTAGTGTTGAGGATGGGGTACAGGCCAGCTACCAAAATGACACATCCATCCATGCTCCCTCTTCAAAAAGCTGCCTGCTGCTTAATACTGGTGTAAGCAACACTTTTCTTTAAAAGGCCAGTCAATAGTTTGGCTTTCCAGGTCAAGAAGTCCTTGTGGATTATCCTCGGCTCTGCAATGGTAGCATGAAAGCAGCCACATGCAGTTCAGTGGCAAGGGAGCGTGGCTGTGTTCCAGTCAAACATGATTCGAAAAAACAAGGACAAAGAAGGACTAGATTGTGTGCCACATCCCACAACTCAGGTCAGGTAGAACCATGCCACAGTGTTGATATGTGACCATCCTGCTCTCCATCAGCAGCTGTTTTGCCTGGTCCCCCCTCATGGTTGGGGATGTGAAACAAGCACAGGCACCTCTATATGCAGAAGAAAGTTCCCACAGCCCTCAACATGGTGGAGATGACTTAGAAGTGCTGAGAGCTCATTTCCCCGAAGGTAACCTCACTGTCCCACCCAGAACCCTGAAGGCACTTTATCGGCCTTGACAGCCAAGGGGAAAGGCACAGCCCTGGGTCTCTGATAGAAGGACGAGGGGCTTGGCAGGTAGTCACAGCCCTCCGGGAAGGGGCACTGGAGGAGGAGAGGAGGAGCAGGGTTAGTCCACTGGCTACCCTCGGTCTTGGCAGAATAATGGGCTTCTTGGACTCTCTTGGCAGGGAGGGCACAGGAAGCATGCCCCCAGCTGACTCATTCGAGAAGATACAAGCGGTAAAAGGCAGCGCTCTGGACTGTGGCTCTGCGGCGTACATAATCTATAGGAAAGGCTGGGCTTGGGATCCTGGACAGGCTAACCTCCCAACCCCTACCCCACACACCCCATGGCAGGGCTCATTTCTAGGGCCATGTGGCTCCAATAATGAGGACAAATTGGAAGAAAGTGGGTGAACACAAGAGGTTGCTACTACTCTGACATTGGTCCTGGAGGCCCAGGGGAGGGAGCTTTGGACATGGCTGCTCCCTGAAGCAGCAACTGATTAGACAACTGTCACTTCCCATTTCCTGTTTAAGGGTTGTAACCTGACACCCAAACTTGATTCTGGTAGAATTCATATAATGACATTATGACGTCTTGTGGTCACTTAGAGGAACCCACACTATACCTGTTGGGTTTCAGTCCTGAAAGAGAAACACGCCCCCACCTTAAAGACCACCAACCAAAACAGCCCAAGAAGACATTGTCCCTGTTCCTGCTCCTTACTGGCCAACCATGTAAGTTTCTACCATTTACTCTCTTGCTACTCAGAGTGTGGGCCTCAGACCAACAGGACCAGAAGCATCAGCACCTGAGCAAATTCTTCAGCCACCTGGAGTCAGAATCACATGTGATAAGAGTCTGGGTGAGTGGCACGCACACTGAAGTTTGAAGAACACTGCTCTGGTCTACCTCTCTTTGAGTCAATGCCATGTTTTGCTTCTTCTTTGATACAGGGGGGAGGTGAGCAACCAGAATATTAAACCAGAAGCTCCTCTGTGTGGTTCTAACAACCATACTGTTTCAAGGATTTCCAAAAGCCCTCAGGTAATGCCAACAACTTTGCCTGGTTGTTCTTCCTTGTATTATTAGATAGTGTTGCCAGACACCATGCTAAACCTTCTATGTGTACTATGTCACTTCCATAAACTTTGAGATAGAAACTATCATTAGCCCCATTTTATAGACAAGGTGATAAGACTCAGAGGGGAAGTTGGCTTTCCACTAATCACGGTGCGTGTATGCAAGCACATACCCCAGGCAGATCTTCAGGGGCTTCTTCTCCGGGGAAGACGAGCCAGAAGCAAAGACCTACACAATTTGATATTTGGAAGCCTGTAGGAAAAATGCCCACCCGTGGGTTTTCCAATTAGATAGATGCATGCCCCTAGACATTTGAAGAGTTTTTCTAGTTAGACACATTAAGGGGGACAAATAGAAATGCGAAGGCCATAAGGATGTTATAAAAAACATCTTCAGAAAGACAAGATACTGCATCCTCTAGAAAGTAACAAGATCTTCTAAGAAGTGGCTGGAAGATAAATAAGAGGTTCTGGAAATTAAAAGTAGGACAGCAGAAGGGTAGGTGTCCCTTAGGTGACTGAAGCAAGACAGCTGATGAAGGTGTGAGTTCCAGTCTGGTTTCCTTGCTTCCCCCTCTCTCCTGTTTAACCAGTGTTCATCCCTGGCCTCCTCTCAATACTGCCTCAGTCACTTACTTAACTGTCCTTAAGAGGAGGTTGGGGGCTGAACTGTGGCACCCCAAATTCCCATGCTGAAGCCCTAAACTCCAGTACTTCGGAAGGTAACTGTATTTGGAGATAGGACTTTTTAGAGAGGTGATTAAGTTAATGAAGTCATTAGTGTGGCCTTAATTCAACAGGACTGATGTCCTCTGAAGAGGCAATTTGAACCAAAGGTGCCCACCCACAAAGAAACAGGCACACAAGGACCCAGTGAGAAGGTATCCACTTGAAGTTCAAGAAGAAAGTCCTCCAAAGAAACCAACCCAGCTGACACTTTGATCTTGGACTCCTAGTCTCCAGAATGGTGAGAAATAAAGCTCCATCATTTAAGACATCAGCTTGCAGTGCTGGTCTGTGGTTGTCCACTGTAGTTTGGATACAGTTTGGCTGTCCCCAGGTGTATTGCGATTGGAGGCTTGGTCCCCGTGGTGGTGCTATTGGAAGGTGCTGTGAAACCTTTTAGAGGTGGGGCCCAGTGGGGGGGTCCTTGGCCCCTTTGGGCTTGTCCTCAGAAGCCAATATGGTCTCCTGGACTGGGTTGTTATAAAGCCTGGTCTGCCTGCCCAGGGCCCTGCTTCCGGTTGGAAGTAGAAAGACAGTACTTGCTTGTTCCTGAATGTCATCCCAGCGTCACCACCTAAGCCATGCAGTGACAGCCAAGGAGCAGCCCTCTTCCAGAGCCTGTGCTATGCCATCTTTACTGTGAAACTCCAACAAACTATGAGGCAAAGAAACCTAAAGAAAAGTTGGACAAATGCCTGCTTAGCACGATGGCTTCTTTTCAGGATTCAGGGCATTTCAATGATGGCCCTTTAACATCCATATGAAGGCTTTGGAGCCCTGTGCTCTGAGTGGCCCTGATGTTGGAGCCCTGCCAGAGCCGTTCAGATGAGAAGTGGTTTCTGTGGGCCAGGCTGACCCACCTTCATGACACCCCAGGGATGTGCATTCTGGCTTCAGCCCAGTGAAGGCAGGGCTTTCTGGTTATCAGAGCTGTTGCCCAGCAACAGAACAGGTTCTGGGGAGGAAGGGAGTTCCCTGTGTGTGGGGGTATTCGATCCACAGCTCAATGGATGGGTGAATTTTGCAAGGGGAAACTGTGACTTCTGTCTGGCATGGAGGTGCCTGTAAATGCTTCCTGGAAGGATGAGAAGCTTATGGAGAACACTGGGGCTCTATGAGTAGGCCTTGGGCATTGCTGGGGGCATCTAAAGACCTCACTGATCAGACCCTACCTTTAAAATTCCAGTTACCCCTCAGCCAGTGCCCTGGCATTAACTTGTTTTACATCCCCCAGTTTATTCTAATGTCAGGATTGAAAGCCAGAGTGAGGCAGAGACCCCAGGATTCCACCCCACTTTGAGATACCAAGGTACTCTGGCTGGATGGATGGGGAGTAGACTTGCAGAGGAGGGAAGAAACTTACAAGAGGTGATTGAAATATATGCTGAATGTTTAAATGAAAAATTTATTATAGTAAAAGATACATTGTCTTTATGAGATGTGATAAAAAATACAGTGAATACTGCTGCCGAATGCCATCCAACAAAAAGCCAAGCTTATAAAAGCATTACAATGTGTCCCCACCCACCTTATTCACTAGATCTGGCACTGTGTGACTCGTGGTTCTTCCCCACAGTCAAGATAGCCATGAAAGATACACATTTTGAATCGGTTCGGGATATCCAGACAGTCACAACAGCACAACTAGACTCAGGAAAGAGGACTTCCAGAGCGGCTTCAGAAAGTGGCAAGGAGAAAGGGAGAAGTGTGTTTGAAATGATAGGGGATATTTTGAGGGAAATTCTTGGCAATGTATCCTTGACAGTACAGTAATAAATTTTTTAAAATTTAAAGACTCACCGTATTTCTCCATCATACCTCATACATCAAAAGCCTCAGGCGCCCCATTTCACTTTCTTTTCTGTTCTCCTCAGCAGGAATTTGCCTTCCGGCTATATCTGAAATCCATGATTTAGGGATTTAGCTCAGTGATGCCCCACCTACCTGCAAGCTCAAGGTCCTGAGTTCAATCCTGGTGTGTGTGTGGGGGGGGGTGTCAGCCCAAAATCCATGACTCAAAGAGATGACTTCTCAAGGTCACTCCATGGATGGCACTTATCTCTGGGTTCCCACCCTGGAACATTTACTATGTCCCTACCTTGCAAAGTATAAAAAGAAGAAGAGGACAAGTGTCTCACCCCTTTGTGCAGCCTGGCAGTTAAATCACAACCAAAACATAGCAGCAGAAGAAATAATAATAAGCTTGTATCTGGTACTGCATTTACACATATACATATACACTAAGCACTGTATTTTCTTTATACCTGTCACACAATTCATCTCTGAAGCAAGCAACCCCACAAGGGATTGTTAGGTGCCATCATGAGCCCCTACTTCACTCATGAGGAAGCTGAGCCTCAGCGTGATGCAGTAACCTGCCCAAGGTAGCCGGGTCAGTAAGTGGTAGAGCTGAAACTCAAACGCTATGGCCCATCCAAGGCCTAACCACATGATCACTATATTCTGATGCTTTGCCAAAATGGTGGGGGGGGGGCTCTGTGCCCACCAGAAAGTTTAGGTAAGTCTTCCAGGACAGGTGCCTTTGAACCCTTCGGAGACAGGTTAAAGAGGAGTGGGTGCATGAGCAGAGACGAGGCTGGAAAGCTGAGGAGCAGGTCTCCCAGCTGAGCCCATCCAAAACTGAGAGCCCAGGCACTAGAGGAGGAGGAAGCCCTGGAGAAGTGCCCTGTTGGTGGTGGGGGCGGGCGGACAATGTGCTCCCTTTAGAAGGCTGAATGGGCTCTGAGACCCTGCAGAGAGGGAGGGCGGTGGGGGACAGGGGTAAGAAGACGTGAGCCTGGACACACTTCTTCAGAGGTCAGTCTACCTGTCCAAGGTCACCCGGCTGAGATAGGCCGAGCCAAGATAGGAACCCCAGTCTGCCTGACCCCATGCCCAGCTCACGTGCCGAGGAAATGCAACTTCCTATGAAGCAGCACAGATACAATGTCTGTTTTCCTCTGCTCCTTCCTGAGAATCACTAACATGAGAGCAAAGGAGCAAAATACAGTCATAAATAAGGACGAAGAGAGGAAGGAGACAAAGAGAGGAGGGGAAGTGAATACAAGCAAGAGACAGCATATACGTGTGAAGATGCATGCATCATACATGCGGCTGACAGGCAGGAGGGTGAGCACCGAGGCACCAGACCGACAGATCCGAGCTCAGCCCAAGGGGAAAGAAGTCCAGGCAAACCCATTGGTTCATGTCCCAGAGCCCCGGAAGACATCAAGAGCCAGAGGTGCCAGGCAGCTCTGAAATAAGGTAGAGCTGAAAACAAGAGAAGTGGTTAAAAACTCCTAAAAAATAACATCTAGACTCCCTGATTTCCTCCCACCTTCAGGCAGTAAAGTATTAACTTTACACCAATGCACAGTAGAAAAAAAGAAATTTGGCATGCAGCCAACTTCAGGCAAAGAGGCTCTGGATTTGGCACTTCTGGGAACAGTGGGGGTGATGCCAGCCAGCAAGTTCCAAAAAGGAGCAAGGAGAAGTCAGTGACACTCCGGACACTGCACGATGAGACATACCTCACCCCAACAGTTTACTATCTAGGGCCCCCTAAAGCCTCATGGGATCATAAGTGGGCCCCTTGGATGGTGATTGGATTTGGGGGGCTTAGAGCTGGTGTGATGTTAGGAGGTGGGGTCTGGCAGGAGGAGGAAGGTCACTGGAGGCATGGCCTGGAAGCGTTCATCTCCTTCCCCTGCTCCTCCTCGAGGCATGAGCAACTCTCTGTCATGCTCCCAGGCTATGTGGTTCTGCTTTGGAGCCAGCCAACTATGGATGAAACTTCTACAAACTGTGAACCAAAATAAACATCTCCTCCCTTAACTCTGGGTGTCAGGTATTACGTCTCAGTGACAAGAGAAGTGACTGAGACCTAGGGTGAGCACCTGTCTTGGTTTGCCTGAGGCCAGTGGGTCACCAGGATGAAGGACTCTCAGTGCTAGGACTGGGAAAGTCCTGGGAAAACTAGAATAAGCTGACATTCTTCTTATACCCCTCTGAGAGGGGAAGATTCTTTTCTGGGGAAAGTGACTGGCCCCGTGAAAACACAAGCAGAGTAAGAGGAAGGAAGGACATTCCTTGCTGAGACTACAGGGTCCCCATCTGATAGCAAATCCACCTGTCACCAGGACCCACCTGGCATGCAGATCTCTGCTCAGCAGATAGCAGGTGAGCATTCAGGGCCTTTAATGCCAGCTGGCCATGGCAAGAATGTCTGGCCACAGTGGGAAGCACCTCCGGGGATCCCCAGAAGACTTGGGGAGATCGCGCATTGGGTACATGGGTGTAACACTGCAGGCTTGCAGAGAAGGCTCACTAGGAAGCACTGCTCACAAGCACCAAAGTGCAGAAATAGCTGGCATGCTTATGGGGTGAATGGATGAACAGATGGTGACCTGTCCATGCAATGGAATATTATTCAGCCATAAACCAGAAAGAAATCTACTGAGATGAAGGTGACCCTCAAAAAACATTATATGAGAGAAAGAAGCCAGACACAAATGGTCACATGTTATCTGATTCCATTTTCATGAAATGTTCAGAACTAGTAAATCGATAAAGAGAGAAAGCAGATTATTGGTTACCTAGAGGGTGAGGATGGGGAGTGATGGAGGGAGAAACGTAATGACTCCTCAACTTTGTGAATGCACTAAATGCCACTTTTAAAATGGTAAATTATCTATCATGTGAATATAATGTAGCTTAATTTTTAAAATTCAGTCTGGCAAGAATGGAGAAACTCACACAAACACCAGCATGCTCCTCCAGAAACTGGGAGCTGCTGGATCAGGCCCCCCTGGCCCTGTTTGGTGGAAGCCCCGGGGTCTGGGGAGAGGAGTCCCAGGAAGATGGAGACTACACTGAGCCCCCAGAGGCCACCCCTCCCCAGACCTGCAAGAGGGCAGACCTGGAGTATTCTCACCGTAAGAAAAACAATCCCAAATAAATGCGTCCAAAAAGAAATGGGGAAGAGCCCCAAACAGTTTCCTCACCACCCCCAGCCCCATGGCCCAGCAGCCCCCAGGGCCCGCACCACCCAGCCCTGGCTGAACCACGCCCATGACTCCTGCTGCTTTCTGGAATGTTCTCCTGGGACATTGTCAATAATCGGACGCCACAGACCCTGCTTTGTGCGACTGCACTGCACTTAGGTTTGTTTAAGAAACACAATTAGAAAGGAAAGGCACACTTTTTTCCCCTGTTAAGACCTGGGGGAATTGGTATTCGAGCCAGGCCGCCCAGGCCTCCTGAGTGTGGAAGGAGCATAAATATGCATTCCAGGTGGCCGCAGCCAGCTGGGCCTCCCTGGGCCTCACCAGGAATGCGCACTCCACACCCGCCTCCCGGGACCCGCAGGACTCCTGTCCCTGTGTCTGGGTACAGCACGAGGCTCTTTGTAGCAAAGCCAAGGAACTTAACATTTTTCATTAATTGGTGCACGTTTGTAATACTTAATAGTTACCAATCGTTTCAGGGAATTGGTGCACGTAAATACCATTTCTTGAACATTCTTATCTCTTTGACCCATCTCCTTCCTTTCCCTGACCCTCTTTCCCTTCTCCAAAAGGAGTCTGCTCTCTACCCTCTCTCCTTTATTTTACTCTAATTCATTTATGTTTTGGATGTCTCACGTAAGAGAAACCATGTAATACTTAACTTTCTGGGTCTGGCTTGTTTCACAACATCATAAAGCCACTAAATATGAGGCAGGTTTATCAGTAGAGCTGATTTGGTTGGTGAAGAGGACAAGGGACCCCGGCTTCTCTCCTCCCTTATCTCTTCAGTGCCCACTTAGGGACTTTGAGGGGCCCTCAGGGGTCCCCAGAGCACAGTTTGTTAGTGAAGCCCTAATCTGGCCCCATATCTCCTTTCTATACGGCAAAGTATAATTTTCTGAAAGCTAAGAGCATGGCTTTCATGAAGCAGAAAGTGTGCATGTGTCAAGGATTTCTTTAATCCAGGAGTAAGGGACCCAACAGGAAAGCCAGGGCTTGTGGGGGAGACCAGAGTCAGCCCTGAGAGGGCAGCAAGACATTAGGAAGGAAACGGCACAGGTGGACGCAGAGCTGATGCATGTCCTCTGGCTCCATAAAACTCTGTTCTTTGAGGGTATCTTTTATACTGGACAGAAATCATTTTCCTGAGTACTGGACCAGAATCATTTGCAGTTATCAATCTTCCCAAAATTAGCATTGCATTCCAGAGCACAGGACCTAGCCCATAGTAAACAGTAAATCAGACAGCAATGTGCTCCTCAGAGCGGGCTCAGCCGACAAGCTCTACAGAGGGGCAGACAGTAAATAACCTTCCACTTTGAGGACCGCGTGTCCCTGTTGCCACCACTCAACTCAGCCATGGATGCAAAGTGTGAAAGCACCACAGACAAGAGGCACGGGAATGGGTGCCGCTGTGTCCCCACAGCCCGATTCCCAGAACATGCAGCAGCCATCTGTGCTCTGGGCCTCCACGAATCTAGTAATCACCAGCCAGGGACATCAGACAATGTGCTAGCTACTGTGGCATTCAAAGAGCACTCAGTCAAATATTTCCAAGCCTCTTTCTTAACATACAGATGTGAAAGCCAGAGAGGGAAAGCAACTTGGCCAGGGGAAAACAGCTGGGCTGGGCTTCAAGCCACAAATGTCCCATGTCCTGATTCTTTGGCAGCCAAGGCACTGCCCACTCACTGCAGGAGGCAGGCTGGTCCAAGGGGGAAGTTTCCACAAAAGAGCTCCTCTCACTTCCCCAGGGGAACTTCCTTCCCCACGTCTCCAAAGGAAGCCTCAGAGCAGTGAAAAGCCTTTGCTGTCTTTACCCAAAGCAGATCCTGAGGATCAGAGCCTCCTCCCACAGCGAGTCGAAATTTAAACACAAGTCCTACAGGAGACGTCTCCACTAGAACGATTAGAAAGAACAGCTCACGGCCAGGGCTTCTGGCCGGCTGCTGAGGAAGAAAGCGAGGAGACGGCCTTACATCACTGGAGCCTCCAGTCCTTCTTCATTCGATGGGGAATAAAGACACTTTGTTCACTTTTCCTTTCCAAATTAATGCTCCCACACACACACCCAAACCTACTACAAAAATCCATTAGGCCTTACAGCCCCACGAAGAGATCTGAAATGGAATGCCGCCTCTGTGCTCAGCCCAGGCTTCTGCTTTCTTTTTATACTGGGTATCGAACCAACTGAACTACATCCCCCAACACCCCTCCCCTTTATTTTGAGATAGAGTCTTGCTAGATTGCCCATGCTGAGCTAGAATTTGAGATCCTCCTGCCTCAGCCCCCCAGTGTGCAGGGATTACAGGTGCGCACCACCACGTCTGTCACGCTCTTCAAGGAAGCACATATTGTCTTTAGGAGGGAGAAGAAAGGGCAGTGGAAAGGACCGGAAAGGGGCTACTTTGAAAAGGTACTTACCTGAGAGTCTGAGAAGGAGAATCTGTTGCTCCATTTTACCAGCACCTGCTACCTGCTGAGTGCTTTTCACACCTTACTTCCTTTATCCCTCGCCACTGTTTCCAAGTTCTGACAGTGGGCACAGTGATGCAGGGCCTAGCACACAGGTCTGGCTCCCCATGGATCCGGCCAGAGGGCAAAGCACTTGGCATTGACTAACTCACTTCATCTTCACAAGTACCCGATGCCACAGGCACAATGTCCATCACCCCACTGTGCAGGAGAGATCAAAGTATGAGAAATTTAAGTAGCTGTCCAGGGGCCCATAGCTAGCGAGCAGCAAAACTTGGATTCGAACCAAAGCAGCTGGGCCCTAGAGTCCATGTTTAACCATCCTACTCACCTGCTTCTAAGAGCTTCCAGGTCAACAGGGGGTAGGCAAAAAAGCAAAAATGATGTGTCCAAGCCATAGCAAAAAACATGTAAGTCAAATGCCCCAAGCACCAGACTCTAGTTTAATTTTTGGTTGATTTGCTCTTAGAAAAATTTGCCACATGGAGGAGTCAGAGAAGAGAGATGGGGTGACGCTTCTGGTCCATGCCCCTGGCTCTTGGACTTCAAAGGCCATTCAGTCGGCAAATACTTCCTGGGAAGTTAGCGCAGCTTGGGTGCTGTAGGCATAGGTGTGCTTCCATAGGTTCCGGCCAGGCTGCAGACGGTCTTCACGCACAGCTTCACGTGACTATGGGCACAGATGTGAGGCTGTTTCTCCCTAGTCACGGTGACTACGAATTGGTGCCCCATGGCAAAAGCTGGGACACCCAGAGCTCCCCTGGGACTGTTGCTGACCACTGTGACACACACACCCTCTTGGTTAAGGGGTTTCTCTGCCTGGCAATCTTAGGTCCCATGCCCATTTCTTCCTGGGCAGCCTCACCGAGGAAGGGGATTGTTTCAAAACCAGAAAGATGCTGGACAGAGAAATAATAGCAGTGCCCTGTAGTCATCATTGTCAACACCACTGTGTCAACACCATTGTGAAGAACATCTCACTGCTGTCTTTCCAGTGAGATGCTCAGCCTGGCAGGGGCAGGAAAGTGCTTCTCCCAAGTATACAGGGATGGGGGGTGGGGTGGCAAGGCATGGCTATTGCTTCCACAAACTCCTGCTCTCCCTCTCCCCAGTTCACACAGCCCCAGTGTCAGATCTCCACCTACTTCCCAGAGGCAAAGGCTTCCCGGGGCAGATCTGGACCCAGTACTAGGGAGTGGGTCATGATTTATTTCTCCAAACTACTCATGGTGGCTTCATCCCTCTCTCCAGGGATCACCCTAAGCATAGACCTGTGACTTACTTCATGCTGATCACATGCCATGAGGAAGTCTACTAATGGACACCCGGTAAAGAGAAATATACAGGAAGAGCCCTCTCTCATGTTCTGCCGACTGCTGCCAGACCTGCCAAAGATTCCTGGAGCTATGGCAGCCACATTGTGACCATGAGGAGGGAGAAGTGAACATGTTGAGGGTGGCAAGGTAGAAAGAACCCGAGCCTTGCTGTGTAGTAAACTGCTAAATTAAGTTGACCCTATTCCTACCTCCAGACTTCTACTCTTGAGAAATAATGGACTCCTTATTGTTTAAAGATATGAGTCAGATTTTTTGTTTTTGTAGCCCAGAATACCCTAAGCCAGTGCCATCCCAGAAAAATACAACACAAATTACAAACGCAAGCCACTCGTATAATGTTCAATTACCTAGCAGCCATAAAGTAAAAAGAGGCAGAATTCATTTTAATATACTTTATTTAACCCAACATATCCAAGTTATTATTCCAACAAAAACCACAAAAGTTTATGAAAACGAGTTACTTTACACTCCTGTCTTCTCCACCAGGTCTTTGAAATTAAATTGGTGCATATTTTGCACTTACAGTGCCTCTCCGTTCCAACTGGCCATGTTTCAAGGGCTTACTGGCCACTCGTGATTAGCATCTGCAGCCCAAAGAATTCTCCCCGCCACCCTCGGCCTGTTCTCTATTCCCCCCCTAATCCCCCTGGAGTGGGTCAGCCTCCAGCCAGACCTAGGTCTCAGGCTGTGGCCACTCTGCCTGCGGTCAGGGTGTCCTTGGCTCCCTCCTCATTCTGGTAGCTGGGCCTTTGCTCGGCTCCACCCACAGAGCTGACTCAGGGCCGGGCACTGCCCTCCCGGCCTGAAAGGAGCTCCAGGCATGGGCAAGAGGAGGCAGGGCCAGCCCTGGGGTTGCTGTGGAGATCCATACAGCAAGACCCAAAGAAGGAGTGGAGAACTAGGAGAAAAACTGAGGGACCTACCCTTGCCGGGGTCTCCGATGGCAACAGCGACAGTGGCAGCAGTGGGGTAGGGGCACAGCCAACCGGCCTGGGCACAAAGCCACGCTCTGCCAGCAGTGACTTAAGCTCCTGAGGCTGTTTTCTCGGCCATAAAATGGACATATGAGCACCAGCTACTTTAGAGGACACTGGAGCAGGTTAGATGTATTGATGTCAAGGTACTCAGCAGGGCATGGGCCACAGGCTCGCTAGGGTTTATGATTTTTTTTAAAAAGTGAAGGAAGAAGACTGAGAGGCAAGCCAACGAATCTACTCAGACAAAATAAGACAAGAATGGGAAGGGAAACGAAGAGAGGAGGGAGAGAGAGGACTTCACCCCTGAACTGGTTGCTCCCTAAGGAGGTGGTGTGGAAAGTCAAATCCAGACTTCACAGCAACCACTCACTCAAAATGCATAAAGGGGCTCCAGGGCAGAGCCAGAGAGGGCTCTGTTCTCCAGCACCCTGGAGCCCCCTCCTGAGCTTCGGAGCTCCTCCCTCACAAGAAAGCAGGGCCACCACCTCCATCCTCCCCCCGGCCCTTGGGAATTGTGGGCAGGAGGTGGGGAAGAGAAAGACCTGGGAGACAGTGCAGAGGGCAGAGAGAGGACCAGGAGGACAGGGGCCTGTGAGCAGAGGCCAGAGGCCGAGTCTATAGGACTGGCCTGGGAGGCAGCGAGCACCCAGGCATCACCCAAGTCCTAACCCTCTACGAGCAGCAGCGCAAGGTTTTTAGAGCTCTTTTCAGTCCAGGTACTAAATTGGAGCTTTCCACCATGAGCCACCCATCAGACACCCCAGGGCTGGGAGAGACAGCAGGGCACCAGGGGCAGAGGAGTTGGAAAAAGAGGACGGGGGCAGGAGGCTGAGAGTAAGCACAGGGCCAGGAAGAGTGACCACCAATGCATGCTGCTGGAGCCTGGACCTCTCCAGCCCCCATCCCGGCTCCTCCCCTGTCTGTCCCCCACACCCCCTCATTTCCCACTGGAAGGCTGCTCTGCAAGAAGGGGCAGGTGTCCCCTGGAGCTGGGGCTCTTCACCTTCTACCCTGCCCCTGGCTGCCCCTGAGCCCCATCTCCCTTGCTTTAAAAGGGACTTCCCAGCCATCTCTCTCCTGGGCTTCTGAAATGTGGCCACCCCTAAAGTACCAGAGCCAAGGCTCCCTAGAGGCCTGAGAGTGAGTCCCGTGACCAATCCCTTTTCCCAGCAGAAGAGAGGAGACTGAGAGCTGCACGGAGCTGCCCAAGGCCTGGCAAGCTGGACCTTGAACTTGACACTGCTCTCGTGCTAAAAGCCCTCTCTTTTCCACCAGGGTGAGGCAGGCCTATCTGCTTCCCCTTCTGCCCTTACAGAGCCCCAAGTGTAGCCAGAATCAAATGACACTGCAGCTTCCCTGGCAGCCACACGTGGCCACTGGCTCTGCTCCAGCCAGTGGGGTGGAGCGGAAGTGAAATGTACCACCCGGTGCTGCTCTAACAAGGAAGGGGCAGCTTCCCTCCCCACTTCCTGCTGCAGTGTGAGGCTGGTGATAAACCAGCTGGGCAGGGCCAGGTCTGAGGCAGCCCGGGGCGGGGCTGGGCCCACAAGTGAGGATACATCCGCTCTGGGAGTGCACCCACAGACCCAAAGGAATGCCTCATGCCAGGTGGCCCTCTGCACCTCTCCCCGCATCCTATTCCTGTTGCCCATCTTGGTCCATGTGGATAAGGGCATCATCCTAGGAATAGGGGCAGAGCCCGGCTCCATCACTCCCGGCTCCACTATGCACAGAGAAGGGGTGGGCAGCATTACAGAGAGGATAGAAAAGGCCACGCTGACCGGTCATGTCACACTGTCTCTGTAGGGGTGGGGGGGGAGTGTCTGCTGCCCTAAACATACTACTGCTCCAATCTTCTCTGAGCTGCAGCTGGGCCAATCCCTCTGAAACAAGACATTTCCCATTTTTCTCAGAATAACCCATAAAGGTAACAAGCAGTAGGGCATTGCTCCCCAGCCTGAAGTCCTGTCCTGTGCAGTCCCTTGCTTTTTCACACCTCTTTGTGACCAGCCTCCTGGTCATGAGCTCCTAAGAAACCCACTGTGACATCCCTCCTGCCCTTTCAGATCTTAGCTGAAGTGTCACTTCCTCAGGGACACCTGTCTTGATGCCAGGTCAGGTCCAATCCCATCTCCCTCCCACTCATAGCCACACCTAGACCCTCCCCTCACAGCTGTAGCCTCTCTTTGGCTGGTGCCTGCCAGTCTTTGTGTGTCCCCTCGCTGTGAGGACACCAAGGCTACCTCTCCCTCAGTTACCCTGCAGCCCCTGGGTCTATCATAGAGCCTGGAATGCAGAGATTCTCAGGAAATGTTTGCTGAATGAGTAGATGAAAGACTCTGTGGGATTGTGCAGGAATCTGGACAAGGTTGACATGTACAACACAGCTAAGACAAGTGACCTGCTTGAGCCACCAAGAAATGTGTCCTCACACAGGCTATATACTCTTATCACCCACCTATCCCCAGACTGGCTTACAGCAGATGGATGGTGGGTCCCCAGCATTCCAGGACTCCCTCTGTTCCAGCCCAAAGCGTACCAACTACCATCTGCTATGGGCCAGTCACACCAATGCTCTGGGTCTCAGTGTCACCAAATACAAATTGGGAAAATTCGTGGGATCTAACCAATGTACATTTTTTAAAGATGATAAGTGTTTCTCAACATGAGAGGGAAAAATGGGATGCATGAAATGTGAAAAAACAACAGGATGGATTAAAATTCTTCATCATTCCACCCACTGAGAAATGAGATCTATTTTCTTCATCCTCTGAACCCAGGCTGGGTCTGTATCTCCTTAACCAACACAGTCTGAAAGAAGTGACTGCATCGGGTGTCAGGCCCAACTGTTAAAAGAACAGCAGCTTCCACTTTGTCCCTTTTGAAACCAGCCTCCCTGCTTCGAGGAAGGACAAGCAGCCTACATGGTGGAGAAGGGAAACTAAGCCCCAGCCTGCTGAGCTAAGTATGCAGCTGAAAGCCAGCACCTACTCCTTGGGAAGGCCTCTATCCAGGCCAGTGGCCCACTAAGCCTGCCAGGGCTGCAGCACTGTGAGCAAACTGAAAAACAACTGTTGTTTTAATGGCCATATTCTTGAGAGAGAAAAGAAAGAAGAGGGAATACAATGCAGCCACAGATAACCAAAACAACATTCTTTGACTACTACAGTCCTTAAATGCCTTCATTTATATCTAACTCAAGGTAGCACTGCAGAATTTTGATTGGTATGTAAGGTGTCACAATGCCAGATTTGTCAAATGGGACAAGTTGTACTATTAGCATTTAACGCCCATGGGGACAGGAATATTCAGTTTCCTCCTATGTTTGAGATAGCATCAATGAATCATCTGAAACCAGTGACAATAGTGCTCCCATAGAAAGTCATCAAGTCACAAAATTAAGCCTTAGTGGAAGAAATGATTTAAAAGATAACCATGAAATAAAAATATAAGGATTTGATGTAAACTGCTTTCTAAGGAAAGAAAACTAGAGTTCGTCTTGAAGCCAATTTTAAGTTCATGAAGTCACTGCCTCAACGGCTGCCTGGAAAACAGTACCGAGAATGTGTTGGGGGAGACACATGTAGAATCAGCATGGAAAGGGTACTACGATCAATTAGTGATGTCTGTCACTGGCAGGGAAAGGGGTGTGGTGGCCTATGGAATCAGCACGGAAAGAGTGCTGTGATCAATTAGTGATGTCTATCGCTGGCAAGGGAAGGCACATAGTGGCCTTTAAGTAAGGCAATCAATCACTTTGGAATCTAAACTGGAACACTTTGAGAAGTAAAAGAAGACTTATTATTAGTAGATACATTGGAACAATAGGCAAAAAATGGGCCTTTGCCTGTAAAGCCAGGACATGCTGGCCACCCCATCTCCATGCTTTGAATTTTGTCCCTAGTGTTTTCTGATCTGATACTTAAAGATAATCAAAGTAGGGACTACCTAGACCTACAAGCCCCTGAGATGCTAGGCATTAATTCTTCTTTTAAGTACTCTGTTTCAGTGCATGGTTAGGTATGAAAAATTGTTCTAAAAAAATGCATTAAAAATTAATTAAAAGAACTTCCTCTAATATTTAATCTTAGCAGCCATGTACTGTGAGTGATGTATTCCCAAGCAGTATGTCAGGTCCTGAATAATTAAAAAAGAAGGGGAGTCTGTCTCAGCCCCTGGATGAGGCTGTCAAGGGTTTTAGAATCAGCACAGAACCCAGAATTGTATCCACGGAGAAGTCCGCCTTGACTGGCAGGGTGCAGCCCAGTAGAGACTCTGAATGCTGGCATTGGCCAGCAGGGCTGGCACAGTCCGGGCGAACTGTAACTCAGAAAAAGACTGAGCTCAATTCAGTTCTGCTGAGTCTTCAGCCCCGAACTATCCCACCTGTCCCTCTTCTCTCCCAGAAAAGAGGAAGGGACACTGGTGAATTATGGGAGCCTCCCTAGGCCTCCTCCAAGAGTTGAGAGCTTCCACATTCTGTCCCCTCCACACACGTGCATCCTCATTTTGCAACATTTCAGAAATCAAGATGAGAGTTGAAATCAATGGGAAGATGTAAGGTGGGACTTCTAGAAGTATCACGGAAGGATCGTCAGGAGTAGGGCTCTGGAGACATGCACCCTCCCAGCCCGAGGCCTGGCTCTGCCCTGTCCTGATTGTGCAGCCCCAGACTCACTACACCTCCTCTGTAAATTCAGGCTGTCAGTAACAGCATCTCATGGATAATAAACTTGAGTGCAGCACTTGGCAGGTAGCAAGCTTGCAACATATGTCAGTTGCTATTTTCTCAGTCTTATCCTGTGCATGCTGCTGTGAAGTTGCTGGTGGATTTAAAACTAGACATCTTCGCCAGTGTGGCCTCCGTACTGCTGGCCTCAGAAAGAGCTCAAAAATAACAACTCCCAAAACAGGGAGAGAGTTTCTGGAGGAGGGGTGACCAATGCTTGCGTTATGCTACTCTGCCCCTTAGGGTGTGGGTGAGCTTGGCATTGACCCCTGTTTGTGCTCAGTTTGGGTGAGTGATGCCAGGCCCCTCACCGCAATCTCACAAGGTTACACTGTAACCTGTCACTTGTCTCACAGGAAGTCCTGACACATGTGGATTGCATGGTTCTGTAATTTTCCATAACATTGGAGGACTCACTAGGAAGGTTCATCTGTCCATAACCAAGCTTCCTGCCACCTCTCCCCTGGCCTGTGCTGCCTTCTAAGAGCCCAGGCTCCCCCTCCCCGTGGCCTCTGCCTCAAGGGGCCCCTGGGAAATCACAGCCTAGTCTTCCCTATTATTTTGTAGGAAGCAGTCTTACCAGACTGGCAGCATTTCCAGTGCCTGTGCCTGAGAATCCCGATTAGTATCATTTTCTCCCTCTCATAAATAGCTGTTTTCATTGTCATTGATATCAGCTTCATCTCCCTGAGGTGCCCGAGACATTTTGGAGGGCCTTCATGATCTTCAGAGCTTCTTGTTGGTTGAGGACCAGCTGGCATCTGATCTTAACTTATGATCAGAAAGAGAAGGCTAGAGCTGTCTAGCTGAGCACCAGTGCACCCCTCCTTTCTCTTGGGCCTCCTCCGAGCAGAGACAAAGATCAGGCTTTGAATAGAAGCAGTGTATTTAGGAGTTCATCCTAGGAAGCAGCCAAAAGAGAGCAAGGAAGGGTGATCAGGACCTCAGGAGGCCAATAAACGGTCCGTTAATCAATGGGTGTTCATTGTGGGCAGCCGGGGCTCAGTCCCAGTGGACATGCACTGAGAGACTGCTGATCGAACCTCAGGGAGGGGGAAGCTGGATATCACCCCCCAGCTCCAACTGGCTGAGGGTGTCCCCAGGGTCATCCTTCTTTGGTTCTGCAGCCTGCTCAATCCCAGGTGGTCTTGCATCAGAGACACAATGACACCAGTGCTGCAGGCAAGAGCCAAGCTGTGTATGCCAAGCTACAGGTGACTTCCAGGCCAGCCTGGAGAAGACATGCAGGTTCAGACAGCATCTACCACAATCAGGCACCGTGTTCACTTTCTAGGTCTGCTGTAATACCACAAACCAGATGGCTTCAAACAGCCAAAGCTTGTTGCACCACAATCCTGGAGGGTAGAAAGGCAGAATCAAGGCATCAGCAAGGCCCTGCACCTTCTGCAGGCTCCAGGAAAGATCCTTCCTGGCTGCTCCCAGTCCTGGCAGTGCTCAACACTCCTTGGTGCTGCTGGGCCAGTTAATCTGATTGTCAGCTTGATTGGATTAAGAAACCCCTGGAGAGCCAGTCGGAGTGTGAAGCTAACACTAACTCCTCCCATGGATTAAGCCATGGATGAGTTCATAGCTGAAGGGCCATTAGGAGGCCAGGCCTAGTTGGAGGAAGCAGGTCACAAGAAGGTGTTACTCTGGAGGGATGTCTTCTCTCAGGCTTTCCCTTTACTCTCTGCTTCCTGGCTGGCAAGAGGTGAGCAGCTTTCCTCCACCACACCCTTCCGCCAAAATGCTTCTGCCTTGGAGCCAGATGCCCATGGCCTGAACCCTCTGCAAGTGTGAGCCAAAATAAATATTTCCTCTTCTAAGTGTATTTCTCAGTGATGAAAAACTAACAACTCACTACCTCTGTCTTCACATGGCTGTTTTCTCTGAGTCTTCACTCTCCATGTGAGACAAGGACACCAATCATACTGGATCAAGGGCCCACCCACTCCAAGGACCTCAACTAATGACATCTGCAACCAGCCTATTTCCAAAAAAAGATCACTTTCTAAGGTAGTGAGGGTTAAGATCTCAACCCATCTTTTTCAAAGGAGCAGAATTCAGCCCCTAACAGGTGCTTCATGCATGTTACATCTCTTAATCTCAACAGCAGCCTGTAAGAGAGATGTGAGTCTCCCAGTATCACGAGGGGCAAACTGAGGCTCTGGGGGTGAAGCGACACAGCCAAGGACTCCCAGCCAAGAGGCTTCTAGCTCTACAGCTCCATGCCAGGCTCAAGTTTCTCATACTTCTCTGGACTGCAGGGTCTGCCTTGGCCCATCGAGGTTCTAAGGTGGTCTCCCAAGCCAGTTACTCAAGTTCAAGCCCCACCTCCACTGCTGACAGCATGAGATCTTCGCACATCCCTGACTTCTTTTAAGGCTCAGTTCCCTCCTCTGTAAAATAGAAGTCAGGCCCGTACCTCCACCTTAGACTTACTAGGAAGATTCACTGAGCTAGCATGTGAAAGACGCTTAGTAAGTGCACAGTGAGTGATAGTTGCTGTCATTACCATCACAGTAACATTTAGCACTCCCGAACATTTATTCAAGGGTCGCAGATATTTCCAGGCCTCAGCCAGGATCATTTTTGTTCTTCTCTCCTTACCACAGCTGGCCACAATGATTCCAGGCAGGAACAAGATGGGCTGCTGGGCTGGCTGGGGCGCCCTTCTCCCCTTGTCCACACACCCTGCCTGCCCAGCCCCCCACCCCCAGTTTGCTAATGCCCGTGTTACAGGAGAACTCTAGGAAAGCAGAGATAAAAACAAGCAGTTCTTAATCTCCTGCCTGCTGCATGCGGCTTGATCTCAGCCCCCCTCCCAGGGCTGCAGGGGACTCCAGGGGAGATGGGCAGATTAAGAGCAACGTTTCCGACACGCCCTCCCACCTCTTGGAAAGCAGCCTAGGCAGCAGATTTCCTCAAAGCCCAGCAAGGCAGCCGCCAGAGGAATGTGCGGCCTCCCTGGCATGGCAGACATTCAAGGGAGCCCACAAAGGCGCTGCTAGGAAAACCCTCTGAAGCACAGAGGGTAGGAAGGGAGCAGAGCATTCGTGACTGGGATTGTACATTTCTCGAATGAGGGCTCTGTGACACAGTGCATGCACAGGAACCCACACAGTTCACAATTAATTCACTTCACCTCCTCCTATTGAAAAACCTATTGCAGGGGGTGGGGTGGGGTGGAACCACTGGTCTGAACAGGTAGTTATTTCTCTGCCCTGGGCTCCCCCTGGCTCAGAACCAGCACATGAAAAGTGGAAGCTAAAGGGCAGGAAGTGATTGTGCAGGCCTCTGCCCCAGCCAGGCACTGCCAGCTCTGAGTTTCTGGGTGCCTGGGAGCAGCTTCCTCACCCTGCCTCCACCACCTGTGTTTTGGGTGGTCTTTTCCTTCTGGGACAGGATTGTCTTTTAACCGCCAAAGCTAGAGACAGAGCTAAGGGTGTAGCTCCCAGCACCTCTCCAGAAGTTCCCTGTTTTATGGCACTTGATCAGCATGGGGCAATCAGGGGATGGTGAGGAAAGCCACTACCTTCCCGCAAGTAGCCTGCAGGGCAGTCAGGCGAGGGGAAAGTTGGCAGAAGAGAACAGAGGTTCGTGCACAGCATACCAATACAGAACAGAAGCAGAAAGCTTAATCCAGCCTGGCAGAGCCAGCAGCCAGTGAAGCTCCTAGAGAACGGACATCTGAAAGGAAATGGGAAGAATGAACAGGAGTGAGTGGGGAACACTGAAAGCATGAAGCCCCTGATGCCAGAAACAGCATGGCATCCTCTTAGAATATTCTGGAATGTGAGATTGTGAGGGTGGTTATCGTGGCGGGAGGATTCACATTTAAAAAGCAAACAAAGTTTAAAGAATTAACTGCAGATTTTAGCATCTGAGGGGAATACTCACTTGAAATGATAAAGAGGAGCCAATGACCCAAACCAGTCCTGAGTAAATTTTTACCTGATAGAAATAATTTGTAAGTTCTTTTCTTCATTATATCACCTCTTTGTATAAATAAGTTTTTACTAAACATGACCCATCTATGAGGCCCTGTGGTTGCTGGTGATGGAAGGTAACACTCACACCCTGTGGAGACAGAATCTGAGCTGGGGAGGTTGGTGTCCCTGGCAGTCACAGGTGTACTATGAGCTCCAGCCTTCTCGCCCCTCCAAGACTCTCTGAGAGGTGAGCATGGGGACTTGGGGATGCATCTGCCCTCTGTGGTCACCCAGTGCCAGACGTAGAGACAAGCTGGGGAGATAAAGAGAGGCACAGGGACAGAGACGGACACTGGGACAGAGAGTAATAGGGATGGAACAGAGAGAGAAAAAGATGGAGAAAGTCAGGCAATGGAAAGCAATTGACCAAGTAAGGGGATGACAGGGACAAGATACATTGCGGGGGAGAGAGAGAGAAGAAAGAGGGAGGAGAAACAAAGACATGCAGAGAGGGAGAGAGAAACAGACAGAGAGATACCAGAGCTCTGGTCCCTGCCAGCTAAGGATGATCTTGGCCGGTGGCTCAGATGTTCTAAAAGCAGAGTCAGAGCTATCATGCTGGAAGAGCCTGGGCTTCCACCTAACTTCTCCACTCACACCTGTCCCCACTGCAGGGACAGCCTGGTGTGCTTGAGGCCTTAGTCACCAAGGATCCTCCCGGGCTATCCTGCAACTGGTGACCTGTATGGCCCAGGCAAGGATGTAGGGTGCACCCAGTCTCCAAGGCTGCTGTGCTGGAGTGGCCCAGGACACCTGAGGCCTTGGCTGTACAACCTGCGGTGGGGAGGTCCGGAGTCAGACTCGCTTCTCACAGCCATAATGATCAACCCCGGTGCCTGGCACTGCAGCCCCGCAACCGTAGGAGCTCATTTTACAGATGTGGAAACTGAGGCCTGGAGAAGTAAGAGACTTAGACAAGGTCACTTAGCCAGCACACTCAGCCAGATGCTTAACTGGCAAGCTCATTGCTGCTGTGCTAGGCAGGGTCCTTCATTATCACAGAAACCATGGAAGTGAGAGGTGTTAGGAACTCTGTTTTATTAATGAAGATAAAAAGGTTCTAAGAGGTTGGGCAACATGCCCAGGAACCTTGGTGTGCTCTGCTCTGAAGCCCTGAACCCCTTCCCTACACAACCCTAACCCAGGACGCACGCCCTTTTCCCAGGGGCCTCAGCATCCAGGACCTAGGAAGAAATCAGGTCTGGTCTCCTGGTGGAGACTTACTGTGCCCGTGGGCACCCACCTTGTACAGCTCTGCTGCAGCCCATTCCTGCTTCCCAAGGGGCTTAGCCTGGGTCCTCAGACCCTCGAGTCGTCAGACAGAAGGCAGAGGGGGCAGACCGCATTGAGTAACATTAGATCATTATTTTCACTACTCTTTATCCAAAATTCAGCATTTGCCTCCATCACAAGTGTGAGCAGCAAACCACAACGAGATTAACAGCGTCTATAACTTGGTCACTGTTATAGACAGTGATAGAAATCACTGATACTTGTCTCTCATGAGGTAGTTGTTGCCATGTCCCAGAATGTTAGTCCTGCTCATCACACTGCAACTTCTGAGCTGTCAGACTCACTGCTGGGTTTTGTTATCCAATGTGTTAATAAAGCACATGTGTGCTTCTTTTTAATACTGTGATAGTTGCATCTCAAAACCATCTTTCTTTAGTCTTGCTACAGAAAATAAATTCATTTTTCTGAAAAGAGCTCAGAGGTTTCCCCAGATGCCCATCAATGCTGGACACACACACAGAGAGGGTGCAGAATTTCTTCTCACTCATGCAGGTCACAGTTCCCCACCTGCCCCACTGCACCTGGGGTCAAGGTCATGGCTGGGTCCACACCCACTGGCTCCCTGGCTTGGAATCCCAAGCTCCACCAGCTGCCTGAGATGTGCAAGCTGAACCCTGCAGCACCATGTCCTCACGTGCCACTCTGGGCAGAGCTTCACTGGAGCCTGTGCTCAGCCCCTCAAGGCAAGGCCCCTCAGCCCTGGTACCATTGCAGCCGACCCCCCAGACACCTTCAAAGCAAAGCCTTCTTCTGGCTGCACTAATTTCAAAGGCAACAAAGCATAAGGTGCTGGGTCTCCACTGTAGCTGCTTGTAGGAATCACTGGGGAGCTTTGAAAAGTACCGATACCTGGGTCTCCCCTGAGACATTCCAACCGAGTTGATTTGGGGTGATGCCTTGACATCAAGATTACTTTAAACTCCTCAGAAGAGTCACATGTGCAGCCAACACTTTGAACTTCCGATGTACAGAAAAAGTCAAGTCCCCGGCTACTCTCAGGGCAATGAGTTCCACTTCTGTGTCTTGGGCAGGCAGAAGCCTCTCTGGCTCAGTTTCCCCACTTGTAAGGGAGCTGTGCATACTAAGCATGCACCATACACCTGTTGCTCTATAAATCCATTTCCTTTATAGCCCTCAATAGTTTTGCGACCATGATTGTATTACCCCATGCCTGCTGTGAGCCAGCTGGTGAGGGATGGAACCTGAGCTGAAACCCTGTCTGTGGACCATGTCTGTGGGTCCGACCTAGACACCCCATCCTTTCTGCATATCACACCACTAAATCAGTATTGCCCACACTTTTCTGAGTCTTGTCAAAGGCTTAAAGAACTTGTTCAAATGTCAAGAGTGGGTCTAGGGATTCTGTGCTTCCACCACACTTACTTATGACCTGATACTGTTGCCCTAGGAGCCTGCTTTGAGCATCAAACAACTAAGAGTCCTTGTGCCAAGCATCCACTCTGCCTGGTCTGTACCTGTGCCAGGCCAGTGGGTTAACTATCTGGGCCATGCCTTCTGCCAGTCCATTCACCTATTCTCATGATAGCATCCAGGTTTGTTCTGGGATTGCACCTGTGCCCTGGCTTGGGCAGAAAAGCCTTTGCTGAGACTGATAACCATTCCAACTGGTGGGCCAGGGAGGCCTGGCCACCTAAAGCAATCAGCACATGTGCTATGGCTCAGTATGGGCACCTAACTTGGCTCAAGCAAATGGGATGGCAAGAGAGTAAGAGAAATTCCTTTCTCTTCCACTGGCATTATGAGAAGGAATGGTCTTTCTTCTTGAGGCTGATGTGGCTGGATGATTTCAAGAATATAGCTATGGCAGGATCCTTATTTCCTTTCCTGAAGGGAGAGCCTAGGGCTGTAGGCCACAGAGTGCAGTGGTGTGAGCCTAAGAATGAAAGTAGGTAGAACAGAGAGAATCCAGGTTCTTGAAGACATCATGGAGCAGCAGGACTAAGCTTTGCCTGAAGCTCACATTTGGGCTATCAATTCACAAAGCCCATTTAATGCCTTTCTTGCTAAAGCCAGCTTGAGTCAGGTTATAGCTATGTCTTTTAGCATCAATAGTCCTCATACAAGTTTGAATCTCAGCATAGCTGCTCACCAGTTGTGTGGCCTCGTACAAGTCACTTCACCTCTGTGAGCCTCAGTTTCCTCATGTATAAGATGGAACTTGCAATACTTACCCCGGGATTGTTGTGGGGATCAGGAGAAACCATGAATGTCAAAAGCCTGACATGTGTACAACCAATAGTAGCTGTTCTTAACACCCATTATTAGTCTCGGGTTGGCAGGCCCTCATTCTAAAAACTGTCTACGTCAGCAGGTGTTTCTAGCTATTAGCAAAAAAGAGAATCAAATTAACCTAAAAGATTGAGGAGGGGGTGCCTCAAGGGTTATGAGTAACATTGAGTAGGAAAGGGGAAAGAGAAGGGTGAACTCTCTTTCTCTCTCTCGGTAACCAGAAGAGATAAGAAAGCTTGTCCTGGAAGGATCTACACAGCTTTCCTGGGTCATGATAGATTTGGTCAGAACACATTCAGACCTTGGCTCAATCCGGCAGGGTGAATGGAAGCCACGTTTTGCCTCTCTGGATATTTGATGGTCTGATTAGCTCAGCCTTCCGAATTGTGTTCCACTGACAAATATGTTTGTTTGGAACAAGCAAATGCATTGCAGGCAGGAAACAGACCAACTCCAAGAATGTATTTTGCTTTTTGGCACTGATGCACTGAGCTTAGCATTCATTATGCACCCATGTTAAAGCAGCCTCTGAGAATGCTGGCCTGAGTTATCTTTTTAATTATATTTATTTTTTCAGCTGCATTTCGGATCATGAACAGACTTGCTGGTACTAAACAGGCCTCGCTGGGTGAAACCTTCTGCCTCCCTTGAAATCACGTTGCAAGGATTAAATGTTCAGAGATTTCAGACCAATGTGAGGCACTGCCATGGGCCATTATCCCTAATGGATGAGAGATGGAGTTAAGTCAGTCAAATCCCTGCTCTGAGGCCAAAGAAGTCCACAGAAACCAAATCCTGGTCACCAGATTGAAACTGAAATCAGATTTAAGTATAGAGATGGAGAGATAAATGAAAGGTAATTTGGAATAGATCATTGGGGATCACCATGACCCACTTTCCTATACGCCTCCCACCACCAGGGCACCTAGCAGCCATATTTGAATGTGGCCCCTCTTCCCCATTGGATGAAGGGTGAGCACCTGAACCCAGAAGGGCCATTCAGAGTTCTTGCTGGAGTTACTAGAGAGAGAGGAAAGCCCAGAGAGATTAGCAACTAGCAGGATACCAAGAGAATTGAGAGATGTGGGTAGCCATGTTGGATGGCACCTAGACAGAAGAATGGCAAAAGGCAAGGAGAGAGAGCAAAGCAGTGACAGAATGATGCAGTCAGGAGACAGCAGGAAAGGGATTTCTGTGGGTTCTCAGTGCCCTGCAGTCCCTGGTTCCAGTCACTGAGGCATTCTGCCCCCTTAGACGAAACTCCTCTTTCTTGTTCCAGCAAGCTGAAGTTGTTCTCTCATTTACATCCATACAAGGGAAAACTATGCAACCAACCAGACAATACTGTGGAAGAATATTTATTAAGCCCCCAAAATCCACACAGAGCACTGTTGAGTGCTAAAAGCATGCTTCTTTCCTCCCGTCAGCAGATACTTACCGGGCACCTACTATGTGTCAGATGCTACATAGACACTAGGGAGCAGATCATGGGCTCTGCCCTGGACAAGTTTATAGTCTGGTTACAAAATGGCAGGTAAGGTCCCACTAGAGTAGAGAGATGTACAGTAGATCCCACAGCTGAGAGAACAAATACAGCACACTTGCAACAATATTCAAAGCTATGCTGCTCAAAATGTGGTCAGCAGACCTGGGAGCTTATGAGAAAGAGATTCTAAGCCCCAGCCCAGATGTACTGGGAGGAGGCCCCTGAATCTGTTTAAACAAGCCCTCCAAGTAATTCCACGCATCCTCAAGTTTGAGACGCACTGCAATAAAATACACCAGCTCAAGGCCCCACCTTCCAAGTTAACAAGATTTTCCAGCTTTTCTCAAGGCTCTCATTCCTCAGTACTGTGCTCGCGAGACCACCCAGAGATGCATGTGTGTTCAGCCAGTAAGTATAACAATCAATCATATATCATTCTACACATATTAATTTAATCCTCCTAACACCTGTATAAGATAGGTGTTAGGAGATGTTAAGTCACTTGCTCAGAGTCACACAGTTAATAAGTGACAGAGAAAAGATTCAAACCCAAGCAATGTGGCTCCAGAGTTGGTGGGGTGTTTTGTTTTGCTTTGCTTTGTTCTGTGTTGTGGTTCCAAGAATTAAACCCAGGGCCTCACACATACTAGGGAGCACTCTACCACGGAGCTGCTCCCAGCCCCTTGAATCTGTGCTTTTAACCACTAGGTTTAACTACCTGCCAAATAGTTCCTGAGCATCTCTGCTGCCTGACGGAAACGGGGGAGGGCAGCTCTGCCCTGGAGCCTGAACCTTGCAGCTACAGCTGCTTCTGAGCCATGCTCTGCTCTTCCTCCTCTGATCATGGTGTGTGAGATCCACAGGTGCTACCTGGGCTCTGAGTCTAGGGGGCCTCTATTCTCTCGGGATCTAAGTATCAAGGCTTCTGCCATTGAGAGGGACCTTCTAGCAATGCTCCCAGGGCCCAGACGCATTGGAGCCTTTGAGCCTTTGAGCCTTTGAGTGTTCTCGCTCACTCTTTCCCACAGGGTGTCTGTGTCAGAAGGGTTCTCACCTGGCAGGGGACTGGTCCCCGCCCCCATGTGGTCTCTCCCTTCTCTTACAACAGTGGCCCACTCTGTAACCCTGTGGTCCTCTGACCATCTGCCCTTGAAGAAGGCCACCCACCCACTGGGCCTGGTCATTCACCCTTGGATGGGAAACTGAGGCCAGGATCTCAGCTTTTTTTCTCCCAGGAAACCAAGAAACTCCTCAGTCTCTATGCAAGGAAGAGAGGGTAATGGTTTGGGGTTTTGCTGTACTAGGGATTGAAACCAAGGCCTTTGTACCCTGAGCCCTTTTTAAATTTTCTCTTTTGAGACAAGATCTTATTATGTCACCAAGTTGCCTAAGCTGGGCTCGAATTTGCCATCCTCCTGCCTCAGCCTCCCAGAGTTCTGGGATTACAAGCAGGCACTATCACACTGGGGTAATATTAATTTCTTTTTTAAAAATAAGAGGTAGCCCAACCCCCTTTCAAGAGCAACAAAGCTTCAAATGTGAAAAGGAATGTCAACTGGACAGTGAGTCCTCCTGGGACCCCTCACCACATCCTCTGAGCCCAGGCCAGCATTCAGCCAACCAGTGCATCTGCCACACCCTCGGAGAAGTACACACACCACTGATAATCATCTCCAACCAGTTCAAGTTGCTGAAAATTAAACTGTTCCCAGTCTGGTTGGTGAAAATTGCTACCTGGCTCATGCAAACCACCCCACCTGCCCTATCCTACCCTGCCCCACCTCCAGAATCCATAGATGGGCCCAGGACCCAGCATTCACATAGTGAAGATTACTTTTCTTTAAAGTTGGCCAACATAATTGAGGGTTTTCATTTCCTGGGAAGAGACGTGGCTTTTCCTGCTCCTGACACCACCTTGCACAATGCAGCCAGTGGGACCAAGTCTGCTGTCCAGAGTCCCGGGAACACAGCCTCGGATAGCTTTGAAAACAAGGGCCTCTGCTGTTCTCACCAGAGAAGTACTGTGCTTTGCTGGCCACATACTGCACCTGGTCGGCAGGACTCATAGTCCAGCGCCACACAAATAGGAACTCGTGGAGGGACTGACTTCCTGTAGGGAGCAACCCTTTCATTTCCTGATGTGGTCAGTCCACTGGGAATGGGGCCAGGCTGGACTTTTGAAGTACTCAACAACAAAAGGAGGAGAAAGCAGAAAACACAGTAAAGGAGCCAAGGGCTATGAGAGATAAGAGTTTCTGTCCTGGTTCAGAGCAAAGATTAGATCAAAGCTAGCAGATTCATAGCACACATAGCACTTCCACACATCTTCTGTCCAGAGCAGACATTACCAATCGATCACAGCCTTCATGCTGAGATCCAGCCCTTCTCACTGTGGCCCCAGGCCAGCCTACCATCACTTGCACATGTAACTAGAGCTGACTCTCATTTACCTTTGCTGGAGGGGTAGGTTGTTGATGCTAACCACTAAGTCCACTTAGACCTCTGGGGCACAGGGGCCATAAATTTGCCCTGGATCTCAAGCCTGCCCTAAACTGTGCCTTAAGGTCTGTAGTTGTAAATTCCCTGTGACTCACAGAGACATCAGTCTTGCTAGCACCAGGGAGGTGCTCGGTTAGGTGTGTCTCTCCCTTCTGCCAAACAGAACAGGAGAGGTCATGCCCTTTCAAACTCTTTTGAATCATGGAGCCTTTTCTCTGATCAAAGTTTAGTCAGAAGGCCAAATTACAAAATAAATCAAAGCAGGACTACTGTATTAGAAGAGGAGGTGACAGTGCTGGGCCCCAGCTATCCAATCTGCACCCCCACCCCCACCAGCCCGTGCTGTTGGGAGCTTTGGAGAACTCCAGAGCTCGGCATGATGAAGGAGATCACTGAGGCTGTCCAAGTCCCCAAGTTTTATAAAATGGAAAATAAAACCCAAGAGAAGGAAATGTTCCAAACTCACATAGCCAGTGGATGGTGGAGACCAAAGCTCATTCTCTAGGCTCTTGATCCACACACCCAGCCCACATCACATATGTGGTCCTGACTCCTTAAATATGCTGTAGTCTCCCCAAGCCACAGGCCCCGCTCCTGGGTCCAGGTCTCTTCTGTCTGCCTGTGACTCCTGTCCCTAGGTCTGTAGGCTGGCTTCCACCTCATCAAACTGCCTTGTGGTTCTCGCTGCCACATTCCCCTGGGATCCCTAGATCCTCATCTGACCTAAACACCCCATCTTTCCTTCCGAACCAGCTACCCACTAGCATTCCCTCTCCACCACAGATCCACCAGCCCGTGCAGTTGCTCAGACCATGAAGCCAGCATCTTTCCTCCTCCCAATAACTGATCTCTAGGGCCTTCCACTTTGATTTCCACCTCGATTTTCACCTTGACCACCATCTGTTTTCTCTCCGCTCCCATTGCCATTTCCTTGTTTCGGGGAGCTAACAGTTTTCCCTGGGTTTGGCAACAGCCCTTTTAACTAATCTCTCTGGCTTCAATTTTATCCTCATGCCATTATTCAGGATGTGGCCAAGTTGAGCTTTCCAAAATACAAATTTAAAGGTGTTACTCTTTGACTTCAAAAGCTTCCTGTTGATTATCAAACAGTATCCAACCTCCTTGCATAGCTTATCAGACCCTTTGCAGTCTGACCTATTCACTCCTCTAGCCTCATCCTTTGTGATTCCCTGATTCAGACTCTTAGAAGGTAGACTCATTTTGTGCCTCGTGTGTGTGTGTGTGTGTGTGTGTGTGTGTGTGTGTGTGTGTAAACTTCTGTCTCTAGGCCTTTACAAACTGTTCCCTGTCTGGAACACTTTCCCTGCCCCTCTTCACCCTGATGTCTGCTTCGCATCCTCAGGGCTTAGCTGTCCCTCCCATCACTAACCCTTCCTTCCCCCAACAGCATGAATGACAATAAAACTCCGTGAGGCTCCCTGGCACCTGCCCACCCTGTCTCACTCTTTGGCCTCAAAGGTCCTGCTCAGGGTTCACACTGGACTCAAGCTCTCTGAGGTCAGGGACTCCCTCTTGTTAAATACTAGGGCTTCCATGTGTAAGTTGTAGGTGTCAGTTAATGATCAATGAAGGAGGAGTGAATTGGCCCTGTCACAATCATTATTTCAAGGAAGTTGGTCCCCTGGCCTACTCGCAGGGCATAATCATTTTATGTAAAACAGAAGATGAGTTTAAAGAGGAGAAAGAAAGAAATCAGAGCAAGCCCAGCCATTAAGGAAGTGGCTTTATACACAGGCAGGGGGCCCTGGTGTATCCCAGAGGCTGCAGATGTCCAAACCTCTTGCTTGCCTGATAACTCTGCCTGTAGTGTCTTTCCATATACAAAAGGCATCTCACTCCCACAGTCCACCTCAGTATTATTCTCAAACAGCACATATCTATTCCCTGAGCTGATCTTGCTGGCCTATTTACGGGTCCCTCCAAATGCATCATCATATTCCTCCGGGGCTGGAGCCCCTCATTCGCTTCAGTGTCCCCAGAGCTTGACCGAGTGCTGGCACATAGTAGGCCCTCAATAAGAACCACATGGGTGGATGAATGGGAAGTAAGGAGGGAGGGAGGGAAAAAAGAAGGGGGAAGAAGAGGAGAGGGAGGGAAAGGGTAAAGAATGGGCTGAAAAGAGGGAAAGGAGAAAGATGGAAGGAAAAACATGTTTGGCTAATGCTGGGGCCAGCAAGTCCCTGGCAGTGGTAGCTGCGGGCTCCCAGCTTCCTGAGGGCTGGGTGCACTTGGGAGCTCAGACCCCCACATCACCCCACTGCAGGGCAGCTCTGGGCTAGGCTCAACTTTAGCCTGGCCGGAGGCCTTGCTCTGCCCCTAAAGCTAGATGTGGGGGAGGTAAAGCTGCAGAGGACAGTGCAGAGTGTCCAGCAGCCTGGAGGGAAAGGCAGCCTCTGTGCCCTGACCTGAAGCAGCAACCTCAGCCTCCACCTTTTCTCTGCCTGGGTTCTCCTCGGCACCTTTACTGCCAGGCAGCAGACAACAAAGGGGGTGATGTAAGCACCTTGGCACAGCTGGGTGACCTGGGGCGAAGTTCTTCTCTGTGCAACTCGGTTTTCCCATGAGAGAAGCCAGCACCCACCCGCTGCAGGGTCTGCTGTGAAAAGGTGCTGGCCTGTGTCAGAGGCCTAAGAATTTGGGCTCTAAAATGTCAGCGTCATTGCCATCACCCTAATGATGACCATCGCCCACCCCACAAGGAAGCTCCAAGCAGAGAACGTTGGGCTCTGCCCCGGACCACTCTCAGAATTTAGATCAAGGCAGGGGGTATTGGAAGAACTCATTTTATTTGAAAGCAAAAGTTTGACAGCTGGGAAAAGAAAGGTCCAGAGAGAAAGCCCAACCAACTTAGCACAGGTCACACAACAAATTGTAGGAAGAGTCCCTGCCTCTCCTAAACCTACTGCAGCCTCCACAACCCAGCCCTTCCTGCAGAGACCACATGAGGGGCAGCAGAAGGGGCTGAGTGGGAAGGCGGGAGCTACCCTGTGCAGCCTGGTACCCAGCAGCCACTCAGAGCCACTCAGCCTGGGCATGCAGCTGCGGGGCTGATGAACTGACCCTGAATGGTGCGCACTGTTTTACTGTAATTAACTCACATTTGAGCTTAAAAACTGACACTCAATTGGAAACTTCTGTGTGGGGCTGGAACACATTGAGTAGGTGAATCGACTTTTTCAATCATATAAATTTCATGAGAACTAAGTGTAGATCAAGTAGTCCCAAGAAAATTCAGCACCCGAATTGAGATGTGCTGTTAAAGTGTGGAGCACACACCAAATTTGGCAGGCTTGGCATGCCTGAAGGGTGGGGAAAGAGTGAGCTGAGATTGAACGTATTGATTATACGCTGAAAAGCCCCTATTTGGGACACAGTGGGTTAAATAAAGTGTGTTATTAAAAGCTCACTTGCTACTTTTGATCACTTTTAATGTTTCCACTAAAAAACTGAAACTTACTCGTGTGACTCTCATATTTCCATCAGACAGTGCTGGGCTTAGAGGGACAGGACAAGGCCAGAGGGGAGGTGATCCACTGGTCCGCTGGGCTGTCCTCAGCTGCTCCAGGACAGAGGGGCAGGGACTGGAAGGGGACACCTGGGCACATGGAGCTGGGCCGTGCTGCGTGGGAGGCCGAGCTGGCTACCGGGCTGTCCCTGCATTTGGACACTTCTCTGGCAGACAGGGAAGCATCCGGGATTAGCATTAATTCTTTCCCTAGAGGGCAGAGGAGAAGGTTAAGTGCCTGCTGAGCAACTGCAGCTGCCCAATTAAGCTGGGAGAGGGGAGAGGGCAGGGGAGGAGGCTGGAGAATGTTCTCAGGGATTCCCGGGGAGACGGGAGGGAGGGGTCTGACCTCCCTCCTTTATCTCATTTCCCCTCCTCATAGGCCTGCTGGGTGTTCATCCTCTGGGGAGGGACAGCCGGTCTCCATTCTGCCCTTGAAGTGGCAGCCCCAGATGACGAGACAGCGCCTCCACCCTCTTTGCTAGTGCTCCAGGAAGACAGCACAGGCAAGGACACCTGGGGCAGAGGAAGTCTGCCATTGAAATGACCTCACCGTGTGCTGCAACCCCCGGTACTGAACCCCCCCTCAGTGCTATAGGTGCTATGACCATCATCCTGCTCTTCAGACATGAGGCACAGAGAGGTTCAGCATGTTGCCCTGGTACACACAGGCAGGCAATGGAGAAGCCAGAGGTTTTAAACACCAGGTTATACCATCTGACCTGAATCTGAGATTGCCAGGATGTCATGCTGCCGACATATCAGACTTGGCAGCAGAGAGGCAGAGGTGGAGTCCTCCTTCGGCGTGTTGGAGCCTGGTACTGGTGATGTAGGAGATATGCCATGTGCCCTGGGGCTGTCTCCTATTGGCCCCAGCTTGGATACCACCTCCCCTAGGAAGCTTTCCCTGATTCCCCCTCTTTCCCTTCTTGATGAGCCACCTACAGACCCTCCTCATCCCTTATGCTCTCCGATAGCTGTGTTCATCCACAACAGCCAATATATGTTGAATAATTAACCACATTGTTTCAATTTATCCTAATTACCACCCATTTTAAAAAGTCCCATTACTGTTCCATTGGACAGTTGAGAAAACTGCAAAAAAGAGGAGACAGAGAGATCTAGTATTCTGATGAGTACACAGAGTAACTGCAGGTAGTGACAAGGCCCATTAATAGAAGGAGGAAGGTGGGCAATGACAGCAAAGGGGACATGAGAAGAGGTTCAAAGTGAGGATCAGGAAGGTGTGGAGAAAAGGCACAGCAAAGGGTGGGGACAGAGGGCAGAGGCCCTGTGAGGAAAGCCCGCTTAGTATGTCCAGGAAACCAGAAGGAGTCACACACATTCACCAATGTTCCCAGCAGCATTATTCATAAGAGCACAAAGGCAGAAATAGGCCAACCACTCACCAACCAAGAAGTGGAGAAATAAAATGTGGTACATCCAAACACTGGAGTATTACTTGACCACAAAAAGGAATGGAAATGCTGATCTATGTCCTGCCTAGATGAATCTGGAAACATCATTAGGCTCAGTGAAGTAAGGCAGTCACAAAAGACCACACATGATAGCGTTCTTTGTGTGTGAAATGCCTGGAAAAGGCAAATCTACAGCAGCAGGGAGTGGATTAGCAGTTGCCCAGGGCCAGAGGAGGAGGAAGGGAAGTGACCAATAATGGGGACTGGGGTCCTTGAAAATGTTCTAAAATTAGACAGTGGTGATCATGCAGCTAGACATGGTGATCCTGTGCAGGTGTTAGACCATTCATCTGTACACATCAAGGGGCAGTTGTAATATGTTAATTATACCCAATAAAGCAGTTTAAATAGAGAAAACAAAGATGCAAGATGGGCAAAGAAGCCAGAGGGAGCAAAGAAAGAGAAGGGAGAATGTGGGGCAGGTCAGAAGTCCCTGTGGTTTAACAAGTGGGCTTTTATCCAGTCCATGAAAGCCCTTGGGGTGGAAATGGGAATCTAGGGGTCCCAAGGACACATTTTAAAGCTCACTTATTTCAGAGTAGCAACACAGTTAAGGGCATGGTTTCTGGTGCCTGGAGTCACATTCATAGCTGAGCCCTAGCTATGGGACTGCAAAACGTTATAGAATCTTTGGGGACCTCAGTTTCTCAAGCATAAAATAGGATGATAATAACATCTCCCTCACAGGAGGGCTTAATGAGTATTCATGAAGCACTTAGAGTAGCGCCTGGCACAAGGGCAACTGTGCATGAAAGTTTGGTGACTTGCGTAAGTAAGGTACTCATGGGATGATCTGTGTCCACTTGGGCGGGAGCCCAGCTAACCAGGCCCACTCGCTGCTTTGGGAAGCTCTAGCCTGCCACTACCTCCGCACCCCACAAGTGATTGCTCCCCAGGCCTCCTTCCAGATGGGCCATAAATCAGAAACCAGGGGCTCCTGTTACCAGCAGTGGTGAAGCTCCTCCCCCCAGTAATTGCAAGCAGATGCTGCCACTGGGACAGGTCCCCAGAGGCTTGTGTACCTGGGCTGCTCACGTCACAGCAGTTAGGGCAAGAATTTCCACGATCTTTTCAATCAAAGGTCCAAGAACCAGCCTCCTAGGGCTCCCAGATATTGGCAGCTCTTGAGGGTCTTCAGGGACTGAGAGAGGAAGGATGGGGTCATGGCCAGCATGGGGTCCCTTCCAAGGGGCCTGAGGGATGTGAAGGTGGCAAACTGTGAAGCTACCAGCACAGGCATTGCAGCCATGAGGACCCGTTTCAAGTTCTGCTTCTCCCTTTCTCAGCCTGGGCCCTAAAGTAACCCAGAAGTCACCTCTCCAGACCTGCTTTTCCACCTGTGAAATGCGTTTGATGTCAGGCATCTTGAATATATTTGGAGGGTAGGAGTCATTTAAGTTAAAGCTCCAGCACAGTGGCTGGTACATCACTGGTCCTCGAGAGGGTGATGACAGGACAGCGGTTTGAAGGGAGCCGTGCAGCTGGGCGTGGTGGAGTGCACCTGTAATCCCGGCACGGTGAAAGGCTAAAGCGTGAGGATCACAAATTCCAGCCCAGCCTGGGCAACTGAGTGATTTAGCAAGACCCTGTCACAAAACTGAAAAAGGGCTAAGGAGGGGGGAAGTTCAGTGGGAAGGCAATGGGTTCAATCCCCAGTACCCCAAAAAGGGGGGCCACTCACAGAGCCTTGATACTCAACAGCGTTTGTTGTCCCTGGAGGGGCATGAGAAGAGGAGGAAGAACAGGGTTCCAAGGCCGAGGCTTTGAGAAGGTACAGGAACTTCTCAGCAGTCTCTCAGCTCTTAGCTCGTGGGCAGTGCGGCTTTGGTCACAGCTGATTCAGGACTCACATGGAGCCACCAGGACCCATCCTCTCCAGCTTCCTCTCGTGGGGCACCAGACTTAGCAAATCAAACACTAGCATGCCAGTTACACTTGGATTTCAGATAAACAAGAAATGCTTTTGTAGGGTAAGTATATCCCACTAAATATTTGGGATATTCTTATACTAAAAATAGTATTCACTGTTTATCTGAAATTGATGTTTAACTGGGCCTCCTGTGTTTTATCTGGCAGTCCCTTGTCCTCCTCCTTGGAGTGGGTCCCCGGGATTTGAAGGAGGCAGAAGCTTTTCATGGCTAAGGATGGGTCAGACTACCTCAAGCCATGACAGTGGCTGGCAGGACTTGATACCCTGGGCTCCCTCCTGGCTCAGTGTCTCCAGCCCCGGGAGAAGAGTGATTCTGACAAAGCAAAATCCAGCTTTGTGGAAGGAGTGGATGGAAGGCAAGAAAACAGGATCTTCAGTGAGCAAAAGCAAGGAGAAGGGACGTGAGCACCCTTCAGCTGGAGGGTGACTGAGTGAGGTGATGCTGAGAGGCAAAGTGGGTCTCTTAGGGCAAAAGAAGCTCCATGTTCTGCCTGACGCTGTGACAGCATCCCGGGAAGAACCATCTGCAGGAAGTTCTTGCCTTCTTATCTTCTCTGATCCTCTGTGTCCTGGTCAGCAAAGCAAGGTAACAATTCAAACTCCTTTAGTAGTTGTGAGAATTATCTGAGGTTCACAGACTCCATTCGGAACCCTTTGTTCTTATACTGTGGTCACAAACTCAGGAAGCAACGCCTAAAAATTCACTTCCTAAGGGTAGATAGTTTTATGAGTTGGGGCTTTAGTGATTTATTTCATTCCTTCCTTGCAAATACCAAAATGAATGCTGAGAGCTTGGCAGGGCTTCTCGGCCTTGGCACTGGCACTCAGAGCTGGGTGGTTGGGGTGAGGGCTGCCTATGTCTTGTAGGATGCTCCGTAGCTTCTCCAGACCCCACCAACTAGATACCTGTAATAGCCTCCCCCTAGTTGTGACATCAAGGGGGTGTCATTCCAAGACATTTCCAAGTGTCCCCTGGGGTGGGGAGTAAGGCCACTCCCTCCATTGAGACCACTGTGATAACAGAATAAAATACAAACCTGTTCTTATACACATGTATGAAGACATTGCATACAATGTATATTGTACACCCTACTGTATACTATGAGTGTCCCACTGGGGAAAAGTATCTCTGGAGGCTGAGCCAGCTCCAGTCCCTTAAAATAACGTCTACATAACGGGAATGGAGATACTCCTTCCGGAAGTAAGCAAGCTCATGCATCTTCCTGCCTCTGGGGATTTTCAAACCACACTGAGAATGAGAATCACCCCATCTCAACGGCATTTCCTGGTCAAGTTCCTTGCAGGGAGAAGGTGGGATAAAACCCAGTCAGCTAGTGAGCTTCCAGTTTAGCAAGTGCCAAAAGGCTTCTTGGAGCGACATCAGGACATATGTAGTATTGGTGTCCTAAAGCCATGCTTTGCTTTTTACTGTTTTTTGCTATTTCGTTGGTTTTTGTTTGTTTGTTTTTGAGTCAAGGTCTTCTTATGCAGCCCAGGATAGCCTTAAACTCAGTGATCTTCCTATCCCGGTCTCCCAAGTGTCATGATTTCAGGAATGCTTACTATTCTTTTTGAGTCACAAAAATAAGGACCTCAGATAAGCCATGGTGGAGGCTAGTGACAAGAGTTGGGATACCTGGAGAGACTGCAGACCCCACACAAGCCTGTCCTAGACCTTACAGTGACACCTAGTTTGTCTTGCTCACTGGTGTCCTTAGACAAGCTGGCCAGTGTCCTTGATGTATCAGCCCCATGGCTGAGTGTCAGGGACAATCACCTGGGGCCAGGCTCAGAGGGGTCTCACTTGGCCTAAGACTGTTGTCATCTTGACATTCCCACTTTTTGAAGCAGGGCTTCCTATTTTCATCTTGCACTGGCCCCATAAATCATGTGGCTGACCCTGCTCTCTGAACGAAGCTGTCCCATCTCTGAGACAGGGTAGTGACATCCCCCACTGCCATGAGGGTGACAGATGACGGTTCCCACATTGCCAGGACCTGCCCGCCGTTGTCTCAGTAGCTCAGCACAGTGGCTGCAACCATCTGCAGCCCCATCTCAGAAGGAAGTCCCTAACCACGGGCCTGAGACCATGACTCCCAGCTTCCGGAACCTTTGAAATCCTCACTGTTTATTATTTCTGTTCCCCCATCTGTTTCCTGTAGCAATGAGCCCTTTAAATGGAAAGGCCTGTGGATATGGGGGTGGGAGGGAGGCAGGACAGGGCAGGGGACAGCTGGCCAGCTGGTGCAGCGGACACTGTTGTAGGGGGTAGAAGGAGAGGGCCCAGGGAAATCAGGCAAAGTGGAAGAAACAGGGAGTCCACACATTTTTGCAAGGAGATGGAAGACAGGCTCTCACATCTACCCTCTGCTCAACCTTCAAGGAGTGGGTTTGAGCTGGTTCCTGGATTCACAATGGCCCGCCCCTCTTACCTTAGCCTCTGCACACCCTGGCTTCCATTAATACAGAGGGCGGGATCACTGTGGCCCCTCAGCAGGTTCATCCTGGTGGGCCCCAGGGGCGGGAGTGCCAAAGGTCTCCGTCTTCTCTGTCACTGCCACCACAGCAAGTGTCGGAGCCCACACATCCTCAGACACTGCAGAGGGTGCATCCATGTACAATAAGTGGGAGGTACCAGGTCATACCTCAGAATACTGCTGGAGACACCCTCAGACCAGTGCGCTGCCACTCCAAAAAGGAGGTGCCCACCAGCCCTCCACAGGAAGGACATGCCTTGCAGCCCCTGTGTGCTAATGGTGGGTGGTGAGAATCTGTAGGTGCCAATTGAGCAAATGGGCATCTTTGGCTGATGTCCCACAAATCCCAGGAGGGGCTGAGCAGTATCTAGATGCTCTGCATGTGCTATCCACAGGGCCCCAGGATCCCCCTCCTTTAGGGAATCCCCTCCATCTCCCCCAGTTCCTGTCCAGAGAGCCAAGTCCGAGTGTGAAGCTTCCCTCCTCCACAACTCTCCTCCTCCTCTATTATTTATACCCCCAGGGGTAGGCCCAGGCTTCTGACTTTCCAAAGCCAAGGGTGGACAGTCTGCTGTCAGGGTTCTTGCTGAGTCATCCCCTCCCCATGCTGAGGACAAAATGCACAGCTGGCAGAAGGGAGGAGGGGACAAGGGTAGAAAGCAACACCAGGAGCAAACAACACATCTGTTTGTACTTCAAGAGTCATGTCCCACCATGTACTCCCAAAGAGCTATGTCAAGACTTATGATAATTTCGGGCTTGTTTGTTTCGAAAGAACTTGAGATGTGCCTGTGGGAATGTGTCACCACAGGAAAATCATCTCTCAGATGATGAGATGCTGGAGGAGGGAGTGGTACCCTGCCTGTGTCCTGCTATAGTTTGGATATGAAATGTCCCCAAAAGACCTGGGGTGTTGAAGGCTTAGTCTCCAGGGGGGCACTGTTGGGAGGGGGTGGAACATTTAGGAGGTGGAGGTAGGGCCTAGTGGGAAGAAGTGAGGTTATTGGAGTGCGGGCCCTTGAAGGGGATACTGGGACCCCAGTATTCTGGCTCCTCTCTCTTGTGCTTCCCTGTTGCTGTGAGGTCAGCAGCTTCCTGTACTACATGCTCCCTGCCATGATGTGCTCTCACCACAAACCCAAAGCAACAGGCCCAAGTGACCATGTACTGCACCCTCCAAAACTCTGAGCCCAAATAAACATTTCCTCTTTTCAAGTTATTATCTGAGGTAATTTGTTACAGTAACACAAATTCAACTAACACATGCCCCAAGATACGAAACTATCCAAGAAGGTTTTGGCAGAGACCCAAAGCCTCTCACTGCCCAGGCTGGTAGTGAACCCTTGATGTGGAGACCAAGGACATCTCCTCAGCTCTGGGCCTCTGTCCTTCTCCCTTCTGAGCGTAACACTCTGAGGCCTTCACCCTGTTGAAAATGAGACACCCTGTGAGACAGAGCAGTGGTCACCAGAGTCTGATAGAGCCTTGGGGGCTGTGGAAACACTCTTGAGCCTCAGCAAGGAATCCTGCTCACAGGGAAGTTGGATGGGCTTCCTGTCCAATTTTCTCTGAGCAGCATTGTTTAGCCAACACATTTTAATACTCTTCCAATCGATGTAAACATATTTTAGCAACATCTCCCCTCTTGGGTATGGAGGTGGCTCCTCTTCCCCTCAGCATGTGGAGCCCACCACAGCCTCTCTGGGGCCCACAGTGTTGCAGAGACCAGCTCTGAAGGGGAGGAAGATGCTACTCAGTGACTGACCCGGAAACAGAGCCCCTCACCTTAACATGGAAGACATTTCCAGGTCACAGCTCTGCTAAAGGGTACCTCCCCTGTTATTTCAGTCAACTCAGCTCTTTTCAACAAATGTGTTCCCAAGACCTGGAGGACAAGAGAGACTGGATGGCAAGGTCAAACTTGGAGCTGCCACCACAGAGTCATGAGCCCTTGTCAAAGGTCCTGGGTGTGAAAGCAGGTCTCAGATCAGCTCTACTGAATTCGTCACGGAATGGCGCTGCTGGAGGGCAGTCCCTACCACAATCCAGCCAGCTGGCTACAGGCATGGTCAGAACCCCTCAGAGTCTGTATTTCCAGCAACAACGTGGGAACAGCAGGTTTCATCCTCCTTCATAATACACATCCCTCCCACCAGATTCCTGAGCTATCCAAGGACAAGGACTGTGACTTATTTATTTTCTACAGGGTCCAGTAGAGGTAGGTACATATTAGTAATAACAACAATCATTATATAGCATCATTTACCAAGGACCTGCTAGGTGCTGGGAACTACTATCACTGGCCATCCATTCTCTCATTTAATCCTTACAACAGCTTTGGATTAGTATGGTCATTATGTCCCTATTTTACAGGTGAGGAAACTGAGGCTCAAAGAGAGAACGTTTAACTTACTCAATCTTCAACATTTTATTCTAGCCCCTCCCAAACCCTTCTCCCTCTAGCAAAGAAGAAAAACCACCATTACCCTGGTACATAAAGACATTCCACAAACAGAAATCAAATAAATTGTGTCAAGAACAGCTGCTCTCTTTTCTCCCTAGCTGCTCCCTTTCCTCCCTAGGATCACTGGCCATTTGTTTATTCACAAAGCAGTTATTTATGTTTCCTCTGTACAGCATTGGTCTAAATGTGGAGAATAAAATAAGGAGCAAAGATGGCCACCATCCAGCCCACAGGAGCTTACAGACGAGGCATATAGTCAAACCTCTGAGCATCTCTCTAAGTAAATGATGCTAGGCATGACACACACACACACACACACACACACACACACACACTCCATCCCCATGTTTTGTTTTGTTTTGTTTTGTTTTTGCAGTACTGGGGAACAAACTCAGGACCTTGATCTTCAGAAGCAGGTGCTGCGCTACTGAGCTACATCCCCACCCACCCCCACTACATTTTACTCACTTATTCTTCAACACTTGTGATTTATTGAACAAAGATTGCATTATGCTGCAAGTAACAGAAAACTCCAGTATCAGTGGCTGCCTTTAACTATAGAAGATGTCTTACAGGATACAGTGTTAGTGAGTAAATTGTTTAATAGCTAGAGATGTCTAACAGAGGGCCTTGGTGGTTCTCTTGGCCTTTGCCTCAATTCTCACCATTAAATCTATATTCTTTTTTCTTCTCTGTCCCCCCGTCCCCCAGTACTGGGCATTGAATCTAGAGCCTTCATAATGAGCTGCATCTCCAGCCCTTTTTTGGTTTTTGAGACATAGTCTTTCTAAGTGCCTAAATTGCCCAAGCTGGACTTGAATTTGTGATCCTCTTGCCTTGGCTTCCCAGAGTGCGGGGATTACAGGCATGCGTCACCACACCCAACCCAGTAAATCTATAGTCTGAGCAAAACGACCCCTGTCAGCTGTGTCAGCCTCCTTTTGTGGGCTTTCCTGGAAGTCTTGTGCAACAGTTTACACTCCCTATAACACACCACTGGTGGGTGCCCCACCCACATCCCCTTGCACTAACCATTCAGACACTACAGAATCTTCCCTCACAGCACCTTCCTTTGGGCCCTGTGCTGCTGGAGCTAGCACACCGAGCAGGGCAGAAGCACCAAGGCCGTCACTGCCCGGAAGCAGCCTCAGTTCCTGGCTAAACACCCCAGCTCTCGGGCTGTCCAGGGGGAATCCTTGGGGCCTGTGCTACACTGTATTCCAGAGTCCCAGCGGGATGGAGCCCAGTTCCAACTTGCTCCCTCCCACATCCTGCATTTGGCTTCTCTTCCTCGTCTCCTTTAGCCTCCCTGGAATAACTTTCCAAATGAACTACTGCTAGCCCTCTGCATCCCTGGACTCAACCAAAGACAGTTTGAAAATATTCAGAAAAAAATTGTGTCTGTATGGAATCCATATGGACATTTTTCTTGTCATTATTCCCTAAACAATACGGTAAAACAATTACTTGCAGAGCATTTGCATGGCATCAGTATTATGAGTAAGCTAGAGGTGACTTAAAGCATATGGAGGTTGTGCACACACTACATGCAAATATCACACCATCTTATAGACAAAACTTAAACAACCAGCCAGGCAGGCTCTATCCTGGGCTGGCAGGAGGTGGAAAGAACATGCTGTGAGATGAACACGCTGCATCTCCCATCCACACTGGGGCTCTGTGAGCAAGCAGCTGCGATCTCCACCTCTCCTGTCCCCTGCTGGGCCCAGGGCTGCCGTGGTGACACAGCCCTGCCCTCCAGGCCTGCAGTCCCAAGGCCAGGCAGATGGACAGATAGGCAACTGGAGCACAGTTATGTGGTCCTGCCAGGAGGGTGGGTGGCCCTCAGTGAGGCTCTGTCCCCAGTTCGAAGTGCCTGATGATATCCATCCCTCCCAGCACCTCCTCCCAGGCCCATACAGGTCTGCTGTTTTCATTCTGCAGATGTGGAAACTGAACACCAGGGAGGCTGATAACTTGCTGGGGAACACAAGACCACTACATGCCTGAGGGCAAACTCAAACTCATTCCGCACCATCTCAGCAAGAAGCTGGGTCTCAGCGGTGCCTAGGGGATTAGGGGCTTGGAGGGCAGGAGAGAAGGCGGGAGAGGGCCGGGCAGAGGGCACCACACGGGCCAAGGCCCACCAGCCAGAAGTGCTACACAGAAGTGCTGGGAAAGCTGCCCAGCCTCCTTGGAGGATCTGCCTCAGCAGAAAGGGAGCCGTGACCCAACTCAACAGGGCCGCTCACCATCCACCCTGCTCCCTTGCTCACACTCTTACACACACACCCTCTGCACCGCACCACCAGGCTCACCACCCCATAGGTCATCACTTGCTTGAACCCAATTTATACTGACTCCCTATTGCCTCAAGGCCAAATTCCCAACTCTGCACATCACACTGAGGACCCTCCTAGTATCACCTTCAGAACTGAAGAGTTCCAAGCCCAAATTCCCAGCTTAAGATTAGCCATGAGCAAGTCATACAGTCTGCCAAGCCTCAGTATTCCCACCTGTAGATCCAAACACTTGCCTCATAGGTTGAGGTAAGGGCCAAATGAGAGTATTGGCAAAGCACGTGACACAGTGTATGTATAGCAACACATGTCAGCATTTGTACCTTAGACCATCCAACCTGCACGGCCCCTTGCATTGCTAAGCAGGTCCCTTCAACCACTTTCTTGCCTTAGCTGCTCTGCTCACCTCGAAGATCTTCTCTTCCCCCCTCTGACCTAACCATTCCCTCCCTGAGACTGGAGAACCTTCCCCTCCAGCCAATTGTCCTCCGGCTCAGTGGGTCTCAAACTTGGCTGCATGTTAGACTCACTGGGGAGTTTTTTTCTTTTCTTTTTTTTTGGTACTGGGGATTGAACTCGGGACGTTGCACTTGCAAGGCAGGCGCTTGAACCACTGAGCTAAATCCCCGGCCCCTATCACTGGGGAGTTTTAAAAACTCCTCTTGGGTAGGCCACAGGGGCCTGAGCACTTCAGAATTCTGGAGCCAGGTTGGTCCCCAGAGGCCACACAGATCCCAGGTGACGGAGATTTGCATAATAGCCCTCTAGCCTCTCCTTGCCCTGAGGTCCAAAGTTTGGCTCAATTTTTGATTGGTACAGGGACTTTCCTTGCCTGATAACAGGCTTCAGCGTGGCTGCAAACCCACTTTCTTGCAGAGGGACACAGACATTCCCTCACATTAGCTGGTGAGCCCTGAGCCCTACTTTTACCCCAGCAGGGCAGTGAGCACGCAGCAGGCTCATTTATCCCTGTCTCGCCTGCCTCCCCTTCCCCCTTGCTCTCTGAAGTCCCTCTCACTCAGAGCCCCAGGAGCGGGCCTCCAGTCCCCACCTGGCTCTCTGTGGGACTCCTCAACCTGCACCCAAGGGGCCTAGCCCATTCTCCCCACTTTCCTGCTGGGTCCTGCCTGCTGCCTCTCTATGGAGTCCCTCAGCACAGCTGTGGACCACCCTAGAGGGACCCTGGGCAAGGGGATACCTCCAGCCTTGCACATGATACCTCTCCAATACCTCACAGAACTCTCTCCTGCCCTGCAGGCTCTCTTTAGGACAAGACTTTGCCCTTCCCGTCAAAAGGGAGCATCTCTATCTCTGCCCCAGAACCTGGCCTGCCCTTTTCGACTGCCTCAGCCCTCATGGATGGCCACATGACACCCACCTGGTGGCTCTGAGGCTAAGAGGAAGGGGAGATCCAGCTTCTCCTATATCCCCCTCATGGGGAGCTTCTTCCTAGAACCCATGGGCCAGACTTCAAGGGAGCACAGGCCTTGTGGGGAGCCCACTCCAGCCGAGGCCTCTGCCACAGTTGGGTCAGCAGCACACATGTGCTTGAGCCCAGTGCTGCCACTGTGTGGGACACGACCCAGCCCTAAGGGTGAAGTGGCCACTGCTCAACCCACTAAGTGTAAGTGGCCCATTACACAGCAGCAGATAACTCATATGCAGTTTCTGAAAATAGGTTCCAGGCCTTTGGGACCCCAGGGCTCAGCAGACGGCAGGGGCCCAACTGGAGGACACCCAAGAGGTCAGCAGGCCCTGACCATCTGGGCCTAAGGGTGACACTGCACCCAGAGGAGCACTCCACTGTGAGTGAGGGTCAGCAGAGACAGTTCACATTGCAGACTGCAAGCTGATGTCTTGTTCTCGCCTTTAACAAAGAGGATGCTGAGAAGGATTGAACGCGCTGGGCTCAGTGATCAGAGTGGAGTCCTCACCCTAGCACTTCCGTGACTTTGTCTCAGAGGAAAAAGAATGTGTTGCTGACATTGAAAGACTTCAAACAAAAACCTATAGATGTATCAACATGTAAACGCCCACCTCTGATTACAGAAACAAATACTGTAACATTTTCTCTTGAAACCGTAAGGAACTGGCCCTACAGGGTTCACTATTTTTCTTGGTAACAACTAGCTTGAGCTGGGCATTGGACAGGTGTCCCCTCCCAGGATGTCCCCGTCCCCACCACTCCCTTTCATCTTAAACTATCTGTCTCCACCATTGCATGGAACTTCCCAGTCCCTGTGGGCATCTGATTTTAAAATTGTCAACGTGTATTTTCTCAGGTTCCTCACTTCCTAGTGGTGAGAGACCTTGACCTTTTCTCTGGCTCTGTTTTATAACCTGAAAGACTCAGATAACCCTGCCTTGGAACACTGGGGTGAGATCTACAATAAAAATGTATAGAAAGGAGGAAACACTTATCTATCCCAGTGCCTGGCACATGGCAGTTACCATATAAATAATAGCAAGGATTAGCACTGTAGTTTTTCTGCTGTTCAGGACCTGGGCCTAGTTTCCTGCTTGGAAATGAGGTTTCTGCTCCTGGGCTCCTGCTTGGCCCACAATAGCTGTCTCCTATCACTCCAGCCTGCAGATTCATCCCAGCCCAGAGAGCCCCAGGGACTGGAGGCAGCCAGCTGCAGCCTTGCCTTTGAATGTAAATATTAGTGTTGGCCCAGCCAGGGAGCACGGGATACAGAAGAGCCAGTGCTGGAGCCTCCAGCAGCCCGTCTGCCAGAAGCTGCCCACCTCAGGGACTACCCCAGCCTTGTTCTCCAGCCCTCCAGGCTGCATACTGGAGGCTGGAGCAGGGAGAGCTCAGCTGGTGACTTGTGCACCCCGTCCTGAGACCAAGAAGGGATGATCAGAGCATCTGCCAGAGGCCACCAGGCCTGGGGCCTTTGACTGCAACAACATGAAAGGGAGGCTAGAGCTGAGGCTCCTCCTGGCTCTAACAATGAGCCTCTCAGAGAGGGGTCCGAAGAGCTCAGGCTTCCCTCAGGAAGAGCCAGTCCAGGCAGGAGGCAGTTGGCTTCTGTGGCTCAAGCTGAGGGACCTACTGCAGCTATAATTATCTGGTTATTTCAGGCACAAGCAAAAAAACCAAAGCCAGAGGCTTTGGACCAGCTGCAGAGGCTCAGCTATTTGTCACTGGCCGAAACCAGGAACCCACTCCAGCTACTTGAAGCTTTGAATGTGGAGAGGGCGGGTTATTGTCACTCTGGGGGCTCTAAGAGACATGGGAACTGAGGGGCAGTGTGTTCTCTTCTCTCTGGACAGCCTGCTTCAGGACACTTCCTGACTTCTGGGCCCTGCTGGGACTCAGCAGCCCTCTCCTACCCTGTGGCTCCCTGGGGGAGGTAGTGGTCTACCAGTGTGGCCTGTGGACTCCATTGGGCCTGGGGTGACATCTGGCTCTGCCCCTTACTAGCTGTATATCTTGGAAACTTCTCTGTGCTTCCATAAGAGTTGTCTGAAGGATGAAATGGGGAGGCTACTGTCCCTTCCTTAGTGCAGAGGGAAACCTCTGGCCCCAAGGTGAATATGTTGTATACTCTGGGCAGGCGTTGTGACCAACATCATGTAGGCTGCTCACCAATCTGCAGATAATTGGCTATGTTCCTGTGCTGACTCAATCAGTGACCACCTCCTCCCCTATCATGGCAACCCCCTGACATGTATACAAGGGAATACTATGCATCAGTTCACAAGGTATAGGGCCTACCTGCACTCACTGACATGGAAGAACTTGTTAGCAGAGGCTGGGAGAGGTCACCTGCCTCATGATGGGCTAGTGGACATTTGGGGACAGCACATGTGTCATTTCCTGGCTCATCTCTTCCCTATGCATGGGCAGGTACTGTAGGCTAATGCAGATCCTCTTAATTATGGCCAAGCACAAAGCCCCTCCTGACTCTAACTCCCTACGTGAAGCCAACCTCTGCCCCACCTCCCACAGCAGAATCACCACAAATATCTTGCACACAATGAGCCTTTGCTGGGGAAAATCCCTCTGGGCTCCAGTCACTGCCAAACCGGGCAAGTGCTCCAACGTTCCAGAATTATCAGCCCTGAGCTAACAGTGACAGATGAACAGAGAGGCAAACGGGGACAGTGAGCAACCAGATCTATTTCCCAGCCCCAAAACTTCGTCTGGGCTTCCCCCCAACAAAAGACAAATTTCTCTGCAGAGGTGTCCACAGAGCCTCATGTTGGAGTCAGTTTTGTTCCCATGAACAGCTGAAGAATGAGGCCACAGGGGCAGGCAGCAGACTCCCCGATGCCACCCTGAGCCTCTCCCCCGTCCCCCCATGATACTTCCTTGTGACTGGGTCAGAGAGCCACTGAAGCACTGGAACAGCAAAGAAGCAGGTGAGAAATACAGTCTTTGGGTGCAGAGGGATAGGTCGTCTGGGTGGAAAGCAGACAGCTGCAGTGCCCGGGATTCATCTTGCCCCCCAGCATCCATTCTGAGCAGTTTGTCCAGCCAGCCAGGCCCCAGCAGCCCTCTGATTATGGTGGCTTCTGTGGAGGCAACAGATAGAGGCTGGGAAAAGGCTTCCAGGACAGTAGGGCCAGAAGATGTTCAAATCAACATCCAGGGGCCACAGAAAGGACAGGGGCACTCATACATGTGGAGCTATCAGGGCTGGGCACCCCTGAAGCTGTGGGATAAAATAACACTGCAACTTACAGGAGGAGTGGTTTACTCTGGCTCACAGTTTGGGAGACTTCAGTCCAAGGTATCTGGCTCCAGGCTAGAAACATCATGGTGGAAGGGCGTGGTGGAGAAAAGCTGCTCGCTTCACAGTAGTCAGGAGGCGGAGAGTAGAAGAGCACCAGTGAGAGATAGACCCTTCAGAGGCACAGCCCGGGGGCTCATCTCCTACTAACACATCACTGTGAACCCAGGGATTAACCCACTGAGGAGGACAATGCCTCCAGGATCCAGTCACCTCTCCAGGAGTCTCTTCTCAATCAAGTTGACAATTACAATTAGCTGGCACATCAGACCCCTTACCAACACCCTGTGTTCATCCCTTTTGTGCTATTATAATGAAATACCTGAGGCTGGGTAATTTGTAGGGCAAAGGACTGCCTTCCTCTTACAGCTCTGGGAGCTGAAAGTCCAAAGAGCACAGCACCAGCTGGCTATATCTCATCAAGGTGAACTGCATCATGGGAGCACATATAGAAGGGAGAGACCATGTGTGTGAGAGACAGGAAACAGAGCACAGAGAAGCAGACCTCTCTCTCTCTCTCTCTCTCTCTGTCTTTTGAGACAGGGTCTCTCTGTGTAGTTTTGGCTGGGCTTGGACTCACTATGTAGTCCAGGCTGGTCTTGAATTCATGGCAAACCTCAGCCTCCGGAGTGCCGGGATTACAGGCATGAGCCACCCTGCCCAGCAGACTTGCTCTCTTATAACACCCTCTCCTGAGACAAGCAGGATCCTGGGAGATCCGCATCAGCTCCTTCCCAGGACAGCACCCATTGTCACCTAATCCCCTCCCATGGGCCCCACCTCATAAAGGCTCCAACACCTCCCCCCACCTCTCCCAACACACTCAATACGGAGTACACCCATGTGCACTGCTACCTGACCACACGGTGCAGTAAAAGCCATCCATCCACCATCAAGGGGACTGGAGTGACTCCCCCTCAGGCCCAGCAGGTGCCTATCAGCCACTTTCTGCATGACCTAACCCGGGGGGCTCATGGCCTGGAAGGGCAGCCAAAGCACACACCATTGAACACTGTGGTTGATACCAAATGTTCTACCAGCCTAGTCTGGCTGGTGTGCCGCTGATCTAGGCTGGACGCGGCTGGGCTGGGTTTCAGGCGGTGTCTCTATGCCTCTGGGCCAGTAGCTCCATGGATAATGTTATTCGAACAATGACAGCCATAGTACAAGCAAGACAAGTAGAGACAGTCACAGTCTCATTAGGCCCACACTCAGATCTGGGCAGCACTGATCCTGCCCTCACTCTGTTGGACAAGGCCAGTCTCCGGGCATAGGCCGATGTCGTCAGGAGGGGAGGTGTACTCCTTCCATTGAGTAGGGAAGGAAGCAGTGAAGACTAGCTGACAACAGCCTCATCAACACAGCTCCCTATCGTGTGTGTGTTCACATGTGTGCAAAGAGGAACGCACAAAAATATTCAAAGCACAGTTTGTGATACTGAACACTAGGGGGAAAAACAAATCTTCACCCACTGGAAGGGATGAAATAACCCATTCCTCAAGATTACAGCAGAATGCTACACAGCAGTTAAAAAGGAATGCCCCGTCTTCATTAAATGATACAGAAAGATTCCCCCAAGCCATGTAGGTGAGAAAAGCAGTTACAGAACATATACAAGATGCTCTTGGTGGGGAGAGGGACACAGCCCACTAATGTGTGTGTGTGTGTGTGTGTGTGTGTGTGTGTGTGTGTGTCTATAAAAGGAAAACAGGGAGGCAGGTCACACACAATTTTATCTGTGGGAAGAATTTTTGAATTGCTTTAATTTTTTCAAAGGGAATGCACTTATATATGTGGATTTTTATTATTATTTAAATACCAAAAGAAAAAAATTGTAAACACCATTGTTAAGAGCCTGAGACCTCATTAGACAAGAATGTTTTAGGACTTAGGAATGCTTGAATCTTGCCAAACTAGAGCTGCTCCTCCCTGATCCTGTCCCACGGTGCTTTAGAGACACAAGCCCACATGAGCAATCCAGAGAAGGGAACTCCCATGGCCCCTGGATGATGGGCAGGGTGACAGTACCCAGTGGGCAGCACCCTGGAGGGCACTGAGCTGAAGCCCAGAGGAGGCCTCGGAAGCACCACTAGTCCAAAGCCCCGGGCTCTCATCCAGCTGCCTTCGAGGCCCAACAGCACCAGTGAGTCAGAGTAGCTCATGAGAAGCGGGAAAGAGGCAGGACAGATGGCCACGAGGGCCCTGAAGACACTGGACCCAAGCTGCTTAGCTGTCCAGCCCTGGACAGGCAGAGAGAAGAGGGAACCCAGCCATGGGAGGGCCTTGGAAGTACAGAGCAACCCAGCCCACGGGGCCACCCCACTCCCTGTTGTCATTCCCTCCTCCTGGGAGAGGAGAGAAAGGACAAAGGGCAGAGGTCACTGCCTCTATAATCTGGCCCTCTAGGCCACACTGTCCAAGAGGGCCACTGCTAGCCCGAGGAGCTGTAAACTAACTAGACTCACAGGCCCGCTTCTCTGCCACATTGACAATTTTAGATGCTTGACAGCCACACGTAGCTAGTGGTTGCTGCCCTTGGCAGTAGATGGGCATGCTGCCATCCACGGGGGTGCTCCTGCTGGGCAATGCCACCCCAAGCTTCACCACAGCTCTCAAATAGAGCAATGCAGGCGCCCCTGCCCCCACTGCAGACCTTGCACTTGGCTTTGGACTTGGGGGTGGAGGGATGAACCCTACTCTTCCGCTCTGAGTGTCATTAACATTTCATTTCAAAATCTCTGTGGTTGGGACTGTTTTGGGAGGCCTCTAGAAGATGTCAACAGCTCTGTCTCCCTCCAAGCAGGAGCAGAGGGCAGGCTGAGCAGTCCTGGGCCCAGCCCCACAGAAGGGGGCCCTGCTCTGTCTCCCCTCCCTGTCTCTCCCCTGTAGGTCAGGGATGTCTCAACCTGCTTGAACTGTAGTAACAAAGTGCCATAGGCTTGGATGAATTTCTCCCGACTCTGGAGGCTGACAGGTCCCAGATCAAGGCCCGGGCAGAGCTGGTGTCCAGCGGGGGGCCTGTTCCTGGTTCACAGATGAGATCTTTTTGCTCTGTCTTCACATGGAGGAGGGGCACAGAAGAGAACCCAGGGGCCTCTTCTAGAAAAGCACTAAGCACGAGTCACAAGGTCTCTACCTCCATTACCTAATCACCTCCCGAGAGGCCTCACATCCCAACACCAAGTCCTTAGGGATTAAGATTCCATCCTCCAAGATTAGGGGAGATCCCAGCATCCTCACTGCAGCAGGCAGAAACCCTTGGTACAGGAGCCATGGCCCCAGTCCAGCCCGCCCAGCAAGCCCACTGCCCCACCCTTTGCATGAAGGAATGCTCTCCATGAAAACCCTCCTGTGGCCCCCAGAGGGATCCCCACGCTTCCGTTCTCAGACTCACACCTTCCACAAGAAACTGCTTGGGCTCTGCCCTCCAGGTCCCCAGGGGCCACCTTTCCCCACCCACTCTCACCCCCACCCACTCTCACCCCCACCCCCATGGCTGAAGGCCGTGCTTGGCGAAGTCTGCAGGAACCGCCCCAAAAGCCTAAGAAATCCACAGGAGAAAACCCAGATTCTTGGCTTCCTGCAACAAACCAGAACTTTGGGCCAGTATGGGTCTATGATGGGCCAGCAGACTCTTAGAGAGGCCAAGTCCTCCTTCAGCAATGACGGGGCACTTCCTTTCTCCTCCTGTGAGCCCCCTGACTCTGGGGACATCGAATCACTCTGCTCTCACCATCTTCTCTCTCTTCCTCAGGAATCCACTGTCACCACTCTCTGGGGTCCTCACGTGCATTTGGAGACGCCTCCAGTCTGCATGTCACCCTGCATCTCCACACTGCCTGAGCACCGGGGCAGGGGGGTCTGGGGGGAGACATCTTCCTGCCTCCCCCTCTGCACAGACCCCACAGCTCACATCACTCTCACCTATGCTGCCCCAACCCCTGCACATAGGTCACCCTCCATCAGGAGCTCCTGACTTGCCTCAGTTTTAACAGCCAGCATGCATTCATTCATTTGTTGCTGTTTGTTAAGCATGTACTTACTGTGTGCCAGGCACTATCACAGGGGCAGTGAATAGACAAAAATCTCTGTGCCGTTTGGGCTTCCATTCTGGAGGAGAGGAGCAAGGAGGAAGCAAGATACATGAGAAAAGGATCTCAGTATGTCAAAAGCAGTCAGTGCTACTATGGAGGGAGAGGACAGCGGAGGGAGGGCAGAGAAGCGGGCGCAGGTGTCATTTGAATTAGGTAGTGAGGACGGACCTCACTAAGAAGATGACATTTGAGCCATGGCTTATAAGCAGTGAAGAGGTGAAGCACGCAGATAGGAGCAGGAAAAGCCACTCAGGCCAAGGACACAGCAGAGGAAAAGCCCCGAGGCAGGCTGCACCTGGTGTGTTCAAGAAATAGCAAAGAGCTGTGAATGGTGGGGGCAGAGGAAAGGGGCAGGGTGGATGATCGGGAGATGACTGGGGCTGTCTGGTGAGAGGAGAGTTTTTTTTTCTCTCAAATTTTTATTTACATTAGAACATGTTTGCAATACATAATGATTACGTTTAGGGTGAGAAGCTGGGGAATCTGTAAAGAACAGAAACTTATTTCTGGCAAGTCCAAGCTGGGAGGCCCCACTTGCAGCAGAGCCTTTGTGTGGTGTCACCCACGGCAAAAGGCAGAATGGCAATTCGGGCTAGACCTTGTGATCCTCCTGCCTCAGCTTCTCCAAATGAAGCCTTCCACACTGTAGAATCATTGTGTTGTTGTCACTCCTGCTTCTGACCGACTGGGCACAGCTGGGTCATGTCCCTCAGGGTCATCCATGCCATAGCCAGGCAGGGACTGAAGACAGAGGCCTCTCATGTGCCTGCTGCCTGGGCTGGGGGGTCCTGGGGGTCTTGCCCTCTTCCTCTGGTCTCCCCAGTATGGTGGCCACAAGCAGTCCGACCTCCTTCCTGCAGGCTCAGAGCTCCAAAGCTACCACCAGGAAGATAGAGTCAGGTAGAAGCTGTGTCACTGTTGTGGCAGAGGACAAATATGCCACCTTTACCTCATTCTCATTGCTGGGATCAAGTCACTAAGCTCAGCCCATACACCAGAGAAAGGGAATTAGGCTTGACTTCTTGAAGGAAGTACTGTATCAAAGAATGTGTCGTAAAACCTCTACAATTTGATTTCTGTCCCTCAGTGTTCACATCTCTAAAATGAGAACCATGATGAAAAGAACAGTGTCCTTCAAAGGGCTACTGCGAGAATGACATGAGATAATTCCAGTGAAACAATTATACAATGTACCATACATAGTAAACACTTTTATAAATGGTTAATCATGTCATGTAGATTAAAATAAAGTAAATTTTAGCTGGGCCTGGTGGCACATACTTGTCTACCTAGCACTTGGGAGGCTGAGGTAGGACTGCTGAGAGTTCAAGGCCAGCCTGGGCTACATAGTGAGTTCAAAGCCTGCCTGAACTACATAGAGAGACCCTGGCTCATAAAAAAAAAGAAACAAACAAAAAACATTTAAGCCAAATGCCTGCCTTTCCCCAAGTCTTTAGATGTCCTCCTGGGGTTTGGCCTAATTGTTCTGGATTCTTTGCAGGTGCTAGCCAGCCCCAGCAGGGGCACCCAGCTGAGAAGCACCTGGCTGGGTCCATGAGCTGGATCTCCAGGTTCTGCTCTGCACCTGGCAGGTCGGGTTTAATTCACTCCTGGCTTGTTCGTGAAATCAATTGCTGAACACAGGTCTCAGGCTTTCGGCCAAGCTCCCCTGCTCCCCTCGCAAGGAGCCATGTCAGAAAAGGGGAAATAATGTCATTAAAACAAGTGCTTCAGGAACATGACAAACGTCAAGCCCCAATCTCGCAGCTGGGTGACATCCTGACATTTAAAACAGCTCCACACCCTCTCCAGATGCTCCCCATGCATCATCCATCTGCTTTCCCCAGTCAGGGCTGGTGGCCCAGAGAACCTCCGGCTGCCCTCCTGGCTGCAGACTCCATGTGCCTGGGGGTCCTGGGAATAATTGATTCTGTGTCATCTGTCTGGCAGAAGTGGCATCACACAGTCCCCCATGCTAACAATGTCACAGTAATGGGTCTGCCTCTCACTCAGCCACCAAACCACTTATCTACCCATCCACCAACTCATTTAGCTCCTTCTATTTACCATCCAACCATCTATGCACCAATCTACCCCCTACCCACATCCATACACCTACCCATACCCAATCTCCATGTATTCACCCATCTATCCATATATACACCCACCTAGCCATTCACTCACCCACCCACCCCACCTACCCTCCCTCTATCTCTTCTTCCATCCATCCATATACACATCAACCTACTCACCCTCCATCCACCTCCCACATACTCACCCATCCATGGCTCTATTTACCCATCTGTCCATCTATATACCAACCTACCCACATGTCTATCCACTCACTCACTCACTCACCAATCTAACCTATCCATCCTCTACCAGCCTACCCATCCATTCTCCCAGCCAGGCAGTCAATACTTACTTGAGCACCTACTAGCTATTCATGTATTCATTAATTTACCCACAGAGCATTTATTAGTAGCTAATATTCATTCATTCACTCAGCCAACCTGCATGTATAGAGAACTTAATATTCATCCATTCAGCAATGAAGACCTACTGTTTATATACTCACTTAATAGTGATCAGGTAGCAACCACTTGTTATTCATTCATTCAACAAACATTTGAGTAGCCATATAGATGGATGGGTGATAGATGGATGAATGGACTGGTGGGTGAATGAATAGATGAGTGGGTTGGTGGATGGATGGATTATTTAGCCAGTCATCCAGAAAGCTGATTTACTGAACATTTAGTAGTGCTAGATCCTGTTCCTGCTATGATTAGGACACAGTCCATGGCCTAAACAACAGAGCATCTAAGCAAGACAACATGCCCATCAACAGATGCCTGTTTTGCACTTAGACACACAGAGTGTAGGGGAGCCCCTGGGTTTATAAGGCTTCAGAGGACACTTCCCGAGGGGTTAACAGGTGAGCTGCAACTCACTGTGGGTTCAAAATTCAAGTCACCTTAAATCCAGCTCAGGTTTCTAGTTCTGGGCCTTGGAGTTGTAACTTTCCTTCTAAATGTCATTTTTTCATCTGCAAAGCGGGGACAGTAACAGTGCTAACCAGACAGAATTGTGGAGAGGCAAGGCACCTATGGTTAGTGATGCTTAAGTGGTAACCCTTAAGGACAGAGAGAGTAGCAGTTAGCCAAGTGGGAAGTAGGAGGTAGGGAAGTCCAGGAGCAAGACCTAGAGCAACCCCAGGTGCCAGGATTCTGCAGCACAGGTCCAAGCTATGGAGAGACTAAAAGTCATTTAGAGTTGCTGTGAGAAGGGGTATAGGAGGAAAAGGGGGAAAAGGGGCTGGGGGAAAGGGTTCACATCATGAGGGGCTAGAAATATAGGGTCCAGTCCTGCTGGCAGAGAAACTCCAGCCTTGTCCACTTTTTTTTTTCTTTTTTGGTATCAGGGATCGAACTTGGGACCTTGCACTTTCCAGGCAGGTGACGGAACCACTGAGCTAAATCCCTGGCCCACTCCATCCTTATCCAGTATGTTCACCAGCCCTCCAGATGACCTCAGGGCTCTGGTGGAGGGTGTGCAGGGAGTCATCCTGTGCCCCAGGTGGGCTGGGGAAGTCCTGCAAAGTTTCCCTAGGGGCATGTTTGTCAACAGATTTGCTGTCCTCCGTATATAATACCTGCAGCTGCAGGGAGTCCAGGTGGATAGTGTCCTGCTTGGGCCTGGCCCAGGAATGGGGACAGAGCATCCACCTGCAGGTCCCCTCACTCCTGAGGGTCAGGGAGGCTTTTGGCCCAGGCCCCAGGGCACCAGGCCACAGATCTGCCAGTGCCAGGAGGCTGTTGCCCTCCCCCGGCCCCAGGTCACATGCGGGGATGTCACAGGAAACAATGTGCCTCTGCAAGCTGCCTGGGCTGCGTTGGCGGCAGCCTGGCGGCAGGCATCACAATGACTCCCATTTCCTAGGAAACAGGGAGTCGCACTTGTACCTTTGCTGGGAGCCTCCCGCATTTGGAGTCATCATGTGACTCGGATTGCTATTTTTAGCCTCCCCCAGCCCTGTGTTGTAGGAAGAATGATTTGATGAAAATACTAAATTCATTAAAAGCCTGGGGGGTGGGGAGGAGAGGAGGGGTGGCCAGAATCAGGAGGCTGCTGCCTCTGAGATCCTGGGCAGGCTGAGCATCGGAGGTAGCACAGTTGGGACCTGGTGCTCACTGAGCTCTGTGCCTGTTGGGTGGGGCAGTAGGGACAAATAGCTCTTATAGCTGCTGTCACTGGTACTATGAGGCAGGGTCTGTGCCCTACTTTATATCCACCATGACACTCCATTGTGCAGATGAGAAAACTTGAGGCTCCTGGGGACCCCACAAATTGCTCAAGGTCCTTATCTAGGAAGCTGGGGAGCAGCAGTCAAATCCAGGCTGGCTGGCTGGGGAACTTGCCCCTCCCCCTTGGGCGAACAGGACCCCCTCTGAACAAAGCAGGCGAGCCATGCAGACCTCAGGGCATGTGCCCGAGCAGCTGCCTGGGCCCCCGTGCTTGATGTCCTGCTCTGCTGTCACAACCTTGACATTCTGGGTCACTTTTTAACCTGGAGCAGGGCCTGCACCAGCTCTGCAAGCCCCTTCCATCTGCATGCTCAGCTGGCCTATCAGGGTATTTTTCTTCCTTCTGTCCAGAATCAAGGGCAGCTTTCTTTTTATTGTGGTCCAGTTAAGATACAGATTCTGAAAACACCTAGACTTGGGTTCCAATCCCACCTTTGCTACTTTTTAGCTGTGTGTCCCTAGGCTCGGCTTTGCCCTTCTGCACCTCATTCTCATTTTTAAAACGAAGATGGAACTTGTTCCTACCTCATTTCACTGCTACCAGGATGAAATGTGGGTTTCAGTGGCAGTCAACATGGAGCCAGGCACATAGTAGAAACTTCACCAAGGCTAGTTATTGGGTGTTTGGAGGTCGGCAGGGGGTGGGCAGTGGGGTGTGCATGTGTTTGTACTGAGCCTCGAACCCAGGGCCTTCTCACTGAGCTACATCTCTAGCCCCTTTTTACTTTGAGGCAGGATTTCTCTAAGTTGCTCAGTTGCCCAACTTGTGATCCTCCTGCCTCGGCCTCCAAACTACTAGGGTTACAGGCATGCCCCACCATGCCCAGGTTCCAGCTAGCTATTTACTGTATGTAAAGACAGCTGATATTTTGGGCTCCTCTACTGCTCACACCACTTAGTACTATTCATTCCTATCCGCTTCCTCAGATGTGCTGGGTGTTCCCGGGGGTGTTAGCATGGGACTTTCAGACTCGCTCCTGTCACAGGTCCCACTGACCGTTGCACCCCCTTCTGTCATTGCTCACTGCCTGTGGAGTCTAGAGAGGCTCTTAGCTGTGCCCGCAACGCCGAGACCGTGGACCCTAGGCCAACAGCATGCATGACTCTCATAATCCTCCAAGAATATACCCAGGGAAGCCCAAGACTCCAGGCCAACATGGGGAGACTCTGCCCCCACACTGAGGAATGTAGCCACGGTGAACATCTCCTTCCATTAGCCCTGAGAGGCAGAAACCAAGAACAGCCCCCACTTCACAGAAGTAGAATGACCTGAGAGACTTCCCGGGCCATGGCCAAAACGTGACACACCAAGATTAGGGTCCAAGCCTATCTGGAAGACCAGGGTAAATGTCAATCCCCCCTGTGCTAGGCAGGCAAGAAGGGGTGGCTGTAGCTTCTATCCACAGCCACTTCCTCCAAAGATTCAGAGCCCGACCTGGGGCTGCAGGAAGGAGTAGAGTGGGCAAATAGCAGGCCACTGTCCCCGTGCCAGCCTCCAGGCATCCAGACAAAGACCCCTCCCTGCTTCCTTTGCCAGAAGTGTGTATGCGCCCTGGTACAAACCAGCTTCCCCAGACATGCCTACCATCTCCCAGCTAGCTGCTGCCCTCAGGGGAAGTGTATGTCCCTGCTGTCAGGGCCCAGAGACACCAAGCTAGAGAAGAGGCAGGGGGAGAAAGATTTTCTCCATACAGAGACCCATAGTTCTTCAGAGTATGGGGAAGAAGGAGAGTCACAGGCAGATGGCTTTCAGACCCGGGGTTTGCCCTAGAAGAACAGCCAGACTCGAGGCATGTTTGAAGCCCAAATTGAGCTTCCTGGTGCCCTGCTCTGGATACCCAGAGCCTTCCAGGCAAGCATTGACACCTCCTGTCCATGGCACCTTGTGTGTGCCAGGCCATGTGGGTGCTGCAGTGGTTACACCTGGGAGCTGAGGTTAAGGACCAGCCAGCATCCTCAACCCACAGGTGGGACCCTGCTCAGGCCACCATGCTGTCTCCAGGGCACCCAGGGCACTGAGCACTAACCACTAACATGTCCTACACACAGCCAGTGGTTCCTGGGGTCACCTCCCATGTAAACCACTGAGGGAACCCAGCCTATCCCAGAAAAGACTTGTCAGTTTGTTCATTCATTGATCGCCCTGGTCCCCCTTGCACGCCTGCCTTAGTGTGAGCACACTCAGTTCCCATTTCTAGATAATGAGAACTGTCATTCTGTCTGGAGCAATCCCACGTGGCAAGCCTGGGATAATCCCTCCATATCAAGTGTCTGGAAGGCAGCAGAAATGAATAAAAAGACATGTCTATGCTGTTCCCACACACGCCAGACCCTGTACAAAGTGCCCCTGGGCACACTCTTCAACCCCATAAGGCCCCTGTACAGTTGCTTCTTTTGCCTCCTTTTGTAGGCGAAATTCAGCCTCCCAAGGGTAAATGGTTTTTTTCTGGTGACACAACAGTCAATGAGCACCAAAGCCAAGATTCCAAGCAAGGTCCCCCAGGGATCCTCACCTATCCTTCAGAGACACAATTGTTCCATTCTCACACACACACCAGCCGGTGCAGAGCCGAGAAGGAATTGGGTCCTCTCGCCAGTCAACCAACCATTGTCATTATTCCATTCAAAGCTATTTGAAGCCTCAGCTGTAAGCAGAGGAGCTTAGATGAAAAGTTCCCCTTCTCAGGAGTCCATTCTCTGTTTCTTCCTTTCCTCGCCCTGTGACCTTGGGTAAGACGGTGTGCCTCTCTGAACCTTCAGCTCTTCCTCTATACAATAAGGCTGTGGTGGCAGTTAGCTCTTGGTACTCTGATTCTGAACTGATGTCCTGTGACTGCCAGAATCAGGACTCTGAGCCACTTCATCAGACCTCAAACCCTGTATCTAAACATATGCCCACAGGCCCCCACACATATTTACTACAGATGCATCCAGGTGGAGTTGTTGGGGGAGGTGGTTTCCAATTATATTTCCAGAAGTTGCCAGAAATGTCTGGAACAGTGAAATGGACTGTGGACACTTTTACCATGGAAACAATGCTTCTGGCCCACAAATCCAAGTACAACAGAGAGCTCCTAAACTGAGAACTTTTCCTATAAGTGCCTCTTCTTCAGGCTATCATATGCTGGGCTGGTTCAGAGGACCACACCTGCTTCCCCTCACCAGAAGCTGGCGCCTCTCATTGAGAAAGTCAAGTAGGACTCACAAGGCCAAGGACACAGTAAGCCCCAAAGTCAGGGGCCACCGGTGGGCAGGAAGAAGGAAGGAAGGCAGGAACTTCTGAACAGCAGAGACTGGTGATATCCATCTGAGGAACAAAGGCTCTGGAGGCAGTGAATCTGAGTATCACTTTCCCCCAGGTGACCACAAGCAAGTCAGCAGTGAACCTCAGTTTCTCCTCCTGTGAAATGGGGTAACAATTGTATCAGCAGCATGAGTGGCTGTATTAAGTCAGTAAGAGGTGTGTATAAAGGCCTCCCTCATGGCCTGATGAAGTTGGAACTCTCCAAACACAAGACAATAAAGGGTGAGACATGTGTTTTCCAACAGTGGCCACAACGCTGTTTCCACTCTGTATATATCTCTCACAGTGTAACACTCTTCCCCCCAGAAGGCACAGAAGTCCCACAGAAGTCCCCTCCCTGGCATCTAGACAGGATTGTGACTGTGGTAGAAATGACATATTGTGAATTCCAAGCCAGGGTCATAAAATCCAAAGCAACCTGGAACCTACCCAGTTCTTTGGGATGCCCATTTCCCTCTACCACGTTGTGAGGAAGTCCAGGCAGCCTCATGGACTGTCATATACAAAAGACACAAAGTCCCTGGTCCATGGTCCATGGTCAGCACCTCCCTCTTAACCACATGAAGCAGCCATCTTGAAAGTGTGTCCTCCAGGTCCAGCCAGGCTGCCTTAGCCTTTGTCAGAGAGAGTCTTTGTCAGGAGAGCAGAGCTCTCCTCATTGTGTCCTGCTCCAATCCCAGATTTATGAGCAACACATACGCATGCTGTTGACACCACTAAGCTTGGGGATGGTCTGTGTGCGGCAGTTGATAACTGATCCAGGGAGGCTAAGGAGTGTCTCCAAGGTTGCACAGCTGGTCAATGGAACCAAGCCTGGCACAAAGTCTCCAGCATCCTAGGGCACATTTTCTCCTTTTCACAATCCTCATTTAATAGGTGAGGAAAGCAGGGCTCAGAGAAAGTAAGTAACACATTTAAAGTCACAAACCAAGTGCTATGAATTGAAATGTGTCCCTTCCATAAAAGAGATGCTGAAATTCTAACCCCCAGTACCTCAGAACATGACCTTATTTAAAGAGAGCAGCTTTAAAGAGATAAGCAACTTAATTGGAGGTCACCAGGGTGGCCCTAATCTAGCAGGACTGGTGTCCTTATAAAAAGGTGACATTTGGGCCCAGAGAGTCACTCAGAAGGAAAACAATGTGAAGACACAGGAGGAAGCCCATTTACCAGCCAGAGACTGAACAAGACTGTCGCACTAGGAAAGAGACTCTCTCACAGCCCTCGGACGGAAACAGCCCCACGAACTCCCTAATGTCTGACTTCCAGGATCCAGGACAATGAGACAGATGAGTTGTTTTGTGATCATTTGTTCTGGCACCCCTGGGGAACTCACACAGCTAGTAGGGGGCATACTAACCCAAGTGTGCCTGACTTTCTAACAACTAACGCTCCTGCCTGCACCCCAAACATTCTGGGAAGGCTTCCTAGAACAGGCCGGATCTAAGAACTGAGGGATGCTCCAGAATTAATGCAGCGCTGACAGAAGGAAGATGCTCTCCATACAGGGGGCAGCTTGGGGCCCTAGGAGACCCACTCCAAGGTCTGGCATGGCTCTTGTGGCCAGGGCTATGGCTAGGGAAGGAGCTTGGCTTTTGTGAATCCAGCCATATGCCATTTGGATGTCATCCTGAGGGCAGTAGGGAACCTTCTGCCTTTCTCTTCAGAGTTTTGTCACCACAGCAGGAGCACTCTGAGAGCATTTCACACCAAGCCTGGCCCTCCTTTTCCTCCTCCTCCTCAGAGCCTGGCAAGGAGGGAAATAGTGGGTTTGTGCCCAGCAGGAGCGGAACTATCTTTGCAAAACCCCCTGGGTCTAGGAATTAAAGGCTGCTGCTGCCGACTGCCACCCTGCTGCCCTTCAGAAAGTGTCATCACTGTCAAGTGTGTTTCCAAATAAAGGCCTTCAGAGAGCTTCCCAGAGCCAGGTGAGTGGCTGGGGGCTGGAGGGCTCAGAGGGCCCCTCAGGAAGTCTTCTTCTTTCCTCAGGGTAGCTCCAGCTGGCCCCTTACCCCATCTCAGGAGGCCAGGGTGCCCTCTTCTTGTCCTCACTATTCCTGCCAAGGGTTTGTGCTTTAGGACTCTTTCTGCTCACCTCCCATGGAGCCTAGGGCTGGCAGAGTTGTCAGGAGGATTTCTGCAGTGCGGAGCAAGGCCTAACATGCCTCTCCTACACTGCCTCCTCCCTTCAGAAGGCAGTGCTCCGTGTCAAGTCTTTTCTGCATTCCTTCTAGATCCAAATGCCTCAGCTGTAGCAATCTCTGAAGCTTCTCTGGGGCCTCTCCAGGCTGAGGCAACCCCAGCCTCTAGAGTGTCTCCCCAGATGCACTCAACACTCACAAGGCCCTTAATCAGCAGATGTCAACAACCATGATGTCGGAGGACAGAGCAGATGGTGGGTACCTGGAGTGACAGAGGAGAGGAGCCCCCACCACTACCCCAAAGGCCCTGGCAGTCTTTCCCAGAAGCATGAATCGTCTTCAAACCTTAAGCTTCAACTGAGGTGTGGTGCCACATACCTGTCATTGCAGCACTCTGGGAGGCTGGGGCAGGAGATTACAAGTGCAAGCCCAGCCTGGACAACTCTCAAAAACTAAAATAAGTGAAAGGGCTGGGATGTAGCTCCATGCAGAGGCCCTGGGTTCAATCCCCAATACAGAAAGAAAGAAAGAAAGAAAGAAAGAAAGAAAGAAAGAAAGAAAGAAAGAAAGAAAGGGTGGAAGGTATCATGGGAAGCGCCCAGGCAGGGAGCCTTGAAGCCCAGAGGTCACCTTGAGGTCACCCTGGCAGGACCCAGCCCCTGACCTGGTTGGATGGTTACCCCCAGGAGCCTGCTGTGCACAGCCCCAGGGCAAGGGTGTGCCACTCTCAACCTAAGACACAGTGTGCAGCTGAAAAGAGATCAAGGCTATGCAAAGTGGGAACTTGGAAGGAAGGCAGAAGGAGAAGGCTGAATGGAGACAATTGTCCTTGTGTTTGTTTTGTCCTTGCTGCTGGGGAAGAGACCTGTTTGTAGTGTGTTCATGGTGTACACAGGGTAGAGCCAGGCCCCATGGGGTTCCCACAGCACAGCCCTGGAGCTGGCCTCTCTTACAGCTGCTGGAAAACCTGGAGGAGGCTCAGTTCCCAGAGGAGAGGGACAGGTTCCGGTGGAAGGGGACAGAGCCTGAAGACGCTCAGGCACCACAGGGAGATGGCCAGGCCTGGGGGCAGGAGAAGCAGCCCTATTGTGTCCCTAAGGAGGCCAGACACCAGACACCAGACACCAGACACCAGACCCCACTGGGTTAGAACAGAAACCCTGGGAGACTTGGAGGGACAAGCAGAATCCTCTGAGACCATCATTAGAAAGCCTGGAGGTGGCCTGGGAGAGTTCTCTCCCACTGTGGAAGCTCCCAGGTAAGAAGTACTGACACTGCTTGTCAGCCCTGCAGCAGGCGGGGCCTGCGTTCAGACTCAGGTAACCCTGAGGAATATTGGCATGCAGCAGTGGCTCTGGTAAACCTGAATCCATGGCCATAGGTCCAGGAGAGGGGGAAGAAAGGAAAGAGAAGGAGAATGGAGCGGAAGAACAGAAGGAGAAACAGACGGAAAAGGGGACATTCAGGTCAAAGGGGGAGAGGATGAGATGAGCTCTGGGGAAGAAGACCAAGGGTGGCTGAGACAAAAAGAGAAAGCACTCAGAAGAGAGGAAGAAAGGGAAGGAGCCAGGAGAGGTGGAGACAGAACAGGGCCAGTGTGAAGGGGAGAGAAGAGGAAAGCGGCAGGGGAACAATAAGAAGAGAGGGAAGCTGGCACCTGGGAGGGGAAGGAAGTTGAATAAGGGTGTCACAGGCCCATGCCCCGGGCCACACAGCTCACATGCCCAGGCTCCACTGAGCTCACTCAGATATGGCCCACAGCTGTCCTGGAGCCCAGCCAGGGAGCTGGCAGCCCTGAGTGCTGAGCCCGTCTCCCACGCCAGAAATGGTTTCTGTGGATGCAGGCAGAGCACAGAGCCTGGCCCTCACTCTGGCCTGGGACTGTACCTCCTCAGGTGCAGGTGAGGTTGCCAGACCTCAGACCAGGTCAGAGGCATCTGCTCTGTGGCAGATGTGGAAAAGTAGCCCTGTCTGTACAGCCATCAGCCAGAATAGCCACACGGCCACTATCAGCAGCAAGCAGATCTGGAAAGGTCATCTTTATCCCAGAGTGTCTGCGGCTCCTTAGTATTTGGAGATTCAATTCTAAGTGCTCTTTTTTTTTTTTTTTTTTCTTTTTTTGGTACCGGGGATCGAACCTGGGACCTTGCGCTTGCAAAGCAGGCAGTGGAACCACTGAGCTAAATCCCCGGCCCTTGGAAGTTCAATTCTAAAGAAGAAGAAAGAAGAGTGACATGGAGCAGAGAGAGGTGCCCGAGGAGGCAGGAAGTGAATGTGATGGAGAGACAGGCAGACGGGTGCTGGCAGGCAAAGGCCTCTGCCCGGGGGAAGACGGAGGGAGGCACAGGGACCAGATGCACCCATGACTCTCAGTACCCAGCACAGTGTCCCTCACTCAGGAAGCCCTCGGCAATTGTAATAAGTCAGAGGGTTTTGGAGCCAGGTTGAGAGAAACAGTGTGGAAAGAAGCCCTTTGCCCCTGGTCACCAACTGCCTGATTGGAACAAGCTAGCGCTAAGTCAACAGGCACAGTAGGTAGCAACGAGTGCCCTGCGCCACCTCCGCCTGCTGCTCTCCATCTCATCCTCGTCCAGATGCTAGTAGGTGGGGTCTTCAACCACATGCATTCTACAGACAACGAGCCCATTAGGGTGGCACATGCCTGTAATTCCACCACTCAGGGAGACTGAAGCAGGAGGATTTCGAATTTGAATACAGCCTGGGCAACTTAGTGATTTAGCAAGACCCTGTCTCAGAATAAAAAATATTTTAAAAGGCTGGGGTTGTAGCTCAGTTACTGCCAAAAACAAAGAAGAGGGAGCTGAGGCACCAAAACCCTACTTAGTAGGCCCCGTGAGATCACAGGCTCATCAGTGGCTGAGCATAGGTGCTGGAAGGGGGTCTAGAGAGCCCCCTCCGCAAGCCCTGTTTCAGCAGCAAACCGCCCCCTCTCTCTGAGATGCCCAGCTCTGTCCTCCAGCTTATAAACCCTGGCTCACTCTCAGAGCTGGGTTCCAACCAGAGTTTGCCCAGATGAGACCCCAGATGAGGAGCCTCAGGCCCTGTGTGCAAGACTTAGGAGAAAAGAGCACCTCACCTCTCAGCCTTCCTTACCCGCCCTCTGCTTCCAGACAAGGGAGCAGGAAGAGTTCACGGTTCATGTCACATCAGGACAGCAGTGCTCGGGCCAGAAGGGCCCCAACCTGGCTGGAGGTGGGTGGAGGAAACCCTGAGATCAGAAGGAGAGGATCCCCCAGGCCACTGAGAAAAGGTTTCTGAACCGAGACGGAAAGCCATGATGCAAGGCGTGTGCATTCATGCATGTGTGTTGCAAGTACACGCATGTAGTATCTGCAGTTGTGGTTTGGGCATATGCCTGTGTGTGTGTGGTACGTGTGTGTAGGGGAGGTGACAGTCACTGTGGAAAGCCACTGCAGGGGCAGGGTCTCAGTGAAGGAGGGAGCAGCAGGTGGCAGAAAGTGGCGAAGGGGAGGGACAAGATGGGGGGAAAAGGAGGTGGCCAGGGACACCAGAAGCCCCTGATTCTCAGGTCAGGGAGGGCACAAGGGTCCTCATGGAGCATCCAGGGGGTGGGGGAAGCCTGCCCAATCATCTCCACTCCCTATCCCTACCTTCCTTCCTGATGAATCAGAGGCAGGCTGAATTGGGCAGGTGAGCTGGTGATCAGGGTGAGAAGTAGTTTCAGTTTGACTGCAGGTTTCTGTAAGGGGTTTGCTGATGCCCATCTGGTACTGTCTTGGCCTGACTCCGTGAGGGGATTGACTGGCCGATGGACACCGGCTGGCTGTGATTGGGACTGGTCAGTCCACCCATGGTGGGAGCCTGCTGATACCAAGAAAAACCCTCTAGCCCCACTTGCTTGTAAACTCCACACAGCTTTGCAGTACTCATCAGCTTCCCTATGGAGAACATCTCTGACACAGGGGGCATGATGGTAACAGACGCCCAAGTTGTCTTTCAGGAACCTGGTGGCAGTTCAAACTGTGGTTTAAACCACTGCCCCCTTTGCCTGGGCTTACACAAGTGTCTAGAGGATGACCTTTCAATTCAGAGGCCAAAATTCCACCTCAGAACAGCCATTGCCGCCATTTTCTCAACACATATCCTAGGAAGAGGCATGGAGACTGATTGCTCATGCTCAGACCATGCATTACTTCAAGGCTTACTTCCAATCGCCTGCCTTAGACCACCCCTGCTTCTTTACCCCATAAACACCCCCAAACCTTCTCATCAGGGAGGCTGATTTGAGACTTGCTCTCTCATCTCCACATGCTTGCCCACTTCATAAATAAATTTTCTCTTTTCAAAACTTGTCATTTTACTGGTCAGCATACCACACACTATGAGGAAAAAACTGGCCTGCTTTAGTAACACTGTGGCAAACTATGACTGCCTGAGATGGCTGCAACTGGACTGATGAACTAGGCCTGCCTGGCAAGGGAACAAGTTGACCAAAAGACTAGCTCAGGGCCACACAACTGACTCACTGGCTAGTTGGTGATAACTGTTTTGTTGGCAGCCTAATTCAATCTGACTGTATAACTAGAATCACCTGAATACTGTGCCTGTCTGTCTGATGCAGACTGTCTGAGTGACTGATTCTGACCTGATAGCTCTAAGTGATGATCTTGACTGATTACTCAGTGACTCTGACTGATTCTCTAGCTAAGGAATGGGTGATCTCCTTCAGACTGACTGGATGACTGCATATCTGACTGTGACTCCTGAGTCCTGACAGAATGCCTGGGTTACATGCCTCTCAGAGATTGTTTGCCTAGTGTTTCTTTATGGCTGTGACTCACCAGGTCACAGACTGTGGCTGCCTGTGACAGTCACTATTCAACTGACAGAAACTGACTATGCCCAAAAGACAGGACCAATTGGGTGAACTGATCATTTACCTTAGTTATTAAAAAGTGACTGACTGCCAGATGGACAGGCTGGCTGGGACACCATTGGTGCCTCATGGTGTAAGTGACTGTGACAGTGTATGATGGTTAATCTTGATTATGAGCTTGATTGGCTTGAGAGGTACCTAGGAGATCACTAAAGCTTACTTCTGGGTGTAGCTGGTGGCTCACAGGGGCATGATTTGGGGGACTATGTTTGGTCTCTGATCCCCTCTTCTCTGGTTCTTCTCTTGTTCTTTCCTTCCCAGCCACCATGAGTTGAGCAGCCACACCCTTCCACCATGTTTCTGCCTTGGAACCAGCTGATCACGGACTGAAAACCTCTGAAATTGTGAGCCAAAACAAAACTTTTCTCCTTTAGTTTGTGTATGTCAAGTAATTTGTCCCAACAATAGAAAGCTAATACATAGTGTAACTGAATCTGGCTGGGAAATAGTATTCTATGGACCAACTAACTTGAATGTGTTGACTGGCTGACTGAGTTTGACTGATTGTCTGGGTGACTGATGGCTACTGGCTGACCGACTGGCTGTTCCAAATGGCTGACTAATCCTGCCTTGGCTGACTCACTGAGTGACTGACAGATTGACACTGACCAGATAGCAAGAGACCTGCTGACCATGGCTGCAATTTTGGTGTGAGTGGCCATGTTTGACTGTGTAATAGAATCTGACAGTGAGACAATGACTACTTGATTAACTTACTGGATGACTGAGATTGGCAGGCCTCTGACTGACCAGCCATGACTGTGATTCCTGATGAGAGTGTCCATGCATGGGCGACCCTAACTAGTGTAGCAGAGTCTGCCTGTAAGACAACAACCAACCATCTGACTGGAGGGGTGTGTTGACCAGCTGACTGGTTGCAGTTGGCCAGGCAACTGGCTGACAGTGACTGTGACTCATGGTGCAAGTAGCCATACCTTGATGTGTGGCCCTGGCTGTGTGTTGGAGTCTCTGACTGTGAGAAAATGGCAGACTGACTAACTTTCCTGGCTGACTGCCTCTAGGTCAGCTTGTAAACAGTCCCTACCCTTCCCAGAACCATTAGCGCTAGTGGGAGCTGGCCCAGCCTGAGGGGACAGAGCAGCTTCTGTGGAACAGCAGTGGCAGGAAGAGGAGAACAGGAATAGGCCCTGCCCAGGGCTGGGCCCAGATGGAAAGTACTTCTCCTCAGCATTGCAGGGGCTGGGTCATTGGCACACATTCTGGGCTGTGATTTTGGTTTCAATCTTACAGGGCCTTTGTTTGGGGGCAAAGTAGGGGGGGATCGGGGGAACCTATAAAAATATAGAGCCAATAACTCACTGACATGGCTCCAATTATAGAGGCTTGGGATGGAGGAGGGAGGAAGAAAGCGGTGCGGGTGGGGTGGGCTTGCTGCCTGCTAGTTATGGGGCTTGGATTGAGGCCAAACACCGCCCTAGAATATCCAGGCCTTGTACTGCAGGCCTGGGGAAACCTTAGGAAGGAGCCATGTGTCTGCCAGTCACATCTCTGTTCCTTCTGCCATTTAAGCTGAGGAAACAGAGGCCCGCGGCCCTCAGTGGCCCAGGACATTTCCCAAAACCCAGCCCTCTGGAGATCGTCCCACCGGAGCCCTAAACATGGTAACTCCAGCCTCTCTTTGGTACCCCAAAGGTGCTGGCAGCAGGCTCTCGGGGGCAGGGTCTGTCTCACTGAGCAGGTCCCTTCACCAGTCTGAGCCTTACTTTCCTCATCTGTTAAACTGTTGAAATTTCTAAGGGGAAGCCGTGGGCAGAGCTCAGACTGTGTGTCCAGGTGCCCCTGTCTCTTTTTATCGTACACACTCTGGCATGGGCTTGGTCTTGTGCCTCAGTTTCCTCACCCACAATAAAGAATGAGATCTGTAATGGCACTGATTCCAAGAGCTTTTTTGTGAGGAAAGAAACACATAACAGATAAATTCTTCAGCTCAGTACCTGGCACCCTAAAAAAACCAAAAAATGTGCACCTCCATCTTAGCAATACTCATTTCTCAGCAGGTGTATTATGACTCATCAAGAGCTTCGATGCCAGTGTACTAGGAACAGCATGATACTCAGCCCCAAACTGAGAACAGTCAGCTGTGCAGTCTGGTAACAGCACCATTACTGAGCCCAGCTGAGGCCTCCCTCGTCACTCTGGACTGCCACCCACTCGCCCAAAGGAGAGATTATGGGGCTTGGATTGGGGCCAAACACCACCTGAAAGCACTGGGGAAATCGGCTGCTCCCTACAACACAGCCCCTGAGGCCTAGTCCTCAGGGACAGGGAAGTGTAAATGAAAGGAAGCTCTCCGGGGGGGCTCCCTAGGAAGATCCGGGTCCTACGGTCCTAGGGAGGCCTCTTCCAGGAAGGCCAGGGGGTCTCAGGTTCTGGAGAGGCAGGAGGGAAGCCTGAGCTCTAGCCTGGAGCTGAGTAGGGCCAGGGCAGCCCTGGAGGCAGATCTCTGCCAGAGTCTGAGGGCCTGTGGGGGTCGGAAAAGCCCTCTTGTACTCAGAGGGAGCTGAGCTCATAGGCACACCACAGTTGCTTGTAGCAGCCTACAAATGACAACACACCAGGGAGGAGCTTCCTCAAGGTCACTGCTGAGACGCAGCAGGGTCATCTCCTCACCCACATAGCCCTCATTCCTTCTTTCCTTCTGCCAGCAAGTTGAGCTGAACATTCTCTCTGCTGCATGGAGCTGAAGCTACAGGGAAGAGGCCAGTCTCTGCCCCATGGGCTGTAGTCCTCCCCTCGGACTATGGTCAGCAGAGGCTGAAGCCCAAACTCAGGACTGCGAACACCTGTGTTCTAGTCCCAACTCAGGACTGACTGGACCTGCAGCCGTGGTCCATAATTGTCCCCTCTGATCCCCAGTTCTTTCTTCTGTAAAATGGGGATAGTTCAGCTCCAATCTCACAGGGTAATGGGTGTGCAAGGGGTAAGCAGGCTGTGGTGTGAGCCCAGGAGCGGGGTCGAACAGAAAGGAAAGACTGGCTCTGAGGCATGTGGGGCCTGATTGAGGGCCAAGGCTGAGCCAGGCAGGGAGCTCCTGGGGCAAGAGGCTGGAGCTGGAGTCCAAGAGGATGAGATCAGGAAAGACACCATGGGGTGGGCAGAGCCAGGCCCTCCATTCCAGCTCCCAGGCCCACGCAAAGGGCTCCTTCAGCTCAAGTCGGATCCTCAGACAGTAACTAAGTCGGCTCTCCTGCCTCGGTTCTGAAGGCTTCGGGGGAGACACCATTTCTTCGTCTTGTCAGACTTCATTTCCAGCCTCTGTTCCTCCTACCACTTCAACCTTTTGCCTCCTTTGTCACATTGCCTTCTGTCTCGCCTATCTCCTGTCTCGCTCTCATAAGGGCCCTTGTGATGACATTGCTCCACTGGATAATCTTCTCATCCTGAGATCCTTAACATAACTTCAAAGGCCCTCCTGCCTCATGGAGGCTGTTTCTTCTGCCTGCAAGCTCTTGCTGCAGGTATTCACATGGCTCCTTTCTCAAGTCCTCCCGCAGGACCCTGGCCTGCACCCCAGTGCTCCTCATTGCTCTGACACTGCCTTATTTTCCTCTGACCCACTCATCGCTAACTGGATATTAGAGATGGATGCATTTGTTTGTTTTCTGTTTTACCCAGCTATATTGTAAACAACCCAAGTACTGGGATTTTGTCTGTCTTGTTCATTGCTGTATAATCAGCACCTAAAGCAGTATCTAGTACACAAGGCAACTGAAACTCAGAGAGGTGAAGCCACTTGCTAAAGCCCACAGCTAAGTGGCAAACACTAGACATTTAAATTCAGGTATCTCTTAATGATTTGATAAATGGTGCCTGTCATTCTCTTAAAAATTACTTCCATGGGTTCCAGGCCTTCAAGCCCTGCCTTCTGCCTTTGCCGGGGGATGGTGGGGATATGTGTGTGGGTTGGTGGGGTAGCTATGGGCTGCTGTGTAGCTCCCATAAGAAATAACAAGAGAACAGAAATGGCTCCTCTCCGCCTGGGTCACTAAGTTTTACACCAGACAAGGACATTGTAGGCAGGACCCTGCCTGTTCCCCTCGGCACTGTGCATTCAGTGCCAGAGGAATGTCTGGAGCACAGCTGTTGCTCATGAAACTTGGTCGATGAATGAATGACTCTCACTTGACAGCAAGGAAAATTCTCTCTCTCTCTCTCTCCCTCTCTCTCTCTCCATACATCTATCATCTGTCTGTTTATCCATCTATCCACCCACCTATTTATCTGTCTGCCATTCTGTCTGTATTTTGAGATCAGACAAGATCAGGCACATTCAGAGTGGTGCGGTTGTAGACTGTTTGTCTGTATTTTATAGCAGCTCCTAAACCCACAGTATTTGCCCAGTCAAGGGACGTTTAGCTGGAAGCAGAGAGTATTCTGGATGGGCTCCCGTCTTCTCCCACTGTCCCATAGCGTCACTGCACTGAGAGAGCAGGCTTGAAACTGAGTGGTCCCAAGGTCCTGGCCATGCTCCCTGCTTTCCTACTCATCCCTCCCACCTGGTCTCCCTGGGCCGAGAGTCAGGCCCCACCCAGCAATGCCTGAGGAGGAGGTCCCCTTCCCTGAAGCCCAATCTGTCAGTGGCTACCATGACAGGGTGGGAAAGTTGCACTTTAGCCTCCCTGCTGCTGGCCAGATCCAAGCCCTGAGGAATGGCCAGGGGTATAGATAAACGCAGTCTCCTAGATCCTGCCAAGCATATATGTTTTCAACTTCCTCTCTCTTCCCCAGGATTAAAAACAAAAAACAAGAAACAGACACATTTTATTCTGCTCTATAGTTTCTTTCATATCAAGCTATCAGAGAGAGGAGGGGGAAGAAAAAGTAAGAGGCAGGTGTGAACAAGGGTTAGTTAACTCCCCAGGCACCCAGCAGGGCTGCTGGGCACAGCTCAGCTGCAAAAGATGCCAGAAGGGCCTTGAGGGCTGCCATGGCTGGAGGTGGCAGAGGCTGTGTTGAAGAAAAGAGCTTGAGCCTGGGCCAGGCATGTAGAAGGGCACTGGAGGAGGAGGAGGCTGGCACCCAGTCCCACACAAACAGCCACCTGGCCGTGAGGTTCTTGGGAGTCCAACCCTCGGTTAGCAACACTGATTCCATCTTTTAAAACCTTTACCTTAGAAATGTGATCCTCCTTCCTGGGCACAGACATGACCCGAGCACACAGCCACTGAGGGCTGAGCGCCCTCAAGACCCTGACTTGCCTGCGCCTTGTCCCCATTAATGCTGAGACATGAAACAGTCTTCTGGGAGCAGGTTCCCGTTCCACAGAGGAAGAAACGGGGTGCAGAGTGTAAAGTCACTCTTCTCTTTTCTACTTTTGCTCCCCTGTAAAAGGACCAAGAGCCACCACCTGTTCTCAGGAGGTGATATGGGGCACGGCCTCACCTGTTGCTCACCCATTGTCACTGGCTGCTTCTATGTCTGCAGTGAGCACAGAGATTATGTGACACCCCAACCACAGCCGTTTATGTCTGGATCTACAGAAAGACTGACAACTGATGGCTGTCACCCATCTTCTGCCTTGGCCTCTCAGAGGGATCTTTTAAAAAGCTGATGCAGGTCATGCTACAACCTGTCAAAAACTTCTGAATGAAATCTACATTCCTTCCCATGGAGCAGTAGGCCAGCCAGGAAGCAGGAACTCACTCCCAGCCCATTGGGTACACTCCAGCACTAGACATTTTCCATTTATCCAACATGCTGGCCTCTTTGTAATCTCAGGGCCTTTGCACATGCCATTCCCCTAGCTTCAAATACAGCTCCCTCCACGAGGCCTTCCTGTCATGCTCCATCCCCACACCTAGCCTCTTTCCTTCCTATCAGAACTGTTCACTGTTTATCTCTCCTCTGCCCTCGCTACAAACTCCCAGAGGAGGCACCTCCCAGGTAACCCTGTCCTTCCTCCTCAGAAATGGCAAACCAGAGAAAAGGGGAGACCCATCATGGCCATCTGGAAGCAAGCTCCCACCCCAGGAAGGACTCTGCTGTTTCCCACCCAGGCCTGAAAATCCCCCCAAGATTCTGTCCCCCAAGAGGCTTTGGGGCACCACTGGGTTTCCCTAGAGAGGGTGATGCCACAGGACTGGGGTGGGTGCTGAGTAGGGTCCAGGTCCAGTGGGATCCGTGGAGATACAAGTCCAAGTCCGAACCTTCAGAGCGTATGACTGTGGCCTCATTTGGAAAAAAGAGTCTTTGCAGGTCTCATTAAATTAGGGCTCTCATCTCGGATTATAGGGTGGCTCTTAAACACAGTGCCAAGTGTCCTTTTATTTTTTAAACTTTTTTAGTATATATTTGTGATACACAATGAACATATTCCTTATGATACATAATCGTATCCTATCTTGATCTGTCTCCTCCATTCTCAGATCCCCTTCCCATCTCCACAAATCTTCCTGTTTCCTATCATCTCTCTTTTATTCTGGTCTTTAAGTTATCTCTATCTTGGGTTTCTTATATAAGAGAAACCATGTCCTTTTCGAAGACAGAAGGGAAGACACCCGCTGAGCACAAGGCCACGGGAAGACAGAGGTGGAGATGAGGGTGACACACACCCCTGCAGCCCAGAGCCACATGAAGCTGGGAAAGGCAAGGAAGAATGGTCCCCGGAGCATACAGAGGGAGCAGGACCCTACTGACACCTTGACCAGACCTCTGGCCTCCAGGATGGTGAGGAAGACATTTCTGTCATCGTCAGCCATCCAGGTTGCAGTTAACTTGCTATGACAGCCAGAAAATTCTGTAACCCAGCAGGGAAGAACAAACTTAGCTTCTGCAGCAGCCCACAAAGAAGCTGCCTCTGAGAGTCACAAGCGTCCTGCAGGATGGGACCCTGGCCCAAGTACTGGCCCCCACTGCTCTGATTCCCAGCACCGCCACCCGCCCCGCCCCCGGCGACACACACCTCTTGAGTACCTGCAAACAGACCCAGGTTTTTCCTCCTGAAATGTGTTTACAGAGAGAACCTGAACCACTTGCCATTCATTTGCTATACCCTGTATTAATTTATTCAGTCAACAAACCACTTCTGAAGCTCATGCAATGTGTTTACCTAGGGCACAAAGCAGAGCAAAATCCTTGTTTTCGCGGGGTGGTATTCTGTACAGAAGAGGCAGGAGAGAATAGCCCACATAAACATGTTGCTGTTAAAATTTACAATGTTCCTTGGAATGTCCCCTAAATCGCCTGTGATTCCATGGAGGCAATGCTACCTGGGAGGGAGCATGGGGTGTGGGGGTGACATGATGGGGCTAGGAATAAGTCATGGTGTGCCCCGGGAGCTCATCGTCCCTTCACCAAAGCTCAGGAGTCACCCGTGGCCAGGAGCCTGGCTCTGCGAAGAGACAGCAGGACTGGGCTGGCCTGTGGGTCAGATAGCAGCAGCGGTTCCCATATGCCCAGCCCTGTGGGGCAGGGCAGCCAGAAGAGGAGGCAGGAGTAACATTCCAGGAGAGAAGGCACAGCCAGCCAGAGCTCGGAACAGGGACCAGGTCCAGGGGCCAGGCCAACCCCAGCCTTCCTCAGCCACAGAAAGCAAGGTCATGTAAGCAAGCAGACACCCAGGCTGGAGCCTCGCCCAGGGAGGTCAGGAGGCAGGCTAAAGGATCTTGTGTTACAATCAACACCCACCGTTCCCTGCAGACCCACCATTCACCAGGCCTGGAGGACCTGTTTTATATAGCTCACAATTAAACCCTCCAGGTGAACATTACTATTCCCATTTGGCAGATGACAAGACAGAGATTCATGAAAGCTCTAAGATCACACAATTCAAATCTGAGGCTCAAGTTTGAATTCAGTCTGATTCCAACCATCTCAGTCTACTGCCTTTGGCTCTGTTTCTGAAATAGTAAAGAGTTTATGGTTTCAGGGAACAAATATCGAATTCAAACTGGCTTCATCCCACCCCCAAAAAGGATGTGTTGTAACATTTAGGGCTTTCAGGCATAGCCGGATCCAGAGTTCTCACAGTTCTGGCTCATTCTTTGGCCCTGTTTGCCTCAGTGTCAGCTTCAATTTATGGCACCAAAGATACCAAAGACAGCAGACAAGTCTCCAGCCTACACTCTAGAAGCTTCACCCTCCCTGGCATTGGGAGCCTCTGTTCCAATAGCTCCAGTGCAAGTCCTGGGAATCATTTTTACTGACCCAGCTTGGGTTACATGACCAGCCCAGAGACAGTCTTTTGGTCAATGCGACGCAGTATTGCTGCTGTCCAGGACTGGATTAGGTGTCCACCCTTGCAGTTGGCAGATGAGGACAGCAACCTCTCATGTCCAAATCCCAGGAGGCTGAGAATGAGGAGAGATGACTCGCCAGAGGGAAACTGGAAATTATGTGTGAGCAGAAGAGCTGCTCTGCATGTTGGACCAATGGACCTGCTCCAGGCCTCTGCTTCTCCTTTCATCTCAGGGAAGGTGAGAAATGTCCATCCTGCTCCTCCTCATGCAGCCTTTGCCCACTGTGGTGAGACCAGGTGGCCTGGGAGGCTGCCTCTCCTGGCAGTTTGGATGGTAGAGGAAGTTCACCGTGCACTGGCCACCCATTGGCCCTGAGCTTAGCCACTGCTTTTCCTCTGGCTAACCTACTGGGGTACAAGTGTACCTCAGGCCAGCAGGAGCCTGATTGCTCCATTTGCCATGGACTTTGGGCTTCTGCTGGCCGCCATAAGACATCCTTTGCTGAACCCCTGATTCCAGAATGAAGTAGCTCAGGGAATCTATTTTTCTTTCTTTCTTTCTTTCTTTTTTTTTCTGGTACCGGGGATTGAACTCAGAGCCTTGCGCTTGCAAGGCAGGCACGGTGTCACTGAGCTAAATTCCCGGCCCTCAGGGAGCCTTCTTGCCATAAATTTGTCTTGCCCTTGGGTCTGTGGGTCATCAGGGCAGTTCTGCTATCGGCTTTGAGTTCAGGGAGCCTTCTTGCCATAAACTCAAAGCCAATAGCAGAGCTGCCCAGATGACCCACAGACCCAAGGGCAAGAAAAACTCAAGAAGGTTGTTGTAAGCTCTTGAAATGTCGAGGGGGCCATTTGTCACAATGCAGTGGCTGACTGACATACTTGTGAAATGGAAATGGCGGGGTTCTTATGCTGGGGGAGACCTCTACTCTTTGCAGCAGTCTCTGAGGGAGTTAGTGCTCTGAGCAGTGGACAGTCTTCCCAAGATGCTCTGGGGGCTTGGGACAGCACAGCTGCTGTACTTTAACATGGCAGCCATGTTGCAACTCCCACCAGAGGAAGTCTCTAGGAGTTTCAGCACCTTTTCTGGAGCCCTGAAGTACGCTCCAGAGTATCTCAGAATCTGTGAGCTTTGTGACCTTAGGCAAGTCACCTGCCCTCTCTCAGCCTTAGTTTCTTCTACTGCAAAAGCCAATAATATCAATCTTCAGCTATTCAGGGAACTGAAGGGGAGAATGCTCAAGAGTTTATATCACCTAGTGCTCAATAAACAGATCAACAAATGTTAGATTTACTTTTTAAATTACCGGAGGAGTAAAGTGTTTGAGTGTTTAATCTGCTCCTCCGAGCCTTAGGAACAACAGGCGTGTCCACACGGCACACAAAGAAGCCCTCTGCTGCCGATACTGGGAGAAGGCGGGTTGGGTTCCCTCAGGGAGGCAGGTTTTGATTTGTTTTGTTTGGGTTAAGTCGGGTTGGGATTTTTTCCCCTTTAGTTGTTGGGTTTTGTTTTACTTACTTAAAATCACACAGCCGATTAATTTATTTTGATTGTTCATCACACAAGTAAAAATAAAACAAAGAAGTATGAACAGTGACGGCATTTGCTACAACTTTAACTCATGAGAAGCAGCGAGGCTGGAAGAAACCTCACAGTTCCAGTAAGCAGGAAAACACTGATTGCTTCCTTTCCTTTAGAAATTTATTGTGCAGTATGACTGCAATGCCAGCCACCCTGGAGCAGATTTCAGACTGCCTCTCCAGCCCTGCTGGCTCCAGCTGTGCAGGGAGGAAGGAAAGATCACTGCTAAATGGTCAGACGGAGCAGCAGCATGGAGGATACCACCAGGTGCCCTGCCAAGGGCTGGGCAGGCAGTGGTATCTTGGCTGCCTCTCCCCCTACCCAGCTAGGCTGCTGCAGCTTCATCTCAGCAGTGGAAGCCAAGGCACAGAGACACTATGTGATGCTCCCATATCCCTCCAGCTAGCTGCAGGTAGATCCAGGACTACTGTCAGCCGCTGGGACACAGGGCCAGCCCCAGCCACCTCCACCTCTGGTGGAACCCAGGAAGCAGCTCAGCTCGGGGCTTGTCTTCTCTCTCTATACCCCTGTCCCTGCCTGAGACTGACTCACTGCTTCACTCCTCTCCTAACTACTGCTTCTGGGGCCCTGGTTGGCCACACCTAGGAAGGGTGGGAACCTCCTGTCCCCACCAGCCACTTCTCAGCCCAGCCCTGGAGAATGCACAGCCTTCTCCACCACAGCCCTGCATAAGAAGCTGCAGACCCATACCCCATGCCTAGCCAGGCCTCAGTTTCTCCATCTATATTACAGTAGCAAGAACTCAGCTCAGTGCCTCCCAAACATTTTGAGGCAGAAAATCACTAGTTGTAATGCATCCAGGGCTCTTGGGTCAAATGTCAGGAAGCAGCTCTGTGGGAAGAGGTCTGGGACTCAGTCTCCTGGGAATAGTGGCTACACCACTAGCCCAGCTCATCCCTGAGGCCACCCTGGCTCTCAAGTCCTAGGATTGTAGGATCTCTAGGATTGTAGAACCTTGACATTGACCCCCCCCACAAGGTATTTCTTCTCAAATGTGCTAATGAAGTCAGTTGAACAACAGACACAGACTCAACTCAAACCAAGTTAAGCATGGAATGAATGGTATGAGCAGGACCCCTAAATTGTCCTGGCTGGGCTCAGACTTTCAATTGTTCTGCCTCTGCTTCGTAGAGTGCTGGGATGACAGACATGTGCCACCAGGCCTAGCTGCTCAAAGTTTTCCTGAATGACTTTCCACAGCCTGAGGTCAAAAGGTTAACCTAGTCATTAGGGGAGATGCTCACCAAATGGAAGTGGTGTCCTTATAAAAAGGGGACATTTAGACAATGACAAGTATAGAAGGAAGATGGTGTGGAGACCCAGAGAAAAGAAGTTCATCAGCCAAGAGAGAGCCTGGAAGTGCTGCTCCCCTCCCACCCACATAAGAGCCCAACACTGCTGACTTCCAGCCTCCAGAACTGAGAGACAATCCACTTCTGCAGGTGAAGCCACTCAGCCTGCAGTATTGTGCCATGATCACCAGCCCTGGTGAGCAAACACAGCAGCGAAAGGTGTGCACAGTCAAAAAGCTTTGTCAACCCTGCATGTCCCAGGGACACTCTCCAGAGGCAGCTCTCTGCCCAAGAGGGCCCAGGTGACAACTCCCACAGCCCTCTGAGTTTCCCAAGCACACTCTGCCCACTGGGACTTGGCTCTGCGGTAAGCTGAGGTCAAAGAGATCAAATGGGAATTCAATTATGGCTTGGAGTTGAGACCGCAAGGTCACGGATTAAATGAGGGCAGGGAATAGAGCCAGGACCTTGCTGTGGCATTGGTGGCCTGGCCTCCACACACAGCAGGACTAGGCCAGCCTGCTTGTCACGTAGAGGAGAAAACAAAGTGAAAAACAGGTAAGCGGGATCCATTTATACATGGTCGTCCACTAAAACCCCAGCATACGGTAATCCACACCCTGTCAAGCACATTGGAACTGCTGGATAGGTATCTGTGAATTATTAAAATTGAATCTATTTCTCCCCCTCCATTTTGCTGAGAAATCTCATGTTACACAGAAAGGTTAATTACAAAATGACTTCCAAGAAGCCTTTGTTGGAAGCTTCAGTTTCCTCATCTCCAAGATGATTCCTTGAACTCCATATTTGGGGATACAGACTTAGGCAGGCTTAGCAAATCATTTCCTCATTCTAGCAGACCCCAGATGTAGCAAGCCTCTCAGACCAGCCAATGGGACCGGGATTAACCAGAAACCACTTCAAACCATCCCAAACTGTCTAAAATGTGGTTTGGTTGCTTTCTTTTCTTTTTAAACTAAAGATCATTGTCTTTTCAACATGTCCTGGTTGCAGAGGTAAAAGGGCCTCAAGTCCTGGGACTGCAGTGAGGGATGGATGTACAAATTCAGCATGCACCAATTCGGTCTGTCTGCTCCTCGCTTGGGAAAGGTAGTGGTCTCTTAGTTGGGGAGTAATGTGCATCACATGGCATTCATTCCTCAGCCTCAAGAGAGCCTGAGGGGCTGCATATTTTGAGTGATGACTGGAATGGGTATGGAGCCAGCCCCCAGCGCTAAGGCCAAGCCCCTTCCCCACAGTAGTTCCTCGCCCTTGCCAGAGTTCAGCTGTCCCCAGAGATGCCTGCAGACTTCCAGAAGGTAATACTGGGTTGGGCTACCTGGTCACCTCCTGTTTCCGCTGTCCTCTTCGACCCCACATGGTCTCAGCCAGCTGTTGTGGGGTGCCCAGTCCCCAAGTGTCCTGGGTCCGTGACCCAGACTGGGCCATTGCAGGATTCTGTGTCCCTCTGTTTGGTTCAGGAGTTAGGCACATGACCCAATTTCCCTGGGATTTACAGCTCATGGGTAAGGATAATTTTCATTCTTTTTAAAAATTTCTGTGCTATAGGGACATAGTAGCAAGCTTCTGAGCACTAACTTACTTTCTTGCCTGATGGAGTGTTCCTGCCTACAGCTAGGTATGAAATGCACAGCAATAATGATAATAGCAAAGACCTATCTTGTACTGACCATGGATATGACACACATGACCTCACTGGATCCCACAACCTTCCTTTTTCATCAGCATCCTACTGCCATCCCTATTTCATATAGATGAAGAAACTGAGACAAAGAAAGGTTAAGTAACTACCCAGTATCATATAACAGGTAAGATTCAAATTCAGGCAGTCTGGCTCTGAGTCTTCTCACCACTACCATTAAGTGAACAAAAGAAATGAGAAGGGGTGACATTACTTAAGCCCCTGGATCCAGCCATGCCTGAAGCTAGCCCCAGATTTCACAGTAACACAAGCCAATCTATTCCTTTTGTTTGCTTAAACTGCTTTGTTTTGCCGTCTCTTGCAGCCAGAGGTGTCCTGCTTAATACAACCCTCCAATACAATTTTCTTGTCTGTAGCAAAAAGTTTCTTGGTGCTTCCTATATTCCATTTAACAGAGCTCTGTCTACAAACATTACATCCCTTCCTGTGGTTCTATTATTAATCTCACTCTACAGACTATGACACTAAGGTCCCAAAAGATTGACCCACTTTTCCAAGGCTTATATAGCTGAGTGGCCAGAGTCCACTCAGATCTTCCTGACCTGATACCCATGACCTCGTCCAAGTTAATAGTGTCGTTGTGCTGGTTTGTAATACACAGCCCAACTACTTCACAAATTAACATAAAGAATGGCACTAGAAACATGGAAGCCAGGACGGTTAAAATGAGCCTTTAAAAAACAACAACAACAACAAAAACAAACTTACTTTTGTGTAATTTACATATCATGCAATTCAACCATATAAAGTGGCTCCAAAACAATGGGTTTTGGCATACTCAGACTAATAAAACCATTACCAAAATCAATTTAAGAATATTTTCATCACCTTCCAAAAATCTCTGTGCCCATTAATAGTCACTCTCCATTTCTCTCCAGCCCCCTCCCAGCCCTAAACTACCACTAGTATACTTCTGTATCAACAGATTTGCCAGTTCCTTACATTTCATAGTAATCAAATCATATGATATATGAGCTTTGTGTCTGTCTTCTTTCACTTAGAATAATTCAAGGTTCATCCATGTTGCAACATGTATCAGTATTTTCTTTTTTTATTGCTATGCTGGAAGTTGTATAATACATTACATTTAATTTATCCATTCACAAGTTGAGAGACATTGGAGGTTTCATTTTTAGGCAATTATGAATACTGCTGCTATGAATATTTGTGTGCAAGTTTTTGTTTTCATTTCCAGGAACTGCTGAGTTACATGGTAATCCTATGGTTAACCTTTTGAGGAACTTCCAATTTTCCAACTTTCTGAAACTGGCTGCACCATTTTAAAAGGGATGATCAAAATATAGAGTGAATGTTTAAAAGTTTTTGAAAAATTATTACAGTGAAAGACATGTTTTCAATAATTCCTCTCAAAATATTCAAAAGATTCCCCCTCACTTCAAATATACTTATCATATAATTCCTGAATGAGCCTTTTACTGTAATCAGTATTTAAAATTTAAACATTTACCATAAGTTTCAGTCACTCCTTCTATCAGTCCCACTAGCAATGTATGATAGATAGTTCCAATTTCTCTTCACCATCACTTGTTATTATGTCTTTTTTATTATCCCATCCTAATGGGTATGAGATAGGTCTCATTATGGTTTGGATTTGCATTCCCCTGATGGCTAATGATGTTGAGTATCTTTGCATGGGTTTATTGGCCACTTGTGTATGTTTTTGGAGAAATATCTATTCAGATCGTTTGTCCAGTTTTGTTTTGTTTTGTTTTTGGTACCAGGGATCAAACTCCGGACCTTGCACTTGCAAAGCAGGCAGTGGAATCACTGATCTAAATCCCCGGCCCCTCTTTGTCCAATTTTTAACTGAATTGCCTTTTTATTATTAAATTGTAAAAGTTCTTTATATCCCCTGTACAGAAGTCCCTTATCAGATTTGCAAATATTTTCTCCCATTCTGTGGGTTTTCTTTTCACTTTGCTAGTGGTGTTCCTTAAAACCCAAAAGTGTCAAGTTTTTATGGAGTCTAATTTATTGATATTTCTTTGGTTGCTGTATTAGTTAGCTTTCCATTGTTAGGACCAAATATCTTAAATAACTTCAAGGAAGAAAAGTTTACTTTGGATCATGGTTTTGAAGATTTTAGTCCATGGTCCAAGGCAAAAACATGGTAGAAGGGTGTGACAGAGGAAAGCTGCTCACCTTATGAGAGGCAGGAAGCAGAGAGAGAGAGAGAGAGAGAGAGAGAGAGGGAGGGAGAGAAAGATTATCCTTCTAGCCCCCTACTTTCTTCAACCTATAGACCACACCTCTCAGCAGGCCATTCAGCTATGAGCTCATCAATGAATGAATGCACAGATGATGTCAGCACCCTCACCATCTAATCATCTTTTAAAAGCCCCATCTCTGAACACATGAGCTTTTGGTAGGGGGAGGGCTGTGATCCAAACCGTAACAGGCACTTTTGTTTTTGGAGTCTTCAAGAAAACATGGCCAATCCAAGGTCCCTATGTTTTCTTCTAAGAGTTTTGTATTTTTGCTTTACCTTTGGGTCTCTGATGCACATCTGCTCTCCTCTGACCTACAGACTCCAGGAGGATGTCCCTGCTGGCTGAAACCCCAGCCTCCCTGCTCTCTGGCTCCCACTGGGGTGTGGTTGATGGGAGGCACTGGCAAGAGGAAAGGGGAGGAAAAGAAGCCAAGCGTATCCCATGTTATTCCTGCTGGCTTTGATGCCACTGTGTTTAACAGCAGCTTCGCCAGGCCTCCCTGACCTGACCATGGATCCTACGGGGCAGCCCCTCCTATGCCCCAGTAACACCACTTCCTTCCCTTGCCCTTCAGGCCTGACCAGGCCACACCTTCTACTGCTGCTAGGCCAGGGTGCCTCTCTCAATCACCCCTCATTTCCAGTCCCTTGGGTTAAATCTCTGTGTGAACTGCTACCTTCCTTCAAAGCCCTGCTCATGGCTTTGTGTGGTTAAACTAGGGAGAAGTAAGCAAATAGAAATCATTATTAACTCCAGGAAATGAGAAGTTGTGCAGGAGAAGAAAAGTAATCAGAGTTTCACCATAAAACTCCACTGTGATGAACACATATAGTCAAAGTAATATAAATAGTGACTTTCTATCTAACCAAATATGGTATTTAGTATAGAGAGTTGGGCAGGGAAAGAGGGAGAAGTCTGCTTGCGTGGGATGAGGATAAGTAAAGGGAGAGAGCTAAATATCCTCTTCCACAATAGAAGATGAGAGAAAACATTGAAGATGAAATACAGAGGGAGGAGCATCTACTGCACAGGATGCTTAAGAGATGTGGAAAGAAGTACCAAGAAGGGTGGGCATGGTAGAGCATGCCTGTAATCCAATACTCTAGGAGGCTGATAAGGAGGATCACAAGTTTGAGCTCAGTTTGGGCAACTTAGCAACTTGGAGAGATCCTATCTTTTAAAAAGGGGGTGAAGGTGGGGCTCTGGGGTTGTAGCTCAGTGCAAAGGCCCTGGGTTCAATCTCTAGTACCACAAAAAAGAAAAAGAAAAGTACCAAAGAAACTGGGATATAAAGTATCAAAGATTTCCTCTGAAGAAAAGGAGAAGGAAGTGAGGTGGGGAGTTGGGGCTATTTTTTGTTATTGTATTGATGTTCTACAGTTACCATAACAAAACTCCACAAAATGGGGGGCTTAAACAACACACATTCATTTTGCCACAGTTCGAGAGGTTGGTCATCTGAGATCAGGGTGCACAGGGCTGGCTCTTACCAGGCCCCTTCTTGGCTGGAACACGTCTGCTCCTTGCTATGTCCTCACATGGCTGTTCCTTTCTCATCATCTAGGGACACCAGTGTCACTGGGGTAGGGCTCCACTCTTGTGACCTTACTTAACCTCAGCTGCCTCTTTCAAGGCTCTGTCTCTAGGTACAGTCACATTGGAGGTTATGGACTGAACTGAACACATTAATTTGGTGGCAGGAGGTGAGCTAAGGTGCAGAGGGGCACATTTCAGTGCATACCACTTAGCTTGCCTGGTTGATCTAGAAAATTCTTTTGACTATGAGCACGTTGAGTATGGTGGCCCCAGGGAGTCGCCTACTACAAAGGCCAGTCCTAGGGGCCACCAGAGTCTGATGCCACATTTGGCTGATGGCAGATTCATTAAACATGCACTTCTTTTGATCCTCTAGGAGACTTACTGTCAAGGGCTACAAAGATGGGATAGAGTCAAAAAAAGGTCCTCTGGAGCAGAAAAGTGAAATGTGTACCTGACATATCACGTCAGACAGGCTGCTGAGACTTGGCCTTCAGATGACACCATCTTGTACTTCCCCTCCTCTTTGGTTCCTCCAGGTGCCTGGCATGTCAGGCATGGTCTGGAGTGTTCAGTGGGAGGTCAGGTCAGACCTCCCTGTCCAGGTAGAGACTAAGGGTGGGCAGAAACGGAGGTCACTCTTCTGACCTGTGACCTGTGAAGAGGAAAGCTGCCACACTGAGGCACACGACCTCAGAGAAGAAGGCAGTGAGCCTTTCAAGGCAACCTCGAAAGGTTGACACCAGCTCGGCTCTTCCTTAGGGCTACTGCCTCTTGGGATATAGATTCCCAAGGGAATTTCACCAGCAATCTTCATAGCTGGGAGGAGTCAGGGAGGGGGAGAAGGTACAGGGTCAGAGAGCTGTACTGGAACTGTGTCCTTTGAACACTGCTCGGCAGTAGAGTCATTGCTGGTCTCCCTGGTTGGAGGAGGCTTTATGAGGTTATCAACTAACTTTCCCATGGCTGTTTCTCACACCTCTAAAGACCTCAGTGTACCATGTGAGGCAGAGGGCAACTATCTGCTGATCGCCAGAGACTAGCAAATGCACCATCTAGGACTGTGTATTAGTCATCTTTATGTTTCTGGGACTTAGTACCTGACATATGCAACTTCAAGAGAGGTTTAATTTGACTTATGGTTTCAGGGGTTTCAGTCCATGACTGGCTGGCTCCAAAGCAGGAACATCATAGTGGAAGGGTGTGGTAGAGAGAAGCTGCTCACCTCATGGAAGCTAGGAAGTAAAGAGCCACAAAAAGGAAGGAAGGGGCTGGAGACAGGATATCTCCTTCAAAGGCACACCCTCAGTGACTACTTCATCCAAGCAGGGCTCATCTCCTAGTGGCTCATTTAGCTATAAATTCATCAATGGATTATCCACTGATGAAGTTAGCACCCCACAATCTAATTACCTTTAAAAAGCTTCATCCCTGAACACATGAGCCCTATTACCTAAATCATAATAGCCTGGGAACTCATTGTTGGAACTCAAAAAACAGGCCCCTAAGGTATGGTACTTTAGCCTGCTGAGAGCTTTAAACTAGAGAAGAACTAGGGTCTCCAACCCTCTCCTGCCCTCCTGTCCACAACACAGCGTGCCTTATTGGTTGGTCTAGGATGCTGTCTCTCCCAAAGCTCAGGGAAAGCTTTCTCTACAGCTCCCCTACCTGCCTAAAGTCAGAGACCCAGGACAGAATTCAGTGGTCCAGGGTCACCTAAGAATCTCACCAACTGGGGAGAGAAATTGAGGTCCACACTCAGACTTACTCATTGGCTACATCTATCCTGGTGGCTGCTTTAGACCATTTCTCTTATCTGAGAGACTGAATCTGCATAGTGAGGACACCTTTACTCTCCATTCTTATTCATTTAATTCCCTAAATTATCTCCAGCACCTTAGAAGCCTAAGCCCCTCCTCCTTACATAGCTCAGGGCACTCTATAAACTTCAGTCATCGGACCCTTTCTTGATTCTCAGATTTTGTGACACTCCCATGCATATGCATGCAATTAAAATGTCTTTTCTCCTTTTAATCTATCCATTGTCAGTTTATTTCATAAGCTCAATTATCATGGGTAGAGAGGAAGTTGTTCTCTCCCTCACAGCCTGCCTTGGCAACTAGAGATTCACCCGTCCCCCTTTCCTCCCGAAACTAGGAAAGCAGCAGCTTTCTCATACTTTCCAACCAAAGCAGCCGTGGAGACAGAAGAGTATATTGAAAATGGGAACCGTCTACTGTCTAGTTTTGTTCCCGGAATATGTGTTGAGTTTGCATTTCACTGCACTCTGTCATCTCTGTCATTCTATGTGCGTGCGTGCATGCGTGTGTGCGTGTGTGTGTGTGTGTGTGTGTGTACTAGGGCCTGAACCCAGGGCCTTTGCACTGTGCTACATCCCCATGCCTTTTTAAGTTTTTAAGACAGAGTCTTGCTAAGTTGCAGGCTGGACTTTTTTCAGTCCTCCTGCCTGAGCCTCCCAGAGTACTAGGATTACAGGCTTGTATCTGGCTGGGCTCCTGCTGTGCACCAGCTGCATGTCACCTACCCAGGGAGGCAGGAAAGGCCCTGGAGGGAATCCTTGGGTCAGGCAGAGTGCAGAGTGGCATGCTCAGGCTCACACACCTCCTTCCAGCAGCAGAGTCTATTAAGCACAGTCTTCAGATATGTAGGTCATAAGGTGGCTGGCAGTTTTCACAGGCACTGAAGTGGATGGCCATGGCAAGAGGCTGCCGGTGCTTCACCTGCTGTTAGGAAGAAAGGCTTCTAGCATCCAGGGAGTCAAGGATGACTCACTTAAGCAGGAGTGTGACTAAGATGAGAGCACATTCGAGAGCATCTCTGACAGCCACAGCACACTGTTAGATCTCTCCTGGAACGTGACAGAACGTATGGCTCCTCACCCCAGAGCAGAGCCAAGTCACACTGCTGGCACACAAACGCCCAGGGAGCACTGCCCTGTCTGCAGTTAGGATGCCAGGACCTTCCCTCTTCTGCAGTCGGGCTGGTGTTGGATGGCTCAGGATGGTACTGTCAGTAACTGGGGGGCACTTGAAGATAAAATGACCTGTGGCTCCCAGTGTGGCCCTATAGTGGGAAATGGCAGATCACAGGACACCAAAGTTACCCAGGGCAAGGCAGGGAGCTAACGTTTTCTGAGCATCTACCAGGACCAAGAATTTTTCTGCTCACAAAGCCTTATAGGTATCTTTTCATTCCACCAAGAAAGATACTGACTTTCAGAGAAGTCCAGTGATTTGCTCAAGACACAAAGAAGCAATTTGTACTTAAACTGTCTCAACTACAAGTCCCTTGCTGCATTCACTAAAGTCTTCCCAAAGTTATAGTTAGTTGGAGGTTTTTTAAAATACTATTTTATTGGTACATTTTAGGTATACAATATAATGACATTCATCATTGGAAATTTGCACATTTACGTAATCTCTCTTGGTTCTTACTTTTCCCCTTCCCCTGCCCTCCCTTGAACCCCTCCATCCTTGCCTATTTACAAAGACTTTGTTTCCATTTTTTCATTTTCTCATGTTAATTCCATTCCCTTCTTTCTTTTCCCCTGCCCCTCCCACTTCCCCTTCCCCTTTGCCCCTTTTCTTCCTATTTGACATTATCTATTACACCTTTTAGTCCTTATTTACGCTTTCAGTTTCTCACACTAGAGAAACTATACGTGTGTCCTATTTATTTCACTTAGGAGTACTGCCTCAGTGTGAATCCATTTAGCTATAAATAGCTCTAATTTCTCAGTTTTTATGGCTGTACTCCATTTTATTTAAAAAACCACATTTTCTTTATCCGGTCTCCAGTTGAAGGGCAACTGGGCTGCTCCCAAGTTTTAGCTATTACCAATTGTGCTGCTATGAACATGGGTGCACATATATCACTGTGGTATGATTCTTTAAATTCTTTGGGGAAGATATCCAGCAGGGGAATAGCTGGGTCAAATGGAACTTCCAGTCCTAGTTCTTTGAGGTATCTCCATACTGATTTCCACAGTGGTTGTACCAGTCTACACTCCCACTAGCAGGGGAGCAGGGTTCCTCTTTCCCCACAGGCCCACCAGCATTTATTATTGGTTGATTTCTTGATAGCAGCCATTCTTTCTGGGGTAAGGTGGAATCACAGCGTTGTTTTCATTTGCATCTCATGAAAGACCAGTGATGTTGAACATTTTTTCATATGTTTATTCGCTATTTCTGCTTCTTTGTCTGAGAAATGTCTGTTCATTTCAGATGTCCATTTTTGGATTGGGTCTTTAAATTTGGGACATCTGATTTTTTTAAGTTCTTTATAGATTCAAGATAGTAGACCTTTGTCTGAGGATCAGTAGGTGAAGATTTTTTCCCACATTGTGGGGTGTCTCTTCACACTGTTGGTGGTTTCTCT
>NW_004624773.1:6892761-6925667 GCF_000247695.1 Heterocephalus glaber
GAATTTCCCTCATAAGACTGCTTTCATTGTGTCCCATAGATCCCGATATGTTGTATTGTCATTTAATTGTAGGAACTGATTTCTTCTTTAATTTCCTCTGTGACCCATTGGTTATTCAGAAGTGTATTGTTCAGTTTCCATGTGTTTATGAAATTCTTGTGGTTTCTTTTGCTATTGATCTCCAGTTTCATCGCACTATGGTCTGATAATATACAGGGGATAACTTCAGTTCCTTTGCACTTACTTAAACATGTTGTATGAACAAGTATGTGGTCTAATTTGGAGAATGACCTGAGTGCAGCTGAAAAGAATGTGTATTCTGATTTTGTGGGGTGGAACACTCTGTAAACATCTATTAAGAGGATAGCTACTCCTGCTTTTTTTTTGGTTCCTGTCGCATGGTGTATTGTTTTCCACCCTTTAACTTTCAGTATATGAGGCTTTTTTGAATTAAGTTTGTTTCTTATATGCAGCGTATTGTTAGATCTTGCTTCTTGACCCATTCTGCCAGTCTATTTCTTTTGATTGGTGAATTGAGACCATTAACATTGATGGTTAAAACTGATACATATTGACTTATCATTGTCATGACTTTTTGTTTTTGTTGGATTCTCCCCCTTTGCGTTTAATTTCTTGTCATGCCCAATGGATTCATTCTGCTGTGCTTCCTGGGGTTGTGATCCTTGATGTCTTTTCCTAGGATATTGTCTACAACTTTTTGGAGTGCTGGTTTGTTATTCATGAAGTTCCTAAGGTACTCTTTGTCATGAAAGTATCTTATTTCTCCTTCAATTTTGAAAGATAGTTTTGCAGGGTACATCAGTTTAGGTTCGAGGCTGTTTTCCTTTAGGGCTTGGAATACATCACTCCAAGCTCTTTTTGCTTGAGGGTTTGCGTTGAGAAGACCAGTGTGATTCTGATGGGCTTTCCTTTGTATGTGTTTTGCTTGTTTTCTCTAACAGCTTGTAGAACTTTGTTCCTCTGTTGGGTTTCTGGAAATTTTTTTTGCTTTGTACAGAATCTAAGTTTATTATTTTTCCTTCTTTAAAAAAAAGAAAGAAAGAAAAAAATCCCTCATTGTACAGAAGTCCATCCCCTTTCCCCTAAGGGTGTGGGGCTATGAAAGATAGCTGGGGAATCAACTACAAGGGGGTGGGACAAAGACTATCTTGCCACCCTTAACACTGCCCAGCCATGTAGGTGGAAGGGAAGGAGGATTGTGATAAGCCCCATTTCCACAATAAGCAGTTGCCTATCCCCTACTTTGGTGGAAAGAAGGGAGAAGGGCCTTGTCTCCCTGGAGGGTTTCCCTCTCAAGACTTCAAGCAGTGGTTAGCAGAGTCAGGCCTGGTCATGGAGGAGGGAAAGTGACCACGGTGGAAAGCCTAGGTGGAGGGGCAGCCCACTCATGTCTTGGCCTTCCAACCTCTGTGACTTAACGGTAGGGCCAGACAAGTGGGGAGGGGCACTGGTGCACAGGATTCATTGGTCCCCTTGGCTGGTGGTCCCAATAAGCCTGCAGGGGCCAGGCCAGTGGCGTAGGGTTCCATCCCCTTCCTCTTCCTCACCTGAGGCTTCAGCCTCAGACTCTTCTACTGAACCTTCAGGCCCCAGGGGACTTGGGGGTTGTGAGCGGCCCTGCTTTGCCAACCCACAACCCCCACCAAATGGGGCCCCTCCCCATTTGCAAGGTACCTTTTCAGTCTCTAGTGGGGGCACTAAAAACCCTGGGTGTAGCCGGGTTGAGCAGAGTTTTGGGGCTAATGAGACCATAGGAGATGTCAATTCTAACCTGCCTGGCCCACTATCTGCTAAATCCAGATCATCCTGAATTACAGCCACCACCATGGGCCCTTCACTCTTTCGTCCCTGCATCCCCTCTGCTTCAAGTCGCAGGCGAGCCAGGTGGGTCAGAGGGTGGCTTCCATCCTCATCAGAGGAGCTACTCTCACTTTCCCCCTGGCCCTGGGGTTGCCACCACCTCCCCAGTCCACAGCTCTCAAGAAAAGAAGAGCTGTCATGGTCCAATACAGGAAGCTGGCTGGCTCGAGATGATGGTGGATTCTTGGGAGGTCAGTCCTGCTTTCGCTTGGGTGGGGACATTGAAATGGTGACCATGGTGACAGTGTTGGCAACAGGAGCAGTAGGACAGGTTAGCAGTGGCAGGGGTGGTGGCAATGGTGGTTTCTGGAATCTTAACAATTATATGCCCATGTGTAGATTTTTTTTTTTTTTTTTATCAAGGCTAGTTGGAGTCCTAAATGCCTCACTTATTGTATTTCAAGTTCTTTTCCCCTGCTTGGGAAGTTTTCTGCCATTACTTCTGTGAACGGTTTTTTTTATGTCATTTGCACTCTCTCCTGTTTCTTCATTGACTCCAGTCTTATGTTACTCTTCTTTGCATCATCTAGCAGCTGCTGATTTCTTGTGGTCCCTTACAATTTTGAAGAAATTTTTCTTTTCCTGGTCACTAATTGCAATCTTATCTTCCATATCTGAAATTATGTCCTCACATTGGCTCATTCTGCTGTGTAGACTTTCAATTGAGTTTTTAATCTCCTGGAAATCTGTTTGTATCTGTTTTATGGATTCCATTTGTTTCCTATGTTGGGATTCCATCATGTTCCTCAGCTCCTCTCTAGATTTATTAATCATGTCTTGCACTATGAGCACAATCTCTGCTGTTATCTGAGAAATTATTTCTGATTTCATTTTTTCCAGATCCTCTTTTGTTGCCAGTTCAGGGAGTCCAGGTGGTTGAGTATCAGAGTGTTCCAACTCATTTCCCTTTGGGATTGCTGTAGGTGATCTGGAAGTCTGGTTTTGAGACTTACGTGTCTTCTCATTTCAATGGGAGTAGGGGGGCAGGGTGTGTGTATGCTTTTGGCACCCACATGGCTCACCTCTTCTGTGCTGGGAGCAGTGGTATGGCAGCCAGGAAGCCCCTTCCTCTGTGCTAGGAGCAGTGATAGGGCAGCCCAGAAGCCCCTTCCTCTGCGCTGGGAGCAGTGGTACAGTCAGTTGGTGTTTTAAAAACACTAGAGTGAGCTAGGCATGGTGGTGCATCCTTGTAATTCCAGCACTCTGGGAGCCTGAGGTGGGAAGATTGCCATTTGAGCTCATCCTGGGGAATTTGGTGATAAAGAAAGGTGCTGTCTTTAAATAAAACATAGAAAAAAGGAGGGAGGGCAAGATATGTAGCTCAGTGTGAAGACCCTGGATCCAAACTCCAGTACTGCCAACACACACACACACAAAACAAAACAAAAAACATGCCAGAGGGATAAAATTTAAATAGGCCTCTTTCCTGCAGAATTTCTCAGAGCTAGCTAGCTAGCTAGCTATTTATTTATTTACTCAGAGCTTTTGATATCTGTGTTCCAACAAAACTTTATTTGTAGACATGAATTTGAAATTTCATATAATTTTCACCCATCACAGTTATTATTCTTTAAACATTTTTTGCTCACAGGCTGTACAAAAATAAGCATCAGGATAGACTTAGCCCATAGGCTGTAGTTTGTCCACTCTTGCTATATTCAGTAGTCATGGAGAGGATTAAATAAGTTAATATATGTAAGACATTAAATCAGAAGCAATAAAATGTGCTGTCCTTACTACTCAGATGTGTCTATGCAGATGCAAAACTGTCTTGTGTAACTGGTTTATAGAGCCAGACCAAAACGAGAAACTGTCACAGGTCACTTAGAGAACTATGGTTCCTTCCACCACTGGTTATGTCTCATTGCCAGTGCACTGCAGTCTCCTTGCGGCCTAAATTCTCACATGGCATGTAGTAGCCTCACTGGAGGAGTGGCTAGCCCAGTGGCTGGCAGTCCCCTCTCTGCTCAGCAGCCTGCTGAAGTGTTCCCTGCTGGCAGGTTGCACAGGGACATGATTGATGATACCAGGCGGCTGCTGGTTGTTCCAGGATGAATGGGAGCTGCTTGCATTCTCTCATTACTCCATTTGTTTGCCACCTTCGTCTGCATTGTCACCATGATCTCTCCAAGCAGGAGTCGCTGGGAACTTCACAGTATAATTTATTAGAGGACCCTGCCTCTTGGGGATGACTCAAATTCACATGTTTTGCAGATTGTTAAAATTTCAGGCAATGAGATAACTCTCCTGAAGACTTCTCCAAATGGGTACCAACTCCTTTAGATGTGAAGGGGTGATGAATACAATTTATAAATCTGCCTAGCTTCCAGACCAAAAGCGGTCCTCATTCTGGAGCTTCTGTGACAGCTCAATGACTCAGGCTAAAAAAAATGATTCTCATCCAAAATCTACTCTCCCTGAGTGTGTTTGTGGTTGATCTCAGTGGTTTGTAGCTCAAACTTCTCTGTCCTAGGGGCTTGTGGATTTATGCATAAATGAAAACAAAAAACCCATTTTCAATTAATAGTGTTTGTATGTGTATGTATAATTATTTTTGTGAGGCCTCTACTCATGGTGGTGGCAGGTACTCTGTGGACTAATTCTCCTGCCAACTCTCAACTTTTTAAAAAATAATAACACAATTTTTTAAAACATAAAAAGAACAGGACAGTGAGCATCATTTTAAAATCAAACTTTTAATTATGAAAATTAAAACCCATATTCATTGTAATACTTGTACACACAAAATCAAATAGATGTCAAAAATACCACTGGACTTTATTTACACATGTGTCCTTTAACCAACTGTTTCTTCCTCTGGGCCAGAAAAAAATAATAAAATTTAAAAAGCATGATAAAATAATCCCAAAACAAACCTCTTTTCATTCCCGGTTTTATCAGCAAAGTATCAGAATCAAAAGTTCATAAAAAGAATTTTTCTACCATTAAAAAGTCAAACCCAACAGCTACTGAGGTGTTTGTTCCTTGTCCCCATTCTAAGAGTGAGGATAAGAATCTGGGGCTACAGACTTACCCAAGGTCACCTGTCCTTGGAGGTGAGTCTCACCAAGCTCTGATTCCCAAGGTGTACCCTGTACATTCCAGGAATCTATAGTCTGAGTTTGACAGGACTAGTGCGAAAGCCTGGGCCGATCCTGTCTGGTCCACAGGACACAGCACCTCTCCTGGATGGCAGGCTTTTGGACCTGGGCTTCAGAATTGCCCTTAAAGCTACAGAACTCAACAATGCCCTCACTAGGAGCACTCTCCTTTGGCCCTGTTTTGAACAGGAAGCTGAACTCTCTGAACAGAGAGGTACTGGGAAGTGTTCTTCCTTTCTAGCTCTATGAATGAATCCTGCCTTGTAGGATTCCCCAACTATTTGGGTGGATTTTGTCCAGGTCACAAATGGTAAATGTGTTTTATCTGGAGGGAACATGGGTTGAGGGTTGTGTTCAGGATGCCAAGTCTGGATTTGGCTGAGAAAGGGTACTTAGATTGATTAGTGATGCATGGCCCAATCTGAGGAGTGGAGAACAATTGTGTTATGTTACTTATTAGACCTCCAGGAATGGGTCCATCTCGGTCTGTTCTCCTTTCCACACATTCAACCCGTCACAAATTTCCCATACAGAACTGGATATATGAGACTAAACATCTAGGGACTAGATGCTATGAGTCTCCACCCTAGCCTGATGGTTAGTCCTTGGAGCAAGGCATTACCAGAGAGAACACACTTACCTATGTCTACTCCAGGGTCTGCCCAGACCCCAGAACCTCATGTGTCCCAGACATGTCCTATGACCCATTCTAGAAAAATCAGAGCCTTCCCTGAAGTATCCAACTGTCTACTTCCATTGGACACTCAGATGATACCCTGGCTTGATTAGCAAACAGAACCTTGCTCAAGAGCTTTGATTCTATGTAAGGTGAGCTCTAAAACTGCCCTTGCTTATCTGAAGGGTTCAGAGCAGCTCTTTGGAACTGCCAATGTCAGGAAGCGGGGAGAAGGCCTCCTTGACATGGCTGCTATTCTGGGCCTGGACAGGTAAACAGCTGGCTGTTCTCCATCCTCGTGTCACTGTGAAGGAAGGCAGATCACAAGCTTGAGACATCATTCTACCTTATCAAGACTTTAGCAAGAGCCTCTCACTACGAACCATACCTGGCCATGGTACTCTTCAGCAAGAGGGGTGGGACACTCCTTATCAATGCTGGAATTTAGCTAAGGACTAAAGAGCAGACTGGAGTGGAATCTTCAACTCTTCGTGAAAGTCTAACTTCTGTTCCCAGTCTGAGGGGCAAGGACCTACATCTCATTTAGGATAAGCATCCATTCTCCCTTGAAGTGTTACCAGAGCTACCAGCATGAAGAACTTCATAAACCATAAAGAGCCAGGTGAGTAGATTGCTTGTCTGTCTAAAATAGCCTATGGGGTAACATCAGTCACCATTTAATCCCTGCCCTTCAACCCTTCCAGGTGTTTCTGGGGAGCTAAACCTGGGTCAAATGAAACTGAAAATGTGGACAAAGGAGAATGTTTGCTAAGTTTCCTTTTAACAGGACAAGCTCAGTTCCAAATCAAGGTTGAGTACCATTTACACACCCTTCCCTTTAGGGCTAGCTCAAGTGCAGAACCAGGACAGAAGTCACTGGGGATAAATGTCAAGTTTTAAGTGGTTTCATTATTTTGGAAAAGCTAGTCACTGGTGTGGCACCAGCAGCTGGTCACTGTCCTTCGCAGGGGGCAATTAAACTAGCTTTGCTTGAGTGGCCTTTAGGTTACACACGTACATCCCTGAGTCAGAGTGGAATGAACTACATTTGGCCAGAACCAGAGGGTTCTTTGTCCAACACTGAATGAGCCACTTTTTGGCATCTCTACTTCCTTTCTTTAAATCACTGTGACCTATCTCAAAGGATGCACCAAGATAATTCATTCTTTCAAATTTTAGTGATTCTTTTGCTCAAGTGTATCTTCTGCATCTTTGAGACACACAGTAAGAAACTAAAGACAACTTCAGCTTCTGATAACTCAAGTTAAAAAAAAAAATCAAATGAGCTTCCTATTCACATTGAAAATATTCCATTAGTTTAAAAATCTAGGTAAAAAATAACTTCCTAAAGGCTAAAATCTACACAACACAAAAATAAAGATTTCCGACTTAAATTTTACTATTTTATTTGTGAAAAAACTACAAGCAGAATTCATAAATAGACATTTCTATTTAAAGCAGGAAAATGATAAAGTGGCTTCTAATAACATAGTCGTGCACATGCCAGTAACAGGAATATATTAACATCTTTTATTTGCTAGACAAAGAGCAGTGTCCAATATAAATTTCCCCAAAACATTTAAGACCTGTGAATTTCTGACCAGTTCACAAAACCACCAACTGACACTTTAGCATGAAGAGAAAACAAACCTAACAGACTGTCAGCTCTAAAGACGTTACAGAGCAGAAAACTTCCAAAAGCGTTATACAAGCTGTCTTTCTGGGCAAATGGAAAATATAGCTCGTATAATACATTAACAAAAATTCACAAGATAAGATTATGTTTTGACATACTTAACAAGCATTCTCTATTTGTCTCCAACAAACAAAGCTAAGGAAATAATGTAACCATCTTTACACAGTAAATTAAGGTTACAAGTCATACACAAGAACAGAACTGCTTGCGCATTAAAAACTGTTCAGCTCCATTGTCATACTCTAAATGTTGGCTCTTAAACCATTTTCAGTTACATACAAGCAAAGGTTATTATATATTCAGCAATTAATAAATTTTCAATAATTTAAGATACGGTAGCTTAAAAAAGTAGACTGAGAATGGTCTTGATAAGGCAGGTAAAACATCTTAGTGGAACGAAAACTCACAGAAGCTTTTGCCAATTTCTTAAATATTCAGATTGAAACGGAAAGGTTTGGATTAAAACGTTTTCTAGGTGTCAAGATGCCTTTACCTTTTTTTTAAAACTGCATGACTCAAGCAGAACAAGTCAGGTAAGCTGTGTGTGTGCCTGTGCACACACGAGTGTGTGTTGTATTAAAATAAATGGAAACTTGCAAGCATAACACTGTGCTTTTTGTTTTTTCTTTTTAAACCTGCTTTCTGTGCCACTGAATACCAATTATTTCTGGTCCTCTTTTAATATATACCTTTATAACCTACACTAGTGTTTTTATGCACTGCCTACTAATTGCAGGCCAAACTGCAAAGGCAGAACCTTAGAGGAATTCCATTTCCAGAATACATGCCTGAGGGGTGTCAACAATTTCAGAAATTAAGTCTAAAAATAGCTACCACTTCAGTACCCCAGCACACAACCGCAGTTAAAGGGCAGCCTTCTAACATCTGATTGCTTAGGTAACTCCCACTGTTAGCTACAGCTCCTACCAAAACAGCAAGTTCATCCCACCTGTTCTATAGCAATCCACCTCCCCTTCCTTCACCTCTCCCATTCTTTAATTTATCACGGAGGCAAAACTGAAAAACCAAGACATTGGCAATGAGTTAATTAGCAGCCTATGAGTAGCTGGTTAATCAGCTATTCCACTAATCTAGGGGTCCAATCACTTTACATGAAACTAATTTTGAAAAGTACACAGTGTTTCTGGACAAAGTGCATACCAACACTTATTGGTTCAAAAAGCAGTGCAACCCACATGAGTTTGGTGGCATTTAAGTTTTTTTAAAAAGTTAATTAAAAACTTAGCAATTCCTTACAGCTCTGGAAAATAAATATGGCTGACTAATTTACCCTCCCTGAGACCCTTAATAAAAGGAATATTAAAACTTTAGAAGGAATGTCTTTGCAATATCCCACTAATATTAAAATGTGGATTTAAAAGTCATAGTCAAATCACTATGTATTATATATTCTGATGCTTGTAGAGAGCACCTGATTTCCTTTGGTTCATTAATAAACACTTTAAAAAGGTATTTAAAAAGATAAGCACGGCTTGCATCCCAGATACAAGCATTATTTTAAAAAGAGGGGAACATTGTCCATGCATTTGAGAATAGGACCACAGCAACAAATGGCACTGCTTTATAATCTAGACCTTTTAAAAACAATTTAAATTATGGTAATTAGTGGACTACAGAATAGTTTTAATGTAAATGTGAAAGGAACCTTTACTGTTGGCTACTCAATTCAAGCTGTTAATTTCTTTTTACTTGTTGCCTCCATAGACAGAAGTTAGTTCTATTAATAAGCAAATTATGTTCTTAACACCAAAATGTGGTGCTTCATTACATTATATGCCCTCTCGTGAGTCCTTAAAGTAAGATCAAATAAAGGAAGGTTAACATCAAGTACTTATGCTTGAAATGATTAAGTACTACAAACTTGGTGGACATGAACGCAGATGTCAAATAGAAGGCAGATTCCCAAATCCAAATAAAAGTAAAGCAAAATGACATTTTTCAAATGATAGGTGGAATTGTATTAGTGGTTTGTTTTTTTTTGCAAGACAGTAAAAAGAGTGAAAACAAATGGAGAGTTCACTTGAGCAGTCTCTCTGTCAAGGAAGACAAAGATCACATGTGTGTTCACCCTCGCTGTGAGTATGAGCTTTTCCTGCCCCTTGGCCATCCACCACTGGAGTCCTTTCCCACAGCAGAGAACTGGGAAATATCCACACAGTGAAGGGCTCCATGTTGGGACTGATGTGTAGTTTGACAACCTTTGTTTAGTAAAATGAACCATACTAGGTTTTAAGAAAGAAAGATGAATTCTCACAACATTAGTGAGGGACAAGGGAACACGAGGCAAACAAATTCCAGTAACAAAAACCACCACTGCAAAGTCATGTGCAAAGTGGAAACAAGGGATTGCTTCCCAGTATGGTATAGGACAAAGATGCAATTTTAATCCTAAAACTAAGAGACAACTTCTAGATTTACCTCAGATATGAGTAGAGGTCTGGAAAATGGATGGAATTTGAGTCACAGAACACCATATTTTCATGAGTAAGTGAGAACAGCAATGTTAACATGTAACCGTAATTTACACGAATACTTGGCATTCTGGAGCTAGTTTACTTTTGGATGATCAAAGCCCTCCTCCCAACTAAACCACTTGTGATTTGTCAGTTATCCCATTGCAAATGCAGGCTATCTGGAGCAGTCTTTAAATTTAAGATCACATAGTTAAAAAATATATATATTTTTATATCATCCAGTACTCTTTATATAGACAGATGAGAGAGTCAAGTTCTCATGTGGGTTGGAACATATTTCATGTAAGTAAGACTGATTTTAATTCAATTTCAGTACTTTCATAGAAGGGACTGTCCCAGATCTGTAACTGTTCAATGTTGTATTCACTTCACAGTGTATCAAGCACCAGCGTTGCCATGGATTGGTTTCAAATAACCCTTTATATATACTTTTATATTTATATATATAGTTATATCAAAACTGATAGTACATAGTATAACTGGAAGAAAGAACTAAACTTAAAGAGGATATGCTGAAAGGATGGAGTTTGTGAACACAATAAATAAAAGTCCCCCCAACCCCCCTCAACAAAACAAAAACAAAAAACCAGTTGTAATGTACATGGAAAATTGTGCACAGCAGATTTTTTTTTTTATATAAAAAGTAGATTCAGGAGCACATCCAATTATAAATGATTGTTAGGAAAATCATATAAAACAATGGAATACATAAAAGTGTCAAGAGTAATTGTCAGGGTGCGAAATTCCTTGGTGGCCAGATGCCCATGGCAAGCAGAAATTATCCTGGCAGCATCGCTAAGAGGTTGATGTCCATAGAAGATCCTCCAGGGGTGCAAGCAGCATGGGCAGGTGGAGGATTTGAATTTCATACCCTGATTCATAGTTTTCACAATTCCATGTGCAATTTCAGAAAGATTCATCATTTACTGCCGACATGTCGCCTTTTGGCGTGGAGGAACGGGAGGAGCCCTTGTCTGTGCTCTCTGACCCCGAGCTGCTCTGGTTCTGCTGTTCTGACCCTGCACTGGAGGTCACTGTGGATGAGGATGTCGAGGAAGAGCGAGTCTTTTCCTTAAAGTCTGTGATAATGACGGTGACGTTGCCCACAGTTACTGCCAACTGCTGTGCGGTGCTCCTGTCCACATTTTTCAGCCGGGGCCTGAAACACAAGGGAGGAGAACGACCAATTAAATAAATGATGGATTAAAACCAGCTTCATCACTACACACCAAGGCTTCATGACATTGTAGCAATAAATCCAAACTGCCTATCACATGTACCTTAGCTTTCTATGGAGTGTGCTGATTGACTTCAGCAACGACCACTAGCTAGCTTAAGTATGGACCAATGCAAAATTATCAATTTACTTGTCTCCTGTTTTGGCCACTGTGATATAAAAGTAGATTAACAAAACAAAACTAAAAAAAACCCCAAAAGCAGCAGTCCCACTCCTACTCAGCTCTGCATCCCACCTCCCCAAACCTAAAATTCACAGGCATATGGTCACCCTGGGCTCTTGATTATGATTAATCAGAACAGCAATTCAGTATTCATTCTAGTTTCAAAGTACCTTGAGGTGTGATTCGTTTCGCTGGTCTTTGTTGTAGCATTTGCAGACTGTATACTGTTAGCTTCACTAGGAGGATCTTTCAGAATATCTGACTTTGGTCTGTGGGAGACAGGATCAAAAAAGGGGGTTATTTAAAATGCGGCTTTGGTTTACCCACAAAATAAGTTATTATACTTATTTTCTCAGAAACGTACTTTGTTTTCTTGTTGGTATTTTTCTTGGTAACACTAGGACTGATTTCCTTATCTTTTTCAGGTTTCTCTTTATCTTGCTTTTCAACCTTCTCCTTCTTCTCCTTTTTTGGGGGTGGTGGAGTGGCATACTGCTGTGCCACTTGCTGTGCCACCAGCTGAGAATTGATCCGAGGTTTTCTAAACAGTCAAGGAAAGATTCCGTTAGTTGTTTTATAAATATTTTTTTAAACCTGTATTTAAACTCCTAATTTCTTAGGTATTTTATCTGGCTACTCAGTTTTGAGTAGCATGTGGTCAGTAGCACTGAACAGTGTTTCTGGGAGTGTGAGAACACTGCTTCTTTCAGGCTGTCAAGATTATACTGACAGCTTTCAAATACTCCTGTTGCAGAGGGTTAATCTCATTTTATTAAATGGACACTGGTAATCCCCTGAAAAGAGAATGAAATTAGAAGTGTGACATTCACTCCTCGATCTAATTATTCTGACTGGTTCTGCTCCCCAGCAGTGCTATGATTGGCATGGGCAACAAACCGAGAGCATAAAACCCAACTGCAGTTCATACTAGCTTCCAAGGGGGTGAAGACTGGAAGTCACTATGAAAAATCTCAGACAAGTGATACATTCATTGTGCCATCAACCATTAAGTCTGCACCAATCTCCAACTGACACTGGCTCTCAGCACCATTGTTTACAGATTCTAAGCTGTGCCAAACACTTTCACAATGTATGGCCATTCGGAGACCCAAAAAGGAAAGGGTAAAATGAACGTCTATGCATTACTTCTATATACAGTAGCTCAACAGTGGGGGTATGTTCTAAGACCCTCAGCAGATGCCTGAAAGCAAGTACAGTAGGGAACCTTATCTACACTGCTTTATCACCACAGATCTAAAATCAGAGAAAGTTACTAAGTGATTAGGTACCTCACAGAGTGTGGCAATGCTAAAATAAAGGATGATTATGTCCAGGTAAGGACAGAATGGGGATGGCACAAAATTTTATCAGAGTTACTCACAGAAGTACACAATTCAAAACTCATATAGTTTATTTTTAGAATTTTCCATTTAATATTTTTTGACCTTGGATAATCATGGGTATCTAGATAGATATTTACAACAGAATAAATTCTCCAAGCACAAAAAGGGAATATCCAAATGGGTCATTAACAAGATGAAACACTGGTGGCTCTGATGTAATGGTTACCTTCAGATCCTGTTTCTCTATTTCCCAGGATAGGCAAGCTAACCACAGAAAAATAACTGGACAAAATTGTACACAGACCTACTTCTTGACAGAGCAGTTAGGGCAGGGTAAAAACAAAAATGTATCTAAGAAAAACAAAACAAAGCTGCCTTTGTACATAATTCTGGCCTCCTTTACAAGAAACATAGAGGATTGCTAGGTGCAGGACACAGTGACTCCTTAATTAAGCATGGTTACTAGAGTACTCTTGGTAGAGGCTGTGATGTGGCTGATAGGGTATGTGGGACAGGAGGGACAGATGCTTATTACTGCATGAAAGCACCCATGTTAACCTGAGTGTTTCAGTACTGGTTCAGTGACAGTGAATGAAGGTTTGCAATGAAGGTGCCATCTCAAAGCAAGCTTCCTATCAGCCTCTAGCAACATGAGCTTTGATCATGGGATGGCACACCATGGAACCAGTCATCTGAAAGGATACCTCACAGCCTGGCCCACATGTAGCCTCAGTCCTTTGTCACTGTACAAGGGATTCAGGCACAGATATGAAAGCACCCCCATCCAGGGGGAATTAACTCAGTTTCAGATTCTGACCCCAAACATGAGAATTTTGCCCCTACAGTCTTTCTACAGTTTCTAACAGAAGCAACAGGTATTGTAACACATTCTGCTTTTTCAAATTGGAAGACTGTGTTAATAATTTACATAAAGACAATAATGACAATTTTGAAACATTTCATAAACATTTACTGGGGACACAAACAGATCAACTGTCTTTAGGGATTACCAAGAAGTCAGAATCAGAGTTAAACTGCTACTCAGTAACTAATATTCAGGTGTTAAAGTAATAGAGTCAATAATGTGAATAAGGCACTCAAATTTTATGAAAAAGTATGCCCTATGGGAGACTTTCATTTAAGCCAGTATGTGAACTTTTCTTCTAGAGAAATCTGAGCCAAGGACAAAAGAGGCCACTTGGACTTGGATGTAAGAAACCCTTGGGCAAAGAGAATTTGAGGTAGGCCAAGAGCCTGGCCCCAGGAATTCCCAGCCTGGTGAGACCTACCAATCTGAGTCCGAGGAGCCTGCCTCACTCCAGGACACCCTACAAGTTTTATGATGTCACTTACCATATTACATCATGACTACCAATCTACCATGTACTCCCTTCTGTGGCAAGGACCACATCCTAATCATCGTTGTCACAAAGGCATTTAGCATAGTGCTAGGTACTCAATGAGTTAGTGGATAAATGAACATTGCACAGGCAGACAGAAATGGAATGAATCTATACTAAGCAGAGGGTCCACACGATTAGGGCTGCAAAGATGAAGAGACTGAATGCTGTCAGGATAGCACAGAGCACTCACCAAGAATTGTTTTTAAAACTGTGGTGTTGAGAATTAAGGGAGGGCTCCGGGCATTACACAAAGGGTTAACAGGCTTTGAGGAGGATTTCTATAGGACAGGATGCTTTGAATCATGACATACAGTAAAGGAAGGGAAAGACAGAGTAAGCAAGAAAACAGACTTAACTCACAGGGCAATGGAGAGTAAACTATAATCAAGGAAAAGTCCTGGGCAAAGCAATGGGGCCACTTCCTACTGAGCCAATAGAGGGATGCTAAGGACAGGTAAATTAACATTTTTACTCTCAAGATGACAATTCTTTCATTTGGCTGCTCCCTGTCAGGGAAGGTGTGATAAGACAGAACCAGAACTAGGGTGGGGCTGGGGCAGGATTTGGAAATAAGCAATCAGAAGAGATTTTAAAACCATAAAGATTAGAAATGGTCCTCCTATACTGTGGAAAGACAGATTAACAGAGAAAGAAAGAAGCTGCTGTAGCTCACAAGTGACCTTGACAGCTTGCAAAGTATGCCTAAAAGAAACAGTTCTCCACTCTCTGGAACTCCTGCTTATACAGGAATGGACTACTCCCGACAAGGCCTGCTTACAAAGCTATCAATATGCTGCAGTTGACAATCAAGGTGTCCATCTAATGTCTCTGCCACCAGTGGCTGTTCAAAACTTTAGCAAATACACTGTCGCAATTCTTCACCACCTGAACACAATCCCTTAACTCTTATATGTACAAGACATAAACTATACACAACTATGTAAATTTCTCATTTGCTCCTACACAATGTTTGGCCAGAATATTGTAGTGGTATTCATCCATGTTATATAACAAAGCCAAACCTTCACAAGTGGAAAGGACCTAAGGTTACATGGGGTATGCTAAAGAAATGGGACCACCTCTGTGTTGCCAGAGGTGGTGGCACACACCTCTAATCCCAGCACTCAGAAGACTGAGGCAGGAGGATCAAGGCCAGTCTGTGTTACATAGTGAGTTCAAGGCTAACTGGGAATTCATAGCTAGACCCTGTCTCAAAAACCAAAAAACCAAAAGAACACACCATCTGTGTTGTTTGAAAAGTACCACTGTGCTTTAAATGTCAATAGGATATATTATGAAAAAGCTGAGATCAACCCAGGTTAGTTTAGGCCTTCATTAAACACATCATCTTACCCTACAGTGAGACAGGACTGTTTGGTTGGGGGGGGAGGGCTGGGAAAAATGTTTTCCTTGCTTTCCACTTCCCTCCATAATGAATGAATCCATGTCACAGTAGTTAACACTTCCGATCAGTGAGAAATAGTAACTTCCCCCAAATTCATGTTGCTTAATGAAGTCTTCTAAGCATCATAAACAGCTCTTGCTTGCTTAACAGGTAAAACATTTTTCATGTCAGTCAATTCTTCAATAAAGAACTGAGAGTCTGTCTTTAATATCATCTACGATTTTCAACTCACAAACCTTAACAGCTTTCCTGATACACTGCAAAGTAACAAGTCCAAGCATATGGCTTTCGGTTTTTATTATCTAAGTCTCAAAATAAAACCAACCACCACAGCAACCACTACCATCATCACTCTCCAAAACAAAAAAAGCAAACGCAACCAAAGGTACAGTAAACGGTTTCTGTTTTTTTCCTTTAAGTACAGCATCAAACAAGTTTTCCTGTAACTTCAAGATTAGAATTTATGAAAAAGATCTTGTCTTTTGGGGATATACTATTTTTATAGATTTCTTGTTGCTATTTCAACAGTTTGTACATTAAAATACTATGAGGGGCCGGGGATTTAGCTCAGTGGTTCCATCGCCTGCCTCACAGGTGCAAGGACCCAAATTCGATCCCTGGCACCAAAAAAAAAAAAAATTCCAACATTAAAATACTATGAAACATCAATAATACACATCATTAGGACATGTCTATTTGTAATTAAACCATAAAATTTTATTTCAGAAGAGTTCATTCCATTTTTTTAAAAAAGTAAAGAAAATCTTTATCTGAGGGGAACCTGAGATCTTACTGTTCATTTCTCAAGTACTTCTCTATAGCTCAACAAAAAATAAAGCCATATTTTTGTAGTTTTTGCAACGAAGACCAGACCAAGAAGAATCTTAAATGAATTATATCTTTCCTTAATTAAATTCAGTTTTTCATAAACCTATCTTTTGTGTACTTTGTTACACAAAACTTACAGTACCCATGTAGTGTTTCACCATTCATTCAGCTAAAATACTCCAAAGGTTAATCAATTGACTCATTCATCATTTAAAAAAGAAAGAGGTAATAAATATAGTTTCTTACAACTTACAAGATGCCTCATCAAATCAATTTATACTGTCCTTGAGGTCGTACACTGCTTTTACATTAACACCCCTCCCCCCATCTTTCCTTGCCACGGCAAACTGTTAGTTGAAGAATTTAGCAATTCTGAGCTGGCCTTTCCCACAGACTACTCTTTATCAAGACTGCTTTATATCAGATCACACTGTGGTACTATAATTAAAAGGAGCCTTCTCCACATAACCTGTTTTCCCTGAACACAAAGGTCATTTTACATATATACAGTGAGTTGGCTTTTCAAACTATGTGAATTTTTCTATTACTGATGCCTCAAAAGATGTTATGTCCGAGCTAGGAAGACACCAAAGTATTCTGTGTACAGCCACTATTCAGTAACAGCTACCCACTAAAATGTTTTAAAAAACAAAATGGGAATGGTAGTACATACAACCCTCAGAGTTGGTCAAATGTGTGAGAATGCTTTTTAGAAACTGCATACAACCTTTTTCCTTTGCAAAAAGGCCTTGTTAAAGCTATGAAGCTAAATAAATCTGATCTTTAGACTAGTCTGTGTAAGAAAATATCTTCTAGGGTCAGGGATGAAGCTCAGTGGCACTGTACCTGTCTGGCAAGTGCAAGATCTTAAGTTCGATCCTCAATACGGGGGTGTGTGGGGGGGGTGGGGTGTGGGGGGGTATGTATCCTAAATTGTAAAGCATCAAATTGCAAGTACAGTTTTGGACAATAATCCATTTTGGATAATTCCTACATTTACCCCTAAGGCAATGTAAATGTTAAGCATGAAGTTGTCCATCCCAACAGCATCATCCACTAAACACTAAAGGCCCATGGCTGCTCTCAGGATTAGTATAGCTTGTTTCCTGTTAACCAACCCTGGGCCCTGACCCATTTTTTTTTTTCAATGTCAAGGTATCTATATCACTTTGTGATTTCATTTAAGCCAGTTGTCATTACAATACAGATAATTTGAAAACTCAACTGTCACTCAACTTGACTAAATTAGTGTATTTCAGAGTCCCTGTTTTCCAACTAGTGTCGTTCTTTCCTAATTATTACTTTCTTCTCACAGAAACACTTCTCAATCTGATTCTCTGGCTCATCTTTTAAAAGGAGCCCTGGGTGAATCTAAGGGTTCTGAATGCCATTCGTTATACATTGCTCTTTCCCATCTATATATATCCCTGACAAGAGAACACACACTGTGCTCTGTATTAGTAACTAAAAATTTTCTACCAAATCTCACTTCAATTATCAAAAGTTAAAAGCCCAGGCCTTCTCTTTTCTTCTACATTATCTCTTTCATTATCTTCACGGGAAGATAATATAGTGGAAAGGACAATGTATGGACTTTTTGGAGTGAAGGCAGGCTTTGGACTAACTATATAGGACGTCCTACTTAGCTTAGGGAAAGTACTTGAAATGGGACTGACACCTAATTTAACAGGGCTAAAGATGTAATGAAGTAAAGTTTATTACCACCACAGCACATGTAGACATTGAACAGAATATATAAATTCCAAAGTACTGCTTCTCCAGCTATAGATGTGTCTACTATTCTCACTCAGAACGTAGAAGGCAAACGGAAAGCATTACTCATGAAAGAACTTGAAAAAGCCTGCCCATGGAAATGGAGAGACAAACTCTTTACATATGCTGGCACTCTAAAGTTAATTATGCTAACAGCAACAACTAGGAAGCCTTATACACGTGGTTGGCCAGTATTCCTGTCTATTTCATAGAGAATTTTGGTTTTGCTGATCCTTTTAAAAAGAGGATGCCTTCAGGGGAGGCCACCAGACTTTTAACTGTACAATGTACCAGACTTTTAACCATACAATGTACACAATTACACACTTATCAGATACAGCTTGGTTAGGAACAACAGACACCAACAGGACAAGAGATCTTTAACTTTTAACAGCAGATTAATGTTCAACTCCCACTTCAAATCACCACTGTGAATATTCCAAGGTCTCCTACACCCCGAAAATACACTTAATATGTGAGCACCAGTAAGTGGAAGTGTTATATGTTTCAGGAACACACAGCCAATAAATAAAAGAGCTACACAGGGTTTAACACTCTTGGAAACAAAACAGCTATTTTACAAACCTGTCGGGCAGCCATGGACAAATAGCCCACTGGCTCTCAAAGTACTGGTCCAGAGACTCCTGGGATCCCCAAGACCCGTTCATGAAACTCTACAAAATCATTGCCACAATAATTCTACAATTACTTGTCTTTTTACTTTCACATTCTCACAAATTTTCAAAAGAGTTTTCTAAAGACCGCATGACATGTAATAACATCAATGCGAAAGCTTGTATACTGCCATGTTGTAAATGTGTTTCAGTCTTCATATCTGACAGGGAAAGATTCTGTACAGAAGCAAGAAGAACAAAAGCTCCTCAGGGTCTCTAATTTTAAAGAGGTTAAGGGATCCTCTGATCAAATCCTTTGAGGGCTGCTACCCCCGTATGCCTGATCAAACATTTCACTGTGCCAATGTGCTGCATCACAGGAAAGGAGAGGAGACTTTCTTGGAAGGAAACTTTTGTAAGACAACTCAGCTTAAATTTTTTCAGAAAAATTTCAAGAAAGAAACATGAAAAGAAGCATAACCTCCAAGTGCAGGCTAAGAAAACATTATGAAAAACAAACGCTCTAAACTTTATTAAACACCAGCACAACTTTCCAAAAGTGAGCTTAAATATTTCAATCAGACTGTATCTGGCATCCTTCCATTCCTCTCTCCACGGTGCCTGTACTGCGAAAAATGTATTGTTGTCATTCCAGTATTTTAAGTTAATGTCCCATTCTAAATATTCCTTTTAAGTCTCCCACTGCACTTCTCCAAAAAGAAAGCCCAGGGACATAAAACATATTCACTGAATGTAAAGAAAAATGTTGCCCAAATTGTTCTGAATATGGACTATCTCTGAAGGTGGCTAATTTTTTTTAATATCCTCATGTCATATTTTCAACATACACTGTATCTGATGGCAAGAGATTTCATTCTGAATAGTGTTAGGATCATTCTCATACTTAGGGAAGAGTGCCTATTACAGGAAGGGCTGGTCCTACATCTACAGGCCGAATAACGCCGGCCCTCTGCTCATCTGCACCTCTGCGTGAGGAAAGACTGCAAGAGTATCCATGCCCATGCTCTGGGGGCCAGCATCCTGTGCTTCTCCAATCCTGCTTGGGTGAATGGAAGAGTCGAAGTGCCGCTTGTGCCACCACTCTCCCACCTCAGCTTTATCTTTGGCATTTTGGCTAGGTTTTCAAATTCAGTATACACATTTTTCCTAGTGCCTACCAACGACATGTTGAGGAAAGGTGTTGTACATTCTGGATGTCTGTGGAGATGTTTGCTTTCCAAAAGGGTCCATTCAATTTTGAAGGCCCAGATATTTATGGTTAAAAGTGTTCTGTACTCCTGTGAAGTCCTTCCAGTCATAGCTAGTAGACTTAAGACTTTAAGGTGAGCTCTTTTCTTTGCTTTCTATTTGTTGTGAAACTCTATGACTTTAATTAAATTACATAATCTCTTCAGACTTTGGTTTTTCACTGATAAGAGTAGATGAAGGTAAGTGATTGCTAAGGTTCATTTAGCTCAGACAATTGTATTTAATAAAGATAACAAAATATTTGTCAGTTTACCTTCTTAGTAAACCTTTAGCCAGTTTGTCAGATTTAAATATCATATACTATTAGTTTACAGTAATATGGACATGATTTCTCTTTCCCCAATATATACACAAAATTACCTTATAAACCATGTCAACAATGAAGATGAATCCTAGAAACTACAAATAAATCTCTAAACAAACAAGTTTAAGATGACAGAAAACTTAGATTGTCTTTCTCCAAGAAATATGTTAAAGCAATCCAACTGGTTCTGTAAATTACTTTATATCTCTCAAAGAGCCCATTTACAACCATTTTAAAATTACAGTTGTTATAAAAACATGAAAGATACAGAAAAAATTAGTAACTTTAAGCAAAAAGCTATTAAGATAAAAATTCAAGGTCTGACAAATACATACATCAGTTTGCACCCCTTATGTGTTGGCTTCCTCATCTGTTAAAATTAAGGATTGAACTAAACATTAGTAAAGTTTTCTTTAAATCTAGTCTTTAAAACAAAACCCTAAGTACTAGAAAACAACAGCTGCAAGAGACAACGCATTCCCTCGAGCTTGAAATACCAGTGGTACATGCATTGCCTGATTGTCCCATTGGGTGGCTTTGTACCACTGGTGATACAAATAGATCAAATCACTTTTACTGATTACTAATAAAATTAATAAAAGCCTGTAAATGAACCAAATCTAGTTAAGTTGGTTAATTACTGCCCAAATATAAATACTGATTAATGCTACTCATACCAATTAAAACATAATAAACAATTAAATGGGGCCAGGATTTAGCTCAGTGGTTCCACCGCCTGCCTTGCAAGCACAAGGACACGAGTTCAATCGTCAGTACCAAAAAAAAAAACCACACACAATTAAATGTATTTCATTAAAAGAAATTTATTTATATTTGTGAATAGTTTCATACATAGAAATCTTATAAGTACCCTACTGCTGCTGTACATATTATGCATTTATAACTGCTGTATCACAAATTAGTTGTATGACAGTTTTTTATACCATTGTAATGTTTTCTTTAAGGAACGGTAATGTGACATCTGGTCTGCTAAATCAATGCCTTTCTTTTGCATTTGTAATCAAAGAGCCCCTAAGAAGTGGTACAAGCCGTCTGATGGGACAGTCATACATATACCACCTGTTTTTCAAGACAGCAGGAAAGACTGAATTTAAATCAGACCCACCAAGTAGCAAGACATAGGAATTATGGCCCCATCCCGAACATGTTTGGTTATGTGATCACTCTTCTCATACAGACAGGCCCTTCAGGTTAGTCTATATTACAGTCTCCACATAATTATAACTCTGACAATTAATATCTATACTGCAGACATTTCAGGTTAATTGTGGTCTTTATTTCCAGCAAGAGAAAGAAACTTATGGGGTATCTTTTCTACTTTCAAATGGTTGAAAACTCAGATATTAATAGAAAAAAACTTTTAGGGTACCTTTTATACTTTTAAATGGTTGAAAATTCAAATATGAATGAAGATGAAGACTCAAAAATTACTAGTTTCATGCTGGGGATTTAGCTAAGTGGTTCTGCCGCCTGCCTCACAAGCTTAAAGTCCCGAGTTCGATCCCCAGTACCCCCCCAAAAAAAACAAAACAAAACTAGTTTCCTCTATTAGAGACACTAGCACTAAGTTTGAGAATTCTTTCAACTCAAATATGGTTTCATTTTAAAGGAGTGGTGTGGGATAGTGTAGTCAGGTAGAAGATTGGAACTTATATGCCAATTCAAGCAGTAATTTTTTTTATTTATACATTTACTGGTACATTTTAAGTATAAAATACATTTACATTTATCATTGGGTGTTTGTACCAGAACATGATGTATCTTAGTTCTTAGTTTTTCTCCCATTACCTGTGTACCCTTCACCTCCTCCACCCTTCCCTATTTACACAGTTTGATTCCATTTTTTTTTCTCATACTTTTTCCTTTCCCTTTTTCCCTTTCCCTCCTCTCCCACCACCCCCAAGCCCTTGGACCTTATTTCAAATTATCAATTATTCATTTTAATCATTTTCATCCTTATTTACACTTTCAATTTCTCACACTAGAGAAACTATTCGGTATTTACACGTGTGTCCTATTTACACATTTGTGTCCTTAAGAGTAAGGCCTCAATATGCATCCATTTGGCTATAAATGTCTCTAGTTTCTCATTCTTTATGGTTGAGTAGTACTACTCCATTTTATAAAAAAACTCACACCTTCTTTATCCAGTTTCCAGTTGATGGGCACTTGGGCTGTTTCCAAACCTTAGCTATTACAAACTGTGCCGCTATAAACATAGGTGCACATATATCGCTGTGGTATGATTCTTTTAATTCTTTGGGGAAGATTCCTAGTAGGGGAATAGCTGGGTCAAATGGGACCTCTAGTCCTAGTTCTTTGAGGTATCTCCATACAGATTTCCACAGTGGTTGCACAAGTCTGCACTCCCACCAACAATGAAGAAGGGTTCCTTTCTCTCCACAACCCAGCCAGCATTTGTTATTGGTTGATTTCTTGATAGCAGCCATTCTTTGTGGGGTGAGGTGGAATCTCAGTGCTGTTTTCATCTCCATCTCTCCAATGACCAGCGATGCTGAACATTTTTTCATATATTTATTTGCTGTTTTTACTTCTTTGTCTGAGAAATGTCTGTTCATTTCGGATGCCCATTTTTGAATTGGGTCTTTGAATTTGGGGGGGTCTGATTTTTTTCAGTTCTTTATATATTCTCAATAGTAGACCTTTGTCTGAGCTACAGCTGCTAAATATTTCTTCCCACATTGTAGGTTGTCTCTTAGCTCTGTTGGTAGTTTCTCTTGCAGTGCAGAAGCTTTTTAATACGATGAGATCCCAGTTGTTGATTCTTTGTGCTAGCTCCCGTGCTACTAAAGATTTGTTCATAAACTCTTTTCCTATGCCAATGTCATCAAGAGTTCTACCTCTTATCTTCCAGCAAGTGTACTGTTTCTGACTTAATACTTAGATCTTCAATCCACTTTGATCTTAGTTTAGTGAGCAGCGATAGGTATGGGTCTAGTTTTAATCTCTGACAGGTTGAAATCCAGTTTTTCCAACACCATTTATTAAATAGGCTATCTTTCCTCCAATGAGGGTGGCTGGCTCCTTTGTCAAAGATGAGGTGGCTGAGTATGTCTGGAGTTGTTTCTGCATCTTCTAATCTATGCCACTAATCTTCGGGTCTGTTTCTTTGCCAGTACCATGCTGTTTTTATCACAGTAGCTTTGTAGTATAGTTCCAAGTTGGGGATTGTGATACCCCCAGCCATGCCTCTGTTCAAGCAGTAATTTTTGAATTAATGTTCATCACAGTTGTTACACAAATACCTAGAAATAACTAGAAAATAATTCAAATTATCTGGGTTAAATATAGAAATCTGAGTTAGAATCAAAGTATTTTCAGAGACTTTGCCAACAGTCATACATTATATCCTAACGTGTCAAAGCATACACAGTATCACAGTGCCTACGGCATTAAGCAAATAAATATGAAAATCTATTGTAGTTTAAAAAATATCTGATGATCTTGATGACCCCTTCCTTCTAGGCCTTACTCCTGCACCACAATCTGCTGCCTACAGACCCAAATCTATGTAACTCCTTAGGCTTGACATAGCCAATTCTTCACAGTTTTGTTCCAACAAACTTCCACACTCACTACCCCTTGTTGCTGTGCCCACCAACTCAAGTCACATTGAACCGTATCCTATCTTTTGAAAAGATACTTTCATCACTTGCTATGTCTGCTTATCTGCTATCCTTTAGCTTCTAAAATGCCCTTCTTCATACTTCACCCTCAAAACCTATACCTCCATGAAGACTCAGCTGAAATGCCACTTTCTTAATCTCTCCTGGAAAGTTAACTGTCTGTGGCCAAATTTTCAGACTTTCCCAATGACACCTTAAGTGTCTGTTTTTCCCTGAGTTTATGAACATCTTTAAGGCAATACTGACCTTTTCAATGTATACTATGCTCCCCAGTTAATGCTGGCTACAAAGAATATATGCAGGCTGTATAATATGGTGCAGATAGCAGGTGCTGTATCAGTATGTAGTATAACAATATACTTAACTTCATGTCTGGCCCTTACAACAGAGATCTTAGGGACTTCGGATCTGTAATTCATCTTTTATATGGCCATTCCCTAGCAAAAAGGCCAGGACACAGGTTTTCAGTGGACATAAATATCTACCCCAGGGATAGAGAAAATTATCTGGTAACAAATGTTTCTATTGAGAAAGCATTGTGTAGAGTATCATATACATCATCTCTCATAATCTTCACAACTTTGAGGCAAAGGGAAGCATTAGGGATTGAACTCTTGGAGTACCGGGCTATACCCCTAGCCCTTTCTATTACTAATTTTGAGGCAGAGTCCCAGTAAGTTGCCCAGGCTGGCCTCAAACTTGGGATCCTCCTGCCTCAGCCTCCTGAATAGCTAGAAATTCAGGCATCTGCCATCATGCTCTGCTTCCTTGCAACTTTGTGAAGTTGTTAAAGGAAGCAGAGGCCCAAAGTCCTAAAAGTACCTACAAGGCTAGTCCAACTAGCATTTAACCCAAATTTATGCTCTTTATGCTAAACCACACTTCTCACCCAAAGAACCTTGCCTTAAGAAGGGAAATGAACAGAAGGCAATAAAAAGAGAGGGAAGCAAAGGAAAATGGAACACCATTTTTAAAAGGGACACAAAAAGCTTGCAGAAATAAGTCAAATACTAATACTGAAAGCCAGAGAGCAAAGAGGACTGAAAGCAGGCCTCTGAATCTAGCCATCAATGCAGTATTCTTTTAAATTGTCTCTCTTCCCTCTATGGTATAACATACACACCCCTTCACATTTCCTATCTCAAACATAGTCTACTTGTTCTGTTCCAGAGTCAGACTTTTAAGCATCTAGAGCTACAGAACTAGGAAAAACTCTTAAGAAGTTTAAGTCCTTCAAGAATCCTCTTGGTTTTTTCTGCTTCTCTATCAAAGTAAAAAGGATCTATGGGTATAGTAAAAACTGAGTCTCCAAAGCATAGCACGATTAATAAAGCCTGCTTACTTAACCCTACAGGAACTATATTATCACAAAATAAGTACTGTGGCACCAAGTGAGATTCCCACACTTAGCAGCAAGAGCTCCAATTATACAGATTTATCTAAATCCTTAACTTATAAAAAGGGCTATTTGGATAAATGGGAATGATCTTATATTACATACATGAAAGTACCTATATGGGTATAAACATCCTGATACACAACTTTTCAGTTTGGTATATACTTCAAATTAAATACCTGCCTTTGGCATCAAAGCAATCCAATTTTCATTCCTTACAGAACGTTACTAACAAGGTAAGGATTCTATATATTCCACGAATGACTGAAATGTCTGAAAAAGGCTGTTCCCTACCTCTTTACTGCAAATGCACTTTCTGCAAAGACTTGTTAAAAATTTAATCCACCAATTTGCAAAGACAAAATAGATTTTTTCCAAATGTTTCTAGAAGTAGAAATTGTAAATGTTCTTTATTTTAAAACAAAATTTAGACTAACATAAAAGGTACAAAAAATAGCATACTGTTCCACATAACTCTCACCTAGTTTACCACAATGTTAACATCTGACATAAACACAGTAAAATAATCAAAACCAGACCATGGATACCTGTACAATACAATTAGCTGAACTGTAGGCCCCTTCAGACTTCACTAGTTTTCTCACTCAAGTCCTTTTTCTGTTTTAGAATCCTGTGTCCCTATGTGTCCCCACAATACATTCTGTTGTTTCTCCATTTTAGTCTTCTCTTACATGTGACAGCTTCTTGATCATGAGTTCATAGCTACAACACTTACAAAGAATACTGGTCAGTTCTGTAAAAATGTCCCTCAATTTGGGTCTGTCTTATCTTTCCTCATCATCAGAATGGGACCACACATTTTGAGAATACCACAGCAATGGTATGCTGTATCCTTACAGCATCATGCCAAGGAGTTCAATGTTAACTGCATCTTATTTTCCTATCTTAAACATTTCTATCTTTCAAACAAATATTTTAGTGGAGACACTTTTAGATTATACAAATATGCTGCTTCTCCTCAAACCTTCAATCACTACTTTTAGCATCCAATGTGGACTCTGAACAAATTATCACTGTTCTGTGGTGGTGGGGTTTTTTTTTTAATGCCTATTAGTAATCTACTTCGCTTTCCCCCTTTCTACTTATAAACTGGCACTCTTTAAGAGCCCTCTTCTTTCCCACATACTATTTAATCCTATGGCTTAAAATCCAATGCTATCATCAATATGGGGCTTTCCTCCTCAAATTGTTCTGGCTTTGGCCATGAGTAGTTCCTATGTGTTATTTTTGACAAATTCCAATTCTTATCTGGGTGCTTAAAAGCCTACAACTTATTTTAAGACCAAATTATCCTTAGACTGTGTTCTATTCATAAGCATTGCATTCAATAACCATTACAATCTAAATAAGGAATACTCAATCAGCTGTGCAAGGTGATAAATCAACACACTCTGTCCCAGTTAGCCTTTTATACTCCTGAGAGCATAACTGTTAGCAAAAGGAACCTCGTGTCTGCAAGTCTGGGCTCAGGATATCATGGGCATAGTTTGAGTATTAAACTAATTTAATTTACATCACTACTAGTGCTTCTATTAATTAATGGCAAGCTGCTGTGTTCTGAAGACACACTTGATCATCAAATAACAGGTAGCCAAAAGTAAAAATGATTAGAATTAAGGATAGATTCTAGTTAGATGAAGTGTTCCCCAAAACATAAAATGCAATTTTCTGGAATTCTAGGGAGAGAAAGAACAAAGAACCCAGGCCTTTTTGCTTTGAGCCTCTCCACAGCTTTTACAGATCTAAAAGCCAGTGGTAATGCCAAAATTACTCCCTCCTCACTCTGAGGTGCACCCAAACACCTGCCCTTCAAACAAAAACAAAGGCAAGGACTAAGACACAGTGTAGTTTACTGGCTTGCTTAATTTGGTGAATCTTTTGCCTAGCATACAATAACTTGGTGAATCTTTTGCCTAGCGTACATTTTAATGAAGTATAATTGCATACAATAAAACGCACATTTTTGTTTTATTTTCTTGACACAAGGGTCTTGCTATGTTGTCCAGGCTGGTCTTCAACTCTTGGCCTCAAGCAACCCTCCCACCTGAACCACCCAAGTAAGCTGTGACTATATATGTGTGCTGCAATGTCTGGCTGCAGGTTAAGTTTTAAGTACAGTTTAAAAAGCTATTACAAATGTATATGGCAATACACACGAAATAAACAAACCAAGGGCCTAGTGACACACATCTATAATCCCAGCATTCAAGAGGCTGAGGTAGGAGGACTCCCAAAGTTCAAGGCCAGCCTGAGCTACAAAAGGAGACCTTGACTCAGGAAAAACAAAACAACACAACAACAAAAACAAACACAGCAGTACAATCACCCTCTCTAATCCTCCTTTGTGCCTCTTTCCAGACAATCTCTATTCCCAGCTCTAGGGGGACACTGATTTTTTTTTTCTGTCACTACTGATGTTACTCGTTCTCCTCCAACTACAAATACATGGAATTACACTGTATATATTACTCATGTATGTCTACTTTCACTGGGCATAATATTTCTGAGATTCATCTGTGTTATGTTTTGGTTTATCTAGTTGCCTGTTGATAGACAGAGGCTTTTTTGTAGTTTTCAGCTATCATAATTAAAGCTGAGATGAACACTCAAGTGTAAATCTTTGTATAGACGTATGTTTTCATTTCTATTGGCTAAAAGATCTACGGCAAGTCTATACTCAGTTTTATAAGAAAGTACCAAACTTTTTTTTTTTGGTACCGGGGATCAAACTCAGGTCCTTGCGCTTGTGCAGCAGGCAGCAAAACCACTGAGTTAAATCCCCAGCGAAACTCTTTTCTAAAGTAATTATGCAACATATGAACATTTCAATGTTCTACATCCTCAACAACACTAGGTACCATCAATCTTTTTAACAGGATGAGTCTTTCACAGGTGAACATACAGTATCATCTCAATATGGTTTTAATGTTTAACCCTCCCATGACTAATGATGTACAACATTTTGCCTAGGGTGCACTTTGATACAAGTACAGCTGATTGCTTAAAAAAAAACAAGCCTATAGAATATTTATCAAGTTGAAGACTGCAAATGTAGCAGTCAAAGCTACTTCTGTGTTTCAATGAAATCCATTTTTTAAAAAGTTACAAATAAAGCAGAAGTCTTCTGAGTCACACATCTACAAAATTTCCTAATTTCCTACTTGAGGTTCAAAAACTCAAAAAGTGGAAAAAAAATTTTTTTCCTTAAAAAGACACTTGTCTAATCTAGGCACACAGTACTAAAGCATTTAAAAAAAAAATCTCTGATCTAAAAAGGTTTACAATTGTTGGGCATGGTGGCACATGCCTGTAATCCCAGCACTTAGAGGCTGGGGCAGGAGGATCACTGTGAGGCCAACCTGGGCTACGTAGTAAGTTCAAAGCCAGCCTGGACTATACAGCGAGACCCTGCCCAGAGAAAAAGGGAGGGGAGAGGAGGGAAGGGGGTTGATTTAGAATAATTTACTATCAACCAACTCTTAAAAATTAATCAGATGACTACAAATGCTTGTACATGTAAGGTCTGTAAAATCAGTGAACAAGACTAGATGGCTATGGGAGAACTAGAACTCTGGATGACAGTCAAAATCTGAAGGGGTTCAGTGACTTGGAATAATGGATCTGATATCAGATAATAAGATTTCACAGGATAGTAATATTTATGAAGATAATCTGCTTGCTGTATTTCTTGATCTGAAGAGAACTAGTCTAGTGGAAAGAATAGATGTTAAGAAAATGAAAGTTTAGCTCTACTCTTTTATCAATTTGCAAATGAATTTTAACACATAACCACAACCTTCAGCCTCAGTTACCCCAACCATTAAAAGGGAGAAAATATCTGTCCTTCATTAATTTTACCATAGGGTTGAGGATAAAATATAACTAATAAACCCTTGAGGAAAGAGTATAGAAGAGCTATTTTACCAAGTTTTAAAATCTTTGGTTTTAGTGAAACCAGACAAATACTTTCCTCCATATCTTTCAGACAAATGCCTCAGAGGGTTGATGCTATGTAAGAAATATTACAATAGGAAAAAAAGGTAAGCCTTCACTACTACAATACATTCACTGAGCACCACCAGCAATTCTAGTTATCAAAAATGGTATTTCATGTTCTTCAAATTACTAAAGATTACATGGAAATTATTTTCCCCTTTCTGAGTCCTTTTGGTTGCTATTACAGTGAGATTCCCTACAGATGTGTTCAGAACTGCCCCAGACAGTAAAATCCACAGTTCTTAGTGGTATTAGCAATAACAGCACCTTATAGTGGTGCCACTTCTGCTACCCCAGCAGCTGTCCATGGTTCCTACTGTTATTTTAACTCTTCCACACTGGCACCTAGCCCTCAATCTGGAAGACTGGAATGCATTTTAAAACAGGCTAGAATTGAGAATACAATCTTTCAGAAGTAGACCATAATTTTAAGTTCCACTTCTAACCAATAATTTGGTATCTTCTCCAAATGTCTTTTAAATAACCCATCCTCTTAAATGGTGCAAAAAAAAGAGAAAGGAAAACAAGCTACACCTATTATCCGAGTATGTTTCCACATCCCAAACTTTAAAACCTTGCAAGAAGAAATTCAAGAAGATGCACTCACATTAATCACATTCATCTACAAATATAAAGCATTATCTCATGCTAACCACAAATAAACTAGGGCCAGGTCAGTAGGTATATTTTAGTGAGGACATAATTGGAACTACCCATTAAAATGCTAACATAAAAGAAGTGTTGCCTGATCAACAAATTCAAATTTTAACTTTTACAAAAGCATAAACCTCAAAATAAGCCTTCTTTCCCTAAGGAAAAAAATTACCAATTCAATTTATTTGCATAACAACAAATAAATTTACTCAACCTTTTCAACTGAAGAATGAGAAGCCCCTGGGGACAAGGTTTTGGTAAAACTAAAACTATCCTTCAGGCTAGAAAAACATTCACGTTTAAAACAGAAAAAGTGATAAGGAAACCAAGCAGTTTTATGGGAGTTGGGGGCCAAACTATTCCGGGTGTACTTGACTCCAAAAGGCCTTGCTTGGTCAGCTAGGTCCTGCCTGAAGCCCCAATATCACTTAGAAAATCAAAGGAAAAAAAAAAAATCAAAGTACAGTACTTTAAAAAGTAGAAGTTTTTTTTCTCACTTTTATTCCTCACCAGGGAGGACTGGCAGGGGGGAAAGATGTCACAAGCACATATATATATTTAAAGGCCTACTAAATGCAATTTTGGCCTGAACAGGATGTTCCAAGAAAACCAAAAGTAAGTCAAGGGCCATGATATGATGTACAGTATGATAAACATCCAACTATACCAAAATTTCATGCAAAGAAGTAGGAAGTTTCGGATAAACTATACAGAGTAAATGTGATTTATGAAGTTTTAAAAACCTAGCTTAGACTTCTAGCCATAACATGATTTTACAGAAACCTAGCCATTTCCAAGTAGTATTTAGTGAGGTGTAAAAGTGCATCGTTCTTGAAGAAATAATTCTGAAACTTTTTTTTTTTTTGGTACCGGGGATTGAACTCGGGTCAATTCTGAAACTTTTTATGTCCAGTTCTCTTATCCCACCTTCAGACTCTTGATTCCCTTCCAATGTGCAAAAGATTGATCTTCCTTTCACCATCTTTTATTTTGTTTGCTCTTCATTTGTACTTTGGATTACTCAAATGAGAGACACTACATGGTATTTAAGCTTGTGTGTCTGATTTACTTTTCTTAACATTATATTTTCAATATATTTCAATATTTATATTTACATTTCAATATATATTTCTATATATATTTCCATTTTCCTACAAATGTCTCAAATTACCCTTCTTTGTAGCTGAATAGTATTCCACTATGTACAGACAGCACATTTTCTTTCTCCATTCATCGGCTGATGGACATACAGACTGCTTCCAAGATTCAGCTTTTATGAATTGTGCTGCTATAAACACTGGTATGCAGGCAGATTTAAAATGTGTCATGAACATGTAACAACTATCCTCAATGAATATAATCTGTATTTCCTAAGGATGAACTAAAAATAGTAATAATACTCTAATGGTGAAAATGGGGGAAAAGGATCTAGAGACGAAAGGAGGAAATGGGTAGGGAGGGAAAGAGGAATAAAAAGAATCAAGGTGTGTCCGGTACATATACCCATTCTAAGATGATTGTAAACATCCAAATATGTATGAATTTAAAAGAAATTTTTTTAAGTACAGCTAACAACAGTAACAAAAAAGAATTCTGTAAACACACATCACACTATCAGCTTTAAGATAACTGAAAGATTCCGCATTAAATTTGTCTAATTTTCTCAGTCAATGATTCCACGTTTATTTGATCACAGAATCATTGAGTTTTTTTTCTGGCTGTTTATTCAAATTCTATCAGTTTTTTTTCTGTGTGCCATCTGTGCATCCATCAAACTAACTGATGTACTGAGCATGGGTGCTTTTTTGAAGGTGGTGGGATAATGGTGTTACTCTCTCTTGCCCTGTTTTTGCTCCATCATTTTCCATTTTTCCTAAAGTTACCTTCAAAAAAATGCTACCATAAATGTCTAAGTTAGAGTTAGTGATCAATAGAGGAATGAGTTTATACATTTTACAACGCCCAGGGTACTGTTACTGGTGTAAGATTATTAAATGTCATCAAGGAACATTAACAGAGGTAGATTACCTGCAGAGGTGTACGACACTGCATACTCCCCACTCCCTCCCTCCTTTGTTTTGAAGTCACTGCTATTTCAGAATAATGAATTCTCCCCTAAAGATGAGTAAACAAGGTAAATTTTAGTGTGCCTGCATACTATTTAACAGACAAGAGTTTAATCAAGACTTTAAAAATTTTCCCCCCAGTTTAAAATACAAAGGTCAGGGCCTAAATAGGCTCATCTGCTCTAGGCCCAAACTGATGTCATATTTTCTGAATCTAGTGTCAAAGGGAAAGTTTTTACACAATTACTTTACATTTCTACTTTCTAATTCTGGTGGAGATGTCAACAATTTTAATGGGTCACTTCAGAAAGGTGAAATATGGAAAAGTAACATCAAAATAGGTAATGCAGGGTATAATTTGATTTACTCCTGTGGATCACTTAGTACTTACCTAAAGTAGCTACCACTATAAAATAAATTAATTTTAGGGGCCGGGGATTTAGCTCAGTGGTTCCGCCGCCTGCCTTGCAAGCGGAAGGATCTGAGTTCGATCCCCTGTACCAAAAAAAAAAAATTAATTTTAAAATACTGTACTGTAGCCTCCCTTAGCTGTGGTTTTGCTTTCTGAGGTTTCAGTTAACCAGTCAATCATGGTTTGAAAATATTACATATAAAGTTCAAGAAATAAATTCATAGGCTTTAAATGATTTTTATTATACTATATTGTTGTAATTATTCGTCTCTTACTGTGCCTAACTTATAAATTTAACTATCATATGTATGTTTATATAGGGGAAAAACCACAATATGTCTCTATATAAGGTTTTGTGTTATCTATGGTTTCAGTTATCAATGGAGGAGGTCTTGGAACATCAAAGACTGGGGTGGGAGGGCTGGGGATTTAGCTCAGTGGTTTCTCCACCTGCCTCAAAAGCGCAAGGACCCGAGTTCAATCCCAGGTACCAAAAAAAAAAAAA
>NW_004624773.1:6925814-6937486 GCF_000247695.1 Heterocephalus glaber
AGGTACATTTTAGGTATACAATATGACATTCATCATTGGAAATTTGCACCTTTACATAATCTCTCTTGGTTCTTATTTTTCCCCCCTCCCGTGCCCTCCCTTCAACCCCTACATCCCTGCCTATTTACAAAAACTGTGTTTCCATTTTTTCATTTTCTAATATTAATTCCATTCCCTTCTTTCCTTTCTCCTACCCCTCCCACTTCCCCTTTGCCCCTTTTCTTCCTATTTCACATTATCTATTATACCTTTTAGTCCTTATTTACACTCAGTTTCTCACACCAGAGAAACTATTCAGTATTTATATATGTGTGTCCTATTTATTTCACTTAAGAGTATCGCTTCAATGTGCATCCATTTAGCTATAAATGTCTCTAATTTCTCATTTTTTATGGCTGAGCAGTACTCCATTTTATAAAAATTTCTTAATTGATCCTGGAAAACTACCTCCTTAAAATGCCTTTCATTTAGTTCTGCTATTCCAGATCCACACAGATAAAAACAAGGACTCCATGGATTAGTGAAAGGAAATGTGGGGCATCTCTGGTAATTTTCCCAGAAAAATACTCTGGTCCCTGGGACACAATGATTCACACTTCTAAAGTACTGAGCAGACTGAGAGGAACACAATCTGTATCATAAATCAACTCTTCAGTAGCTCCTAAGTTCAGTAGGTGGGGCCTCTCCTGCAAACCTTTGTAAAAAGGATGAAAAGCAAAGCACAAGTAGTGCCTGCATGCAATTCTAGAGGATCTGTGGGTCTCAGCAGACACAAACTTACACAAAAACAAGCAAAGACAACTGGTCAAGCCACTGTGTGGATCTGCAGAATCTCAGAATGTTACATTCAAGTTGTATGATTCTTCTGAATTCATCAGTTCTGCTAAACACAAAAAAAAGCATTTAAATTTACTACGCCTTGAACAATATCCAAAAATAGCTCAACTGAAATGACTGAATGGCCACACACAAATGTCATCCTACTTCTTCGTTTCTATAGTTTCACTTTCATATTTCCACAATTGTGGAGAATTTAATATCCACATCCAAAAATCACTCCTAATCTCCTTCTCAGCCTCTAGTCCCATCACTACTTTTTATTAGAGGAATTAACAGTTTGTCTTTTAACTTGCTTGTTGTATGTTCCTAAATTGAGTTTTTGCTTGGACATTTAATTTCCTAAACTAAATTTTAAGTACCTTATGATCAACAACTAATTTTCACTTTTTTTTTTAAATTTTCACTTTTTCCTATTAAAACCTGAGCTTCTGTAAAAGAACATCCTGAAGATTAACACTGGCTAATATTACAAGATTGAGAGCTCTTGGGTTTTTTTTGTTTTGACCTATGATTCCTTAAACAACTGTCTTGAATGGAAAACCCACATTAAAAGTTAGTCTTCTCAGCATAGATATTCTGGAATGTGTTCCAATGGGAAAGACTATCCATTAGTACACAAATCAATTTCCTCCCTAGCTGAATACATTGGGCTCAACTTGAAAATGTGAGGAGCATGAGTTTGGAGACACCTCAAAGAGATCCTTGAGCTGACAGAGGTAGGCTAAAATGTGGTAGCTTGGAAAAGATGCATTCCTACAGGTTTGTAAAGCAAAGTCCATATAAAATTCATACATGTAGGTTTGTACAGAGATGTGGAATGTTTGTGATGCATTAAATCCCAGTTGTGGAAAAGTAAAGGTACCCCCCGCCCCCGCCACCAAAAGAGAGATGTAGTATTTTGGGGTCTGCAAATGAAATGTCAACCTGCCAGTTAAGAGTGAGGAACCTAAAGTCAGTGTCGTGGTGCATGCCTATAACTCTAGCATACTGGAAGGCTAAGGCAAGAGGAATCCAACTTTAAGCCCAGCCTGGGCAACTTGGTGACTTGTCTCAAAATAAAAAGAACAAAGAGCCTGGAGTGTAGTTGAGTGCAAAGGTCTAGTTTCAATTCTCTGTAGCGCCAAGAAAATAGCAAGACATCTACTCTTTCCCACCAACCAGCTATCCTCTGTCAAAACAGTCTATCCAAGTGTTACTCTGCCCCAGTCTCATACATACCAGCATAATCCTTCAGACACAAACCTCTTCTCATTCCCCTTCAGTAACTCTCCCAAATCCAATCCACGCAAGTGTACACAACCTTTGAATACATGTGTCCTTGACCTATACATGCCCTTAAAACATATGGAGACCAAAAAACTACAAATATACCATCCAAATAAATCAGTGGCCCTAATTTCACCTAAAATATATATGTTTATCACTTATCACCTAATATATCAATCATATCTTTTAAAACTACAGAAAATCCACTCACACCTTCCAATGCATACAGTTACAATGTGCTGCCACCACCACTGAAAGACTGATAATTTTTAAATCTGTCCAAAAATCCTTTAATACTCCTCCTTTTGGGAGAAAAAAAAAACCAGCCTAATTCTTTTCTTTGTAACTGAGGGCTAGACTTAGTGACTTCTAAAAAGAGTATGAGGCAAGTGATTTCTGAGACTAGAATGTAGAATGCAATCTGGGTTCCTCCTTGCTCTCCCTTGGATCCCTGGGGAAGGCTGGCAGTCACATCATGAAAATACAGTCTATGGAGAAGATGACATAGCCAGCAACTAAGACCTACCTGTCAACAACCAGGAAGAAACTAAGGTCTTCAGCAAAGCCATGAAATGTAAGTAAATCATATTGAAAAGCAGATCCTCCAGCTCTGGTAATGCAGTCAGATGACTGCAGGCCCAGCCTACTCACTACAACTTCATTAGGGGCCCTGAGTCAGACTATACAGTAGTTGTTTTACATTGATTTGGGGTAATTTATTAAACAGTAATAGATGATTATAATACAAAGGAAACACATCTCCCCTATTTCTGAAATATACAACAATTTTATCAAGAATGCCCAGAAAAAGAGTATACATGTTCCAGGCTATGAAATAGCTATTGTATTTCTCTAAAACTTTTATTTAAAGTTATACATTCTAATCAGATCTATTGTAGAGGGAATAATGGTTAGTGAATCTTCCGTCATTTGTAGCTATATCCTAAGAAATGCATCATTAGGCAATTTCATATGTGAAATGAACACCAGAATGCACATATACAAACCAAGACGATGACACATACAAACCTAGGTTATGTGGTTGATGTGTACAGCCTATTGTAGTACTGAGACCCACAATAAAACAAAAGATTAAATCAAGACACACTAAACATTAGATGCGTGAGACTGCTAGGCTACAGTACATTTTTTTAGTAAGTAAAGTTGTACACTAAATATTACAGTAAACCAGTAACAAACATTTGTTATTATTGTTAAGTATCATGTTCTGTATACAACTCTATGTGCTATACTTCAGGGGACAGTGGTTTGCTTATACCAGTATATGGTATCACAACAAACACATACTGCATTGTGCCTCAACAACAGCATGACAGCTACACCAGCTCCATTATAATTTTACAGGATGTAACTGTGTATTGGGCTCATAGCTGACAAAAACCTGTCATTATACAGCACGTGACTGTGTTAACCCAATTCTGACCTCACAACAACCTCTTCACATATTATATCATATTTTGTCACTAGCATTTATGGTATTCCTTTAGATTGGGGATCAGCAAACTTTCTATGAGAGGTCAGGCAGAAGTCTTAGATTTGGTAGGCCAACATTACACAATTACACAAATCAGCAAGCATTTTAAAACGTCAAAAAAAAAAAAAATCTGGGCTCCTAGGCCCTACAAACACAGGTTGTGGGTGGTAGTCTGCCTACTCCATACACTCAAAAACAGAGTCCTAAGAACAAAAGTACATAATCCTGTCACATGAGAAGAAATGCAAATTTGTTTCAGTCTGGATATTAGAGATAAGGAGGATGTTCTATTTCTCACAAGCCCATATGTTGAAATCCTAACCTCTAAGGTGTTAGTTATAGGAGAGGGGACCTCTGGAAGGAGGGCTCTGCCTTTACTAAAAGGATTAGTGCTCTCATTGAAGAGATCTGAAAAAGAAATTCCCTCTCTCCCTCCACTGTTTAAGGACACAGAAAGCACCATGGACCAGGAAGCAGACCTGGCCAGACACTGAAACAATCTGCTGGTATTTTCATCTTGGACTTCCCAGCCTCCTTAAGTGTGAGAAAAAACTTGCTGTTGTTTCCAAGCTAGGAAGCTTATGGTATTTTGTTAGAGCAGCCTGAATGGACTAAGAGGGCTAATGGCAACCAGATAACCAAGCAATCATGGCACATTGGTCACCCAACAAGCCAGCCTCAACTACTGCTGTTAAATTCCCCAGATTATAGGCTTCCTCAGGTTTTTGGGTTTGTTTTAAAGAGCATAACGTCATATAAATTCTGCTTATTTGGATCAATAGGTGTCTGCAATGAGGTTTATTAGATTAAATTGATTCTTGTAAAGTCAGGCGACAGATCAACTTCTAGCCCTTATTCTCGCTAGCTGTGTGACTTTTGCCCAGTCATTTGTTTTCTCTAGGATTTAGTCTTCATAAAGACTCAAATATGTATATTTAAAAAAATATATGAGCCAAGCATGGGGGTACATACCTGTAATCCCAGCACTCCAGAGGCTGAGGCAGGATGGTTGCCATGAGTTAGGAGGCCAACTTAGGCTACAGTGGGTTCAAGGCCAGTGTGAATTATATAGTGAGACCCTGTCTCAACATCCCCCCCAGCCTAAAATAATTTAAGCCTTAAAAAGTATGAAGCCTAAAATAATTTTAACCTAAAATTCAGCAGTTTTCTTATGGGGGTGGGAGGTGGGGTGATAGATGGATGGACTCGGGTCTAGAAATTATTCCATTTGGTTTGGTTGTCATATTGGGGCAATTCCAAAACACCTATGAAATATTTTCTGAAGGGAATACCAGCCTCCTCCTTTACTTTGCCTTGAAACATTATTTCATCCCTTTCTAAAATTAAAGACCAATTCATCTTCTCAATACAAATCCTACTTCCTTCCAAAAGAAGCCTCAAATTAAATGTCCTTTCTCACGTGAAAGTATCATTGAGTGAAAGTGTCACTGACAGTACTTGAAATCTGTCTGGCATGCCAATCAATAACTCTGAATATTCCCAGAGGAAAAATAACAGGATCAAACTATGCTTGCCACCAACAGAGAGCTGGGTGCTCACTGTGAAATTATATAGGCAGTCTCATACTAACTTGGCTACTTGGTCTCCTGGTTGGTGGCTGGGCAAGTAAGGAAGAACTCATTTTCCTATAGTGTGGCATCTGGTAACAGGTAAGAATTTGGACTAGATCTTATTTTAGATATAATGAACACAAAGTTATCATGTAAAATTCTTTAAAAATTGAAAAATAGTAAGTACCTTATGACAATCCAATGTTTTAAGAGTTTATATTTTCTTAAATTGATTTTTTACATTCTGAGTGTCAATTTATTATGACAACATGGTTACTCACTTCTCTAGTAAATCAGTTCAATATATTAACTGAAATTAAGGAAAGGGACAGATAAAAATCCAAATTATCTCAATGTCTTCTCTACTTTTTTTCTCCTTGCTGAGACAATATGCCCAAAGATAAAGGGAGAAGGTCTATTTAGCTCAGTCTGTAGAGGTTTCAGTCCTAAACCAGCTGGCTCCAAGGCAGAGTGGCACGTGGCAGAGAAGAAATAGTTTGTGGTGCCCACATGGTAGCGAAAGCTACAAGGGACCTTAACAGTCTTTCTGCCCTTTTATCTTACCCAGATTACTGAGATTAGGGCAGTGCCAAACCAATCAGTGGACTGATTTAGTAATCACACACTCTTAATCCCAGCCTCACACATTCTGGATCCAGCCACCTCTGAAAAAGCCTTATGACAGAATGAGGCTTTGGAGGGACATCTAGACACATACAATAACAAGCAAAAAATGAAAATGAAGCAAATATTTAAATGAGCTCATTTGGGACTTGAAATGTAATCCAACCAATAACCCCCCAATCCTATTCTACAATGATTCAAGTGGTTTACAAAATGTACACACTGAGATTGAAAAATCAGTACCACTGAAAACCAAAAGAAGAAAATTAGCAATAGAAAAGATAAAACACACACACACACACACACACACACAAAAGCACAATTTTGCTACAGTTAGTTGAACTTCAAATTTGGGCTCAGAGTTCTCAAGTAGTTCTGATTGAAAAAAGAAAGACAAAAAGAGGAAGAAGGAAGGGTGGAGGATAGGTTAGGATGATAAAACTGAAATTCCTTGCGATTACAAAGAGAATCCCTCCCTGCAAGTTCCTCATTCCTCCCACAACCCTACCCTAAACCCAACAATTTGACACCAATCTAATACCTGCTTTCCCCTAGCAGAATTCCCCATAAGCCTTTGCATTATTGCAAATTAGCTCTCTATCTCTGGTTCTACAGACACACATGGAATTTCTGTTCAGTGACTTTGCATTTTCAATTATTCATTCATTCAACATACACTGTAACTCAAGTCCTGTGTAGATGTCAGAAATACAGTGACGGGTAAAACAGGCAAGTATTTCTCTCAAAGAGCTTGGTCCAATCACAGAGCTAAACTAGCAAATAATCATATACATAAATAGTACATTTAAAGTACATTTTAAGCCACGTGTTCTGTGGGACAGAAACAAGAAAGTATTAAAAGAAATGTTTGTTGGACATGGTGGAACACGCCTGTAATACTAGCACTTTGGGACACTGAGACAAGAGGGTCACAAATGTAAGCCCAGCTCGAGTAATTTAGCAACTGAGATCCTGTGTCAAAATGTAAAAGAAATTTTTAAAAAATTTAATGAAGAAAAGGGGAGGGAGCTCAGTGCCAAAACCCTCTTGGTTTGATACACAGTACTGCAAAAGAAAGTGTTGGTTTTTTTCCCGTGACTTTTTTGGGGGGGGGGGGGGGTTACCAGGGATCAAACTGAGGACCTTGCGCTTGCCAGGCAGGCATCGTGTCACTGAGCTAAATCCCTGGCTCCCTCCCATCACTTTTAAGTAAGAGAATTAATCAAAGATGGGTGGTTTTAGGCAAGGGAAACAAGGCCCTTTGGTAGGAAGGAAAACTAAACATTTGTGTTTAACACTAAAAGACCACAGTGGCTGAACTGAGAGACAGACACCACCTACATGAGGCAGGAATTGCAGGTAAGGAGCAAGATGGGCACTGTTATTCAAGGGTCATGTATTCAGCTACTATAAACCCCCTAGGGCTATCTCTGTAAATACTAAGTAGGAAACTTAAAACTTCCTTTCTGGATAAGTTAAATGCTTCAATAGGCATGTGCTGAAAAATTTTAAAAAATAGACATAAATTATTAAGGAAATAAGCATCTTGGTAGGCTATCCCACCAGATCAGTGATTCTCATCCATACTTACCCGAAAGAGATCGGTGATTTGCATATTTGACTGCACACTAATTCAACTAGGGAGCCTTGACAAAAACAACATGCTTTGGCACCATCAACAGAGAGAAACTGACTTCGTGAATGTGAGATGAGGTCCACCTAGGAAAAGGTATTTAAAGTATCTCCCAAAGGACTCCAATATGAAATCTCAGTTCAGAAACACTTGTCTGAGGGATAGCTCTTCTAAGATCCTTCTTGGAAATGGCTGTCTCTCTCAACCCTTCCTGAAACACTAGACATTTCCCACCTAATTCCACCTAGGTTTAATCCAAACTGCTAGGGCCTTTGAACCCAGTTGAGGAACCACACACATTCTTTTCACATCCTTCAAACAAGCATTTATTTTGTTAGGATAACAAAGGCATCTTGAAAGTAAGCCGCTCATTCAGTTTTTGGATACTCTAGTTAAAACTCTAGTTTGTGGGCAAAAGGATAAAATCCCATCAACTGCCTTAGAACAAAAACACAAGATTATTATCCAAGAAGGAAGCTTCTCTCCACTCTCATCACCAGCCAAAAAGGGGAGAAAACAAAGAAAGGAAAATAAATTCATGTTTGCTTGTTGTGTCCCAGCAAAAATCTTTGGAATCTGACAGACAAGGACAGATGCATGATCCCAAGAAAAAGGAGAAGAATGCATTTAAAATTGCTCCTCAAGTTGCAATGGCATTACAGTTGTAGGACTCAAATGAAAGTCATATATAGGTCAAGTCTTAAACTATTAAAATTGCCTGAATTTATCTAAGTAGAGACTTGGCTAAAGCTTGTGCTTTGTTACATAAGAAAATTGCTAACCAATGTTGCCTGTAACAATAGAACTGTACTTTTAATATTCATTAAATACAGTTATGCTTACACTAATTCAAAATTAAATGTACATTATGTATGATTTTCAATTTCAGTGGCTATTTTGCATTACTTGGTGCATCTGGTCACTATCAGGCAGCTGAGCATCCTTGGCAACAAATGTTTAAAGCATTAAGAGATACTAACCAGTTAGTAAGGCCATTTTACATAATAAAAAAAAAAAATCAAGACTTTTTACAACCAAAATTTACCTCAGAAGTAAAAGATACAATTTGCCTTCTCTGTCTTTAAATGCATTCTAAGAATGGTTCCAAGTGGCAAAATAAAAAAAATTAAATTAGTTCTCTTCAAGAACTTGTCCTAAGATAAACCTAGGCCAAATGTAAACCACACCATCCTGGTGATATATGAAGTCATTTTCCATTTACAGAGTCTCACATCAAAGTCAAAAGTGGCTTTCAATATACAGCCTACTTAATGCCCACAATCTCTCCACAGCTACATTTGTACAGTCTTCACTGCCCAGAGCACACAGATACTGATGTGAGACTGGATTACAGGGCTTCTTGATGCTCTTACCTAATGTTAGCTAAAGGTTAAATACTTGGTATCGTGTCTAAATTATGACACACATGGATTTATTTCTCAACCTGACACAGGTGTCAGAGTCTTGAGCGAATGAAAAGAAAAACAATATCCAGTTAATAAGTGCCTTCAACCTCCATATTTGAAATATTTTCTCTTTAAATACGTGAACATTTCATCCCACCTTTTGATAACAATTTAAAACATGCTTCATTTGTATTTTTATTTCTTTTCCAGTTACACTGTGAAAAGGATGACCTAAAAAAAAATGCCTTCCAATACAAATCTTTCTTTTGACAATAACTGCATTCTTCAAACTGTGTTCTTTTCTACTATCACCATTAAGGCAGCAGTATATCTTTATGTTAAATTATTAATTTACAAATCTTATGGCTGACAAAAACAAGATAAAATTTTCATGCATCAGGAATCCCTTTCCAAGTTTCTCTTCATGTGGTACTAATAAATTATTCTTACAAACTCAGTAATTTCCTTTACTCTTAGTATTTCATCAATCAATACAGCTTAAAACACTAAACTACTTTTTTGTAAGTTTTTTTTTTTGTACTGGGGATCAAACTTGGTACCTTGCACTTTCGAGGCAGGCAGCAGAACCACTGAGCTAAATCCCTGGCCCTTTATTGTAAGTTTTTAAAAAGCTAAGGAGCCTGTTTTCACCAGGCTTAAATTCAATGCCAAACAAGTAAGACATTACAATTTCCTCTGAAGATAAAGATCTAAACCCATAAATAGCACAAAATATTCAGAGTATACAAAACACAAATGGTTAAATAAAATATTTGATACATGCTAAATTAATATTTAGAGGATTGGGGCCGTGGATTTAGCTCAGTTCTGCTGACTGCCTGCCAAATGCAAGGACCCGCGTTTGATCCCCAGTACCAAAGAAAACAAAAACCAAAAAACAAATATTCAGAGGATTGGTGAATAATTAGCTTAAGGAGGACCTGAATACATTTTGATAAGAGAATCTACTGGATTCAAATCTCTGGGGTTGAGGATAAGCTGATAAGATGCTACAAGGCATTTCAGAAATAAATGCAATTAGAAAGAAGGCTAGCATGAAGGAATTGAAAGCTTAAGTCAATTATTCTGTATGTTCTACAGAAGGTAAAGAAATGTGAGGACACTACAGTACAACTGTCATCTGTTCAAGAACGGGGGCTTTGAAATACAAAACAGGTACAATGGGTACAGTAAAACATTTGAATGATGAAAAGTTTTTTTCATTTCTTCTATGGGTGGTTAATATGATTGTTATTTACTGAGGTGGGAAGTAAAATTACTGGATACAGTTTTTAACTTTACATTCAAAAGTATGTAATTGTAATCTTCCTCCAAAAATTTTAGAGTTTTCATATACCTTACACTGCCACCACCCTGAACCAGTTATCTTTCTAAGATAGTAAAGTGCATTATTAAAGTGTGGTCCTCCCTTAGAGTAAGACCAGTGATCAACGTACAACACAAACTCAAAGATCTAAATTATTCCTTAGGAAAATTAGAACAAATACAACATACTCATTTCAAAACTAAGCAAAATCAGCTTCACCTTAGGTTCCAAACAAAATTTGTGAAGGCCAAGCCTTTGCAGCAAGACACCACCACCCATGCTAGCCGGCTTTCCTCTCAAGTAACTCTTTCCTCACCAAGTGAAAGTACCCTATTGGACTGCTTCTTATGTATTTTCTGGGTGGTTATTTCTGTCCTCATATTTTAAATGGAACTGTAACAAGTGTCTTCATGGCTGGTGTAAAGATAATCTATAAAATGATTTGCACTAGGCCTGGATTATAATGGTCACTCAATAAATGCTTATTATCCCGTATTCTGCTGTACATCAAAGTACAGCTCACCTGAGCTTAGTTTATCACAAAAAAGATCAAGGTTCATTCGTTCACTGATTATATAATTTTCTTCCTCAAAAGGAAGGGTTTCCACAACACACTATGGGGCCAGATCTAAGGTTTTAAAATTTCATAGTTCTTTCTCAAGTAGAACTATGTTCTAGAATCTTCTTCAGAGGCACCTTTTCCCTAGGTTACTCTTTTGGGATCCCAATTCAATCTACAGTACTATTCTTCCTTTCTGGAAATCTCCTTTCATTGATTCACCAAACATCTGTTATATGCCAAGCTTTATCACCCACAAGATTAGTAATGGCTAGACAGTTCTCAATAATTTGATTTAAACTTAGAATTTGTTAGGTTTCTCTGTTTGTTGCTTTCTCATTTATTCTCAAGAAATTCTCTCAATGTACCATCAGTCAGTCCCAGCACAGTGGAGGAGGCTTCCAGGCCTCTATACCAACGCTCCCAGCAGAGAGGAAGACAGCCCCATGGGATCCAGCAGCAACCCCACCACACCCATCATCCCACCCAAACCACCCCCCTACACACCGTCAGGATGAGAAGAAACATAAACAAGCCTAAAAACCGGACTTCCAGATCAGCTAAGGCAACTCCAAAGGGAAACAAGATGGAACGCTCTGATACTCAACCACCTGGACTCCCTGAACTGGCAACAAAAGAAGATCTGGAAAAAATGAAATCAGAAATAATTTCTCAAATAATAGCAGAGACTGTTCCCACAGTGCAAGACATGATTAATAAATCAAGAATAGGACACAGATAAAAAAAAAAATAGAGGAGCTGAGGAACATGATGGAATCCCAACATAGGAAACAAATGGAATCCATAAAACAGATGGAAATAGATTTTGCAGGAGATTAAAAACTCCATTGAAAGTTTACGCAACAGAATGAGCCAGTGTGAGGAAAGAAGTTCAGATATAGAAGGTAAGATTGCAATTAGTGACCAGGAAAAGAAAAATTTCTTTAAAAT
>NW_004624773.1:6941317-6955082 GCF_000247695.1 Heterocephalus glaber
CCCCAAAGAATTAAAAGAATCATACCACAGTGATATATGTGCACCCATGTTCATAGCAGCACAGTTTGTAACAGCTAAAACTTGGAAATAGCCCAAGTGCCCATCAACTGGAGAATGGATAAAGAAAATGTGGCTTTTTTATAAAATGGAGTACTACTCAGCCATAAAAAATGATAAGTTAAGAGATATTTATAGCTAAATGGATGCACACTGAGGTGATACTCTTTAAAGTGAAATAAACAGGACACATGTGTAAATACCGAATAGTTTCTCTGGTGTGAGAAAATGAAAGTGCAAATAAGGACTAAAAAGTATAAGATAATGTGAAATAGAAAGAAAAGAGGCAAAAGGGAAGGGGAAGTGGGAGGAGTAGCGGAAAGAAGGGAATGAAATTAATGAGAAAATAAAAAAATGGAAACAAAATTTTTGTAAATAGGCAGGGATGGAGGGGTTGAAGGGAGAGCTGGGGAAGGGGAAAAAAATGAAAACCAAGAGAGAATAAAAAAAAGAAATTTTCTCAAAACAATAATTTCACAACTGAGAAAATGGCACGAGAGGCACAGAGATAATAGTGATCTTTTATAATATTAGCTAGTGGGATCCAGGCAATCTCATTCAGGTGTTCTTGAGAATTTTATACCTCATTGAGGGTCTTTTTATTTTTCAAATACCCGGGGCTCATTTTCTCCAAATAATTACATACTTGTGTCTCAAGAATTATAGCTGTATACAACGTATTTGAGTGCTTTTATGCCCCTATCAAGTTCTGGTTATGGGTTCAGTTTGTTTGAGTATGATGTTGAGGCCAAGATTATACTTCTCTCTCCTCCTGGGCCACAGGGTTCTGGTGCCTGGTGTCCAGATACACTGCTGCTATTACTTAGTGCAAATGCCTACCATTACACAGCAAAAATGGATGACTCATTCAACATTCAACCAACACATATTAACTTTTGACAAAATCAACAGTTCCTGCCCTGTAGTGAGGAATAGGGATAGACAATTTAGTGAAAATATTATTGTAAAATGTGAAAGATGGTCAAAATCCTAGATACTGTGACAGGAAAGAGAGAGTACCAACTTTATTTTCACAAATGGGTAAGGGCTTCACAAAAGAAATGACATTCTTCAAATTCAGTGATCTCATAATCAAATCTAATGGAAAGGAAATTCTGTGTGTAGTGAGAGACAATCTGGGAAGCCAGTACACGTTATCATCAGTGAAACAAAGAATTGTGAGTGTTCACTATTTGGATTACCAAAAAAACTAAAAGCATATGCAAGGTGGTGATGTATCAGGTACAAAGAGAATCTCTGTTTGTTTTAGATTTGTAAATTCTTAAGAGCACTGATTTTATCACAGTGTACTTCTCCAGGCTAAACCCTTTCTCAATCTTCCCAAAATGTGGATAATTAGTATCATTTGGAGAGATTTCCAGGAAGATGGCGGAGTGGTGAGCAGCAGAAAAAGAGCCTCTCCAAGACTGGTGTTCTGACATTGGAATACAGTGCGGTGAAGAGAAGGGAAGTGGGTCCCTGGGACCCAGGAAGGATCTGAAGCAAGAAGTGAAGTCTATAGGGAGAGCAAAGAGACTTCAAGGAAGAGGAGGTAGCAAGCAGTATTTTCTCCCAGAATGTAGACTCTTGGTATGGGAACCACAGGTCAAACCTACAGTCGCAAGGTGACTACTGGCGTCCTCCATGGAGAAATGTACCAGAGAAACTGAGCCACAATACAGCAGACTGCAGGGGCTAGTGAGTTATTCAGGTTCAGACGTTACACAGGAAAGGGTGACTAGCCAGTAGCCATCTTAGAGGGGCCAACTGTGCTGGAACTCCTAAAAGCTTCAGGCCAACTCCATCTAGGGGCTCCTGGTGTCTCCGTGAGAGTGCCAAGCTCAAGTCAGCAGGTCAGGGAGTGAGTTAAGGTCGGCAGGGAGTGAGTTAAGGTCGGCAGGGAGTGGAGTTCAAGCCAGCAATAGGCACATGGACTGTTGCCAGCTCAACAAATTCAGATCCAGCCTCCTAGCAAGAAACCAGCATGAAGTTCAGTGGAACTAAAGGTGCAGGCTGGTTGGGACTATCCACTATCCCACCATAAAAACTATGGCTGGCTTGCTGGGATTAATCAATTCAGCTCTGGACTCTACCTGCTCAGCTGTCTACCAGTGACAGCAGAGACATGACTTGAATTGGACTCTTGTTTTTGTTCTTTTTCCTTTCTTTCTTTTTTCCTCTCTCTTCTGATTCTTTTCTATTTTTCTCGATTGTTTGAAAACGGTTTCTATTTTTTTTGTTGTTGTTCTGTTTTTATTTTTATTTCTTCCTCTCTCCTATACTCTTCATCAGTTTCACAAAGTTTGTATGATCTTCCTTTGTCCTCCAGCCTTGCTTTTAATCTTTTCCTCTTCTATTTCTCTATCTTTTCCCCAAACCCCTTTTAAATCTCCACTAAGGGTGACATTGTCATATTAAGGGATTATTTATTACATACAATTTTCTAGTTCATTTTAGATTTTGTTATATAACCACAAATAGTTCATACGGTTAAAGGTGCCAAATTAATAGTTATCACAGTTTGTCATTTTCTAGGCTGTCTTTGATGTTGTTATTGCTGATTGTACTACTTTAGCCACGATGACATAACTGCCTAATCAGCTGTTCTTCCTGGTATGCCAAGACTGAGATTGCCTAAGGGTCTTAATACCATTTGGAATGGACAAGGAAAGAGGTAACTGATTACCCACAGTGAAAACCTTTGAGCTTAATTCTCTCACAATAAACTCAAAAAGGTGGTTGTATATATGAGCTCTAACTCTGTAGTTATCTGAGTACCAAATACAGTAGACACATACATCAGTTTATGGTTTGTGTTAACTGAAAAATTATAAAAAGTTAAAGAACATTCATTGTTGTTACATTTCCATCTTGGGTGGGAAGGGGAAAAAAGCAGTAAGACGCACTATTTTAAACGATCTGAAAAATATTTGCAAATGATATAACCAATAAGCAAATTAGAGGTTATGTAGTCATCTTAGGTATCTGTAGGGGATTTGTTCCAGGAGACTCCATACCAAAATGCATGGATGCTCAAAGACATTTATATAAAATGGAGTATATTGGGACATAAACTGCACATATCCTCCCACATAATATGCTTTAAAGCATCCCTAGATTAGTTACAATACAATGTAAATACTACATAAATTGTTATACTGTATCTGTAAGGAATAATGACATGGAAGAATCTGTACATGCTCCATAGTTTCTATCTGCAGATTGTTGAATCCACAAATATATAACTCATGGACAGGGAAGATCAGCTACATTTATTTATAACAAGAACATGTCTTTTTAGATCACTAAAACAAACAGAGAGGATTCAAAACTGAAAAGCACCACTGAGATCTATTGAGTTTGAGCCTTCTAGTAGTTTTACAAATTGAAAACCAAAAGCCAGAGAAGGTTTAGGCAGTTTGCCCCCAAGTACACATGTCCTCCAGGCAGAAACCACATGGAGCCTAAAGCTTCCTGGACACTACCTCTCTATACATTACTCCCTCTCCTCTCAATTCACAATACAATATTCATCTTCAAAAAGTGGAGAAAATGGAGGTCTTCCTTAATAATTAGCAACAGTAATGATGATGAATAAAAGAATTACTTTATAATGCTCCCCAAAGTTAGCATTTATAAACTTAAACTATTACAATAATTTAGCCTATGTGGCTGTATTTCAGAATCAACTTTTAAAGTTAGAAAATACTTTCAAAAATTTATATTATTGACACTGTTCTAGTCAATGAGAAAAATCTAGTTACTATCAGCAGAAATATTCTAATGTGCCAAGAACATGTAATTTACAAACACCCAAGTTTTTAAAAAAAGTTAAATGAAATGACTTCCATCTTTAAACCTTCTATAAGAACATATTTTATAAATTCAACTTTGAAATTATCTTGTTATCTCATTTATACTCTCACTTTACTAAAGAGGTAAATTTGAATTTACATGGCTGAAAGAAAAAGTTACTTTTCACTATGCTACAGGTATTAAAAGTGGTTTTTTAATTCTTCTCTCTTGTTGTGAGCTATTTAAAAATTTTAAACTATATTCCAAACCATTCAGATAGCTCAGAATACAAACCTAAGTACATTTTATAACATATATAAGAAGAATGAGTAATCAACTTTAGCCCGGAGGACAAATCCTATGCCACCAAGTAACAAATATTAACAATTTAGAAAATTTATAAAATCTGTGGTGAGAAGCCATCCCAACATTTATCTCTGCAAAGTAATGTAAATTAAGAATCCCCATATTCCATGAAACCATTTCAAAGATGATCAGGACTCGAGATGTACCTCAGAAGCACTACAGGCCAACATCTGTTGGGACACAAAAGTGAAAATGGCTCATTCATCTCTTTCAAAAGATTCATAGAGGCTCCCCAATCATTCCATGAAAGTTATACTAATAATGCCAAATAAGGGGGCAATATATACTTCAAAATTGATTGGTCTTGCACTAAATGGGCTTCTACTGTTTTTTAGCAGATTTACATTCTTTGCATATTACATGAAGTAACACAGCTTGGAGATAAAAACGAGTAGTTCAAGTTTTATGGTCAAATCAACTTCCTTCCAAAAACACCTTCTCCCACCTCCCAAAGATACTAACAAGTGTTATCAGAAACAGAAAAATAAAATCATTAGTGCATATGAAAACCTAAAGAAACTACACAGTGAAAAAGTAACTAATGAAAGAACAAAATCACACTAGGGAGTGGCCTAAAAAACAAGAACTTAATCAGTATCAGCTTGGTCTTGGTGGCCTGTGCCACCATTTAGCAGATCACAGTTGGTTAAAATGACAAGATAAACAACTACACAATTATATGCTGCTTTTAACTATAGCTTAAAAAAAGGCCTGAGATTAACTCAGCAGAACCCATTCATCACAGAAGCCTTGAAAACACTCAAAATCTGTTTCAAGCAAATTCCAAGACAGTAAATGTTTAAAAGATTACAACTCACTTATTAAAGTACTTTCCATATTTCCAATACAACCACTTCTGTTCAAGTTTGGGAAGGGGTGCTGTTAAAAGAGTTAAAAGATTGCAAGAAGCAGGTGTTCCATCTATAAGATGAAACTCCATTAACTGTGTATAATGCAAACCAAAGGAAATAGCATCCAAAATCTCCAAATGCTACTCAATTAAGTAGGTTCTCAGTGAAGCACCCATGAGATCCACATTACTTTCCCTCCATAGTACCACCAAGTTTAAATGAGCTGTTTCACTTTTTACCAAGAAAACCTTGCAGGTTTGCAAGCAAATTATGCATATAAATTAAGAAATGTATACTCCTGTTAGTTTGAATATTTAAATCATATAAATATTAAAATTCATGTTAATCTTAGCAAAACTTAAATCTCTAATTCAACAAGGATGAATACTTTATAAAAAGGTAAGAGGAAACTAGCTATACCTCTTTGGTTTTTTGCCTACCCAGCCTCCAAAACTACAGGAACATAAAACTTCTCTATTCCTTATAAATTACCCAGTCTCAGATATTTTGTTATAGTAACATGCAATAAGATGACTCCATAGGCCACAATATCTTCTCCTACCTGAGACGTGATCTCAGGTCCCTATACTACCTTATCACCATTATGAGTCACATGTTTACATACTGCCAGAGGCAAGAATACTTCTTTTCCAAGGGGAGACTGATAAAAGATAGCTGATGCACAGAAATGCTAAGAATTGGTAAAAAGCAGTCAAATGATTTCTTTAATCTGTACATATTCTGAAGTTCACCAGAGAAGTTCACTTTCAATTAAGTGTTATTACTGTGCTGCACTTCTGCAAATGCAGGTGAATGGGGGCGGGGCAAGAAATTGAACCCTCCCAGAGGTGGAGGTACACACCTGTAATCTCAGCATTCAGGAAGCTAAGGCAGGTGTATTGCTGCCAAATCCGAGGCCAGCCTAAACTACATACTGAATTCAAGGCCAACCTGAACTACACAGAGAGACCCTGGGCTCCAAAAAAAGGAAAAGGAAGAAGAAATTCAACCCTAATGCTATAATTACATATAAATTTTGTTTCTTCTTTTAACAGATTTTCTTTTTAAAAAAAATACTGTAGGTATGTACTCAGGATCTACCTTGCACTTTGATGATTCTTTCTAGTGAAGTAATAGCAAATTAAGACAAAACTGAGATATTTAAGTTTAGAGAATAAAAAAAGATAAAAAATGTGGCAGCTCTCAAGACAGACTAACATTGTTTTTGATATCTAGGTGGTAATTTTTTTTAAAAAAATTCAAACAAAAACACTAAACCTATATTTAAAAGTTTTTTAAAAAGAAAATAAAAGAAATTTTGAAAACTTTCTTCTGCTGATAGTTTCTATACACAGTAAGTTCAGAAAATAGACTTCAAACAGAGATTAGCCTGTATTTCTAATAATCAGATTGTGGTCTGGCATTACATGCATGTAGCTTGCTTATCTCAAAGTTATTTATATGCTCTTTGAAAAACAGTATCCTTTTCATTGTATCAGTATCATTTTCATGAAAGCCTATTTTTCACACAAGATCTACAACCTATCTAGAAAGTTCTGGAGTGAAAATATATGTCATTTTTTCACCGTTGGGTAAGAAAACTGAAAACCAAGAAGAGTCAAGGCAGCATTCCAACAGGGTTTTAGAAACAGAATGAAGGATAGCTCATAATGTGTATCACTCTCCCACCCATCTATCCCCAACTGGGGCTTACTCAGGGCCTTCATATTGAGCTACATTCCCAGTCCTTTTGGTTTCGTTTTTTGGAGACAGGCTCACTAAATCACAGAAATTGTGCAATTACACGGAGAGCAAACAATACACTGGAATAATCAATAAGTCACAGAAGAAATAAGTTTCTAGAATCAAATGATGTCAGTACATACCAGAATCTATGAGACAGAATGAAAACAGTCATAAGCCGAAGTTTATACCTATAAATACTCACATCAGAAAAACAGATCAAGCTCAAATAAATAATTTAATGGTACAACTCAAGGTCCTAGATAACCAAGAACAACCAAAAAGGCTAGTACAAAGAAGGAAATTATAAAGATCAGAACAGAAATTAATGAATTTGAGAACAAAAACAAAAACCACAAGAATCCATGAAGCAAGTTCTTTAAAAGGATAAACAAAGTAGAGAAGCCTTTGGCCAATTCTACCAAAATAAGCAAAGACCCATACCAATGCAATCAGAAACGAAAACAGGGCCAGGGATTTAGCTTACTGGCTCTGCCGCCTGCCTTGCAAGGGGCAAGGACCCAAGTTCGATCCCTGATACCCTTCCCCCCCCCAAAAAAAGAAAAAGAAAAGAAAGAAAAACAGACACTATCAAAATCAAAATCCTATACTCCAATAAATTGGCAAATCCAGAAGAAATGCTTGAAGTTCTATATACATATAAACTGCCAAAAACTGAACTAAGAAGATTTAAAAACTCTCAATGATCCAGTAACAAACTATAAAATTCAGGCAGTAATAAAAACCTACCACTTTTAAAAAAGCCCTGGACCCAATGAACTCACCACTGAATTCTATACTCCTCAATCTCTTTAATGAAATTGAAAGGGAAGCAGTATTACACCAAATTCATTTCTAGAAGCTAGCCTTACCTTGATTCGAATACCAGACCAGGGCTCAACAGGAAAAAACTACAGCCCTATATCTGTAATGAATACAGATGCGAAAATCCTCAACAAGATAGTGGCAAACAGAATTCAACAAATCATTAAAAAGATCATGCATCATGGCCACACAGGCTTCATCCGAGGGATGCAAGCAAGGATGGTTCAACATATGCAAGTCAATAAATATTCAGAATGAAAGAGATTACACAATCATCTCAATAGATGCAGAACAGGCCTTTGACAAATTCAACATCCATTCGTGATATAAACCTTGAAGAAAATAGGTAGACAAAGCCATTTATGAGAAACCTACTGCCAATATCAAATTAAATGGGGGAAAACTGAAAACTTCTTCTAAAATCAGGAAGACAAAGATATCTACCATCACCACTCCTGTTCAATATAGTACTCAAAACAACACCCAGAGCAATCAGGTAAATCAAAGAAAGAAAAGGGATATATACAGGAAAGGAACAAGTCAAATTATCATTATCGGCAGATGACATGATGGTTTACATAAAAGGCCTCAAAAAATTCCACCAAGAGACTCCTAGAACTAATAAATTCAGCAAGGTAGAGGGATATAAAAATTAACAGTGTTCCTACACACCAATAAAGAATTCACAAAGAAAGGAATTATCCTAACAAAAGTGAAAGATCTCTATAATTAAAACTATGGGGCCGGGGATTTAGTTCAGTGGTTCCACTGCCTGCCTCACAAGTGCGAGGTCCCGAGTTCAATCTCCGGTAAACCCCCCTCCCCCGCAAAAAAAAGAACCACAAAACTATAGAACTCTGAAAAAAACGAAGCCTGAGACATCAGAAAAATGTAAAGAGACCCTGTTCCTGAACAGGCAGAACCAATACTGTCAAAATGGTCATGTTACTAAAACTGATATAATTGGTTTAATGCAACCCTAATCAAAATACCAACAGTATTCCTCATAGAACATGAGAAAATAATCCTAAAATTCATATGGAACCAGAAGAAACCCAGAATAGCAAAAGCAATCTTGGGTAAAAAGAACAAAGCAAGAGACATCACAATCCAGGATTTCAAGTTATATTACAAGCTACAGTGGTAAACAACAACAAAAAGCACTACGATACTGGCACAGAAACAGACGATCTTACCAATAGAATAGAACAGATGATGTAAAAAAAAACCACTCCAGCACATTCAGCCATCTGATATTTGACAAAGGGGCCAGAAATATACCATGAAAGAAAGACAGACTTTTTAAATAATTAGCTATGCATGTGCAGATCTAGACCCATGTTCTTCACCATGTACTAAATATAAAATCAAAGTAGATCAAGTATCTACATACTAAACTTGCTGGAAGATAAAACAGGTAAAACTCTTGAAGACAGAGGCATTGTGAACAGAATTCTAACTGTATAAGTAACACCAAGAATCAATAAATGGAGTATCAAATTAAAAACCTCCTGTAAATCAACAGAGTGAGGAGACAACTACAAAACGGGGGAAAAAATTTTCTCCAGCCCTCCCCAGAAAAAGGACTAATATCTAGAATACACAAAGAACAGGGCCGGGGATTTAGTTCAGTGGTTTCACCACCTGCTGCACAAGCGCAAGGACCCGAGTTCGATCCCTGGTACCAAAAAAAAAAGAATACACAAAGAACAAACAAACAAAAAACCAGACGCCAAATATAATCAGAAAAAAGTTAGACCTAAAATCACAAAATGGACAACTGAAAAGAACAGATACTCCTAGAAGAACTACAAATAGCCAATCGATAATATAACAAAATGTTCAGTATCTCTGGCCACTAAAGAATACTTATTACAACAACACAGAGATTCTACCTTACTCCATAAAGAAGGGCTATCATCAATAAATCAAACAACAACAAATGCTGGCAAGGCTAGGGGAAGGGAGCCTTCTGTATTGTTGGTGGGAATGTACACTAGCACAACCACTATGGAGATTCCTCAAAAAACTAAATATAGAAATTCCATTTGACCCATCTACTCCCCTTCTAATTATCTGCCTGATAGAGTTAAAGATACCATATTACAGTGATATATGCATACCTATTTTACAGCAGCACAACTCATGATAGATAAATCTTGGAAGCAGCCTAAATGTCCATCAACAGATGGATAGATTAAAAAAGAAAAGAGGTATTCATACTGAAAATAGGGTATTCACACACAATGGAGTACTATTCTGCCACAAAGATAAACAATCATTTGTAGGAAAATAGATCATCTTGAGACAATGTGAAATGAAATAAATCAGACAATAAGCTTAACTACTGCATGGTTTCTTCCTGTACCCAAAGTATAAGTAAAGAGCAAAATTAAAGATATACACTAGAAAGCAAGAAGATAAGAGCTTTTACAAATGGGGAAAGAACCTAGAGATGGAGGAAGAGAGGAGAGGAAGAGAAGTTAAAGAGTTAAGATGTGTTCTGTAAATGTACCAACTCCCCACGTTGAATGTAATCATTATGTACTGCAAATACATACTAGTAACAATTTTAAAGGTTTAAAAACTTGTTAAATTACACAGGCTGGGCCAGAACTTGTGATCCACCTGCTTTGTCCTCCAAGAATGCAGGCTTTACAGGTGTGCATCATGACGCCCAACTACATCATTCTTTCACTGGTAAAATTTGTTTCTTAAAAATGTACTTCTACATGAAGGGGAAAATCAATTGGATTATGCCTACTTGGGCTACTATAACAGCATTTTAGGATGAAGAGAAACAACAGAAATTTATGGCTCACAGTTCTAGAGCTGGGAGAGTGCAAGATCAAGGCTTTAGCATAATCTAATGTCTGACGAGGGCCATTTCTCATAGATGGTGCCGTCTATGTCTTCTCACACGAGAAAGGGACAATAAAGCTCCCCTGCATCTTTTATATTATATTAATCCCAATGAGAGTAGTCTTACCACTTCCCAAAGTCCTCTTCTTGAAACAATATACTGGAGATTAAATCCAACACAAAATTAAGGGACACACTCAGACCACAGCTGATTTCAACAATTTCCTCTTCAAAAATTTAAAAATTTTGCTTTTCAAAGACACTAGCAGTAAAATAAAAGTACATTTATCTGATAAAAAGTGCATATCCAAAATATAGAAAGACAACCCAGTGAAAACCCAAATACAAAAATGAGCAAAATATTGTAAGAGATGTGACTGGAGATCTACAAATGGCTAATAGGCATAAGCAAAGATGGTAAAACATTAGTCATTTGAGAAACACAAATTAAAAACACAAGGAGGTTTCACAATACACCCACTCAAAAGACTATAACAAAAAAGAATACCAAATGTCGGTGAGGAAATGAAAACTGGAATTGGAATCGACCTATGCTGTTGATGGTAATATAAAATGGTACAACCACTTTGAAACACATTTTTTTAAAGCTAAAAACTTATATATTATAATTATTATACACTCTAGCCACCTATTCCTTTGTATCTACTTAGTACAGATAAAAACATACACACACAAAGGCTTCTACACAAATATTTAAAGCAGTATTCATAATAACAATAAACTGGAAACAATCCTAATGTCCATCAACTAATGAATACAGAAAATGTATTCCATGCAACAGAATGACAGCAATAAAATGGGATAAAGTACTACTGATAATGTAAGGCAGACAAACCATAAAAAACATTATGGTAAATTAGGCCATAAACAAACTATATCTTTTTTGATGTCACTGACTTGAACTTTTATATAGACTAAAGGCAGTCATTGCTTGCCTGGGAAGAGAAGACTAACTGCAAAAAGAAAGGAGGGAACTTTTTGGGGTAAGGTGTGTGTGGATGTGTTGTTGTTTAAGGTTTTTTGTTTTGTTTTTTCTTCTGAGACAGTCTCTGTGTAGCCCAGGTTGGCCTCGATCTCCCAGAGATCCCCCTGCTTCAGCCTCCCAAATGCTGGGATCAAAGTTGTGTGCCACCATGCCCAGCTGGGAAATATGTTTTAAAATAAAACTGGACTATGATAATGGCTGCATAACTACATAAAATCACTAAAAGTCATTTAACAATTTAATGGACCATTTATATGGAAGGTACATTACACTGAATCTTCTAAAATTTTTAATACAGAAGCTAATTCAATTTTCAAAATATTCTCACAATTTATTCTGTATTTGCCAATATACAATGTCATGTTTTCAAGCTTAAGTTGTACATAAGAGTAGACAGTCAAAAGAATAGCAGCTTTTCATTTAAAACATATTTTTTAGAAATGTCTAACTTACATATCCAATCTCATTTTTACCAGTAGTGCCAAAGAGGGAAAAAAAAAATCTATGCCCTGACCAGTGACTGACTGTACAAGAGTAGTATGAAGCACTGTGATAGGATTATTTTGTATTATGACAGGCTACCAGTGATAACATCAGATAGAAATGCATGTGCCCTCACACACACATTCCACACCAAGTACGGGTCAAACTAGGAGTGGCTAAATAAGCATATGGATTGTGGCACATTATTTTCCTAGATGTGATAATGTACTACAGTTGTGTACAAATATCACTAAGATAAACAAGACAGGATGTGTGGGAGATTTTTCTACAAGTGCTTACTACATGTGCATCTGTAATTTTTTTTTTTTTTTTGTAGTTTGCTAACTTTACTGGTTTTATTTTCAACTCCGGAATTGGCTACTAGGTCATTCCATAAAATAAGAGTAACTTTCCACAAACCTGAGTAAAGGTGACTGACACTGTAAACAAAGAAAGACTTAAAATAACTGAAGAAAAAAAGGCATTTAGGCATTTCCAAGCCATTTTTCTTGTAAGGCAGGGACAATAGAAAACAATAGAAAAGTAGCTAATTGATTTAAGCAGGTAGTTTCTGATTTCCGTTTTGGAAAAGTTGAGGGAATTTAATTATCATACAAATTTTTATTCTATCTGTCAAAATTGGCTGTTAATCTCTTTAATCTCGATTTTTCTGAAAATCTGACAGTTTTACCTTGGTTACCTGGAACTTTAGAATATAGACTCTATTTTGATTTATACCCTTTTCTGATGGGGCCTATTACAGAAACCTGAAACATAAAAGTAGCCTCTTGTAATTTTTATTTAACACTATGTTCAAATTCCTGTTTCCTATCTACAATATTCCCCCCTCTGAAGAAGTGCCTCTAACTGCCGTCAGGGGGCAAGGGGTGAAGACCCTTCTGGCTACTTCCGGTTAAAGAGGGTTCCATTTGGCAGTCAGAGTTACTCCACAGAGGGTCTATCTAAAGACCCTTGATAGGCACCAGACATTGTCATCTTAGGTAGGCTTACAGCTTTAAGTCTGGAGGAACTAGTAATAGTCTTCCACAAAGAGGATAAGGAGAAAGTCCAGGTGACTTCAGAATCCAACATAGAAGTTGTATTGTAGTTTAGCAGTTACGAACTTTTTGCAAGGTTGATCTAGTGGATCCTGGTAAAAGAAGTCTAGGACATTCATCTTTGGTTCCATTTGTATGACCACTTGGAGTTTGGTAGCCTCTTCATACAGTAATCCTGGTGGAAGACCTCCAAATAAGATACTTTCATGACAAAGAGCACGTTAGGAACTTCGTGAATACCAAACCAGCACTCCAAAGAATTTTACACAATATCCGGACATTGAGGACCACAACCCCAGGAAGCAAGGCAGAATGAACCCATCTAGCACAACAAGACATTAAATGTAAAGGGGGAGAACCCAACAAAAAGAAAAAGTCATGGCAGTGACAAGTCAATACATTTCAGTTATAACCATCCATGTTAATGATCTCAATTCACCAATCAAAAGAAACAGACTGGCAGAATGGGTCAAGAAGCAAAATCCAACAATATGCTGCATACAAGAAACACATTTCATTCAAAAGGAAACTCATAGACTGAAAGTTAAAGGGTGGACAACAATAATCCATGCAACAGGAACCTGAAAAAAGCAGGAGAAGCTATCCTCTTTGCAGATCAAATAGATTTCAAACCAACACTAAGAGAGATGAAGAAGGACACCACATCCTTGTAAAGGGAAGAATACAAGAGGAAGAGATGACAATCATAAATATCTATG